>JAMXBC010000008.1:11090000-12340000 GCA_024138005.1 Lumnitzera racemosa | reverse complement strand
AAAATAATAATAATTAATTTAAAAAATTCATTAAAAAAATTAAAGAAAAATATGGAAACGTAAAGAAAAGTTCAGAATCAATGCATGACATGCTATGATTTAAAGAAAAAAAATAACAACCAATAAGAATAGGCCAAATACAAATTGAAAAAGGATGAGAAAAGGACATGTGTCAATTGGAAAATTAAAAATAAAAAACCTAACCACCTTTATAAATTCAGAAAATCTCCATCAAAACTCATTTTGGTCAATTTAACCTCAGAAAAAAAAAATAGGGAGAGGAGAGAAGAGAAGAAAAACCAATTTTATAAAAATTAGACAAAATTGTATACAATTAAAGCTTATAAAGGGAACTCATATCTGATAACCACCTGGAGATGAATAACCACCACCACCAGGCAGTGGACCCCATGCTTGGAGCTGTTAACAAAGGTGGAGCCACCACTGGTGACTATAAGCCCTTTAATCGGTGAGTTTCGATTTTCCTTTTGAATTTATTTAATTTCTTAAAAATATCAAATATGTTTGGAAAATAATGAAATTTAGTATTTTAAGATATTTTAGTATGTAGATTTAGGGAAAAATGTCAATTTAATAAATTTAGGCCTCGAGATATACTGCTTTTAAGAAATGACTAAACCCAATCTAGTTTTCGATTTATATTTAAATAATCTTAATGATATAGTTTTGACTTCAAAATTTTTGTATAAATTATTTAAATATATATATATTATAGTGTTAAGAAAATTTTTTCTTAAATTTAATTTTTAGGCCCTAAAATCATGCATAAACGGTTAAATTTGGTCTTAATTTTGTAATTTAACATTAATTTAGTGAAAATTCTGATTTAATATAAAATTAGGTGTTTTAGGGTGTTAATTGTTGATTTAGTATGATATTAGTAGTATTTGGAGTGTTATAAGTATGTATTATGTGTATTATGTGATGAATAATGGGTAAAATGGTATAATTAAGTTAATTTTGTGATTTAGGGATTAATTGCATATAAATTTTGATTTAGAGAATAATTAAGCATTTTGATATATTATTGATGGTGAAAGATAATATATATAGTGTTAGAAGTGTTAGATAGATTATATAAGTATATAATATGTAACAATACATAATATGTGTTTGTAGAAATTAAATGATTAGAAAATATTAGGTAAAAAATTATGGTATTATAATATTAGGAGTATAATAAGAATCTAGTTTGGATTATGAATTTAGGAAATTATGTGAAAAATATAAGTTATACTTACATCGGAGCTAATTCGGTAGTTAAATTAGAAATCTAGTATACCATACTGATCGAAATAATGGTTAGAAGCTAAAATGGAGATTTAAGATACCTAAGTAAAGTTAGATGAATTTCACATATTAGTCTAGGAGGAATTCCTATGGTTTACAAATGAAAATAACAATTAGAAGCTAAAACAAAACTTGATTTAGAAACTTATTTAGAAATTGAATATGAAATTAATTTAGAACTAGTTTAGTTATAGGAGATATAGAACTTGAATAATTGAGTAAAATCATAATTTTAAACTAAAAACTAATGATTTAAACTTATATGTATAAGTGGTTACGTTAAATTGTAGATCATTTCTAGATCAGAATCTGATTTAAAAGTGTAATGAATTAGGGCAATAGAAGTAAATTAGAGAGAAAATCAAAAACCTGAACGAAAGGTTATAATCACCAGAATAAATTGTAAGAAAAGGTTAGAAGGAGTTTATAAGACTTACGATAATCAAAAGGTAAATTAGAATCTGATTCAGAGGTTGAATCAAAATCAGTACAAGAAGCAAAATCAGAACCTAGCTAAACAAGGGAAGTAATCCTAAGAGACATAAACTAGAATAATTAAATATAATAAGACTCTAAACTAAAGATAATAATTTAAATTATAGCATAAAATCTATCCATGATAATTATGTAGAAAGTAAAACAACATTTGTATTATAAGAATTATCGATAATGGTTTATGCGAGTCACATCTTAAGTAAGCATGTAGAAAGTCTAGGGAAGTTGGGATCGATACATTACTATATTTAGGAGTATTTTTTTATAATACTCAAAGACTTGATATTATTATTTATTGTGTTTGTTAAATAGTTAACTGTATGCATGCCTATGTATGTATGTTCTGGATTGGATTGTATGATTCTGGTTTGATGTTCTAGATTAAAATTTGTGTTGTTTGTATGAAATGCTTGAACACCCTAAACCAAATCTGATTAAATATATGACTTATAAGTCTAAAACGGACCTACATAACAACTCATTAGGGAAAACGTTTAGGGTTTTCCCACCAAATATGATCTCTTTAAAAGGGATAGTGCTTGATAGCATAATTGGTCTCTTCTTCATCCTTAGTTGAACTAAGTGATAAGAGAGAAAGTCACGGTAAGGGTAAAGTCAATCGTTCGAAGATAGTCATGGGAGAAGCGGTGTCTTCATTGTACAAGCCTGAGTTTGGTCATGAGCTATTGAAATATGTACTAAACTCCTCAACTTGAATTAGAGCGAATATAATTTCTCTAATCTCACGATAGACAGAATAAAGTTGCACAATGATATTTACTTGTATATGCATTGTATCTAACTAATTTGGTTGATAACTCTGTTTGTATTTGATATATAGTTTTAAGTTTCCATCCTAACTAACTGAGTAATTAGCTGCTCACATCCTTATAGATATTCTTTTAGGAGCTAGCTAAAAAGCGACTTATAATTACCTTAAAGTTAGCAACCGCTAAATCCTGGGGAGTAAGGATATAGAATTGTAGATCGATCATACTATTGAAGTTTGAGTCTTAACTTAAAATTTTTTTATATCAATTATGTATTTCTTAAATAAAGTAAGATTAGTTTCTTAAATCTTGTAAACATTACTCAGATTATTTAAATTTTAGTAAGCAATTTTTCATATTTTCATAAGTAATTAACATGTTTAAATTATGAACTGTTTACTTCAAAACGAGTTAATCATGGTCGCTTTGTGTAAATTAGATCTAAGATAGTAGCTGTAACGTCAGCTTCTATTCTAAAATGGTTTATACGGTAGAACTGTTACAATTCTGCCACTTCGAGGCATAAAAAATACCCTTATAAAATATAGCCGCATCATCTAATCTTACACATTTGCATATTGAATATACCTCTTTCATGAGCATTGCTCCCAACTCATTTGCTTACTCTACTCTTATCCTAACCTTTAAGCAAGACTAAGTAGAGAGTATCCTCATTGAAACAACTTATGCGTTGCATTGAATTGAACCATGAATCCTTAGAGTTTCCTTAGTGCATCACATCCTTAGAATTGTTCATGGGTTGCTTGTTTAGTTGCTGTTTTTTGGTGCATTTCCCATCTTGTTTTCAAGCTTTCAGCAAACTTAAACCTACCCCGATACATTCACCCTTGTTAGCTCACAGTACAGTGTATCATCTCTTAATCTAATCAACTCATTGAACAAGCCTCTAAAGACATTTCCTCTAAGCATTCATGCCATTCAATCCTCTGATCAAGTCCCTAAAGCCATTTCAATTACATTTCTTTTACCAAAGACCTCCTAAACAAGTCTAGGATGAGAGTATAATTAGGTCTCTCTTACTATTCAAGGTTCTAAACAAGCATGTGGATCAAAGAATCAAATCTTCCTCTTCACCGACGAACCTTCTAAAGATTTCTCTAAAGTAATTTCATTCAAGCCTTCTAAATCAGCCAACCCTCTAGTCAAGTCTTTAAAATCAATACAATCACTCATCTTTCACCAAACAACTCCCTAAATAAGGCTCTAACATATTTGGAGTTAAAGTCTTTTCATCCACCAACCTTCTGAACATGTCTCTAAAGTCATCACAACCATACTTCTTTTTAACCAAACATTGTCCTAACCAAAACTTTAACATAGCTATATTTAAGATCCTTGCAACAGTTAACTTTTGGTTAAGCATCTGTACCAAGATTTTAAGTCACTCTTTTGCCAGATCAACCATCTAAAGAATCCTCTAAACTAACTCAACCTTCTAAAGAGGCCTCTAAACAAATTCAATTCACATGTTTACTTCAAGTGACTCACTCTAGTATCTTATTCCATTTTACAAATATAATAAATCGTGATTATACATCAAGTTCATCACACTCATGATCACCATATTACTTAAACTTCCAAATCCTCATGTTTTTACCTTAACACATGTAATTCATAATAAATGATTTGTGCATAACTTAAATTCCAAACCATCTAACCGACTCCATCTCACTAACTACAATGACATATGACACCAACAAGCTTTAGATCTATTGCATGTTGTTTTCTATAGAGTTAATGACGTGTAATTTCTAGAAAAATAGTATTTTTCATCAAATTTAGAGGCTTAAAATCCCTTAAAAATCGAAGAAAAAATTTTTAGCCAAAAAATTTTGATGAAATTCTTACATGCAATGTAAGGTTATTTCAAAAAAAGTTTAGCTTTGAAACAACAACATATGGGTATGTAAAACAACTTCAAAAATTGTCCAGATTTAAGCAATTTCTTAAGGAGGTCATATACGCATTTAAAAATTTCATAAACTTTGATATTTTTCTTAAAAATTATACATAAAAATATTCCAAAATAATTTTTTGGAATTAATTTAATATTTTTACAAAATTTAGTAAAATGGAACCAAAATCTTGACTCACCAAAAATTGACCGTCTGACCACCCTTTTATCGGCAACCTTAGGCACTACCACTACTATAGAGTGGTGGTGGCTTGATGTTGCAATCTCACTTTTACTAATGTTACACATAAATAAGGATTTACCCGTTTTTAAAAACAATGGAATGCTTTACTATTAATGGACTTACTTGCAAATAAAAATAAATAAATTTTAGTGGAAACTGCGAACAAATAGCAAGCATACCAATTTATAATAATACAAGAAGAGTAACCAAGGTTATATTTTATGATGAATAATAGAATAAAGTTTATAAAGATAACTAAGTGCTAGATTACACTAATTTTACTCTAATATAGGCAACTAATTCAACAATTTTAAAGGAAAGAACATACAAATTATCTAAATAAAAGTAAAAACAATAATGAAATTAAGCATGGATTTTAGCAATTTCTTGGTATTAGGATATGGATTTCTCTATAAAAAATGTACGAATAGCAAGTAAATAATTATCTGATATTGTTGTCGCCATGCTATTAGAGTATTTATAATAGTTTAAACATAGATTTTACTCACTCACTGAATTTATCTCACTTTCATTTTGTAAATTCTACCATATAATAGGAGTATTGTATTATCAATATCTTATCTACACTATCAACTAGCTATTCAAGTCTTATCACTACTTAAATAACTATGATAGAATTGATTTCTCATTCCACTCAATTTTTAGCTATGAGTAAGTATAAAGATTTAGGTCCTAATTCTCAAAAATTACTCATTCAAATTAGGAATCTTAGGTTCTATTTAGGGTTTTTGAATCTTATTATGGTATCTATACCCTATTAGGATAACAACGAAGAAGGCCTAATGTATGAGAATCTCTTTCTAGCTCAACATTAACCCTACACTCAAGTTATATCTAATTATACCATAAAACTAAGTAAAATTCTAAATTTATATTATCACAATATAAAAATATCAATAGCCACAACTACTTTATCATGTTCACATACTACTCATAAATATAATAAGCACTATGTATCACATTCATGGAGAATAAACATTTAACACGTAATACACATGAACATAAAAATTAAGATTGCATTAAACATTGAAAAAAATATGAAAAACATTACAAAAGTGAGCTCCTCAACCTCAACAATGGAGTTCTTTAAGATTTTCCCAACAATCTTCATTGATCCAATGGAAATCTACAAACTCAAACCTTAAAAAGAGCTAAAATCCACTAAAAGTCAATGCTATGAGCATGAAAATACAAGAAAACACTATGAAAATCAAAAAGCTACCTTAAAAGTAACCTAAAATAGCTTAAAGAAGAGAGAGTGGCAAAAACTAAAACCCTAAACCCTAGAAAATGCAAAGCAAAATCTACAAAAAATGAAGAAGAAGAAGTTTTTATATAAGACCATTACCAACATGATGATAAGCAAGAGTATCGTCATGACAATAGACACATGTCAGGTACTTCTTTCCTTTCATTTTAATGAAACAGCATGTTTTTGCCTCAGGGGTCAAGTATATTATCATGACAGTAACCGTCATACCCCGAAGTGGCAGAGTCGTAATAACCCTATTGTGTAAACCATTCTAAGATAGAAGTTGGTCTTACAACCGCTATCTTAGACCTAATCTACACAAGGCGTCCACGACTCACCCTCTTTGAAGTAAACAGTTTGTAATTTAAATAAATCATTTACCTAAGAAAGTGAGGAAATATATATATACACTATAATTCAGTTATTACAATTAAAGTTTACAATATTTCTTCATAATATATTTCCTAGTTGTTGCATTATTCAGAAATGAAAAATTCTAAAGTAAAAGCTTAGACCTTAAAAACATGTGTTTATTCTTCAAATGTTTTTCCTCACTTTCCAAGATCCAGCAGTTGCTAGCTTCAGAGTAGTTGTATGCCGCTTCTTAGCCAGCACCTGCACGACGTTTATAGGGATGTGAGCAACTACAGCTCAGTAAGTTAGGATGGAAGATTTAAAACTATACCATAATACAACGAGTTTATCAACCAACTTATTCGGTGCAATGTATGTTCAAGCAAATGCCATTGCACGACGTTGTCCTGCCCGTTATGAGATTAGAGAAATTTCACCCGCTCTAATCTGGATTGAGAAGTTGCCATTAATGCAACAGCTCACAACCAAGCCTAGGCTTGTGCAATGGAGACCTCGCTCCTCCCACGACTACCTTTGAACCATTGACTTCACCCTCGCCACGACCTCCTCTCCTATCACTTAGTTCGACTAAGGATGAAGAAGGGACCATTATGCAATCCTGTGCTATCCCTTTCAAAGGGATCGGTATTTGGCCGGAGAGTCCTAAGTTTCCCCTAATAGGTTGCCATGCAGGTCTGATTATGATTACAAGTCATATATTTGATTAAGTCCAATTTAGGATAATCAATCATTTCATACAAATCACACAATACAAGCTAAAACAACAAACAGAATCATATCACCACTCATAATCAAGCATATGCACACCACAGACTATCTAACAAGCACAACTAAGCATAATCTCAAGCCTCCAAAATATAGCATCGTATTAATCTTAACTTACCTCGACTCCCCGCTCACTCACTCGAGGTCCGACTTGCTCAGACCATCGCCAATCATCCCTATAACACAAATGTGGTTTCAGTTTTTCATATAGTTATTATAGGTTCGTTTTATCCTATAATACTTATTGTTATGTTTTGTTTAGGGTTTAATATACCTATTTATCTAGGTCTTAAGTCTTTTACAACTATTCTAGGTTTAGGGTTAGGTTTGGGTTCGGTTTTCGCATCGATTTCTAAATTAGATTCTAGTTCAATTTCTAAGTACCGTTTTATACCCGAACTCTAGAAATTCGTTTCAACTCATAATGTGAAATTAATCACATTATTTCCATATATCCTAAACACCATAATTACCCCTAGTTAGTATTTTATTATACCTGGTACACTTAAATCCTTAATAGTATACCGAATTTACTCCTGATATGAAAAATTTTTACAATTTTCATATAATTACATAAATTCAAGATTTCTATTGGATTTATTTATCTCCCTATTATTTATATACTATGAATTTTTATCCTAATATTTTCTATTTATTATATTTCTGTTAATTGTGTATTATGTACTATTACTTATTATGTACATAATACACATCTAATATTTTTATCACTCTAATTACTATCTCCCAACATCAATTATCATTTCAAAATGTCTAAATTCATCCTAAATCAGATTTTACTCCTAATTATCCTAATTTACAAAATTAACTTAAAATTTAGTATTTTTCCCTATTACTCATTTACTGCATAATTAACCTAATAATTACATCTAACACCCTAAATGCTACAAGTATCATACTTCATCAGATTTCAACATCCTAAAACATATAATTATTCACTAAATCAGTAATTAACCATTTAATTACTTAATTGACCCTAAATTACCCATTTTATGTCTCATATTAAGACCTAAAAATTATCTAAAAATTTCAAAAATTAATTTTTGAAAAAAGGATTCATAGCACTGTTCTATATCATCTAAGTAGTCTACACAAAAATTTTGGGTTCAAAACTACACTCCTAAGATAATTTATTTCTAAACCGAAACATACTCGGTTTTGCATAATTTCTTAAGGACCATATATCACGAGACATATTTTCATCAAAATAATATTTTTCCTAAAAACTACATACAAAAAGATTCTAGAATAAAAAAATTCATAATTTTTTAAGAATATTTACTATTTTTACAAAATTACCGAAAATCGGGCTAAAAATCGAACTCACCAGTCTACGTGGCTTCGGCCACCGCCGGCCACCTTGGCCTTGTTAGCCAGTCCAGGCGCTACCACTACAGTGTGGTGGTGGTGGCCGTCCACTCCAGCTACTCGTCTAGTGTTGGTTCCCCTTTATGGTCGTAATTGCACAGTTTTTTCTTATTTTTTATCTAACTTAATTTTTCTCTCAATTTCGCCTCTCCCTATTTTTCTCACTCTCCAAACTATCCAAATGAGCTTCTAAAAAATTTGGAGTATTTATAGAGATTTAGGGAAATTATCGTACATTAATTTGATTAGACAATTGCCTTATCTTCTTCCAATTTGACTTTTGTGTTATTCTAATTTAATTGGCTAATTTTTTTCTTATTTTCCCCAGCTGCCACGACCTATATCTAGATTATTCCTTATTTTTCCTAATTTTTATTGATTTTTCCTAATTAATTATGAATTTTCTTTAATTATTTAGTATTATTTTAGCACATTTCACGTATTTTAAATAATTACGCATATTTTTACCTATATGTAAATTCCTATAAATATTATTTAGGTTATTTTATGATTTTTAGTATACATATAATTTATTTCTAGCGATTCGTTAATTATCGGAATGTATTTTACGCATTTTCGATAACTAACGAGTTATATACTTAAAATTTAGAATTTTTATATTCTTTTATTTTATTGCTTATTTTCTTAAATTCAAATTTGCAGGATCATTTTACTAATATTTCTAACTTTACTTATAATTTAGGCTCGATCAGATCTTCCAGCCGATCGAAACCCTAAGTAATTGGTTGTAGGGCTTACAGTGACTAGGTAACATCATGTCAATAAACCCTTCTACTTTTACAAATTGATTCGATTCGGCTCAAGATACCAACTTGATAGGTAGCTAGGCTTACTATCATGTTAGTAGTTTAGACTCTAATTTTCCTTCTTTTTCTTTGTTTTTGGCTTCTTGAATTAGGGTTACCATTACATAGTAACCCTAAGACTAGTAAGATCAACACCGAAAGCTTAAATTCTTTAAATTATATAATCTCTTGAGTACTAAAACACAAAAAATATGAATTAGACTTGTGTTGAAAAATTATGTGTGATTTCAATGAAAATTCATACACTTTTGCTTAAAAATTTATTGAATCATACATAATTGTTACAAAAATCCTCATTTAAGTCCTAGGATTCATAAGTAAAATTTCACCTCAATTGGTTAGCTCTCACATACACCCTAAATCACCCACTCAAAACGACTACGCAAAATCATAGGGCTCATATATACCATTTGGATGGTAAATGTATGCAAACAATGAAATCAAACGACCATGTGTGGAATGGCCAAAGAGTTGTAAGACTATATAGTTCGATTATTGGAGTGCAATAGCATTGCCATGGAGTTGGCATGAACATACTTCTTGGCAAAATTAAAGGCATCCATCTCCATGGTTGGTCAATAATAACCTTCTCAAGGAGTCGATAATACAGTATCATGCTACCTTGGTATTCACTTCATTCTTCTAAATGGAGTTCCCTTAGTATCATTTTAGTTTCAAGTGGTTTCGTACACTTCAAAAGTTGTCCCTAGAAGGAGATCTAATACAACTCATCTTCCTGCAAGATGTAGTTCTTCACTTTTCTCTTAACCATTATGACATCTTGACTATCAGTAATTAAGATATTGTTCTTCAAGAAGTTAATGTATGGGCATCACCATTCTCAAGTGCTTGGATTAAATTTGCATTCTGCCTCATCAAGCATTAAGGAACAATTCTGATAACTCAACTAGAGTTGAGATGCATCTTTACATATTGAGGGCCAATAGTAGCTTACACGATGGGTTTGATGATACGAAGGTGGCCCATCCCTACTAAACCATAGGTCATGAAATTTCTTGAGTTTCATTTGGGCTTCTTCCAATGAGATACAACAGGATAGAATCCCTTCAGCCTCTTTATAATACAAAGCACCATAGAAGGACACAAAATTCTTTAATGTTGTTATAAAAGCTACTCCATGACTTGCTAATTGTACCTTTTAAGGGTACACCAACCATCCTATTACTCCTTATCATCTCCAATTAATTGCAAGGCAGCGTAAAGTATAGTCTTTTTAGTTACTTAGATGCCTAGCTCATCATCTGAATCCTACATCGAGACTTTAGAAGCTAAAGTTATTAAAGCATTAACATAACGGCTTGTAGATCATTTGGCATGCTCATATCTCATTGATTTAAACTTAGTGACTAATGTTTGTACTACAACTTTATACGGGGTAAGTATAGGTTCACCTGAACTCCCCATTAGCTTATTTGATTATTAGATTAGAGTCACCTTTAATACATAAGTGAGTCATACCCACTTTATATGTTAAGGGTGTTACCTAGCCAACTAGGGATGTCCACATAACCCTAAGCACCATTCAGCACTTTCGGATGAACCATCAAATTACAATGACCATTTCCAGCTAACGTTTATCATAAGTGAGTTTTCACAAAAATCTTTAGGAGTACAACCAACATTATTGGTATTAGTTCTTAGGAACGACACTAGTAAGTCCACCAATGCTTTTGACTTAATTGCCATTAGAGATGATACGGTAATGTCAAATTCTCTAAGGAGCAACATCCATTTTGCAATCCTTTGAGATAATTTCGAACATGATAATAAGTACTTAATGGGGTTGAAATTAGTCATAACAATGACCTTATGTGCTAAGATGTAGAGGCATAACTTTTGAGCTACGAATGTTAGTGAAAGAGAATGTTTCTTGCATTCAGGTAATTAACCTTACTTCCTTGAAGTGTTTAAGTCAAGCAATATATTAGATGTTCAACACCATCTACTTCTTGTACCATTAAGTCCCCAATAAACCTTTGTGCAAATGTTAGACAAAGAATCATTGGCATCCTTATTATTGGCATAATTATGGTTTGTGGAGAAGTCAGTATCCCCTTAATCCTCTGGAATGCCTCCTCTTATTGTAGACCTCATTCAAACAAAGCTTCCTTCTTCATTATTTCATGTAAAGGAAAGAGATTTCAACAAGCATTGAGATGAATTGTCGAACGTGATATACCTTACCTTAAATCCCTTCAACTCCTTTTGATTCTTTGGAGATGCGTGGATTGTATGGCTCTAAACTTTGTTGGATTGATGTCTATCCCCTTTTTATGCACGATGAAGCCTAGAAATTGTCTAGATGATATACTTAAAAAACATACTTCAAGCGTTTCATTCGAAGCTTGTAAAGTAAGTACATATTAAAGACTCATCTTAGGTGATCAATATGATCAGGTGCCCGCCGTGATTTGATAAAGATGTCATCTACGTAGTCTTCCATGTAGGTGTGCATCATATAATAAAAGATAACAATCATGGCCCTTCGATAAGTGGCCTTAGCATTCTTTAACCCAAAAGATATTACAATGTAATAAAAGTTCCTAAAGGGTATATAGAAGGCTGTACATTAGGCATCTCTTGGTACCATTTTAATCTAATTATATTTAGTAAAGCCATCAACGAAAGAGAATAATTTATGTCTAACCATTGCATTAACCAACATATCAATATTTGGGAGTGGAAACTCATCCTTTAGACAAGCTTTTTTCAAGTCAAGAAAATCAATACACATGCGTATTTGGCTACTTTTCTTTTTTGCAAGCATGACATTAGCCAACCAAGTTGGGTGCTCTATAGACTTGATAAAGCCTACTTGTAATAACTCCTCAATTTTAGTTTTCATGTATGCCTCAATCTCTAAGCAAAATAAACATCAATGTTGCTTAACGACTTAGCTCTTAGTGTAATATTCAACCTATGCTTTGTTAAACAAGGATCTAATTTTGGCATCTCCTCATAAATCTAAGTAAAGACATCTTGAATTCTTGCATAAGATCCATTGAGGATCTTTTATTTCTTTTACTAAACCCTTATTGATGAAAATAGGTCTAAGCTTCTCTCTTAGGGTTGTTAAGTCCAACTCCTCCATTTCTTCAATTGTAGTTTCACCTAGTCTTGTAGTTAATACCCCAAGGTGGGGGAGGGGCATGCAAATTGGGCTTTTTATAAGTTTGAGGGGTTGAGGGATGACAATATGCCTCTTCTGACTCCGAGAATCATCATAAGCAATATATAGTTCATCCATCTGCTTAGGTGTAGCTTTTGATATTTACAGACTTGTTACCACAGTTTTTTTCTTTCAATCTTCATGGTCAAAAGATATTTTCTTCCTCTTAGTCTCTTGTTCTTGTTCTTGAAAATCTTCCCTTCATGATAGTGGAGTACTAGTAGGTTTGCCAATTGTTGTTTCTCCCTCATTAGCGTACGCATCAAAATACTTCACCATTGTATAGTATGACTCTCTATGCTTAAATGAGCTCTTTGCAACAAGTATGGTAATGTCTTTCACTTTACAATTTCCTTTAATATGGTGTATAAAGGACGAGACGGTAGTCGTAATACCACTGCCCACTTCCAAAAAATGGTAAGAGACTGAGACTGAGACTAGAGCATCCAACACATAAAACTTAATTGCTCCTTGAACATGACCAACCTTAAAATCGACATTAATGAACTCTAGAGATTTAGTAGGGGGCTCATTAAGTAATGAATGTCAATTGGTTAGCGGACTAGCCTCTTCATGTTTAACCCTATAGCTTGGAAGGTTTCCAAAAACTTTATTTTAAGTAAGGAGCCATTATCAATGAAGTTTCGTCGAATAGGATGACCATTAAGTTCACTCTCTACATACAATAGAAGGTCATGATTCGAATTGCTAGTACACATATCATCGTTAGTAAAAATGATTGTGTTCTCATGTGCCTTTACCATTATGCAAATCAGCTACACAGTGTTAGATTGTTCAAACTATCGCTCTAAGATCTCTCCTTGAGCATTTGTTATAGTAAGTCAAAATTTGTCAACAAATCTTAATAAGTCAAAAAAATTCCTAACATTAGTGGTTTTAAGAAAAGTTATTGCAGCTTAATTGGTCGAACTTGAGTTTATTGCTTTTCATTTACTTTTGGGTATCTTCCCACACAGTATGTTTTTACATGCATCAACCTTTGATTGGTTAACTTCTTGGGAAGTCGTTGGATCAAGTAAAATCATATTAGTAGCATTTTGATTGTTGTATGTTGGAAGCAAGTTCCTACGCACATCATTGTTGTTATCTAACTCAAGCTCACAACTTTGAACTTTGTTGTTAAAAATCCTTCTCAGTATTCAACACTTTCTTGTTGGACATCCAACAAATCTATGGAACTAAGAAAACTTAGCATCATTCTTCTCTAAAGTTGTCGTCCAATAAATCAAGGACCGTCATGCATGTCACGCCCTGAAGCAACAAAATCCTAACAGTCCGTTTATGCAAACCATTTTAAGATAGTTTATGCAAATCATTTTAAGATAGAAGTTGACCATATAATCGATATCTTAAACTTGATTTACATAAGGCGTTCACGACTAACTCGCTTTGAAGTAAACAGGTCATAAATTAAATATGTTAATTACTTATGAACTAAAAAAAATACATACTTACATTAAAATAATCCAAGTATATTTACAAGATTTAACAACATAACATAATTTACTTAAATAATTCATAAATTAATACTAAAAGCTTAAAAAATAAGTCTAAACTTGAGAGTATATCATATTTTCAGTTTATATCTTCACTCTCTCAAGATCTAGCAGTTGCTAGCCATAAGGTAATTATAGGTCGCTTTCTTGCTAATACCTATAATAGCGTCTATAAGAATGTGAGCAACCACAACTCGGTAAGTTAAGATGGAGACTGAAAACTATACAACAAATAAAAACAGGGTTATCAACCAAATTATTAGGTATAATACATATTCAAGCAAATGTCATCGCACGATGTTGTTCGATTCATCATGAGATTAGAGAAATTACACCCACTCTAATCTAGGTTGAGGAGTTTTTATTAATACAACAGCTCATGACCAAATCTAAGCTTGTGCAATAGAGATACTGCTCCTCCTGTAGCTACCTTCGAACCATTGACTTCACCCTTATTGCGACATCCTTACCTGTCACTTAGTTTGACTAAGGATGAATAAGGGACTAATTATGCCATCTAATGCTATCCCTTTTGAAGGGGTCGGTACTTGGCCGAAGAACCTTAAGTTTCCCCTAATGGGTTGTTATACAGGTTCAATTTATGTTTACAAGTTATATATTTGGCTAGGTCCAATTTAGGATGATCAATCATTTCATACAAATCATACAATACAAGCCAAAACAGTAAACCAAATCATATCATTGACTTAGAAACAAACACATGCATACAGTCAACTATTTAATAAACACAATCAAGTACAATTTTAAGCCTTCGAGCATTACAAATTAGTATTCCGAAATACAACAACGTATTAATCCCAACTTATTTAGACTCCTCGCTTGCTTACTTAGGGTATAACTTGCATACGCTATTGCCGCTAAACCTTATAATGCAAATGTTGTTTTAGTAAATATATAACTATCTTATATAAACTCTATTCTATAATACTTTTATGTTATCTTTAGTTTAAGGTTTAATATACTTAATTATTCAGGTTTCTTAAGTCTTTTACAATTATTCCTAATTTAAGTTGAGTTTTGATTCAATTTTTAAAGTTAGTTTCTAAATTAGGTTTTTAACTCAATTTTCAATTAGAGATTTTCTACATAAACCCTAAGAATTTATTTTGACCCATAATGTGAAATTAATCACATTATTTTCGGATATACTAAATGTTGTTTTTTGTCTCTAATAAATGTTTTAGTTCGATCGGTATATCTTAATCATAATCCTAATTTAATTACCAAATTTACCCCTACCATGAGAAAATCTTATATTTTTCCTATAAACACTCAAATTTACGTCTCCTGCTAGATTTTATATATATTCTTATTATTATTATAATATCAATTTTAACTTAATATTTTTCTACTCATTAATTTCTTACACTTATATATTATGCACCATCACCTAATATGTACATATCATACATATCTAATATTTTCATCACTTTAAATACCATCTCCCAACTTCAATTAACATCTTAAAATACCTAAATTCACCCTAAATCAAAATTTATACCTAATTATCCTAAATTACAAAATTAACTTAAAATTTACTATTTTTACCTATCACATATTCACTACATAATACCCTAATAATTATATCTAATACCCTAAATGATATAAATAGTATACTTTATCATATTTCAATATCTTGAAATATATAATTATATACTAAATCAGTAATTATCTATTTAATTACCTGATTAGCCTAAAATTATCCATTTTATGGATTATTTTAAGGCTTAAAAATCATCTAAAAATTTTGAAACTTCATTTATGAAGCTTCACAACACTATTTTAAATGCTCTAACTAACTTACACAAAAATTTTAGGCTTAAAACTACACTCTTAAAATTATTTATTTCTAAATAAAACAAAGTTCGAGTTTGTGAGATTAGTTAAGGATAGTATATTTCCATGTATCAATTCATTAAAATAAAAATTTTCCCTAAATCTACATACTTAAAAATCCCATAATATCGAATTTCATAATTTTCTATAACTATTTATATTTTTAATAAAATAACTAAAATCGGAAGGAAAATCGGACTCATCGGCGTTGGTGACTCTGACCACTGTGGCATTGTAAGCCAGCTTGGGCGCTGCCGCCACCGTATAGCGGTAGTAGCCATCCACTCCTAAGTAGTCATCGGGTTGAGAATCTCCTTATAAGCTCCAACTGTACAAATTTTTTTCTAATTTTGAAAAAAGAAGAAGCTAATCCTCTATTTTCCTGGTTCTCTCAATTTTCTTACTCTCCAAACATACCAAATGAGCTTGTGTCCAAGTTTGGGTATTTATAGAGCTACATAAATATTTTCTCATTAATTTGAAGTAACATTTGTCTTATCTCTTCTTCCAATTTGCTTTTTTTTTTTAACTAAATTTTATTGGTTGATTTGTCTTCTTTAGTTTTCTACTTGCCACATCCTCATTCTAGACATTTCCTCGTGTTTTAATATTTTACATGATTTTTTCTTAATTATTTATGGTTTTTTTAATTAATTAGCATTATTTTGGCATATTTCGCATATTTTAAGTAATTTTAAGTACTTTCACCTACATGTAAATTCATATATGGTACAATTAAATACTCATAAATATTATTTCTGTTATTTTATGATTTTTAGTGTGCATATGATTTATCTCTATTGATTCGTTAATTATTGGAACTCATTTTATGTGTTTTCGATAAATAACAGAAAATTTACATATAATTTAATATTATAATAATTAATTATTTTATTTTTTATTTCCTTAAATCCAAATTCACAAAATCACTTTTACTAATATTCCTAACTTCATCGTAAAATTTTAGCTAGATCGAATGATTTGCTCGATTGCCCTAATTTCTACGAACTGAATCTCGAATACCTGATTGTGAGTCTTATAATGCACCTTACTCATGGGATAAGGGAATAGTAGAACATCTGCAATAGCATCTCTCTTAGGCTTCTTACTACCTTTATATCCTCCTCCTTAAGTAGTGCTAATAAACAACCACCTCTTCTTATTTAGGTCGCCCTCCACCTAGTGACAAAATTGTTTGTTCTTTACGCATTTTCCATTAAAGCCATGAAGGATTTTAGCAACAAATTCTTGAGATGCACCGTATATTCGGTGAACATCCCTTAGATACAGAACTTAGCGTTTTAGAAAATATTCATTAGATATCTAAGATATTTATGACAAGTTGTCATAGATATCTTAAATATCTAATGAACGTTCTCTAAAATGCTCAATGAAATCTATAAGATCTTCTATGGTATGTTGTCCGATATGTCCCATGCCATGGTATTAACACATTATTGTGTCTCGAAAAAATTTTCCAAGATAATTTGCATATGGTACCCCAAGAATCTAAAGAACCAGGGGAAAGGTTAATGTATTAGGTATATGCTTTCTCCCTAAGAAATTTAGAGAATTCTTTCATTTTGATCTCGTCATTGAGTTTATAGACTTTGAGTGTCTCAATGAATTTGAGAAGCTACTCCTTAAGATTTCCCTATTTATCATTAAACTTCATAAACTTAGGACTTGTATAGTCCTTAGGATACAATTTCTCAACAATCCTCTAAGAGTATGGTAGCTTTAAGTTGATGATACCTATAGGAGAAGAGGTTTGAATTTTCTTTAAATACTTGTTAAGATATTTTTTCATCACACAGGAAGAATAAGCATGAGCAAGACCAATTTCATTTGAAGTGTTAGTGAAGCATTGTGTATTGTAACTTCACCTACAATAGCAGGTTAGATATTTTACCTTGATGACAACGACCTTCCAAGTTAGGTTCTAGCATTTTCTATCGTAGGAAGATTTGGATCCACTGGAGTTGGAAGCAACATATGCTACATTCCTTCCTCTTATCCTGCGCTATCCTCTTCTATGGGGATTAGCGATAGTTGAAGATGTTAGGTGCCTTATTATGGAGTAGTTGTTGTAGTAGTAGAGACAATAGGAGTAGATCTAGAAACTTATGTGAGTATTACAGGAAGAACCGTTGCAAGTTAAACACCGATAAGGTTAGTAGCAGCAAGAGTTCCCATTCAAGGAAAAAGTTGTGTAATAGCAGCTAAGAACTAATTGAGAACACAAGTATTTTATTTCGTTGTATGAACAACTAGGGATGTCTTAGTAATAGATGTTTATTACATGATGCTAAATGTTGTATTATCTTCGAATGTTGAAGTTTGCTGAGTGATCACGATATTAGTCTCTTAAACATTGGAAGTTTCCTCTTATCCATCAATGTGTGACATTTTTTTATTGTAAGTGATCTCTCCCTAATGAAGTCACCAAAATAATGTAGGTGAAGTGTTGTTAATGGTTAATTACGTACTAAGTGGTAATAATCAATCTCTAAGATGACTCAAACTAATGACACGTGTTTAGATGTGATGAAGAGATAGGTGGAAGGAGGAACAAGTGAACTCAATCACTCATGCATGCACATGATAAAATATGAAGTGATGTTCTTGATCTATTGTTCACTAAGTAACTTGTTTGATCTTTCATGGAGTAGTTTCAACAAAGCTTTGACAATCTAACCAATGTTTTGAATTTCCCAAATGAAAGGAGGATTCTCTAATTTATAGATTTTTGAGGCAAATTTCAACCATTAGATTACATTAAGATGGATGGTTGAGATCTAATATTGTTGGTAGACATTGGATTCACTTAAGTGATCTAATGGTCAAGATTCACTTAGTCTTTTCTTATAGACCATAAGCTTGAGCCTTTGGCTCTTAGATAAGCCCAATAACTTATAATAAAAAATATAAACCTATCAATAACCAAAATAAGCCCATAACTCTTATTTAAGTTCAAATAGCTCCTTTTGAAGTTGAAAAAAATCTAAACAGTCCTAGAAATATTTCTTTTGAGCCTTATTTTCATATACAAGTCAATTAAGTGAGGTTAAGAGTAGAATAATTAGTTTGGTGATCATTATTCCAAGCTTACCAAACGTATCTTTTAAAACATCCCTATTTTGGCTCGATTACCTAGGTACTGTCAAGCCTATTAATTTGGTCCTTGGCCCTTATCAAGTCTATATTTCAGCTTTTTTTTTCTTAGTCCAATTAATATTAAATCTTAACCTTTTCAAGACTAACCCTTAACTAAGAAATAAAAGAAATCTGGTATTTTTTTTAATTTGAAAAATTTGGAGTTGCCACATGACCTAAATTACAAGAAAAGTTAGGTTAAAACCAATTAAATGAATTTGTCATAACTTAGTTACTGATTTGTGAGAAAAAATCACTTTTAAAAAATTATTTCTAAAAGGCCAAAAATCAATGAGTTCAAGGGTTAACCTATTTAACCCTAAGTAGGTATCATCTTAACGTTTGAAATTTAAATTTATTTTTCAAAATATCCTTTTCAATTCAAAAGGAAAATTATTTACAAGTGAATAAGAAAGTAAATTGTATTCATTTACAAGATAAAACAAAATTTAAAAAATTAATCTTAATTATCTACAAAGAGGGAAAAAATAACTATTTGCATGTTTTAAGTCATCCATAGGTGCCTATGGACCTTCTAATAGGAATCAGACTTCTAGTAACTTAGTTTTCATAAAACTTTAGTCTGTTGACTTGTATTAAATTTTAAGATGGTCTAGTTTAAGTCTTTTACTCAATTAATTTTTTCAAGAAAAAAATATAAGAAGGGTCCTTATTTGAATGTTTATTTAAAAAAAAATCCCAAAAAGAATTCTAGTTTGAAAAATGGCCATTTCTTTATTTACTTTTTTTGAAAACAAATTCTCTACATGCTTAAACCATTTATTCACTTTTTTTATTTATTTATTTTTTCAAATAGAAATGATAATAAAAATTTTAAATTTTCATAAAGATAGAATAAAATGAAAACAAATAAAAGAAAATCTTCTTTTTTAGTTCTTTTTTTTTTCTTTCTTATTTTTTCTTTTTTATTTATTGTTTTCTATAAAACTTTAAAAAGAAGAGAGAAGAAGATAAAATAAATTAAAAAAAGAATTGAGGGTTATACCAAGTATGGGGCTTAGGTATGCCGTATGAGTATGGATGTAGGTTCGAGTTGGGTATAGAGCTTTAACAGGTCATGAAACAGGTTATGAGCAAGCTCAAAGAGCAGCTATAACATCAAGTTTGCCTAATGGTCACTAATCGATGTTTTATGCAAGAAACTAAAATTTCATGAGATTCTTATTAGTAAAAGTTAATTTGCACTACAACTTGGTTTTTGGAGGTAGTTTCAGTGATTTCAAAAAGTAATGAGCATGGAGGTGTTTGAGTAGTGACGATTACTGGGTTTCAAACTGAGGGAAGGTTATGGTCTTAAGTTTTCAAGTGTGAGGAGCTTAGTAAATGTGGTGTTTTGCACCTAGGTGCGGTGGTAGTAAGGTTTTTGAATGGTAACTAGCGATGCTCGAACCCTAGGTGGTTTATTGAGGCTATCTTAGTTATTGTAAATGATGGGGGTGGTGGCTATCAAGAGTTGAGATGCTAGGGAAGCTCCTCATATGGTTGGTTTTTACTCAAATTGCTAAGAGCTTGATCAAATTCCTAAAGACGGAGAGGAGTGTTCAAGCTAAAGAAATAGATTGAAAGTTTGTAGGTATGCGATTTTTTTAGTATAGGAATGGAAGTTGATGCTTAGAATCGGTATAGGAGGATTTATTGATACCATTCCAAGCTTGAATTGAGCTTGGAAAATGAAACAGTTAGATCCTTCATGGCCATGAAGCTCAAAGCTCAATTCGAGGATAATGCAAGATGTATGTGAATAATTTGAACTTTAGAGAATCAAATGGAAGCTTCAAAACTTCCTTTCATGTTCGGTTTGCACTATTAAATAAATGGATAGTATCTCCGATTTAAGTTGTTCATGATTTTTAAGTCCTGATTTCAATGATTAAATGGATGAATCGAGTCAATTTTTTGGTCCCAATCCATGTATCCTAAGTAATCTTCATGATTCACTGTTAATTTGGTGAACTCACAAAGAAAATCAAATAAAATAAAAAATAGCCTTAAACTAAGGACTCTAGGAACGTTTTGCATGAGAAAGCAAATGAAAGAGAAGAAAAGAGAGGGAAAATGGGTAAGTTAACCAATTTGAGAATGATATATGTCCCATTTCAGCAAAAAAATAGAAGTGTCATGCTTTGTAGTAAGGATTGAAGTCTTAACCTATTCTGTGTGCATGTATATTCCTTCTATTAAGTCAATGGCCTATGCTTTATCTATGTATGTAAGCAAATTGCATACATGAACTAAATTGCCAAAACTAGATTTTAATTTTAAATTTGGCTTGGACCCAAAAAAATTGTATATATTGACTATGCTTCATCCATGTATACAAACAAATCACATACATAGATTAGGTTGACCTAAACCAAATGTTAATTTTAAATTTAGCTTAAGCTTAAATCAATCCTAAAGTGACCTTTCGTTTAAAAACCATATCTAACATGATTAAAATGCCCAAGTCCTTATTATTATTATTCCCTAATATTCTAATTTTCTTAATATTTTATTATTATGTTACTTTATTCTAATCCTAGGAATTTTCATATATATTTTATATATCATTATTTTTTTCATTTTTTGGTATTTTTTTATATAATTTTTTTGTGTTTTTCCAAAATTTTTATTTTTTGTATTTTTTTTCAATTTTCAATTTTTTTGGATTTTTCTAAGTTTCACAATTTTCTTTTACATTTCAATTAGGATCCTTTCTTTATTCTAAAAGTTTTGAAAAATTACAAGAGGAAAAAAAAAAGATGTTTACAGTATTAAATTGGATAAAAAGTCCAATCACCAAAATAACCCTTTATAAAAATAAAATAAAAAAGACATAATCATTTTATTTTTTACAAAATATTGTTATAATAATTACACATTAGCATACTAGTATTTATGGTCCTTTTTCTTTCTTAAAAAAAAAAAAAAAAAAACCCAGGTTGCGAAGGTCTTACACTTAATTATCTATTCATTTATTTTATACAATCAGTTCTAATGACGAAATTTCCACGGACCATGCAGTCCCGTAGATTCCTACTTCGATCTCCCATGTTTTCAACGCCCAAATCTCTAACCTTCTCCCTCCTCCTGATCCCAAAATTGCATATCCACACGAAGCTTGGAATGTTCCTTGCTTGACTTATTACTTAATTCCTCTCTAAACCAAAACCCTAAAACAAAAACTCGCATCTTTTAATCCTCCAATTGTTCTTTATAATATGCTGCATCATCATTTGTAGTGTTTTGGGGAAAAAAAGAAATAGAATCTTTCTGTTTCAATTGGCTCTATGAGACGAGGTGGGCGATGGTTTATTCTATGGGTCGTCGCATGGGTTTTAGGATTAAGTGATGTCATTTTGGGTAATTCAGAGGGGAATCAGGTTTCGATTCCAAGTAAAGTTTCCAGCTTGGCTCCATTGTATGGGAGGTCTCTCAAATCCCTAGATGTAGCTCCGTGAGTTATTTCTCTTTTTCTTTTTGTTAATTTTTTTTCTTTCTATTTTAATTTATGATCTGTTCTGATTCTTTATTTTTCTGTAGTATTTTTTAAGTGGAAATTGTGATTACAAATAATAGTGTTTATGATGTGGCGCAACTTGATTGGTTGCAGCTGATTATGATGAGCAATTTATCGTTGTATAAATGAACTAGCAGATTATTATTATTATTTTTATTTTACATCTACTGGAAACTTGATAATTGAGAAAAGTAAGAAATTTTTTATCTATCTTACCAAAAAGGAGTATATAAGGAGGTGTAAAATCTGTTAACTTTTTTATTTGGTCCAAATTGATTATTTTAAAAGTTTAGAATTTAAATGAAAAAGAGGCATATAAAGAAGGAACTATTCAATTTATATTAAAATTTGTTAGTACTAAAAGGGTCACTCAAGATTTGTTCTGGTTCATTCGCTATGTGACAATGTGTTTTGCAAGTCGATTATGTTGAATTTACTGGGGAAAAAAAAAAAAAGGAAAAATTTTGTTGTTTGCTAAATCATTGCTTGTCTATCTTTGATAGTACTAGTTGGACATAAATTTGGCTCCATTGCATGACACATTTTTTAAGATGCTATTGCAACCAGCATTTCATTCCTATATATAATCTACGGTGTCCTGGATATACTATATAGGAGGTTAGAGTTGTTATAAATTGTGAGCAATGCCCATTCCATGTGAAGCTCAAGTCAAATATTTAGTTTTGACAATTTACCTAAAGTTAAATTTAGTGAAATTTCTATCTCTGTTTTGTACATATCACGTTTTTCAGTCTTAATCTGATGGATTTACAATTATCAGAAAAGAAGAACAAAAAGTTTTTACTTTTAGTTATTTTCTGATAATTCATTGACCCATAATTTGCTTTAGACTTACTACCATGTATTGTTGATCACTAATGTCAGCTGTTCATTTTTTCTTTCTATTTATCCTTTCTGCAGCAACAGTAATCCTGATACTGTTTTGATTGCTGCCCTTGATGGTACTATACATTTAGTGGACAAAGATTTTAGGAGAGTGATCTGGTCATTCACTTCAGGACATCCACTATACTCTTCATATCAGGCTCCAGTCAATCCAGATACTGAGAAAGAAAATTCTTCTGGATCTGGTAGTGGCTACTTCATTGATTGTGGAGAGGATTGGGAGTTATATGCTCACAATGGACGCTTTGGTAAGGTAATACAGAGAGAAGGGTGTCACCCCTTGCATAGCAAAAGAGATTAAAAAAACCCGCTATTCATATGAGGGTTGTAAAAAATGATGGACTCTGGATCAAGTTAAAGTACTGTCTAAGTTCTCCTTACAATTTGCATAACAGAATATATGGTAGGCAAGAGTGCTCTCCACCTGTCTTCTTGTGCATGTTGCGGATGATGTGAGCATGTAAGTAAAATAGGTCAACCTGGCTACAACCCAAAATATGATATCGACAAGCCAAATGTTGAGAAATGATTATATTTAAAAATAGTTAGTACGTGGGAGAACATATCTCCCTTCATATTATATTAGCATAAGATATGTCAGGTCAGACAACTTTTATGTTGTAGGATATTGTGTGAGACTTGCATGACTCATCTGTGTGCATGAGACTAGTATATTATCAGTTGGGATTGACTGAAACATTAGTTCCACATCAATTGTGTGATTTACCTATTAACAAAATTGAAAATTTGGGGGGAAATTATTTTAATATATTAATTTTCTTTGAATAGTTACCAACAATGTGACATGATTGAAGGAAGCTTTTTTTTTTTTTATATATATATATTTTATTTTAACATTAGCTATATATAAAACCAGTGTGCAACTTTCAGAGAGGTAATTAGCTTTTTCCTATGCAATTACCTTTTCTCACAAGGGGAAATCACTTCTCTCTGATATTATTGATGATTCTGATATTTCAAGGGAAAGAAGTATGCTTACTCTTTACATGCTCTCATTCCAATTATAGAAGCTTTTCTTTCTGCAGTAGTGAATTAGTTGTTTAAGCTAGTAGAATGACCTCTTATTTATTTATTTACTTTGTTGAATCAGCTGCTTATCTTCCATTTTCAAATACTGGCATGTATTATGACTTCAGTAGATCTTTTACTTTGCTTTTTTTTTTTTCCCTTTTTTTTTCATCATTCATCAAATAGACAATAAATTGTTTAAATCACATTGATCTTAATGGTTGGATTAGTTGTTAATGCCCAAGAGTTCTTGTGGCAATTTGCATGAATCTTGGATCCAAATCCCTTTAAGGTTATTTTTGGAGTAACTTGTATAGTGCAACCTATACTTAGCTAGTGCATGACTTTTTAGGGGAGGTTCAGATACCTGAACGTAACCCATCTAATTGTGAAAAACCTTAAACAGCATTGGAGTGATGACAATCCTTGAAGATCGTCTCTAGTTTCTTCCTAGTGGCTTTTGAAGTTATAGTTTGGAGGAAAAATATATATTCTCATTGTTACAGGTCATGTTTCACAGTTTACTTATGTGAAGGACAAAGGCAACAAGGAATTTTTTTTTACAATTTTTTAGTTTGAATTATTTTTCCAGATTAGATGCCCAGAATGAAACTAGAATTTTCTTGTTGGGTGATTTTGTTAGCTTTTCTCAGTTAACTTTGTCCAGATTTGGTGGATAATTCCAGTGGATGCACTTTGATCATCAAGTAATTGAAGTTTCTTCCAGTTTAATAGTATTTCTTATTGGGAAGAGAGGTGTCATATCTTTGATATATTTGTTCAGTAGACTATTCTTATGATACATCTGATAGTCAAATGAAGTCGTCTTTTTTCTCCAAAAAAAGAAGGAAAAAAGAATTGTCTTTTCTGAAAGGGGAATTTCAATGTTCCCGCCACCCCTCACTCCTTCTCTGCCCGGTTCATCTGCATCTTAAAAGATTTTCTGATGAGGGCTCTCATTTTGTCTTGTACTTGCAGAAACTACCTTGGAATATTGAGGATTTCATCAAGGAAACACCAGTAATATTAGAAGATGGATCAACTACCCTCGGATCTCGGAAAAGCACAGTGTTTGAGGTTGATGCTTTGACTGGAAGATTGCTACGTACATACAGTTTGTCTGATTCTCCTTCTAGCATTGTAAATAATGTTGAAGAGGCTCTTGTTTCTAGTAAAAATGTGAAAGATTTGGTAGAGTCTGGATCACCAGAGACTGTTAGTGTTCGACCTTTGAAGATCATAAGGACAGATTACAAATTGCAGTCCTTTGCTCCAAACTCGAACAAGATTACGTGGAATTTGACAGTTGCTGAAATTGGGGCTGCTTTAATTTGCCAGGATGATGGTGAATCTTTAAGCAGGTCTCCATATCATTTGAAAAATGAGCCTGATTATAAGACCGGAGATTCCTTTACTATGCCATTGTCATGTCATTCGAGGGTCAGTGTTTATCGTTTCCGAAATCATGATATGTATAGATCACTTTTAAAGCCACAGCTTCATGATAGTATGCAATACCCATTGCCTGGTCCCAACCAGCCGCAACCTTCACTGCCCAAGACTGAAAGGTTGTCAGAAGTTAGGCATGAGGGCTTGATGCTCCCTTCATCTGACCCGGGTGAACATGCTGCTAGAGTCTTGCCCCAACTTCCTGCACTCGATGGCAATAATTTAGGAGTTGTTTCTCAGCACAACAGGACAACTCTTCATGATGATGCTTTAAATACTTGGTTTCTGATAATATTGCTTTGGATTTCGGATCATTGGATAACATTGCTTATACTTTCCATTTTAATCTATTTCGCTGTTAAGGTTTGTGTTGGATATTGGAAAGAACAAGGTAAGCAACCTGGTGATGCTAATCAGGAAACACCTCCTAAGAAGAGGAGAATCCGCAAATCTAGTAAGGGCAATGGAAGTCTTGAGAAAATGGCCCAGTCTGTCTCTCCAGGAAGTGATAGCAGATCACCAGGTGTCGGGATTGATGATGAAACATGGATGAAGTTAAATAAATTTGTTGACCATGTTGATGGGGGGCGTAGAATTGGCAAACTAGTTGTGTCTAATAGAGAAATTGCTAAGGGAAGTAATGGCACAATTGTTTTTGAAGGTGTATATGATGGCCGACCTGTTGCTGTGAAACGTCTTGTCCAAGCACATCATGATGTGGCTTTGAAGGAAGTACAAAATCTCATCACATCGGATCAACATCCTAATATTGTTCGTATGTTTGGAGTGGAGCAGGATCTAGACTTTGTGTACCTTTCTCTAGAGCGTTGTACATGC
Source organism: Lumnitzera racemosa (assembly GCA_024138005.1). NCBI lineage: Eukaryota > Viridiplantae > Streptophyta > Magnoliopsida > Myrtales > Combretaceae > Lumnitzera > Lumnitzera racemosa. Next base: position 12,313,178 of record JAMXBC010000008.1, on the reverse strand, counting down.
AGCTTAGACGATCTGATTCAGATACATTCAGATGCACACCAAGATATCATCTCGCCTGATGTCCCAGAATCAATATATTTAGCAGATTATAAAGTTCGTTTGGATTCTCTGAAAGTTACTGTGCATGATGTTAACTTATGGAAGGCAAATGGTCAACCATCTCCCTTATTATTGAAGTTGATGAGGTACTTATGAAGTTTTTATTATGCTCTCAAGTGATTGGAGCATGTCCTTTGTCTTGAGAAATGAAGCATTAATTGCTTAATCAGTTCTTTTTTTTTTGGGGGGGGGGGGTAAAACTTTGCTGGCTTAGTTTTACTTAAATGCAATAGAGACAGATGCCAACAGAGATAAACCTCAGTCTCATCATTAATATGTGTTCTTGCATGTATAGTTAGGTTTCTTGTAGGATTACTAAATGATGCTCTATTTTCAACTTTAACTTGGTCTACATAATCATTTGAAAAGATGATGAATTATAAGCTTATATGCTAAAAGCTCATTGCAATTGCTTGATACTTGCATAACTAGACTAATTTGGTTTCCTTCAATTCTTGTCATTATTCATCTAGCATTGAGATTGTCTATTAGACTCTAACTTGCATTTCCTTTGGATTTTCAAACTCGCTTTGTCAATAGGAAAGGGTTATTTTTGTGACTTTTTGGAGCTTCATTGATTGTTGAATTGGTTTTTATTTTGAGAGTAGCAGCACATTCTCTTGGTAGATGGAGGGGGAGTTCCAAAATGGGTCTAGGTCACACTTTTATGTATATGTGGAACTATGTTTACAGGGATGTGGTCTCAGGCCTTGTTCATTTGCATGAGTTGGGAATAGTACATCGTGACCTGAAGCCTCAGAATGTGCTGATAATTAAGAATCGGTCATTATGTGCAAAACTTTCTGATATGGGCATTAGTAAGCGCTTGCAAGGTGATATGTCTTCTTTGGGTTTTCGAGCCACTGGTAAGTTTTCTTCTTGTGTATATTCAAATTCCAGCCTAGCTTACCTTTAATTCACGCGAAATGTTTTGGCATACTTTAGAAAATTAATTATATCACGTTCAATTTTTGGTGATTGTACTACAGGTTGTGGCAGTTCAGGATGGCAAGCACCTGAACAGCTTTGTCATGGCCGTCAGACACGTGCAGTGGATATGTTTAGCTTAGGTTGTGTTCTCTTTTTCTGTATCACTTGTGGAAAACATCCCTTTGGTGATCGTTTGGAACGTGATATAAATATTGTGAAGAATAAAGTGGACTTATTCTTGGTGGAGTTCATCCCAGAAGCTGTTGATCTATTCAGTCATTTACTGCATCCAAAGCCTGAATCAAGGTGAAAGTCCTGCCATCTTTTTTGTGTATCAGCATCCGTTTAATATTTGTATACTTAGTCTATGGTTTTTTACAACTTGCATCTTGTAGGCTTGCAGCCCCTGCATTTAAAATAAATATGTACTTGATTGATTGTGTAATTTTTTTTGGCTTTTCTCACTTGTGATAAGAGTTTTTGAATGAAACACTATGCCAAAGGTGTTGTTTGGAGGGTCAGGGAACAGATTTTGTTGAATTCGCATTTAAAAGGAGTGATAAAGTGAAATTTGAGATGGGGGAGATAGTGGACTGGATGGGATGTAAACTTCGTATGATAGTGAAATAGAACATAATATATTAAACAACCTCTTTGGTCTTTCCTAAGAGTAAAGAATTAGCTGAAGTACTCTTGTATGTATATATATTCTGGGTTCCAAATGATGAGGACTGACTTTTTTAAGATTTAAACGAGATAAAGGGCATTCATATCATATCACTTCCTTGATCTATGAATAAATTATCAATTATGACGAGGCTTTTATATGTCTTTAACCCCCTCCTATGTGGGATGGTTTTATTCTGTTAGATAAGGCAAGAACGAAATCTCACCTTATGAATTGCAGGGACTTGCCTATCAACTGCATCTCCAATCTATTCTTATGCGCCATCTGTATGTCCTATTCTTAGCGGCATCAAATATTGCAATATTAAGAAGATATTGAAAAGTGGTGCCGCCCACTGCAACCCCCCACTGCAACAACACACCCCCACACCCCCCACACACCACCACACCAACCAACCCCCCCCCCCCCCCCCCCCCCCCAACCCTAACCCAAAAAGGGAAAAAAAAGAAAGAAAGAAAGAAAGAAGAATGTCTCTTCTAATAGCTGGTTTGAAATCATGAATTCTGATAAGATGGCTTAAGGCATATCTTGCAGACATCAATTGCAGTTCATCATAGAAAGGACTTGCCCATAAATTTTTCCTTAGTTTGGGGCTAGGAGAGATGCTTCTTTGGTTTCTCACTTTCTATCGTATGGTCATGTTTGATGAAAAAGAAAATCTTTTACCATAATGCTAGGATCTATTCTCAATGTGTTTACAACATAGTAATTTAGTTGTTTAAAACTTTAAATGGTTTTACATATGGGGCTCTTTACTTGCAGACTGATTTGAAGTTGCTTTAGACTTTTTGGTTGCTGATGTCCTTTTTTGCTCTTTCTTCTTTCTTAAGATAAAGACTACCTTTTTTAAAAGAAAAAAAAATTTGTAACAGTAAATTAAAGATGAAATCTCAGTTCTCTTTCTAGTGAGCTGGTTCCATTTTTCTGTTGTATATTATTTTTTTGACTTCTATCTCGAGGAATCTGCTCTTAATCCATGGGGCTATGCTCAGGCTGAAGGCACTGGAGGTGCTACACCATCCGTTTTTTTGGAGTCCTGAGACAAGATTATCCTTTCTTCGCGATGCAAGTGATAGGGTAGAATTAGAAGATAGGGAGGCTGGTTCTAATATTCTGAGAGCCCTTGAGAGCATTGCTTCAGTGGCCCTTGGTGGGAAATGGGATGAAAAAGTGGAACCTGCACTTCTAAATGACATTGGTAAATATCGGCGCTACAAGTATGATAGTGTCAGAGATTTGTTACGAGTCATTCGAAACAAGTTAAACCATTATAGAGAACTTTCCAAGGAAGTTAAGGTATGTTTATTAGCTAATATGAGGAATTTGGTTATGCATGTTTGATTATTACCTATCTGAAGGGCAAAATATCCATTCTTTATCTGAACTTGGCTTATAGATAATTTCTGTTATGTTTATGACAGCAACTCCTAGGACAGGTTCCTGAAGGGTTCAACAATTATTTTGCACAACGATTCCCAAGGCTCCTGATCGAAGTGTATCAAGTCATCTGTGTACACTGCAGGGAAGAATTATGCTTTCAAAAGTATTTCAAAGATGACATTTATTGAATCTGCAGGATTCTCATTGTTGAATGAAATGCTCCATAGTGTAATTCTCAGAAGGCAAAAAATGAGCAGATCATGGTCCATATACCTATTCCCCGATGCCTTGTAAGTTGTAACTGTTTATGTATCTAAGTGTTGATGATTGTTGTATGTAATGCAATAGTTTTAGAAATTCTCTATAACAGATTTAACATAAAGAATTTAATGCTAGACTGTACTTAGGATGGTATGTATCCATAATAACTCCATGTGATTTTAGGACTAATAATACTATTAAGAGGGATCAACCCTATAGGTATTGTTGATATATGTATTTACTGCAACGAAACTACTTGCGATCCACCTGTCTTTTTATTTTTCCTCCTTTGCTTCAGTTTTCTTGTCTATTCTCAAATATCTTGATTTTACATCTTAGCTGTAAATTTTTGTATCAGAGACATTTGAATGGTGAATTCTGTATTGAAGAAGATTCCAAATGGAATACAAATATACCTTAGCAATTACTCAACTCAAAAGCTTTCCTTGGTTTTCTTTCCTTTTTTCTTTTTTCCTTTTTTTTTTTCCGTTTGTTTTCAAAAAATCATTAGTCCACGTGTATCAAATGGATTATAGACTTTATCCTAGATTGATGGGAATTTGGTATCTAATCTGCGAATTCGATTACGATGCAATGCGGATACAAATGGTTTGTGTCTTAAAAAATTGAAACATTATTCATAATCCTTGGAGATGGTTTACTAATGGATTGATGATATGAATAATAACGGGTTAACTTCTGTTTAATTGTGTGTCGGGTTTGTGTTTAGAACCTTGACCTATTCATTAAGCCGTTCAATTAATCACTTTTTGTAAATAGGATCGAGTTTCACCCATGCACCTCTGTGACGCTAGTGTTTTATGTAGGAATAAGTGCGGTTAGGTTTGATATGGATTCCTCTCTCTTTTTATTGAAATGAATATAATAGTACGATTTTTTTTTTCCTTTTAAATTAAATATAACTATACTGTTCAGTTCATAATTTTTTTAAATCTAGAAAAATTGGTTTGCGGTTTGAAACACTTTTTATATATTAATTTTTTTTTTAAAAAAAATATTCTAATTCCTACTTAGTGTAGTTCAACAAGAAATGTTACACTAGAATGACAGAGAGTAAGACAATCTGAGCTGAAAAGGTTCTAGAAAAACGAAATAGGAACCATACTTTAACATCGAAGGAAAAAAAAAACGAGTCTCTTATATTTTACGCATTATCCTCATCTTAAACGTTTCCAGCAGCTAGCTTTGAGGGCATTCAAGCGTGCAATCAGCCTTTGCTTCCTTTCGCTGTATGTCGGTTTCTTCAAGTTGAACCTCTTCGGTTCCCTTGGTTCTGGCTTCTAAAACTTCCTTCACAATGGGGTCAGCACGCATGGCAGCATGAATGTCAGAAAGTTGCATGTAATCCTTTTCTTTTTTTCCTTTTTTTTTTATTTTAAATATAGCATAAGGTTCAGTTTATTAAGACTAAACTAAACCATCAATTGATTGAACCAAATTGCAAATCAAACCGCTTATAGAAAAATCAATTTTAAGTTCCGTTTGGTGTGCAGTTTATGGTTTTTATGCCCAACTCTAGTATTTAGTATGTAAGAATCGTTTCGAAATTAGAATGGAATAAATTGAAATGAAATAATAACCCCAAATGGAATGGTTAATCAATTCTAATGTTTGGAAATATCATAATCTCAACCATTCCATTTCCAATATTTAGTTTTGATTGCAACATATTCAAAATAAATGGAGTATGTATATAATAATATTTATGAGAAATACTTACATTTTTTAAGAACATGAATATAAGTTATCAAATGGCTATTCGTGTTCAACGGCTAGCACATTGGAGGGTTTATTATGCTATGGAGCATGACTCGGCAATAGAGAGTAATCATTAACTCGACATACCATACGATAATGGCTGGTCATATGACACAGCATTAAAGATAACTCGGCAAGGATGTACTCCGCTTCAATAGAGGTTAGTTGGAACATAAGGATTCGTCGTGCTAGCTCCTCTAGTCTTCGACCTCGGCTGCAGATCAAGGGCCCCGTAACTTAATTCCTATAATTCTCTCTTAGTTGTTTTAGATTTGGGATCAAATCTGGATGGTGTTCGATCAATTCTCCATTAGGGTGATATGGACTAAGGTCGGTGATATTAAAGGCGTTAGAAACTCCATAGTCTTCAAACAGTTCCAACCAGTAGGCGTTGTCGTTGATTTTATAGAGGATTCTGAAAGGTTTTTCTGTTCTCGCAAATAATTTGTTTTTCCTTCTATTCGGGAACCATTCCTTGTTAAGGTATAGCCATATGAAGTCTCTCAGTTGAAATTATTTTTCTGACCAACCATTGGTCTTTTCACACGTTCTTTTGGCAACCTGATCAATATGCCGAATGACCTTATAATAGATGTGCTGAAGGGATTGTGCCCTGTTCGAGACGTCAGGGTCCTCTTGTGTGGGTACGGGTATAAGGGAATGGTCGATGGGCAACTTGAGATTGAATCCATAGATTACTTCGAAGGAAGTTTGCTTAGTGGTATCATGTACGATTTGGTTGTAAGCAAACTCGATTATTAGTAGGCAAATGTTCCAATCGACTAAGTTCTTATCGACTACAACTCGAAGTTGTGAACCCAAAGTATGATTAACCACCTCTGTTTGGCCATCAGTTTGGGGGTGACAGGAGGTACTAAAGAGTAATTTGGTCCCCAACCGACGCCACAGGGTTTTCTAGAAATGATTGAAGAACTTCGGGTCTCTATCAGAGACTTCACTTCTCGATACACTATCTATCCACACAATTTCCTGTAAGAAAAGAGAAATAATAGTCGAAGAGTCTTTAGTTTTGGTGCAGGGTACAAAGTATGCCACTTACTTAACCGATCTACAACGACCATTACAAAATCTTTACCTATCTTGCATGCTGCTTAGATAGTTTGGTCTAACTTCAGAGGTACCGATGACTCGTAGTCAGTATATAAGATAAATTCTCTTAAAAGTAGATAATGCTGCCATACTTACAGTGCATAAATTAGTGCCAAGAGCTTTTTGTCATACGCGGAGTAATTTAGTTGGGGTCCTCGGAGCTTCTCACTGTGGAGGGCAATTGATTGGCCTTCCTACATCAAGACAATACCTATTCTAATGCTTAAAGCATCACACTCTAGCTCAAAAATTTTGTTGAAGTTAGGTAGCACTAACACCGAGATGGAAGTTAATTTCTTCTTAATCTCAGCAAAACTCATCTCCTCCCTTTCTCCCTATCGGAAGATAATGTTTTTCTTCGTTAACTCAGTCAATGGCACGGTAAGGGTACTGAAGTTCCTGATGAACCTTCAATAAAACGAAGTTAGTCTATGGAAACTTCTTACATCAGCACAAGTAGTAGGGGTCATCCATTTAGCAATTGCTCAGATCTTCTCATCATCGACTCGCAAGCCTCCTCCACTGACTACATAGCCCAAGAATACTACTTCCTCCTGGCAGAAGCAACATTTCTTCAAATTGCCAAGTAGTTTCTCAGCACGAAGGATATCCAGGACTGTTCTGATGTGTTCACAGTGACTCATTACGTCGGCATTGTAGATCAAGATGTCATTGAAGTAAACCACGACATACTTTCTGATAAGATATCTCAACACATAGTTCATAAGTCTCATAAAGGTGCTCGAAGCATTCGATAAGCCGAAGGGCATGACCATCCATTCATATTAACTCGTCTCCTAGCCTCATATAGATTTGATGGTAGCTAGATTTGAGATCAATCTTGCTAAAAAATTTTGCTTCATTTAATTCATCCAACATATCTTTTAGCCTCAGGATCAGATACCTATATTTGATTGTGATTTTGTTCATGGCCAGGCTATCAACACACATCCACTAGGTTCCATCCTTCTTCGGCACTAGAAGTGCAGGCACGACATAAGGATTGAGACTCTCCCTTACGTATCCTCTTTTCAGCAACTCATTGACTTGATGTTGAAGCTTAGAAGCCTGCTCAGGATTAATATGATAAGCTAGCTTATTCACCAGTACAACGCCGGATACTAAGTCAATGCAATGATCTATGCCTCGGGTCTAGGGCAACCCCGCTGACAACTGTTCTAAAAACAAGTCAGCGTATTCATCCAACTGTTCCTTCACCCCTTGGGGTAAATCATTCCACTCTTTCATTTCCAAAAGTTGCCTAACCAATAGGAGGGTCGGCTCATTGGCGTCAATGGCCTTTTGGAGCTCGGCTTTACTCATCAACAGAGCATTCTTCAATCCACAAGCAAGTTTCATCTGTAACTTGTGAACCTCTGTTGGCGGCATCGAATTCAGCGTAATCTTCCAATTATCCTTCTCGAACATGTAGATATTCCTATAATCGTTGTAGATGACTCTCCTATTAAACTGTTATGGCCTTCCTAGTAACACGTGAGAAGTGCACATGAGCAGTATGTCATAAAGAATCTAGTCGGAGTAATTGTTGATAGTGATCGGCAATAGTACTTGCCGAGTGACATGTAATGCTCCCTTGTCACTTAACCATTGCAAATTGCATGGCTTCGGATGCTCAATAGTCAATAACCTCAATTTTGAGACAAGGTCAACTGATGCCACATTGGTGCAGCTCCCACTATCCACGATAAGGGCGCGCATCTGTTCATTCACCTAACAGGTGATATAAAATAAGTTCTCTGTTTGCTCCTCCTCTCATAAGGGTTCCATGCTCATAGTGCGTCAGACAACTATGAGTAGCTAATCCAAGTCCTCAGCATACACGTCTTCTTCAATCAACTCTTTCTCAGCATTCTCATTCTTAGTAAGAACCTCTTCCTCCTCAGATTCCTCATCCATACTCTCTACATCTAACTTCAAGGTGTCTCCCTTAATGACCATTATCCTTTGGTTTGGACACTAAGCAGCCATATGTCAAAGCCTTTAGCACTAAAAGCATTTGATCTAACTAGTTTTTCTGCTAGACCCTTGCCCTTTCTCATGCGTAAGGGTCGGCACTACATCTTCCAACTAGCTTTTCTGCTCGCTACTTGGCAGTATCCTATTACTTGCCTGTCCAAGTCGGCCAGTCGGTACTCTAGTCACTACTCGGCTTCTTCTTTGCCTCTCTACCTGTTGGGCAATCCTAACAGCTTCATCCATTGTATCAAATCGTTGGAGTTCCACAATGTCTCGAATGTCTCCTTTCAACCTAATGACAAACCTTGAAATTGTTCGGGCAAGTGGTTCCTCCACTTCGCATCTTATCATAAGCATTTGGAATTTTTAACATATTCATTAACAGTTCGGCCTACTTGTCTCAGCTCCTGAAGTCATGTAAAAGTATCTTAGAGGTATGTTTTTGGCACAAATATGTTTCTAAGCATCATCTTCATCTCAAGCTAAGTATTAATCTTTCGGTACCCCTTTCTTCTTCTCATCCTGAAAATTCTTCTACCATATGGCAGCATATCCAGAAAATTCAACAACGACAGTCCTCACTTTCTCTTAATCCTTATATTAGTAATAATCAAACACATGCTTCACCTTCTCTTCCCAATCTAAATACTCATCAACATTCCCAGATCTATTGAAACTCAGAATCTGAAGCTTTATATGGTCGGATGCCCTGGGGACTTGTACATACTCCTCTTCAAAATACTCCTCTTCAAAATACTCTTCTTCTTCCTCATCTAACTCTTTTGAGTCTATCTTCGCTTTACTCGTTTGCCAACTCCTCCACCTCGAAATGGTCGAGCTGAGTTCTAACTTCTAATAGGTTAAGCCGCTTGTAGAGTATTTTATGCAGCCTCAGTGGGTTAGTAAGATAGGATATGAATAGCTCGGGTTAGATCGACTAAAAGGTTAACAACCTCATCAAGTCTCTCATCACTATTTTTGGGTGTTCCCAAAGGTTGTCGTCCATAGTAGACAACTCCACTGTCATCAACAACTCCAACATTAACATTCATACTTGGATTTGTCATTTTTCCTCACAAATTGAAATTCAAACAAACACTTCAAAGAGTGAACAACTAACAACACAACAGTTAAGTAAACACAGTAACTTGCTTTGTTTTGTACACACAAAACAGAGTATAACAGAACTCAAAAAGAATTAACTATAGCTTATACAAAACCTCCACTTTGATACCAAGATAATGCGAACTGTGACCAAGAACAGACAAGGCCGATCGCTAAATGGGTTCGAGCTTGCGGAAAGCTCGAAAAGAGTCAATAGGGATATGTATCAAAGGATGAAAACATAAGATGAAAATAGTAAGCAAAACTTACGAACAGCTCCAAAGGATATGATACACCAATTGAACTTCCGATAACTCACAGCATAATTTAATGTGACGCACGAATTGATTCAATGAGGTTATTCACCACCTAATCTTGCTTAAGACAAAGGATAAGAGAAATGCTGAGAGTAAACAACAGTGTTTACGTAGAGAAGGAGGTACTCAAAAAAGTGTATTCAAGATTATCTTATCTCTTACAACTACAAGTCAGGGGGATTTATACCTGCAAACTAAGGTAACTTGCCTAAAGGGGAAAAGACAAAAAGGATATTTTCTAAAGAAGTAATGTTACATGATACAAAGGGTAAAAATGAATATATAAGGAAAATAATCACTAATGCTACAGATTCTACACATGATACAGTACACATAGTAATGCTGCATTGGCGAGGTTATTAGTAGATGCGGGCAAAAAGTACGGACATATGGGTTTGTCCAAGTAGAGATGACCTAGTTAGTCCTGTCTTTACCTCTTAGCTTCTTGGCAAGGAAGAGGCCGTATAATCAGTCGACTTGGTAACAAAGCGTAATTATTAACTCAGCATACCACACAATAATGGGTAGTTATACGACAAAGCATTAGAGGTGACTTAGCAAAGATGTACTCTGCCTTGGTAAGGATTAGTTGGAACATAAGGATTCGTCGTGCTAGCCCCTTTAATTCTCGAGCTCGACTGCAGGTTAGGGGCCCCGTAGCTTGATTCCCTTCACTAACTACCACATATCATTTAATTCTACCAACTTATAACATGAGGTAAAGAGAAAATTTAATATTCTAAAATTTTTAATAAACAAAAATTAATCTGATTTTCCTACACATCCTCTTAAGCTAAGGACTAGATATCTATCATTCCTAACTTACTTAGAATCTCTATGAAAGGTTGCTTCACTAAAGATTTAGTTATAACATCAACCTCTTGTCTTCGTGAAGGAATATAATCAAGTTTGATGTTTCCTTCTTCAATTTCTATCTAGATGAAGCTCCTATTAATTCGTATATGATTCATTCTATCATATTGAACTGGATTTTTTACTATACTTATTGCTAACTTATTATCATTGTATAAGTAAGTGGAGTCTCATTGCATTTCCAAGTTAGCCATCAACCTTTGCAGCCATATTAGCTTACATAATCCTTATGCAATTGCCCAAGACTCTATCTTTTTGCTGCTTCTTGCTACTACCAGTTGCTTTTTACTCCTCTAAGTCACTAATTTTCCCCGTAATTTGGTACAAAACCCCCAAGTGAATTTGCAATCTACTTTGTGTCCTGCCCAATCCACATCAACATATACCTTAATATCTATAATATTACACTTCTTGATAAAAACTCCTTTACCTAGAGTTCCCTTAAGGTATTTTAGGATATAATGAACTGCATCCATGTGATGCTTTGTAAGCACATGCATGAGCTAAATCAAGTCAAGCAAGAGATAAATAAATCAATCTCCAAACTAATCTTTGGTATTGATTTCTGTGCACTAAATCTTCAAAACTTGGTGACCAATTCTTCTGATTATGAGGAAGAAGAGTCACCATAGGTTCGCATCCAAGCTTCCCGGTCTCCTTGAGGAGATCCAAGATATATTTGCAATGGCTAATGAATGCGCCTTTCTTAGTTTGAGCAACTTCCATCCTAAGAAAGTATTTTAATTCACCTAAGTTTTTTGTCTCAAATGTAGCCTTGATTTTCTCTTGGAGCCTATGAATCTCAAAATTATCATCACCTGTGATTATGATGTCATTGACATATACTATCAAGATAGTTCTCAAACCATCTTTTCCGATCTTGATGAAGAGTATGTGTTCTGCTTCACTTTATTTATACCTAAATTGTGACAAAGTGTTACTAAACTTCTTAAACCATGCCTTAGGCAATTGCTTCAATCCATATAAGGATTTGTTCAATCGATACACCTTTCTACGATCCTTATTCAATTCAAATCCTAGAGGCATATACATATAAATTTCTTCATCTAATTCTCCATTAAGGAAAATATTTTTAATATCTAATTGATAAAGAGGCCAGTCAAGATTAGCAACCAAAGATAAGACGACCCTTATTGAATTTAACTTTGCAACTCGTGCAAAAGTTTTTTCATAATCAAGGCTATAAGTTCGTATGTATCCTTGGGCAGCAAAGCAAGCTTTATACCTTTCTATATTGCTATCTAAGTTTTGCTTTACACTATACACCCATTTACTCCCTATTACTTTCTTTCCCTCGAGTAAATCACACACTTCCCTAGTGTTATCTTGATATAGGGCTCTCATTTCTTTAAGGACAGCTTCTTTCCACCTTAGTCTTGATATAGCTTCTTGAATATTTCTAGGTATCTCTTCTTCATCAATACAAGCTACAAATGCTCTATATTTTGGTGACAATTTCTCATAAGTCACATAATTAAAAACCAGATACCTTACACAGTATCATTTGCCTTTTCTCAAGGCTATGGGTACATCCTTCTCCTAAATGTCCCTTATCTCATGTTCCTTCTCATCTGATGTTGCAATATCATCATCTATAAGGCTATTACATTTATGATCAGTTTGAGATCCTATTTTTAGAACAAGTCCTATCATTAGAGTTAGATGATTAGCTACTATGAGAAAGTTTTTGTATCCTTCTAAATACCCAAACTTTGGGAATTTATGGAATTGATTGTGAATTTTATGAAAGACTAGAAACATCAATAGATACATGAGAAGAAAAAGACTCAAGCATATGTGAATCAAGTCTAATAGGTTCAGGTGTAAGGAAGGATACATCGACATAACCAACTTTTGGATTTACTCGCAAACATAATGTATCATCAAAGCTCTCTATTTCCGCATGACCCAAAGGTGTATAGTAAGGTTGATGTTCAAGAAATACAACATTTGAGGTTACAAAGACATGGTTGGAAGATGGATGGTGGCATTTGTAACCTTTTTGTATAGTAGTATATCTAATGAAGATGCATTTGAGAGCTTTTCCTTCCAGGTTATGTTTGTTAGGAGTATGATTTGGGACATAGACTGTATACCTGAACACTTTGGATGGCATGAAATTAAATAAATGCAAATGAGGGAAAAAATTTATAAGATTCTTATTGGAGTTTTGAACTGAAGAACATTAGAAGGAATTCAATTTATTAGGTAAGCAACTATTAAGATAGCTTCCCCTTAATAATGAAATGGAACAAAATTGACTAACATCGTAGATCTAGCTGTCTCAAGAAAGTATCGATTTTTTCCTTTTAGATACTCCACTTTGTTGTTGAGTATAGGCACAAAACTTTATTAAGCAATCCTATATTGATCTAGATAATCAGTAAAGTCTGGAATATAGATAGTGTCTTAGATTTTTCTTTCAAAAGAAAGACCCAACGTGTTCTAGAGTGATCATCAATGATTATTACGAACCATTTGTACCCAACTAGAGCAAATACCCTTAATGCTTACCAAACATCACTATGGATTAAATGGAATCACTTTGAAGGTTTGTACGATTGAGGATGGTTAACATTTCTTGTGATTTTGGCAACAAGACAATGTTTACAACTCAAATCACTAGGATTTTTGTTAATAAAGAGAGTTGGATACAAATGATTCATGTAAGCGAAGTTAAGATGTCCTAAACACCTATGCTAAAGTATAATACCAGCTTTATTTCTAGTGGAGAGAAATGACTTAGACTCAAACTTACTCTCTATTCCGATGAAATAATATAGACCATTGCATCCTCAGCACTGCCAATCATCTTCCTTGAAAGTTGTTTATGAAAAATACAATGAGAAGAAGTAAATATTACTTTACATCTCATATCCTTGGTTAATTTGTTGATAGAAAGCATATTATTCTACAAATTTGGCACCAATAAAGTGTTATTCAATCATAAATTAGCTACTTTAACAAAACATTTTCCTTTTGCTAGCATAAACTCTCTATTCGCAACCCTTACCTTGTTTTCACTATCAACTAACTTGTTGAAGTACGATGGAGAATTACACATATGATCAATAGCCCCTGTATCTATACTCCAACAACCATTTCTAGCACCTTTAGAGAAGGTTACGTTCATACATTTTTATGCCATGGCAACATGTGAGGAGGAATTATTACCTTTGTCTACATACTTACCAATTTGATTGTTGCTTAAGATTTGTTATAGCATTGCAATCTAATTAAATGTTAGATTTATATTGTTGCTACTATTGCTAAAACTTCCCTTCATGGTGGTTTTTGCATTCTTAGCAATTTTCTAGAGTAATTTAATAGTGTACTCATTTTTCAAGAACAACCTTCAGGTCGAGAGGACTCAATTGAAACTCTAATACCATGTAGAAAAAATATAGAAGTAGAAATCTTATTTTCATAATAATTGAAGTTGTACATGAGATGAACTATGTATAGATAAAATAAATGTGATAGGTAATTATGATAAATATTACACCAACACTACTTACTACACATCATTTAATTCTACCAACTTATAATATGAGGTAAAGTGAAAATTTAATATTCTAAAATTTGAGTAAAACAAAAAATGCTCTGATTTTCCTATAATAGTAGACCTTAAAATACTTAGTAGATATTTTGAGAAAGAAGTGCAAAATGGTCATTATCATCCTTTTGAGACTAAAGAAAATAAACTAGCCATTTTACAATTCAAGGAGGTTCAAGCCTTGAGGTTGTCTTCCATGATGATATAAGAGGCAGCCTTCTCTTGGAACTCCTCCATGGTGTTGGCCACTTTCTAACAAACTTAAGTAACATAGCATGGTCTTATAGGGCCACATTCAATGAAATGCAATTAGGATTTCTATTTGAACCATTGTAAAGTGGTGGATATAATCTCGGATGGACCCATTAGGCCCCTATTTGATGTTGTTAAGACTTATGCTGTCCTTGGCGAGAGTTTTGCCAAATACAAAATGCTAGTAGAATAGGCCAACCACTAAGTTGAACAAGGAGATTAAGGTTGGTTTTAGGTGGTTATACCACGTTAAGGTAGCCTTTTGAGGGTGTTTGAGAAAGTTTTGCACATTGTCACTTCATTACAACCTTACAGGTCCATGTGAGAGCAAAAATATATAAGTAAAGCTAGATCAATTGTCCCATAATAAGAATTCGTAGAGCTAAGGTCTCCTTTAATATTTCTTGAATGAAGGGTGACTAACCTAGGGAAGACGGTTCCTGAGGTTTTCTCTTATAGGATTCCCAATGCTCGATAAGTTGCTTAATAACTTAGTAGAAGTTCTTTAGGTTGATAGTCATTACTATATATGAGTGGGATTTAAAGTGTTAAGCTTGATTTTTTACAGAGGGTTTTGCCTTATTGCCTAAGGCTAAGGGTTGTTCATTACCTAAGGCATCGTTGAGCATTATCCTTAGGTAAATGGGTAGAGTTGTAGACAACTTCTTACTTAGCTTAGGTAACAGGAGATTGAGGTTGGCCTCTTTTAAGAGTGTCAAGCCCTTAAGTAGCTACTCGACCTCAATTGAGGCATTCGTTATTGTCTTAACATATTAACATAGGTAGAGCTAGGTTCATTGATGGTTCTATTGGAGGGAGTACCTTTGGTCTATTGGTTTGAGTTTCTAGTGGTAGGGGAAGGATCACCCATCTACTTTACAGGTATTTCCAATCATTAAATAGTCATTTTAGGGTAGGAAGTGGTTTTGACGTGCCACTTACATGGTGGGTGTCGAATGTTATTGATGATTTTTCATTTAGTTCATTGTTGAGCTTCTCCGATCCTTTAAAATAGTAAAAGCCATTACAATGGGCATCGAAGTTTTCTTCAATATGGCTACTGTAATGCTTAAGTAAATAGTTGACTATAAATGGTAAAGACCAACTCAATAAGACTGATAGAGTCAATGTATAAATCACCTTATGTCCTTCAAATACCTTGATGCTACAATTTATAGTTAAGGGATATTGGACTCGAATCTAGGTTGGATGACTAGACTAGGGCCTAATAGGTTGCCATCAAGCAAGGCAAGGGCTTGACATTATGGCTCAATAATAGGCCTGTTCAGTCAATAAGTTGTCCCATCCCATTAAATACATTATAACCTTGGAGCTCCCACTAAGCATGGGGTCTAAACTAGAATAAGGTACTCGAGAGTAGAGTAACTTCCTAGTTGTTTGGGGTATTTTTCTTCGAGCACTGGGCTGTGCCGTCTTTTCTAAGCCTCTCAGGGCTAGGCCAAATTTTGGTCATTAATCGACCATAATTGTCGAAATGAAGGTAAAAAAGAAATGCACCAAATTATCGATCACTTAAAGATACTTATCTTAGAATTTAGCAAGGAGACTTTGGTAAAATTTTAATAAACCCAATCTTAAATGGATTGGTAGATTTATAAACGGGTTTAGGTGCTTGATGTATGCCCAAACTTGTTTATAAATAGATCCAATGAGTTTGATTCAGTGTATTTATCGTATTGGTTTTTTCTTTTTTTCTTTTTTTTTTTTTAATTTTCCAAACAGAGCGGTGTCATATCGAAGTCAACAATGTGCGAAATTGTCAATCCTATAGTTAACTTCAACAGGTTTTGCCTTTTCTTTATTATTTTAGTCAATCGGGGTTTTAATTTTTCTTTTTTTTTTTTTCTGAAGTGTTTGCATTTTGGTTTAATTGTCTAAGAGAATTTTCCAAGCGAAATTGAAACAATTCCATCTTCAGCTGCTCTTCCTCCTCTTCTTCTTCTTCTTCTTCTTCTTCGCATGTTTTCTCTTCAATTGCTTCTGGTGAGTCTATCAACTTCAAACTGACTAAAAGTGGTGAAAGAAGACGGCGTTTTTCTTTCGCAAATTGCTATTTATCTCCAAGTGTTAGCTACTGTGGAGAAAGTGAAGCAGTATCGAATATTCAAACGCTATGGAAAATACATTTCTGCGAATCTTGCGAGGCCATTTTATCGGTATCTGCAACGCTCGGTAATATTACTGGAATTTCCTGTTATTTTAGCGTTTCATTTTGTGTTTGTTTTGATTCATTTGGTTGATCATGTTTATTGATGAGAGAAAGAGAGACACAGTAGACGATGAGAAGCGTACATATGAAGCTTTGGTTGTTGAGAAACGAGAAGTTTCTGTCTCTTAGCTCAGTTTCATATATGATGTGAGTAAGTGGTGGCGCATTCCAACACAAACAAATGACACGATTTGAAGCACTGCTAGAGATACAAACAGAAAACTGAAAATCATGCGACTCTTGCATGATTATGAAACAAATTAATTTCTTGTGATTTCTACTTAATTTTTTTTCTTAAAAAAAAAAAAAAAATTGAAATCATCACAGGTCAACTTTCTAACACGAGTTGCCACCTTATGTGAAGCGAATTCTGTAAATGTCCTTCTTTTAATGTTTTGTCGGTATTATTAAACTAGGGCAATGATGCAATACATCTGTTCAATTGCTTGAAATCGAAATTCCATCAAGGGGAAAGGTGTTTATGACAATACGATAATGTATAATGATCTAGTGGGTATCTCAAGAGCGTATTATACAAGCACAATGAAATTGAACAAAGTGAATGCCACTGTTAACAATATTAAAGGGAATCGAGATTACATCTGTTTGAGTTTGAAGTTTTAAGAGGAAATTAGTTCACGAAGCAAGAAGAAGAGGTCCGAGTCTAAGTAAAATGCCCATTAAGGAAAGCTAAGATACATCATTTTGTAGAGTAATGGTGGTGCTCTGAATTTGCAATTTTTAACGATGGAAGGAGAAACTGAGTAAGTTTAACTTGTTAGGAATGATAGCCTAAGAGCATTCAAAATTTCGTAGAAAAAAAATGCCTTGACGAAAAGCTTAAGGAGGGTTCTCAACTAACTCTATTACTATTAAGTGGTCAATTTGGCAGAGCTAAGATATGGGGATATTGTCACTATATGCATAATTTTCATGGGCTAATTTGGTAAGATTGTAACTTTATGAAGAGATTGCAACTCACCTTTAAAATTCCTTGTTAGCCTGGCTCCTCCAAGTATGCACAACAAGGATAAATGCCTTAGTCTATTGCTTTTTAGTGGGGATGAGGTTCAGGCTTGAATTACTTGAATTCCAACCTATGTTTGGGGTATGCTTGCTTCATGAAAATTTTTTACCTAATTTTTTCTACTTTTGTCATAATCAAAGCTTTACCATGATCAAATATTATATTAATTGTAGTTGCTTTTAGTAGTGAGCCATGGTGGAAGGTTATGATAGTGGCCCGCTACTAATGCTAGTAGTTAACAACTACTGAAAATGATAATGGGAGATGAAGACCATGATTTCTTCTTTTCAAAATTAAAACATTTTCCCGAATTTTTATTGGCATTTTCCATAATGACTAACCACTATCATGTATCATTATTTAATAGCTTCTCCTTCCACCATCATTTGTCGATATAGGCCACAAATAATTCCAACATCTTAAGTTTATTTTGATAATATTTTATAATTTTATAGCTTTACTTATACTAAAATTTGAAATGGCCAAAAACGTTTTTCATGAAAAAATGAGACCTTAGTCTAGGTCTCTAAGTCTACCTAGACTTAGGCAAGAACCCGTTCTAAACTGTAAACCAGCCTGAGTAAGCCAGTTTAGGCCTTGAACTGGCCTAACATGGTAGTAGCAGGGCCAAACCATTTGGCTTTTAAGGTCTAAGTAGTTTATGTAGGTAAAACCGTTTGACCCGGTGACCATACCCTTTACATCATACGCTAACCCACCCCCTTCCCCCCTACCCTAAGACACTGACCCCCCTTGTCTCCTATCCCCTGTCCCCTATTAAATTTACAGTTCAAAATTTAAAATTTGCAGCATCGAACCATTTAAAATTTGAAATTTCAAACAACGCGTTCACATATTCATCAATCCTTATAAATAACAATTTTAAGTCTAACAACAACATTTACTCTACAAACTAATTAAATCTCTTTAACTTCAACCATTCTACCTTCAATATGGGCCAGCAGTTCAAGACCATCTAACTTAAGTAAGCCCCCTAAATTCGATAAGTCTAATATTTTTACTACTCATTTTCGTAAAGGTACAAACGAAAGGAGAAACTCAAAGGCATTCTACAACTACTGCAACATGAGTTACTCATGGAAAATGGGAAAGAGATATGGTACCCTTAACAAGCACTTAGGGCCGAAGCATCCCAAGGAGGTGGGAATAGATAGAACGCAACAATAGATTACCTAAGGCAGTGGTTCATCCAATTAAATGCTAATGAGGTATGATAAAGAGAGGCATAAATATAACCTGCTACAGTACTTAGCAAACATGTATCTCTCATTCAACGCAGGTGCATCAGAGTGGTAAAGTCGATATGAGGAGGAGATATTCAACCCCAGCTCGTGACAGCTTAACTGCAAACGATAACCCGAGCTACACAAAAGCTTTATCGCAAAGGTAATAAGAAGCTCGCTGGTTAGTTTGCTTTCCTCAACACGCAAGTGTCCATATGTATGGACATATGAATGGATCATTTTCATGATAATTCTTATATGGGTATTACTGTTCATTGGGTGGACGATAATTGGTAACTTAATAAACAACTATTGGCTTCAAGTGCATTTAACGATCGACACACGACGTAAAACATTTATAAAATTATCAGAGAAATTCTAAATGAGTATGAATTAATGAGGAAAATTTTTTCTATTAGTTTTGATAATACAACTGCTAATATTACATCAATATCCGATTTACAAAATTATTGTCAACCAGTGTTAGGGGGGATTTTTTTTCCACATACGTTATCCACGTCATATTCTTAACTTATGTATCAAAGATGGCATTACAGCTTTGCATAACAGTATAGCTCTAATCAAGAACATTGTCAAGACAATAACAAACAAGTCGTCCCCTTACAAAAAGTAAAGGAACTTCTACATGGAGCACGAGAAGAGGCCTTGAAAGTTTAAGATAGATATGCAACACCGTTAGAACTCAACTTACAAGTTGTTGTATAGCACAGTTCCTTATAACAAACTACTGTGTAGCTTCGCAATGTACAACATATAGGGAGTTGACATGTTCCCCAATAACTGGGACATTTGTATCTAGTTACTAAAAGTTTTAAAAGTTTTTCATAATACTACTAAGACTTTTTCACATGTTTACAGGCCCAATGTTCACTTGTTTGTATGTCAATCATTAATATATTTGGTGTACTACTTCAGGCTCATGAAGACCCAAACATGCACGCATGCGTATACAATATGACATTAAAGTAGTTCACTTATTATAAAGAAATTCTTCGTATTTATCTCGTCACAACTATTCTAGACCCTCGTTGCAAAGCAGAATTATTACTAACGTATTTAAGAACTTATTATGGTTACATTCAAGATCTAACAGATTCTCAAAATATGTACAGCTTGGAAGCATAACAAGAAGCGACTGCCGCGATGGTCGCGACGGCTGCGATGGCCGACATAAACGAGATGCTCAACTACTACCAAATTCAATACAATAGCCAGTCATCAGTCTCTCCTTCGCCACCCACCAAGCCTTTGCCACCCATTAAGGAGTACCATTACTTATTTATGGGTGAGTAGTTACTAGCGCAAAATTGAAAAGGCAACATTCTAGTGGTCTAATGTCTAAGATACAACACTATACCAATACAAATTTCAAGTTTTCTAAGAATATCTCTATCAAGGACTTCAATATTTTAGAGTGGTGGCAAAGGCATAGAAGGGACTACCCACTACTATCTTGCATCACCCATGAAGTACTTGCTGCTTCAGCTTCAACGGTCATCGTTGAGCAAACATTTAGTACAGTATGCTTGATCATCGACAAATGCTAAGCCTCCCTATCTATTGTTAGTGTTGAGGCAAATGCTTACACAAAAGATTGGTACAAAGCGACATGTAGATGACAAGAACCATGTAGGACATCAAGCGAGGAGGATGATTACTTCAATAATTGAAACTGATCTGACGGAAGCCTAAGCTCATCTGCGAGTTCCACTCCTACTCACGAACATAAATAGTTACCTTAAGAGGATACATAGTAAGTTTTCTTTTCATCCTTTAAGAAAAAGTTTTATCGTGGAGAAAATTTTTTTTTCCTAATTGTTCAAAAAAAAACTAAATGGCATGGCTTTCCCAAAAGTATTGATATAGCATTAAGTTTTTCCAAATTATGACCGATTAAAATTATTTTCCTTTAAAAAATTTAACTTAGATAGTTATATTCACTTGGATGCTTTTCTGAAAACGTAAAATTAATCAACAAACTAAAGGTTTTCTAAAAATCCAAACTGAACTACGGCGGTTTGATTTCGATTAATAGATATGTAGACACCTTTTGAGAGACTGTAAAGTACTGTAAAAAATATTTTTCCTTCGACCACTTTATCCTACTCGAGTAAATTAGGAAACTAAGTATTCATACTGTAAGAAATTTTTTTATATTTTGTTTTCTTTCCGTTTTTAATGTATAATTTATGGACGGATTAAAGAAAATAAAAACAATTGAAGGATCGGCAAGGCTAAAAGGAAAAAAAATTATGTAAAGGCTTGGGAGATTAAAAAAAAAAAAACTGGTTCAACCGTCAAGCTACATGAATTGGCCCTAAACCGCTGGCTCACGAGCCAGTCACGATTCAACATGGCCGTGACCAGTGAACTAGCGATTTAGGGCCGGTTCAAACCGCCGCCCAAGTCTAAGTCTACCCTTCTTATGTTGATATACTATAATGGAAAAGAAGAGAGAATCAAAAGATAGATCTTTGATAATAGTAAACCCAGAAAGAATGCTTGTTCTATATAATTCATAAAGACCTCAATGATGAGATTTTATATTACAAGTTTAGAAAATTATATTCAGCTCAATCTTCCTCTTAGTCATTGAGCCGCCACTTAAAAAGTGGATAAGCTCAAGATTTGGTCTTTCATATTTTCATACCTACTTTAGTGTTTAGGAAAGATTAAGTAATTAGAGTCCTACTTGACATTGGAAGTTTCTTTACCCCCCTCCCCCTCAGTTTAGAACATTTATTGGGAAGCTCATCAAAATCATCTCGTGCATTTAGATTTTTGTGAATGTGACCAACTCGATACCCATGCATTAGGTAGCTTATGATGATAATTTGTGATAGGTAGCTGAACTGACATGTAAATGATGACAATGGACACAAGACAATCACGCCTCGTTCACTTAAGGGGAATTGAAATTTAATTCCTTCCTTATTCCTTATTATGGCGTCCACTTTATTTTATATCACCAAATCATAATTTCATAGAAATGGATTCCTTATTTCAATCAAAGAATCATAATTCTCTACAAAATTTCATATATTTTCCAAAAATGATCTCATCTCAATTTAATGACCATCAACACATTATTGTTACCATTGACCGCCACCTCCATCGCCGCCGCCGCCATCATCAACCACCTTACCTTCATTACCATTGACCATAACTATCATCGTCATCACTGTCGCTACCATTACTAACGACACCACCATTGCCACCACCCACCATCACCGCCAACCCAAAGCTACCATTACTGACTATTGCCGTTGCCACTATTACTACTACCACCACCTTCACCACCACCACCGCTGCCTCCACTACCACTATCGTCATCGTCGATACCAATTACCACTACCTATTACTTTAGGGTTAGTTGAGAAAGAAGATGCATCAAAGGTAAATGTTTTATTATATTCTATTATTAAGTTACTTATAAATCCAACTAAATAAAGTAATAAGTATTACACTTTTATTACATTCTTTAGGAATTCTAATTCAATTCCCCTTCATTCCATTCAGTGAAATGAACAGACCATCAATTCCTTTGTGTTCCAATACTATCTACAGGGAAGTAGTTGCAAGAAAGAAATGTTACTCTAATTGGCTACATATATTGGAGGCTTTCTACAATACTAATCAAATAATTCATTGCAAAGGCGTTGTAGCATCGAATACTACTTATCTTATGTTAATATGTGAAGCAAAAAGGGAGCACAAGGTTAGTGCTTCTTTCAATTTATAATATTTCTTTTCCATCTTTATCTAAGGAATCATCTATGATGGTGATATCGTAAGATACTTTGCTTCCATAAACTCGTTTCAATATTTTTTGTATTTTCTTTCCTTTCCTTATTTGGCAATGGATTTCCAGTTCAAGAAAGGCACAAGCAGATACAATTGGTGCTATACCTATGCTATCTCCATTGACGCCTTTGCTACCACCATTAATTACTAAAGCAACCAAGAGTTAAAAAGCCATATCTAAACCTTTCAAAGTTCAAGTGATATTGAAGGGCGTAAAATAGGTATAGTTGCCATTGTTTCTCCATGATAATAAGATGAAAACCCATGTAGTGTTTATGGTTCAAAATCTTGATGGATTAAAAGGGAAGAACAAAACTTATCCCAAATTATTTGAGTTAGCTAGTAAATAGGAAATATCCATAAATTTATAATGTTAGATTTTGGTCTAAATTAACACTAAGTTTCCAAAACTGGACCATATGACATGTTAAATCTAGAAGTTGTGATTGACTCCACTTACAGACTAAGTGCAACTCTTTCTCTACAATTCCTCCATTATCTAACCTACCACCCGCCCCCCCGCCGCCGCCCTTACTCCCTTTTTTTTTTTTTTTGAGATTCTCATAGAAGCCTTTAAGTAGAAAAAGATGGTTGTAATGATGATAATTATATCGAGGGCTGTTGGATGATGATATACTTAGACATATAAAGACCGAAGCTAATATCTACTGTATACTAAGTCAAAAAGATGAAAATGAATATTCTGTTGCTATTGGTTGTTATATCCTTATCTTCTTAAGGTCATAAGCAGTTTGACCGATTAGACTTTCTATGAATCTTTTGCCAATAACTTCTTAACTTTCTTTCAAAAGAAAATGATAATAATAATAAAATAATAACAATAATAATAATTAAAAATGAAAAAAACAAAGGATTGTAGTGATGGGATTTCACCAAGTTCCTAGATTACCCATTAACCATTTTATCTAATTTTTTATTCTTACTTTGGCATTTTTGCTTAGTGACATCTTTGCTTGGTGACATCTTTGTGCTACATTCACGGATTTCTCATCTCTCTAGTTCTCTTTCTCATATCATATCATGAAGGTTGTTATCCTATCATTTTTGCTAATTTTTAAAGGCACTTTACCCCCTACGCCAACCCCAAGGGTTTACCTTGTGGAATTCTTTACATGAGGACTAAAGCTTAAACCCTACCTAGGCCACTTCTTATAGCTAGATGTGGTGCTAGCAATACTTAAATTGTGCATAGATTCTATATAGTGGTTCATATCCTAGAGGTAGTTGGTCTAATTAGAGTTATGCCCCTTTATAAGGGGGACTCGAAAAAATGCTTCCTTTTCTTGAGGTTAACTTTCCAATTCTCAAACACATGCTTCCAAATCAAACTTAAAGGACATGGGATTTTTTCTCATCCTAACTTTAATGACCTAACAATTGTGCTATTAATGGATAACCACTAATAGTTTCTCCTTACTCTAATTCCTAAGACATAATCTTTAAGGAAACCAGTGCAACCTTTTTTTTTTTTTTAAATATGTTTAGAATAAAGACATTTCTTTTGATGTATTAAATATCACACTTCTATGAGACTAAGGATAATTGAAGGGTTAGTTAGATAGATTAGTGGGCATGCATGAAGAGGAAAAGTATTCTTAACAAAACTAGGATTAGTTCCGTTCTTCATTTTCTAATCAGTAAAATGTACAATACAACATAGTAGCTTGCTTAATGCTTCCCTAGTTTTTTTCATTTTCTGACACATAAAACTCCAGAGATATCTTTCCATTAATGACTCATACACATGCCTTACAACACAGCCTATATTTACCACATCGCATGGTATACCATCACATAATCCCTTCCCACATGCCACTTCACACAACACCAGTACTACATAGACATATTTAAGAAAAAACACAAAAACATAAGTATGTTACTTTTGTTTCTTATTCTTACAGTAGTACACATGTTTGAATGGGGTTACTTCCTTAATTGTGGAATTAAGAACTCTAACATGGTATAGTTGGCTAGTTGTAATGCCTTAGCCTCATATGCATGGACCATCATTGGCATGGTCTTATCTTAGGATCCAGGTTTTGATAAGAATCAACCT
The DNA here is from genome assembly GCA_024138005.1 of Lumnitzera racemosa. Lineage (NCBI taxonomy): Eukaryota > Viridiplantae > Streptophyta > Magnoliopsida > Myrtales > Combretaceae > Lumnitzera > Lumnitzera racemosa. The sequence goes on along the minus strand of JAMXBC010000008.1, from coordinate 12,288,428 downwards.
CCTGGGCCAATTACAAGAAGCCGAGCTCGAGGACTCCAAGAGCCCACACAAAAAATATCAACTCCAAGCTATAGCCAAGGCAAGGACTCCTATCCCGATCTAACCCCTATCCAACCTGTCTGCCAGATCCTCATGTATGTTCAACATGCTCCTGTCCAACAGCGACATCCTAATCAAAAGACATCTTAGCGTCAGCTGAGCCGAGCTCCCAACCTGATCTACTAGTGTCTAACTTCAAGATAGCTACCTTTTTGCAAGGTTAAATGGCTCCCGACCTGATCCAGATCAAGTCAGCCCTTGACTGTAACGTATTCCTGTTTCCACTTACATTATATCATATTCCTAATGTCCAGCCTCCAAGCGATACATATCTTCTGACACAACATTCTAAAATTATTCTTTTTTTTTCCGTACTAAATATTCTTTTTCTCTTTTATCTATTTTAGTATGTCTTATGTAACCTAATGTAAAATACCCTTTTTATCTTTTCATACATGTAAAGCAACCTTAGTGAACGGGTATATAAACCCCCACTTTCTTGTATACGAAATCATCCAACTTTCTATATAGAATTATTCACTTAAGCAACCTTAGTATTCTAATTATCATTCAACTCTTATCTATTCCCTTTAGTAAGGAGTAGTAGTGAATGACCCTTCAATTCAGATTAGTATGTCATATCCGACGAATTATTAGCCAAGTAAGATCGAGTGATATGTCATATCCATTCGCTAGTTGCTCAGACTTTGCTAACTTTTTCTTTGTTCTTTTCGGTTCGTTTTGTTGTGGTGCCTCTTTGTGTGTCCAACCCTGAAGACACATCAGGTTTATTAGTCTTTGATCGTTGATATAGGTCTCCTTGCATGTTGTGGGGTACTGGCCTATGACTTAAAGACTAAAGTCATGCTGCAAATATTGTGCTCTTACTTTCGCATGTCGTGAATCCACTCTCCTCAATCTCATACCTAGTTGACCTTGCAAGGAATACAAGCACCTAGGAAGCCTCTTCCAAGTTCCAATCAATTAACTATTCCTTACTTGTTTGAGTCAATCCATTAAAAAGATTTGATCTACCAAAGATATGATAAAACAATAGCAATAAAGATCTTTTGGGTGTTTCCATCAAAGACTATTATGCCAAACAAAGAAAATTGAACTCCAATTTGAGGGTTGACTTACCTTTTCAAATATTTGCAACTGTAGAAACATTATTATTAAATTCAACTCCATAATGACCTAATCTAAAGCTGAAAGCTTATATATATAATGTGGGTTTTAGATTCATCACTTAACACTCCTTCCTACTTGTAGGTTTTGACTTTAATCATGTGGGTGACTTAATTAAACGAGTATGAATGATGATACAAGGGTTCCACCTGAGATTTTTTGCTCTGATATCATATTGACTTTAGCTTCATAACTAATTGATTTACAAGTTTATACTTATAAGTATAGTGTGAGTTTTTAGATTTATTACTTAATAATAACCAAAATAAATGGATCTATTGTTATGTCTCATTATAGAGCTTCTTTTCAAATCATTTACATTTTAGTTGGAGTTTTTGACCTTTAGTTTCCACCATAGGCCAATGAGCACATATATTTGTGTTAGTACTTGCCATTGATTGATAGTTTGAAAGCATGTACAAATATCTACAATTGTTGTCCAATGATAACTATGAATAGAATAGTTTCATAAATCTATGTATTTAATTATAAATTTTCATTACAATCCTTAAGGTTCATCATATATTTTCCTACAATGCTTAAGGTACATTGCTCAACATTGATTATTATTATTATTCAACAGATGTTGCTATGGATATCCAAGATTCAGGAGCATATGGTATAGGCAAAAGAGATTTATGTAAAGGTATGTACGAATGTGATCTCTCTCTTCTCTAGACACACATACGCACGGTACTTATAGAATACATTTTTGTATAATAATTATGGAATAGCTAAGTATCGATTCCATTAAGTTCAACATCAAATGATTCATTGTCATCATAATTTATCTCTCATTATTAGATTTTCAAGGGCCAAAAAGTTCCTTAAAATGAAGAAGAAGAAGAAGAAGAAGCTAACAGCTTCAAAGTAGGAAATGAGTCAAGTAAATCCTCAAAATCTATCAAAGCATAGGTTTCTCATTATACTTTCACAAGAACTTTGCAAATCTATAATGGTTATATGGAACTAAAGTCTGAAAACAAGAATTGATACTTCATAAAGATTCTAAAAAGAATTTGTTACTAAGGAAGGTTCCTAGCTACGGGCTTCTTTGTAAAGGTGATAGTGTGCAAGCAGTTCTTGAAGTATCTTTTTCTTATGTGTGAGGCTAATGATGGTACCCAATATGGCATCTTCTATGACATACATTGTGTATGTCATGCTAACCAAGATCATGGTTATGAACAAGGTATCCCACATCTTCTTAATTGTAGTAGCAACTTGGATACTACAAATCAAGATCATGGAATGGAAAGCAACCGACATGATTGTCCAATGCAATAGATCAGTATAATTTGGTAGCTTTATAGTAATGTTAATCCATAAAACCAAAGCACCTTATTTAACTAAATGAATCACCAAGAAGTAGCAAAAGCCTTGAGCATAAGAACTGATAATCACGATTGTACGTACTTCTAGGTTTTTAGACCATATAATTAATACTTAAGGAATATATGTCAAAACAGTTCCCAACCAAAATGTTAGTTTTAGGATTCTTAGTTGATTATGTGGAATGGATCAATTCCAAGCAAAAGGTACAAGTCCGGCACAATATATAGACGTAAGGATATAGACAAACCAATAAAATGGATAATAATCTTGAGTAAAAAAGGTGTTGGCTAAACCAACAAATATTCCTCCTTCATATAAAAGTAAGACAAGTGTTATGAAATTGGCAAGGAAGAACATTTTGAAGCAAAACCAGACCATCAAAAACATACGATGCTATAGTACCATACATACTCAAATACTTAGAATTCACAGCATAAAAAAAGTTTATAAAGAGATTTATGTTGAATGGATTGCATTTACAACTTTATTAAGAGGAATAAACTTAAAGAGAAGAATCTAACATAAAAGGTAGGCTATTGTAATCCTTTAGACAAATACATGATTTGACACTAACAAAACCATATTTCCAAATGGGGGTAAGATCATGGTCATGAACAAGGTATCCCATATCTTCCTAGCTGTAGTAGCAACTTAGATACCATAAATCAGGATCAAGGAATAGAAAACAACTAACATGATTATCCATTGTAATAGATAAGTATAATCCGACAGCTTTATAATAGTGGTAATCCGTAAAACCCAAGTACCGTATTCAACCAGATGATTCTCCAAGAGATAGCAAAAGCCTTAAACATAAGAACTAACAATCATGGATGCACTTCCCTCTAAGTTTTTAGACCATACGATTAATATTTTTGGAATATATGTCAAAACAATTCCTAACCAAAATTCTGGTTTTAGGATTCTTAGTTGATTATGTAGAATGGACCAATTCTAAGCAAAAGCTACGAGTCTAGCACAATATACGAATGTAAGGATACGGACAAACTAATGAAACGAATTGAAGTAATAATCTTAAGTAAAAAAAGCATGTCGACTAAACCAACTAATATTCCTCCTCCATATAAAAGCAAGACAAGTGTTACAAAATTGGTAAAGAAGAATATTTTGAAGCAAAACCAGACCATCAACAGCATACGATGCTATAATACCATACATACTCAAATACTTATAATTCACGGCATAAAAGAAATTTATAAAGAGATTTATGTTGAATGGATTGTATTTACAACTTTGTTAAGAGGAATAAAATTAAAGAGAAGAATCTAACATAAAAGGTAGGCTATTGTAATCCTTTAGACAAACATACCATTTGATACTAACAAAACCATGTTTCTAGAGGGTCTAAATATTAATATTAGGTGTTCTAATGTCTAGTAAGAACAAATCCTCTCTACCTTCCTAGTATCTTTCCATCCTCCATAACCCACCCCTTAACCCTTCTCTACCCTTCTTGTCACTTCTCAACCTTTCTATCACCATTCTCTTCTTCCTTAGTCTTCTCCATTATTCTGGTTCTCTCCTCACTCCATCTTTCCATCTAATCCCTACTTCTCTCTCCTCTCCCTCCCCATCCTTCCTATCATTTTACCTCTCTCTACCCTTAACTTCTTAGTCGATGTTGTGATTATTATCTTTCCTATTTTGGTTATTTTATACTATCAAGTATCTTTTACCATTGGTTTGTAAGAGATTGGTCTTTGTTAATTTCCTTGGATGTATGTTCATTGTTTCTTACTAAAGTTACATCAGTTAGCTTTGATTATCTATGTGCTTTTGTTCCTTTATCCATATAGTAGTTTAGTAGTTCCCTAAGATAAGGACATTTGTTTAAAAGGCTAAGAAGCCTACCATTCAAGAGATAGCAACCAAAGCTCTTGTGATGGCTCCTCAACCCACCTCTCCTGTAGGGAAGAAGAAAAAGTAAATTGGAAAAGGGATGTCACCAAATAGCTCTTCCTTTGTTGCTTCAACAAAGAAGAAGGCGATTTCTAAGAGTTCAGATAGTTTAACGCCTTATGGTGGTCAACAATTTTTGAATGAGGTGGGCCCAAGCTTTGATGGTTAGATAGTTGCTATAAAGTCTAAATTCGATAAGACAAAAGGGTATGATGTCCTTCTTTATCTTAGTATTGACCCACCTTCCATAGATAAAAAGGAGTCCTTCAAAGTTGTTAGTTTTGGTGAAACTAGTCACTCTTTGAGTAGCTTAATGTTAAAAGACATGGTTGACATGGTAGAGGCTATTAAATTTAAGGCCTACGAAGGCAAGAAAGAAGGCTCCCAAAACCACCTTCATCCTAAAAAAGCTGCTTCCTTCTTATGCAAAAGTGATTTCTCCACCAAAACCACCTCAAAAAGCTCCAAAAGTAAATCTCTCTCTCTCTCTCGCACGCGCACATACGCATGCCCCCCCCCTCCCCCCCCCTCCCCCCAAATGTTGTAAAGGAGGTATGATTATTATTAAGCTACCACCTTTAGCTTCATCTATTAAAAAAAAACATTTAGAAGAATACAATTGTAGGCTATTTTCTTAGACGAAATTTAGCTCTTACCTTAGTCTAGAATATAACTGTAAGCCCTAAAGTCAAGTTAAGTAACAGTAGGATTGAACTTAGAACCCAAGGTTTAGGGCGATCGGTTAAAGGATCCGATCAAACCCAAAATTATAAACTATTGAGAGGAATATTAGTAAAACTGACCCCGTAAACTTGAATTTAAGAAAATAAGTAAAAAATAGGAGACTATAATTTAAATTTAAGTAATAAGTATAATTACGAAAATGCGAAAAGTGTAATGAAATAACTAAAAAATTACTAGAGATGATTATATGTATATAAAATTTTAGAATGACCAAATAAAATTGGAAAGTTCAGTGTACCACTAATAATTACGTGTAGATAAATATATCGTAATTACCTAAATTGGTAAAAACAACAAATAATTAAAGAATTATTAAATATTAATGTAGAAAAAATAGTAAAAACAAATCAAAAGATGATAAGCATAATCTAAGATAGGTCGTGAGGTTTAGATTAGAAAAAAGAAAAAAAAAATAAAATTGGACAACTTAAAAGCCAAATCAGGATTGTGCAAGTTTGTGAAATAATGAACATTAATTACAAAAAAAGCTTATAAAATAAGGAAATAAATTTTCAGAAAGTCATTTGGTCAGTTTAGCATTTGGAAAAAATAGAAGCACTAAAAAAATCGAGAGAAAATCCAGAAAAAAAAAAAAGAAGGGAAAACTGTGCAGATTGGGCACGTGAGCTAAACCCACCACTCACCACCACCTGGGACCGAACCACCACCACCACCCTACACTAGAACCATCGCTTGGACCGGCCAACAACCTTGGACCAGGCTTAGACGGCCAGAAAGCTTTGGACCAGTTAGTCTCTTAAATGACCCGATTTTGAATAATTTTGTAAAATTAGTTATTTTGCCAGAAAATTATGAAACTTGTTATTCCGAGGTTTTATTGTATGTAGATTTAGGGAAAAATATTGATTTAGTTTAATTACATCTACAATTATAAGGTTCTTAACAAATTGCTCAAAACCGAGCATGATTAGAACCGAAAATAAATAGGCTTAGGAGTGTAGTTTGGAGCTCAAATTTTTTCTGTAGGAAGCTCATATGATGTAGAACAGTGCTATGAAGCCATTTTTTTAAAATTAATTTTTGAAATTTTTAAGTTAATTTTTAGCCCTAAAATGATGGGAAAATTGGGTAATTTGGGGTTAATTAGGTGATTAAGATGTTAATTACTTATTTAGATCTTAATTAGATGTTTAGGGATGTTAATCTATGATGGGGAACCCTAATCCTAGCCTTTGAAGTATTAAGTATGGTTAATTAGGGAAATAATATAAGAAATTAGTAATATGTGAAATTGTAAATTAATAAATCTAAAAAAATAGAGTTATTTAGATAATATTATAATAGAAATTAGAAAAATAATAAATCTAAAAATGACATTTGATCTTAAGAAAAAGTCTCAAAATGTAAGATTTTTATACATCGGGAATAAATCCGATACCGCAATTAGGGTTAACGTGTACCAAATAGTTTAGAATACCAAATTACGACCCAATAGGATATTTGGACACTCGAGCTTAATGTGATTAATTTCACATTAGGATTCGAGCATATTTCAGGCTTAGAAATCAAAGTTTAAAATCTCATTTAGGATTTGAACACCGAAATAGAGTACACGAATCATTAGGACGTAATGGGCATACACGAACAAAAATGAATTAAAATATAACTTAAAATATGAAACCGTAAATTTTAAGTACTAAAAAGACCTATTTGTATTATAGGACACCCAGAGACAAAATCAACTTGCGATTAAGGGATCGAGCGATCGAGCAAATCCAAGTAAGTTGGGTTATTGCTTATTATAATAGAGTATTAGTTTTGTAGTACTCGGAGACTTAGGCTTGTATATGATTGTAATTGTAAGTAGTTTACGCATGTGTTTGATGTATCTGAATTCGTGCTGAATTTATATTGTGAGTGATTCTGTGACTGATTGAATTGGTATGAAATTGTTTGACCATCCTAAACGGAATTTAATATTAGTCGACCCCAATTAATTAATAATGTCATGCATTGCAACCCGTTAGGGGATTATAGGATTCTCCAACCAAATACCGACCCCTTCGAAAGGGATAACGCAGGATTGCAAAATGGTCCCTTCTTCATCCTTAGTCGAACTAAGTGATAGGAGAGGAGGTCACAGCGAGGGTGAAGTCAATGGTTCGAAGGTAGTCGCTAGAAGAGCGAGGTCTCTATTGCACAAGCCTGGGTTTGGTTGTGAGCTGCTACATAACATGGAACCTCCTCAACCCGGATTGGAGCGGGTGAAATTTCTCTGATTTCACAACGGACTGGACTATGTTGTGCGATGACACTTGATTGTTGCATTGCATAAAAATAATTGTTTGATAACCCTGTTTGTGCTTGTATGCATTCATGAGTCTCCAATTCAACTTACTGAGATGTAGTTGCTCATACCCTTATAGATCCTTTTGCAGCATCTGATTTCTGAACACTCAAAGTACTATGCCGTCCTACAACTATCCAGAGGTTAGTCTGTTGGAAGCCAGGGGTGTGAGGATCAAGTTACTTAGTATAATGTGTAATTAAAGTGACCATGTAATTAGGAATGAAAGACTATTATTCTGTAATATAGTGAACTGTTATGTTATGTAAAACTTTCTGAGAAGCTCTGTGGACTTATATATATAATATTGTACATGTTATTAGAAATTTATACAATTTATCATAATTGTAGTTTAATTGTTAATCGGACTGTTTACTTCAAAGCGAGGAGTCGTCGACGCCTTGTGTAGGTCATGTCTATGGTAGGCACTGTGAGGCCAGTTACTATCATAGAATGGTTTACACGGCGGGACTGTTGCGACTCTGCGACTTCGGGGTGTAACAATAACTCAGGTGACTTAGGATAAGGAAAGACTTACAAAGTGCTCACTAATGGGTATGGGTATAATTTGTTCAAATTTGTGGATGAAGAATCAATGGTTAGAGTGCTTCAACAACCTTAGTTCTTTGAACTACAGTTGATAATTCTACAATGATGGAAAGTTAGTATGTCCCGTAATAGAGTATGGCCTACTAAGATGCCCTTTTGGGTTAAGTTGTGGGATACTCCTTTAGGGTTTTTTCATAACGAAGGGATTGCTTCCACTATTAATGCAGTTGGTAATCCTCTCTAAGTTGATATTGTGATGGCAAAAAAATGAAAGAACGAGATATGCAAGAGCAACAATGGAATCAGCTACTAATAGTAAGTTTGTTCAATCCTTTGAAATGGAGTGTAAGGATGGTTTGCAATTCTATATAGATGTTGAATTTGACTGCCTCCCTCCAAGGTAAGTGTCTGGCCACAATCAACTGTCATTCCCTATTCTTTAGAACATTGAAGCATGTGTAGGAAATTCATCTAAGGGAGATGTTCCTAAGGTGAACTCAGGTGATAAGGAGGTTACACCTAAGAACACGAAGGCTAGAGAACTTTTGAATGTGCCAGTTGAAGATGTTGTGATCAAGGATGTTAGTGGGAATGAAGATGAGCTTCTTAAAGAAAATACGCCAAAAAATCCTAGTAAAGGAAAGGACATTCTAGCAACTATAGAAATCATAAAATTATACATTACTACTTTTTCAAGAAAGAGAGATGGTATGAAGTTGGGAATTTCCTCTTTAACCAAAGAGAGTAGCAGTATGCCTTATGAGAAATTAGGAAGTAAGGGAGACAATTTTGAGAATATTGGAATAGAAGATGAATCTTCCACTCCATCTATAGTTCCAAACTCACTTGATTGCTCTTGGGAAGAAGATGCTAATAAGGTCTTACTAGTTGAGAACCATGCCTTAGCTAGTAATTAACCTGATTCACTAATGAATGGAATTATTAAAGAGGAGTGAACTGCTATATCCAAAAAGAAGAATAAAACAAAACAAAAAGAAAGAAAGGGATAAGACTAGGGGTGTTGCTAAACGCCCATCCTAGTGCTGAATTTGTGAGTTCTTAATCTCCTCTTTTATAAATAATATGATAGGTACATGGAACATTAAAGGGTTGAATGACCCAAGAAAAAGTAAAGCTGTAAATAAACTATGTAGACAAAAATATTTTACTATCTTAAGGCTATTAGAAACTAAAATGAAGAATCAAAATGTTCAAAGAATTAAGAACTGCACTTTTTCCTCATTAGAGTGTTGAAAGTCAAGCTACAGGCCATTTGTGGGTAGCTTGACCAGATGTGTAGGCAATACAAGTGATCAAATCATCCTCTCATTTACTTCATTGTCTCTATTACAACAGGCGATATGAAATGTTTATTTTCATCATTTTTTTCTATGCAAAAAATCATGATTACAAGAGAGAGGAGCTACAAAATGACCTTCTAGAGATTAAGCCAAATCTTGGCTTATTATTGGTGATTTTAATGACCGTAGAAATCTAAGTTGGAAGAAAGAAGGCTTAAAGTAGGTTTCTAGAGGCATGAGTGTTTCAATGAGGTATTCTATCTCTTGGAAGTGGAAGAAATGAAATTTTCTAGTCCTTTGTTCACTTGGTCCAACCGTTGCCCTTTAAATCCTATTCTTTGCCAATTGGATAGAGTCTTGGTCAATAATTTGTAGGCTACAACATCTAAGAATTGGAGTTGTAAGTTTTAGGTCTAAATATTTTTTATCTCTCTTCTTTGGTCATTCCTTTCCATAATGTGTCTATTTGTAAAAGGAAATCTTTCTTCAAGTATTTTAACTTTTAGAAGAATCACATGGAGTTTTATTCTATGGTAAAAGAGGTATGGGGGATTGATGTGAAGGGATCCCCTATGTTTAGAATCTATAAAAACTGAAGCTCTTAAAACTCCAATTAAAGAATTTAAACGCCCAAAACTTCGCTAGTTTATTTGAGAGAGTACTCAAAGCAAAAGAAGAATTGGAAATGATCCAATTAGCTAATAGATCCAACAGTAACTCTATTGATTAGCAAAAAGAAAAAAAGTGTTTTAAGGCCTTCCATTATTGGAGTGCTCTCGAAGAATACCTCTTGAGACAAAAGTCAAGAGCAATCTGGATCAAGCTCAGTGATCATAATAATAAATATTTCTTCAATCAATTAAAGATGAGACAATACAAGAATTGGTTATCCTTTATCACAAATGCAAATGGAGAAAGAGTGTAAGCTATAAAAGACATCAAAACCTTAGTTATACAGCATTTTTGAACCCTGTTAAATGATGATTCTCCTATTGTTGTAGAGGAAAATAGATTAGAGGGGACTAATTAGACATAGAATCTCGGCCTTAGATGCTGACTCATTAACAAAACCAATATCCAATGAGGAAATTAAGCTGCCATATGGTCAATTACAAGAGATAAGTCCCTAAGCCCCAATGGATTTGAAGCAAACATCTTTAGAGACGGATGGGAGATAGTAGGATAGGATGTATGTTTAGCTATAAAAAGCTTCTTTGCCTCAGGGAGAATGCTTCAGGAAGTTAGCTTAACCTATCTCACTTTAGTGCTAAAGAAAAATAATCTCAATTCCTTTGTGGACTTTTAGCTTAATAACATGTTGTAACAAATTGTATAAATGCATTTCCAAGCTTATAGTAGAAAGCCTAAAGTACCTCCTCCCATACTTGATTATTAAGGAACAAATCGCCTTCACTAAAGGAAAGAGAATAGTAAACAATATCATAGTAACTCAAGAGCCTATTAGAGGCTATCACAATAATAATAAAGGCTATCAAGGTAGATCTCTCCAAAGCTTATAACTATATTAAGTAGGGTTTATTTAAAGAGTACTCTAGATCGTAGGTTTCCCAAATCAATTTATCTTCTAAATCATGCATGTATGACATCCCCCAATTCTCTATTAACATAAATGGAGAATTAGTGGGGTACTTCAATCCATCTAAGGGCCTAAGGGAAGGGGATCCCATCTCTCCTTATTTTTTTGTCATTGCTATGGAAGTTTTTTCATAGATTATGAAGGAAAAAGGAGAAAAAGAAGATTTCACTTTTATTAAAGATGTAAGGAAGAAAAGCTCAATCACTTATGTTTTACGAATGATATCTTGATTTTTTTAAAGGATGACATTAATTCCTTAAGGGACATAAAGGAGGGGCTAGAGGAGTTTCAAATGCTTTTAGGTTTGCAAGCCAACGCAATGAAGAGTAACTTGTTCTTTAGTGGTATTACAACAAGTATTAAGAACAAATAACCAATTTTATGGGTTTTGAGATAGGTCAACTGCCTATTCACTATTTGGGAATCCCACTTTCGTCAATTAGTTTGTCAAATGCAAATTGATAAGTCTTAATTGGAAAATTTTCTTCAAGAATCAATCATTGTTCCTCCAAATATCTTTCCTACGTGAGAAGGGCCCAACTCATCAAAAGTGTTCTATTCTCTCTCCAAGTCTAGTAGGCTATGATCTTTGTCATCATTGCTGCTATTCTAAATAAGGTTGAGTGATTCTTTTGGAATGGAGGAGATGAAACAAAAGCTAGAGCAAAAGTGAAATAGAAGGACATTTGTAAGCTAAAGAATGAAGGTGGCTGAGGTATCATTGATATTGAACTTTGGAATAAGGTAGCTCAATTAACGCACATTTAGGCTCTTTATGAAGATGATGGCTCTACTCTTTGGCTAGGTTTGGTAAAAAATGAAGTTTTAAAAGGCAAAAGTGTATGGAACATTAAAATTCCAAACGATGCATCTTGGTCTTAGAGGAAGATTCTTCAAACAAGACCATTAACTATAAGGATGCTTAGATGGAAGACTAAAGATAGCAACCTTATTTTGTTTTGGTATGATAACTGGAATCCAAAAGGTCCACTTATGTACTAGATTAACGAGCATACAAGGGTCACATTTGGATTCCCCAAAGATACACTCTTAAGTTCCTTCATCTCAAATGGAATATGGTGTTAGCCTAAAAGGGAGAGGTGGACTGTCATTACAACTAATTTAAAAGCAGTGAAATCAAAAGTTAATTCCCTAGACAAGATGGTGTAGACATAAGATGAACTTAAGAGCCTTACTATCAAGAAGGTGTATTGTCTAGAAAGAGATAAAGATCCAAAAAAGCCACAGTCACCCTTAGTTTGGCATAAAAAAATAGCACCAAGGCACTCCATGATCCCTTGGATAATTGTACAAAAGAAGTTACTCACTTTAAATGCATTGGCTTAATGGGGACTAATAGAGGATAAGATGTGTTACCTATGCCGAAGTGGAGAGAAATAGATTGACCACCTATTAATGGATTGCAATTTTGCTAAAGTTAAATGGAAAGAAGTCAAGAAGACCTTACGGTAGAGAATTACAAAGCCGTTAGGAATAAATGACATACGAAGTTTCTTGAATGATCTTATTTTAAGGGCCTCAATGAAGGCCAACAGAATGCAATTGCAATTATGTGCTATTATATATGAAAGGAAAGGAATAGTTGAATGGTGAATGGGATTTGCAAAAACGCCAACACCATACCGAGAACAGCTATAGCTTGCATAGTATAGACAAATTTTTTTATTTTTTGTATCTTACTATTCATTCCTAGTATCCTTTTGTTTGGTAGACACTAAGAACAAATGGTAGGCTTTAGGATTTAGAGTACACACCTTAGGTATAATGTTTTGTACAATGAAATTATCTTATTCACCTAAAAAGAAAAGTAGGCTATTATAAGGCTATTCATGATCTAGAGATGTTATGAAGGTGTAGACTTAAGGAAAAATGTGAATCCTAAACTTAAGCTTAGAAATTGGATTATATAGCCAATGTTACCTGTTACCAACCTAATACACAGAGCAATAAGCTAATATATAAGCCCATGCAATTGCAAAATGCCAAACAAAGGAAAGGATAGTGATTTTATTTCGCAAATAATTTGATGTACATTGAATGGATTGTATTTACAACTTTATTAAGAGGAATAAACTTAAAGAGAAGAATCTAACATAAAAGATGGGCTATTGTAAAGCTATTCGTAGTCTAGAGATGTTATGGAGGTGTGAACTTCAAGAAAAATGTGAATACTAAACTTAAGCTTAGAAATTAAATTATATAGACCAATGTTACTAGTTACCAATGGAAGATAGAGACCAATAAGTTATGTATATAAACCCATTCAATTACAAAATACCAAACAAAGGAAAGGATAATGATTTTTTCAAGCCTCCCCATTGAGCATGATGCAATTTCAAGAAGAAAAAAAATTCACAACCATCTAAAATCTACTCACAGGTGTTTACCAGAAATATTAACTTAAATTGGGAGACTATTAGGAGGAAGGAAGAGAAGGGTAAGCACATGATATGCAAAATTTTACATTTGAAAATTTTTAATCTAGATAATGCATGTGGAATGAATCAAATCTCCATGTAATAACTACTATTAAATTTCATCTTGCAAAACCCCATTTTCAAAATATGCCTTGATGGACTTCTTGTTGAATGTACAGCATAGAGTTGTCCTAGAGCATGATCACTGAGACCGTTTTGCTATTTTGTTAAAGGTCCATTACTACTGGTCTCGTGTTTGGCCATGGGAATGATCTTTTTTCCTTATATATATATATTATTTAAAATGTTTATTTTACATGAAACGTTCATTGCAAGTTATGATGGCTCCGGTTAGACTTATAATTTAGGATATGATTTAGGCTTGTGTGGTTCTTCGTATGGTGGACTCGGAGGTTCATATTCATGACCAATTATGCTGTAATACCATACATAATCAAATACCTAGAATATACGACATAAAAGAAATCTATAAAGAGAATCTTGATAATTGTCACCTACCTTCTTCACGTGCACAATAGCAAAATGATGATCATCCATCACGTTTCGTGTTATATATATATATATATATATATATATATATTTCAGTGTGTTCTTTGCATGAAATGTGATGGATGATCATCGTTATATATTATTAAAACAAATAAGATCTTAAATAATTGTTTTTTCTTAAATTTTATATTTACCCTTTATTTACTATTATTTAACAAAAAAACTATCAATAAAATAAATTATTAAAATTATAATTAATAGATAAATACATCCACTTACTTCTTTTTCTCTCTCTTTATTTTTTTACTCTTTCCAACTTTTTTCACTCTCGCACTAGCTGCATCTATGTATCTTTTTTCCCTCTCCTACTTTTTCCATACTTTTCCACTAATTGCACCTACATTTCTCACTCTCTCTCTCTTATTATTTTATATTTTTTACACACAATATAATAAGAGTATATTGACTGCTAATATATATATATATATATAATTTTTTTCTTATAGATTCTGTTCGTAGCCTCTATATACTTTCTACTTTTCTTGGGCAGTGGGTTGTTTTAAATTTGGTTTTGTTTGAAGTTTCAACTACATAATTGATTTTTAGTTTTTTTACCGATAGTTAATTCCAAACCAAAAGACAGAAAATAACTAAACTAGACAAAAGCTATATATACAATAACATATAAAGGAGTAGATTACTTAGAAAATAAATTCACGATTTATAATTTCTCTCATATTTATTAGCTAAACTCAAGATTCAAATTGTGTTGCTAATGTAAAACTAGATAACATCAAATTGACCAAACCGGCTCTTAATTTCTTTTTAAGATACTCTTTCTCTTTTGGTAATTATTGATTGGAAAAATCAATTAACGGACAATCATTGGAATTCAATAAGAAAAAATGTATTGAAATCACTTATGGTATATAAAAAGAGATTCACCTAAGTATTATTATTACTATTATTTTTTTCCCTCTCTTTGGAAGCAAAGTTAAATTAATAAAAAGAAAGATGATTTTCTCTTTTGTCTTTTCAGCTATATGTAGTTATTAGTTAATTTCTAAGGACACCAAGAATTAGCTACAAGTAAGTAAATGCCACATGATAAAAGTATCTTCAACTGAATCGTAAATTATTTAAGACATGGTGAACCAGTTGTCTAAAACCTTCGACATTTGTCATAATCAAAATTTTAGAGTTGTCAAAATGATGAGGAGCTATACTTACCGGTGGCATTTCGTGGGAGTAATAGTAAGAGGAAAATGCAAAATCAATCGATGATTGCTGGTATCAGTTAAAAAATTATTTCCATTTATAAGAAGATAAAATCATTCTATTGTTTCTCCTTGGTGATTTTCATGTTTGTTGCTCACCTACTTGTTTTGGCATATAATTATGGTTCATCCTTCATCGCCACTTTCTATATAAAGACGATAGTATTTATAACCTCTCGAATTTACTATAATGACATTCAATAACGATCAAGTTTTAATTATTAAATAGCAAAATAGACTCCAAAATAATAATAATAGTTGTTTTCGGTGGGAAAAAAATTAAAAAATAGAAAACCCAAATTGCTCTGCAAATTTCATTGTTTTATACATATCTCCAACGTATTATTTTGTTTCTTTTTCATTTTCTTATGGATATTATTCAACATTTTCAGCATTTTTCTTTTCTTTTCTTTTCTTTTCTTTTTTTTTTTTTGTGCCACAAGAGAAGTTTATTTATTATCAAAAAATAAGTACAACTAGCCTAATGGTTGTTCAGATGGTTTCATGATCGTATAAGCCAATAAAAGGAAAAGTAAAGAAGATGAGGAAAAAATTTATTGATAATTACACACAATTTTTACTTTTAAATACTTAACGAATGCTTAAAAACCCTCGAATCTTCATGATAATCGAAAAATACGGCATCACCGTTAGAATTTTTTCTTTTTTTTTTGGAGTTGATAAATCAATGATTTATACTATTATACACTGAAGAACATTAACTTAAAGTAGCAATTATGGGCGAATCGACGCATTCAATAAACTCGACTCTCACATGCTGCTTGAGTTATGTGAACACAATCTACGATAATATCATTTTACTTTTCCTCCTAGCAGGTGTTATGATGTTTCTTATTCATATATAAGATAATAAAAGAAAATGGAAAATATATATAATATGAAGAAAATAAAATAAAAGATAGATATAAATGAGGTATAAATTAAAAGATTTATTAGAGAAACCATATTAACAGGAAAATGTTTTTGAACCTAGGCTAAAATTGATCGTGTAACTGAAATTCCAAATAAAATATAAATAAGGTATTTGATGGCTATTTTGGAATGAAAGGTCTAAAGGATCCTATTATGGGATAAGTAAAACGTACAAGTTTTTGGGAAAAATCAGTGCATAGAAAGGTAAAAAGTCGACTTTCCGGTTAAAATTAAGGTCTTTTTGTTTGTTTATTACATATTAGTATCTCTGCTTTGCATCATTTACAATAATACGAGCCAGTAATGCTTATGATATAGAAACATCGTGTACGATATAGTGTTAGTAAGTAATGATTATCTAAACATTTATGACTGCATTTGTCGCATCCGATAAGCCCTCATTGTTAATCATTACCCTGATCGCGAAAGCCAACATAATAATAGGATCGGAGTCCAATGATGTTACAGCATGTTATTGTATCCAGAGAGCTTTACTCCCATTAGATCCAGGCGAATATATGAATCCACTTTAGCTATTGTGCTATATCACAAGTCTTATCAATTGATCATTTCTCTCATCTCTTATGGGGCATAAATACTATAGAGAAGCTTGTACCCTTCCCATAGGTATTGCCTCATTCCATAAACAAGTAAAATTTTCCATATCAATACTTCGATTTGTACCCATAAGATTGGATTCTATCATCATCATGTCCATTTATAATCCATTTTAGCATCCTTTATAACATGTTAGAGGTGAAGAAGCGGTAGGCCATAGCATGGTGACAATCGAGCTCTTATGTATTAATCAAACTTTTCTTATGTATCTTTTAGGTGGTCAATATTGTTTTTGCTCTAGTTTTTACTTAAAGTTAATTAATATTATGCTTTGCATAGGTGTTAATTTTGTGATTTGCCTAATAATTTATGTCAATAGTAATCCATTGTAGAGCTTGTTTACTTGATCTTTATGATTAAGTCTAAGACACTACTACCTCTTGTTGGGGAGTTTAAGTTGTTTAATTCGATCATCTCTATTGCCTTTCAGTAGCCATTGGTCATAATGATCTCCTCGTTCTTTTGCTCAAGTTTTTACTTAGAGTCAGTTGATATGATTGCAATTCTAATTTTGTAATTCGCGTTATAATTTATGTTGATGGTTATCCACTATAAAGGCAATTCATTCAATCGTATGTTAAAGTATGAGATTTAAGATATCATGGTGTTGTAAGACCTACCTGTCTTATGCTTATGAGTTTAACTTGTTTCAATTCGATTATCTCTATAGCCATTCTATGGACATTGCTCACCATGGTATCTTAGTTTTTCTTTATATTCAAGGTTCAAGAATTAGGAAATGATGTACCTTTAAATATATAGTATCTTCTATGACATTCTTTAGTTAGAAGCATCCATCGATGGTGTGGTTGTAGCCTTCATGGAATTAACAATATTTGTCGGAGTTCTTACTACTGGGATTGTCCCTCATTTTTGTGAGCTTCTAGAGTAGATCCCTACTACAGATTTCCACATCAACCTAGCTAAGAGGCTAGTTTACAAGTGTATGCTATAAATATACTAAAATAGGTGGCGAACGCTTCTTATCCTTAGAGCTCCCCCCATTGATACAGCTAGACACCTTGCAACTAAGACAATCTCGATAGATGCTTTATCTTTCTCTTCTTTTCCTCCTAAACTCTCCAAGTTAGCTACACACCTCTTATAAATATTGTTCTCTTGGTCCATATACTTATAGGCCTTCTAATAGAATTCAACCAAGGTTTTAGGCTTACTTTTATAAACAAAGCAAAAAAAAGTTACCCAATGACTAGATGCCAAACTAGGCAGCATGAACTACTACTCCCTCATCTAACTAAGGGATTTCAACCATGGCGTTATTAAACCGTACTACCAACTCACAAAGGGTTTCCCCTTCCTTTTATCAAATTAAATGTAAGGACGATGTTATCCTTGGATGTAGTCTTATTAGCCCAAAAGTGCAAGTTAAAGTAACGAGCAAGCTCATCGAAGTATGGAATGGAGTTCTCAAGGAGGTAGTTGAACCAAGTAAAAGCTGTCAATATCTGGGAAGGCCTTACACACAATGGCATCCCCAAATCCATAGAGGTTCACGAGCATGTAGAAGTGAAGCAAGTAGTCATCTAGGTCATCTATCCCATCTTACTAATCCAAGATTAGCAACTTAATGTTGGGGTAGGGGGTAGGTGTAGGGGAAGGACCTTGTCCTGGATTCCCTAAGAGAAAGGAGCTTTGTTGCTAGCAACCTAGCCAACACCTTCATCAACCTTGCTCTCCTACCTCTCGAGAAGCCTCTACACATTTTGCGAAACTTGTTTAGGTTAATGTTATTAGTTAGATGGAATCTATAAATAATAGATTAGGCGACACCCCTTAAGAGTCAACCGCTTGTTAATTTCCAACAAGGGCACAACTACAAGTAGCTATAGACCATACCTGCCGATTTTGTACAACAATGTATGGTTCAGGTACCCAATTCTCCTCTTGGTGGAGGTAAGGATTTTGGTTATCTTAGGTATCCAAAGTGATACGAACTTGGCCAAGAACAAACAAGGCCAGTCATTAGGATAAGTCCAATCCTGTCGAAGGAATGAAAATGGTGTGGGTTTAGTAAGGGTTTTAACGAATCTTTGAGCTACCTAACCAAATATGATGCACCAGCTAAATTCTACGTAGCCTAAAACTCGTTAGATGTGATGTACCGATCTAAATAATAGGGTTATCCACTATAATCCTTACTAAATGGATTGATAAGAGCTAGTAAAAAAAAATCTTTTCGAAAGAAAATACTCAAAGGATTTTTCATTAAATGTGTTAATCTCTCTAAAACCCTACATACATGAGTTATTTATATATAGTAGCAAACTTATAAATAAAAGGACTAAAAGGATGCGCTAGTAATATTCCCGTAAATATAAAATAAACATAAGGATAATTTATGAATAATACAATAAATAGAAATTCCAAATAACACAAATAAAAGTAAGTAATCAAATGAGATATCTAGGTGAAGAGTAGATGAGCTCGGCTTTGACATTTAGGTCTAGTTAACACCCTAAATCTTATCATTCTTTCTCCCTTAGAGAAGTTTTGGTTTAAAACTTAGTAATTGGTAGCTTCAAATTCCACCAGGGTCAAATATCAACCTACAAAAATGAAATATAAACACAAAAAAGTACTCAAGCTCCTCCACCAGTGTAATCATCAACCAATGCTCCTTCCATTTGTTATGAGCCTAATCAACCAAACTCTTCTTTAAGGATCCTTCCTTCTATTCATTTTATATCCGATCAACTTTATCCAAGTAGTCCCAGTAACTATCAATTAAGGGAAATAATACAATTTTTGGTTCAAACATCATATCATGGGCTCAGGGAGTTTGAACATATAAAATCTCAAACTTCTCTTTTAACTCAAGAAAATTGGGGGTCATCTTCTCTTGATCATAAGTCTATTTCAAGCTATTGAGTCATGTTGGGAAATGCTTTAGTTTCTTATAAAGCCAAGAAACAACCTATAGTATCAACTTCCACTACTGAAGCTAAATACCATAGTTTTGCTACCACTACCAAAGAGTTACTATGGGTCTCTTACATATTTCATGATCTACATATTCATGTAGATCATCCAATTACTTTGGCTTGTGATAATAAATCAATGCTTCTGATTGCACATAACCTTCGTTTACATGGTCGGAAAAAGCACATTGATATCGATGTACATTTTCTTCGAGATCACATTTCTTCTAACTTCTTGCTTCTTGTTTATATTACTTCTCAACAACAGGTTGCTAATATGCTCACTAAGCCATTGAGTGCTACTCGTCTACGTAGTCTATGTATCAAGTTAGGATTTTAAGAAGCTTCAACTTGAGAGGGGGGGGGGGGGGGGGGGGGGGGGGGGGGGGGCTATAAAAGTATATGGTTATAAGATGACCAAAGCAATGTTGCAAATTGATGACATGGATAACTGAAGCTGACATGGCATAACTAGCTCACATCTTATTTATTTCCACTTATCTTAAGTAGATTAGATAGTAGAGTAGAGTTGATTAGTATATATTCATTCTGTTGGACTATTTTGTAAGTAACTCTAATCATTTTTCTTCCTTAAATACTAGAATTGCAAAGTGTTCTTAATATAGATATGGTGTTCATAGTTACTTTACAAAGTAGCAAGAAAATTTCATAATTCCACAACATGAGTTTAGATTTAATCTTAGAAGCAAGCTTGATTATGGTCAGGAGCATATGGAAAGAGCTTGACAAGATACTCGAGTTGCTTAAGCTCAAACTCATATTGGTTGTTAGTCTAGTCAAACTCGTTAAAGATCTGTTGATTCTGTTGTCTCCTTCGAGCTTTAATAGTTGCTGGAATTCTTCATCAATATTATCTATTACTATCTCCTTCTCAGATGGTGCCAAGCTTAGGATAGAAGTGAAGCTATTAGTATTTTGAAAGTGGCTCAAGACTCTAAGGTATTTGGGTTTGAATTGATGCATGTTGGTCAGATTTGACGATTCATGGTAAGACGGACTGTGTTTGAATGAGTTATTGATCTTACCCAAAAGATTGTAATTTATAATATCCAATTCCGAGATCCAGTCGATTTTGTCTAGTGATACCGGGTTGTAGAAGATCATCTCTTAAGAGTAGCTGCAGGAGCAACTTGGAAAGACAAGTTGGAGAAGGATGTGTACTTCATGTAAAGACACTTTATCATCAAAGACAAGTTGGAGAAGGAGTACCGACGTGTGTGCTTCATGTAAAGGCATTTTATCAACACAGACAAGTTGGAGAAGGAGTACCCATGTGTGTGCTTCATGTGAAGGCACTTTATCAACAAAGACAAGTGGG
Source organism: Lumnitzera racemosa (assembly GCA_024138005.1). Classification (NCBI taxonomy): domain Eukaryota; kingdom Viridiplantae; phylum Streptophyta; class Magnoliopsida; order Myrtales; family Combretaceae; genus Lumnitzera; species Lumnitzera racemosa. Next base: position 12,267,393 of record JAMXBC010000008.1, on the reverse strand, counting down.
AGAAGGAGTACCATTGAATCTTCATGTAAATGATTGGCTCGGTTGAAAATTTCGGAACTCTTCCTTGGCCCATCCATCACAACAAAATACAAGGGAACCCTGTAATCATAGCATATGACTTTCTATACGATTTAGATAGGAATTGAATATACTCTCTGCGTTCAGTAAACTGAGAGCTCAGACATTTTTTTTTTTTTCTTTTTTTCCCCTTCTTTCCTTTCTAACCAAACCACATAATCTAATATGACCCGTTACTCCTTTTTTCAACCTAAATCTCATCATTTAAAATTCGTAAAGCTAATAATTTCCTAAGCTTCTCCCATGCAAGACTTGAATAAATTGCATAATAATTACAAGGGGGCTTACATTGTTTTCTTAGATTTCTCACTCGTGTGTTGTCTCCGTTGGAACTAGTATGGAAGCATGACTCTAGAAGACAGTCAAGTTTTACCTGAATTTTGTCGCGTCTATGGGATCGAAATTATGCCCAAGTAATCCGAGACAAAAAGGAAACGTGTTTCCGAAAATGGGATGTATCAAACTGGAAAGTCTGGTAACCCAATTGGTTTGGTATTTGTGATGTGTGCCGATTTTCGGTTTTAGAACATTGTAGCATGTGAATGCTTCTGTTTGTTAAGTGTTGCGATCGCCTGTACTTTTCTTGTGTACTAGTTTTAATTTCCTTAAAACTTGCAACTCAATCATATGTGATCATGTGTGCCAATTGTAATTGCGTTAAGACTCGTCGATCTATACAGTACGCTCCTACATTTTCACCCATGCATGTTAACTTAGTTTACGTAAAAACTATTGCTTAATTTAATTTTTACTTATTGAATTTTAGATATGAAAATTGAAGCTTTTAAATGTCATACATTTTATTCATTAAACTTCAATGTGTTCAAACTCATATTAGCTTCATAGTTCAACTCGATTCAATCCTGATTTAACTATAATTCAATTTTCGATTAAACTTGGTTCGTCCTTTAATCTTTGAGAGTTTAGTGCATTGTTGAGATATTTATCAAAAAATAATGCAAAAATAAGTATCGAAAAAAAGTTAATACAAAATTATGATAATAAAGTCTTATACTCCTCATTTTTTTATATTGAAGTTGCATTGGAAGCATGCGACTTCAATGTGCATATAAGTCTTCCAAAATCATCACCCCCTACCCCCTACCCTCTCCCCCCTCCCTTCATTTTTTCACTCATATAATCTATCTCAAAATTTTTTTTACATTGAAGTTGCATAGAGAGCATAAACTTCAATGTGCATATAAGTCCCTTAAAATCATCACCCCCCCCTTCATTTTTTTCACTCACACAATCTGTCTCAAAAATTTTTTAAGCACAAGTTTCTCTATTTCACTAACGTATTGCTATCTAAATACTGACGTATGTACAAAAATTGATTAGCTTCATTTAACTCATCTTTTTAATTAATAATTTTTTTCTGTTATTATGTAATTAGTTTTTGTTATGAAATTTTTCGTATTTATAGTGATTTATATTTCGTAGAAAAATGTAGATTTACTTTATATAAATTGCATCAATGTTGTTATAGTAGTTTAGAAAGATCGTATTTAGTTATTAACTATAGTAGTAGTAGTAATATTAATTACTTAATGCGAGTAATATAGTCGGTTAAGGACCTTTTTGAAGATGAAAGTTTTTAATGATGTTATATTGGTCAAAAATGTCAATTTTAGTTATTAGAATGTGATTACTATATGGAGTTTTTGGTAACTTGGTAATCACTTATGTAATAACTAGGGGTAAAATGATGAATTATGTGAAAATTATTATTCACGCACATGGAAATATTACGAGGGGTAACCTAGGAATGCAGTATAATAGGGAGCCAATGAAAAAGCTAAAAATGAATAAGGGGTCAAATTGTGCTTATTTCTTTAATAGAATATGCAATAGCATTAGGATTAGTACTGCTAGGGTAAAAATTGTTCATACGCATCCAACATATTACGAAGGTAGTGTCCACTACGAGTTGATGCCAATTAAGGATGACGACGATGTTGAAAACTTTATTGAGATAGCTGAATCGTTGGATGAACGAGATATTCAGTACATTTATATTTAATTGGGCAGGCAAAACAGTGTGAGCCCTAGTAATAACCCCAAAAACATTACATCACAGCAAGTATACTCATTTGAAACTCATTTTCCCGTAGCCGATGATAATCGCCTTTATATTACAGTGCAAGATGTAGTTTAGGATGATGCTATCAACGTTAATGTGAATAAGGAAGCACTTGATACAAAATATGGAGAAATTTGGCAAGAAATTCTGAGTTACGATCCTTATATGGAAAAGATTGTTATGGGTCTCGATGGTAGTGACAATGAAAATGATGATGATGACAGAGAAGAAGATGGTGATAAGGATAAAGAGGAAGGCGAAGCCGACTATAATGAGGAAGGCGATAAAGGTGAGGACAGGATGACTTTTGATATCTTAAGAAGTGATGTCTGTATGGCCAATCCATTTGCACCTTTGCTAACCTTTGTTCAAACTCTTGTGACACAACACAACCAGCTTGCTATAAGAGATCTAATCCCCTTTCTGAATATGTGTAGTGACAGTCGATATGTTATATTTGAAGATGAACAGAACGGGCAATGTAGCAACACAGTTGACAACGACAAATTAAGCATTAACATGAGATTTGGCACTAAGAAAGAGCTACAAGATGCTAAGAAGAATTACAACATAAAGTGGTACTGTAACTTTTGAGTACATGAATCGAACCCAATGTTATGTCACATTCACTATATGAAAAGTGCAAATAGATGCAAGTGGAGGCTAAGAGCATGTAAAAAGCAAGTGTATGGCATGTTTATGATAACGATTATCGAGAGACCTCACACATGTGTTAACCCAGTAATAAGACAAGATCATCCCCAAATAGATAGTAGTTTAATGGCCAAACGATTTATTAGAAATGTTAGCATGAACTCTAATGTTACTATTGCAGACTTGACTCAAAATATTCAAATTGAGTTTGGATACACGGTGATAAGAAGGTGAGTGTTCAAGTGGAAGAAAAAAACAATAGAGATAATGTATGGTAATTGGGAGAAATCATACAATGATCTTCCAAAACTTCTAAACGCCATTAAGATAACAAACCTAGGATAAAAAGTCAAGTAAGGGTGGAAAGATATGGCAAAGCCAGGTGTATCGGAGATGAAGTAGGTGTTTTAGACATTCAAACCTTTTGTACATGCATTTAGATAATATCATCCCATCATTTGCATTAATGGTATCTTTTTGTATGGCAAGTACGGCCATAAGTTTCTTGTTGCATCATAATGGATGAAAATAACATCATCGTACCATCGGCTTTTGCACTCGTTAATACAGAATCCGAGAAGACGTGGTCTTGGTTCCTTCAACATTTGAAGAAGTATATAGTTGGCAGACAAAAAGAGACAATATGCTTAATCTTAAATAGGCATATTGGTACTAAGAAGGCTTTTAATAATGTGAATAATAGTTGGCAACTACCATTTATGGTATGGAAATACTACATAAGACACATAGCTAATAATGTCAACCGCAAACATAAAAACCAAGCATGTAAGAATTTAGCAACCACAACAGGCATGCATGCACAACAACGAAAATTTTCTGCTTTGATGGAGGAGATGTTGCTAGTAAATGAGAACACTCCACGTTGATTTGCAAAACTTGACATCAACATATGGGCATTGTATGCAGACAGTAATTACAGGTTTAGATACATGACATCCAACATTATTAAGAGCTATAATGCAGTTCTCAAAGGTTTTCATGGCTTAGCAATTGTAGCTTTAGTATAAAGGATATTCCCCCCCCCCCCCTCTCTTGAGTTTAACCTAGTGTTCTTCAAACACTATTGCAAGTTAGATAGACTCAGGACCCTTCAACCCTTTAGTTTTGGGTAAGTAATCATCCCACCACTCTCAAGACATATGGGAGGGATAGGGACATTAATTAACAATTTCTTCCATTCGTCTAATACATAGGTTAGGTGCTGATATGTTAATATTTATGTCCATGTAACTTAATACAGGTACCAGGTGCACTCACAGTTAAACGGCGTGAGTTGGCAATGAAGAAGAGTGAAGAGCTCATACCGTTGGATCTACGTATGGAGACATACTTAGTGAAGGCAAGATTAATGGTTGTTAGTCGACTTCTATTCATCCAAATGGGATGGCACCTGATTACTACCCTTATAGAGAGGTAGAGACCAGAGACACATACATTCCATAAGGTGCATAGTGAGATGATCGTTACACTCCAAGATATTGAGGTCTAACTAGACCAGAAGAATTAAGCAAAAGTGGTGACAAACCCGTTAAGTAATGTTTCACCATCTGATGATGTGAAGGGTGGCCACATACAATTTTTGTAGCTAGCTGGTAGATTTAAGATTATACCAAGCAATGCTGACGAGGATATGGTGAAGTGTCACACACGCACATATATCCTCCAATTGATAAGGGGATTCTTCTTCAAAGATACTTTTTTTAGCTACATACATCTCATGTACCTTCTCTTATTAGATGACTTCTGGATGGCAAAGACGTACAGTTAAGAATCGACCTGTCTAATATGGCTATACTGATAGCTATGCAGCGCTATACGGATTGATGTATTCGAGATCGTTTACTACAAATTTAGGCATGAGATCTTTTCCCATACATTGCACCCCTTAGTAAGTTTGGCTTCATAATCACAAAGGGTTTTCCTTTGGCCGGTAGATGGCGAATTGAGAGGAACACTTCATAGGGACCTATTTATATAATGCAGTCGTATTACAAGGCGTTTGACTTGAAAACAAATAATCAAGTACACTAGATACACTGTTTGATCTTACTTCAAAAGTGCATGTTACACATGCTAATTTTTTTTCTCTTTTAACTCACATACATTTTATATTAGGTTATATGGCAACCTTACTCGGAAGACTTAATTCAATTTTTGCCATCTATATGCATGATCGATCGGGGTCTTTGGATAGATAAGGTACCCTTCATCTGCTTCCACATTATAGAGTTCCACTTTCCAAATCACGTCATCCAACAATTTAGTGGCTTCCAGACAGAGCCCTAACCAATGCAGACTAGTGAGCAACTGCATCAGCAAGATCTCAAAGGCCGTACAAATGTCAATTAGAGAGTAGTGCATGATAGTTACATCCGATAATGAGCAGATTAACACGCTTGGATCATTTATCCACCCTCAATTTTCAATATGGACTCGAACTATTTGCAATGGTATAGATAACATACTCATCGATACATAACATATTTTGGTGCAGTGATGGGTTATCTAGTAAATACAATTAATATAGCAACTTGTGTATAACCCCATTTATCGTGTATTATGATTATTAATTATGTTTCTTTCATGTAGGTCAACACCTTACAGTCAGTTTAGTTAATTGATGACATATAGTTGGCCCACCAAATCGTTAGGGGTGACTTACGATTCTTAAAAGACTACGATGGTATTGTCTTGCACCATCCTTTTCCACAAAATCCACTATCTGGTGAAGGCACCCAACCTAAGCAACCAAAGCCAATTACACCTCAACCGCCACGTAACAGAGTTCGTACTAGGGTCGGTCGTACTAGGGTCAAACAAGAAAGGGGTCTAAGGGATTCAAATGTTTCGTCTAAAGGATCCAGATGGGGCGACATTCTATTAACTTAAGTCAGATTGATTCCAGCTTAAAAGCTTCACATGTTACACCAACTGTTCATCATCTCTTCTATGGTATGCTGGTGGTGCCCCACAAAAGATGTACCACACATTATAAAGCTTTACCATGGGTGAAGAGGTTACCCAATGTAAGCCCTAAAGCCAAGCCAAGTAACCGTAAGATTGAACTTAGAACCCAAGGTTTAGGGCGATCGGTTAAAGGACCCGATCAAACCCAAATTATAAACTAATTAAAGAAATATTAGTAAAACTGACCCCGTAAACTTGAATTTAATAAAATAAGTAATAAAATAGGCGACTATAAAATTTTCAAATTTTAAGCATAATAAATACTAATTACAGAATTTTGTGAGTGATTTTGTGACTGATTGAATTGGTATGAAATTATTTGAACACCCTAAACGGAATTTAATCTTAGTCAACCCTAAATAATTAATAATATCATGCATTGCAACCCGTTAGGGGATCATAGGATTCTCCAACCAAATACCGACCCCTTCAAAAGGGATAACGCAGGATTGCAAAATGGTCCATTCTTCATCTTTATTCGAACTAAGTGACAGGAGAGGAGGTTACGACGAGGGTGAAGTCAATGGTTCGAAGGTAGTCGCGGGAGGGGCGAAGTTTCCATTGCACAAGCCTGGGTTTGGTTGTGAGCTGCTGCATAACATGGAAACTCCTCAACCGGAATTGGAGCGGGTGAAATTTCTTTGATTTCACAACGGACCGGACTATGTTGTGCAATGACACTTGATTGTTGCATTGCATGAAAATAATTGTTTGATAACCCTGTTTGTGCTTGTATGCATTCATGAGTCTCCAATTCAACTTACTGAGCTGTAGTTGCTCATACCCTTATAGATCCTTTTGCAGGTTCTGATTTCTGAACACTCAAAGCACTATGCCGCCCTACAATTACCTAGAGGTTAGTCTGTTGGAAGCCAGGGGTGTGAGGATCAAGTTATTTAGTATAGTGTGTAATTAGAGTGACCATGTAATTAGGAATGAAAGACTGGTAGTTATTCTGTAATCTGGTGAACTGTTATGTTATGTAAAACTTCCTAAGAAGCTTTGTAGACTTATGTATATATAATATTGTTTATGTTATTAGAAATTTGAACTATTTATCATATTCGTAGTTTAATTGTTCATCGGAATGTTTACTTCAAAGCGAGAAGTCGTCGACGCCTTATGTAGGTCATGTCTATGGTAAGCACTATGAGGCCAGTTACTGTCATAGAATGGTTTACACGGCGAGACTGTTACGACTCTGCGACTTCGGAGCGTAACACCCAACACAGTCCACCTCCACATATTAGCTTTATCCTTTTTAAAGACTTCTTAGACTTACCAGCTAAACTTTTTATAGGTCCTTCTAAGAGACAACCATCACAATTATCTAAATATGAAGCATTTTTTTGTCGGCATTAGATTTTATTTTTTTTATATTCTTAATATAATAGCAACCGATATATCTAGATAATGATTAAATTTTATTTTTTATTACATTCTTCTTGCACATACCTATGATATTGACATATGAATATATTTTTTTATCTAAAATATAAACGTTTCACATTTCTATCAGAATGAAAAAACACTTGCACAATCATTATATTTTCAAAATACCTATAGTATCAACGTATGAATACATCTTTTTATCTAAAATATAAGCGTTTTATATATCTATTAGAATGAAAAAATACTCATACAATCATTGTATTTTCAAATTTTATATTTAACTGACTTTACACTACAATCATATACCTACAACTAATATATTCATATAACAAAATTACATTGAAGTTACATTGGGCCATATAATTTCTGTTACATATTCATGAGTATAATAAAACATTGCAATTAAGTAAAAATTAAAATATATATATATATATATTACACCAAAGGGGAAAAAATTTACATTGAATTCACCACATTGAAGTCACACGCCCTTCATACGACTTCAGTGTAAAAAAATTGAAATAGTAAGGTCGCATGCCCTTATACAATTTCACTATCATAATTTCGTATTAACTTTTTTTCAAAACTTATTTTCATATTTTTTTTTTGTTTGAAAATATCCTAACAATATACTAAACTCAATCTTTAACCTTTTATATATTTGGATTAACTATCCGATACGGATCTAATAACATGTTAAATTTATTATCTCCAACATCTTTATTTATATATATATATATATATTTTTTGTAGCAAATACATGTTGGCTGAAGAATGTAACCCTTAAATGACGAGATGTGAGAGGGTAATTTAACTGTTTTAAAAGTTTGATTACTTCGATTAACCGAAGACATTAACGACTACATTGAACAATTTATTAAAATTAAAAGAATATACAAATATCGAATTGGGTCAATAGCCCATGTCTGCTTATGGGATCGTTCTTCTAGATGCTTGTTTAAAGGGGTTTATTAATTTTAGACCAAGACTTTATTTTCTTCCCCCTTGTTTTTGATCGGTGCGAAAATAAAGGGCACGTTGTTAATCGTGGAACTTTATTGCGTGTTTGTCTTCGTCAAGAAACAGATGAAAGGAATAACACGTCACGGTCCCTTCATTTGTACTCTGAAAAAGTCGAGGAAAGCTCCTGGCAAATGAATAAAAGATTGACTGAATCGTTTTCTACGGCTATTTTATTATAATTTAGTAATATAAATATTAATATTTTAATAAAATAAATCAATTTTTTTTTTCAATAATTATAATTATCATAGTTAGCAAAAACAGTATCATATGCGATGTATGTATATCGGTAAAATTTTTTACACATATAATAATTAAATTGATAGTTTTTAAAACAATTTGTTATTTATGTTTTATTCTATATGTGAATATGTTAAAATTTTACTGATATTTATATATTATATATACACAATACAACATGTAATATTAATGACCAGTAACTCCTAATATATTTTTCAATATGCTAAATAAAACAACTTTATACGTTATCATATATTCATTTTCTTTTCGTAAAAATGTGTAATTAGTCTTAAAACTACAACTTGGGGGAAAAAAGAAAAAAGAAAAAAATCATAAAGCTGCAACAAACTTTCTTTTCAAGTTTTTAACAATTAGCATTGGAACCGTTATCATATGTATCTCGATTCCCCGCTCGACAGACTTATCTTCGTTCGCTTTTTATACTTCTGCTAAACAGAACCTTCGTACTTCTACATACATGAGTGGAGAGAAGCCAAGTCCTAAGGGAGAATTCCGTATTTGCTGTCTGATTACCTTGGGCTTTTATCCTTCAATCTGTTTATTTTAATTTTGTTATATATATTCTTATCTATATTATTAAAGTAAATGAGATTTTAAATAATTATTTTTTTTAAATTATATATGTATCTTTTATTTATTATTATTTAACTTAAAAATTAATAATAAAATAAATTATTAAAATTATAACTAATAAATAAATGTTTATTTATTTCATTTTTTTCTTTTCATTATTTTACTTTCTTTGACTTTTTCTACTCTCACACAATTTGTATCCGAATCTCTTTTTTACACCCAATACGGATGTATCGACCACTAATAATATATATATTTTCTTTCTGTTCGGTAAGAAAAACCTTAGTACATTCTTATTTATCTTTTATAAGCTCTAAGAATTAAGCCCTTTTTTCTTAGTAAATAAAATTCGTGAGAATTTTCCTTTTGAGAATAAAATCTATTATTAAAATGATAGTAAAACGATGGAAGAGACAAAAATAATACAGGCGGGACTCACTAATTACTACGAAGATGAGAAAACTGAACTGGACGGTGAATTGGACTTGTGTCAAAAAATTAATAATGTCTTGAAGGAGATTTTTATGAGAAGTAACGCAAAAGAAAATACCCTACCTCTGTCGACTTATCATGGCACGTCCCCTGTTTTTTTTTTTTAAATAAAAACTCCAAATCTTAGCCTTTTTTTTAATTTACAAATTAACAATTGATATTGTATAAAAATTTTAATAATTTTATGATATTATATTGATGTTATTTTCTTTCTTAAAATATTAACTGTTAATTATATGTATTAATATCTTAAAGAGATAAATTAAAAAAAAATAACTGTAAATTTGGAAGACTAAATCCATTGTTTTATTATACGTCTTTTTTATGTTCTCTTGAGTAATGAATGTGATGACCCTCAACTAAAAGAAGAGCCACACAAATTATTATTTTATGTTATTTTTCTTCACACTCCAATTGCGTGGCGTGGGACCGGACAATGGCAAATATCATTTCAAACACTTTTTTCATCTTTGGACTTCGCGAAGAAATTGAACACGTAAATGTGACCCAACTTCTAAAGTTTTCTACATAAATATTTGATACGTGCTCATACCTTATCTAAATTAGTATCACATTCCATCAACTTTGAAAAGTATGCTTCCGTGCAGCGATGCTGTTTGCTTGTCCTTACCTATAGACAAGCCGAATAAAAAAAATGGTGTATTGAATTCAAATTGGAAGTTTTAAAATTTTAATCCAATGGAATTTAGAAATTTCAGTTTCAATTAGATTTAAAATGATACTCAATGGACTTAATCTTAAATCAACTAAACCCATTTAATATTAATTTATCTAAAAAAAATTAATTATAATAATATTAATACTCAAATTCAATCGAACTCAATTAATATTTTACTTGATTTGAGCTCAATTAAACTATCAAATCAGTTCAATTAAATATTATAAAGTTTGAGTTTAACTCAATTACTTACTTAAATAGTTGGAACTCAAATTGAATTGACTATATTCGATTTAAACTCAAGAACATATCCAACTGCAGTTAAATAACCCACTAATGATTTTACTCATCTACGTTGCATATGGTATCTCTTTCTGTACTTATAACAATCACATGTTGCTGCCATTGTATATATGCATTTGTACATATATATATATATATATATTTAATGGGCATTAATATCCAAGACGGAACTAGACTTTTCTGGAGAGGAAGGATGAGACTAAGTTTTAGGGGGAAGAACGAAAAAAAAAAGAAGGAAAAGGAAAGGAAAGGAAAGCTGACATCTTTTTTAAAGTCTATTGAGAAGATTTTAAATCTTCTATTCCAAATTTCCGATGTAGCTATTAAACGTAACAATTTTCCTAATTCATATATGTATATATGTATATATATATATATGCTTCTCTAAAAAGAATGAAAAAAAAATTAGTCAATACTGTTATGATCTAATTAGAATAAATACTAATATTTTAACATAATAAAGCATATTTGAATTTTTAATTTTCGAAATCGAAGAATGTAATGCAGTGAGTAGTTCAAAAGATTCGAACCTTCACGGTCTTTCGAAACATGCGGCTTCATTAGACAGTTTTTTTGAGTTGATAAATCATTGAATTGCACTAATATACCCTCGGAAGAACATGAACCTTAACTCGCAATTATGTGCTAATCGACATATTCAATAATGACGGCACCAAACTAAACCAATAAAAAATTGGATCTGCGAGCTGGACTTGGACCCACACACAGTTTGTCTATTTCTCTCACATGCTGCTGGAGTGATGTGGACACGATATAATTTATATTTAATTGTTTATTGCAACTTGACCTCTTCTTTTATAATCACCAATAATATTTCTTGCTTTCCTTGATAACTGGCATTAAGATGCTAAAGGGTATTCTTTTCATGGCAGATTTTTTTTTCCTGTATTTTCTTTGCATTTCATTTATATGATATACATTAACATAAAGCAAATGGAACATACAGATAATATGAAAAATAAAATAAAATATAAAATTGATGTAAATAAGGCATAAATTAAAAAAGAATATTAAAGAAATAACTAAATAAGACATGATATAATTCCAAATATAATAAAACAAATAAATAAATAAGTTCTAGATAAAAACGAAACAATGAAATTCACACTTATAGGTTCTTTAAAAAAGTATAACCATTCCTACTGGTTAATACAAAAATTATATATACATATATATATCTCAACATGCTCATTAAAAATAATAAAATGCAAAAAGTATTGTAATTATGAATGTGGTCCATCCTTTTTCATTTTACATAAAAGATATAACAAGATATAATTTGAAAATAATTTATTTAGATATAGATCACATAAAATGCTCTAGTCATACATCTAAAAACCTTTTTAGCACAATTTTATAACATAACAATTGAATACATAAGAAAATATTTTCTCCTTGAAGGTAAAATATATACCAACGTTAAAATTTAGTGACATAAATATTAGTTCCGCAAGGAAATGAATCATGTTTAATTTCTCTTCTACCAAAGTTGTAATATGATTATTGGTTAACATAAAATTTTCTCTACAACAAATGGGCTTAAGATTAAAGAATTAAGTAAGCTAATCCTCTCAAAATCAACAACTAAGATCGAAATAATTTGCATCCCCTTGTCCACAGCCGTAGAATCAATTTATAAAATAAAAAGCCAAATTTATGTTCCGTACAACGTTTGATCTTCAATCTCAAATATAAAATTACCTTAGTATATCGTTTTATGTACAGGTGTATGTTTTCCTTTTCTTTATTCCGGAATCTACCAGCCAGCAACAAGATCCTACAGAGAAAAAAAAAAAAAAAAAAAAGAAGAAGAAGAAGTAAGAAACAAAAAAATTGAATCTTACCAACCAATCTGACTACCACTTTTTTTTTTTAATTTTGCTTTTTTTATGTGGTTTCATATGAGTACTTCCATTGCACTAGTTAAAATTTTTAAACAAGGAAATTTTTAATTTTTCTCAAACCAATTATACACATAAAAATAAGGAAGAGTATAATAATGTTTTTTTTTTTTTTTACATTTTCTATCTTGATAATGTTATAAAGAAAATAATAATAATCTCAGCTAAGGGTGAAACACGTGAAATGTTGCATTATAATTATTTCTCCTCTCTTCAATAATGCAATTTTGAAGAAGACAACCTTTGTCTCGAGATTTGGCCTTCGATGGTGCAAAGAGAAGGGACATATATCTTCCAGGATTTTCAGCAACCAAAAGTGATATGTGCTAATACCTATCTATATCATTCGTCACGTTCCATGAAAATTTATAAGTTTATTCTCCTTTTCGATCAAGTTTTTTATTTTTTTTATTTTTTTCAGTTAAATCTATTCACGAGCTACTTAAATTTAGTTTGATATTTATTATAACTCGACGGAATAATAATCAAATCAAACTTAAACTCAAGCTATTCAAATAGCTTCTCCTATTGGATTTGAATTTCATAAAATTTGGCTAAACTAATTAGTAAGCCTAATTGAGTTCTAATTATACAAACATATATATTAAGTTCAATTTGTGCTTAGATTAGTTTAATTAAAAGAAAAATATTTTATAGATGAATGAATCTAGTCTTGATAATTTTGATCCAATGAGTTATAGCTATTAAGTGGTACTATGAGATTGAGCTTCAACATTGGATTCAATATTATATCATCTTGATTCCATTCGTTTCTAATCTTATTTGAGCAAAATGAATCGAGCACTAAATAAGTACTTACTTTAATGTTAAATCTTTGTGAATTTATTAATTAAGCACAAAAGTTTTGCAACAATCTATTTAAGTTCTAAACATTCTTAGGAATGTCAATTGAGTTGTAAAAAACTTTTTTGAAAAATATATTAAAGCATTGTTTATTGTATTCTTCCTTCATCTCTAAAAAAAAAAAAAAAAAATTATGATGTAGGTACATATTTAAAAAGGTTTAATACTGTTTTGACCAAAATAAAAATATTTAGGTTGCAAATATACTTTGTTTTCCTATTTCATCTATTTTTGCAATATTCTTGATTAATAAAGTTTCTAATCGGTGTTACGTCCTCTGACGAGAAAAAATGGAAATATCTTTTGCAAGTGACAATCAATACTAAAAATATGTTGCTTTCCACAAGTAATTAATTTAAAAAGGGAAAAGAAAAAGTACTAAAAATAGAGCTACTATAGAATTGGGTCAAGATAGTATGGTTTTGGGTCAAGATAGTATGGTTTTGATTTTGATGGTGAGTTCAACTTCAAAACATGAAGTTTAAGTATAACTCAAATTTAATTGAATTTAATAGTTTGCGATTGAGATTTAGTCGAGTAATACTGTAAAAGCTTAAATTTGATTTAATTAAATTCGTTTTAATTTATTTTATTTAATAAAAATATTTTTCTTATAAATAAACCATTACTAATATTAAACTACACTTTAAACTAACTCAAGTTTAATAAGACTTACAGAGTTATCGAAGCAAATAATAAGAAACTTTGACTCTGCCCGAAGTACGCTCGAGTAATTATTACTTGCATCCCTATTAAAAATTCTTCAATACCTAATTCAATTTTCCAAGGAGCCCTATTAAGCCATGACTCTAAGGAACTTATTATGACGTATATATATATAATATATTCTTAACTTTGATTACTCTGTAAAAAGAAAGCAAAAAATTTATTTATTTGGTATTTATATAATAATAAAGTAGGAAGTAGGAACTACCTTTTCCGTGTAATACTTAAGTTTATATAATAATAAATTTATTAAAATTATATATAACTATGTTTTGTTTGTTCTTTTGTAATTTTTTTTTTCTTTTATTGTAGATCTAATTTTTATAAATACATTTTTACATAGATAATTTTTTCTTCTTACAAGTACATCATAAAAAAGATCAGAATATGTGATAAATAACTCGAATATTTACTACAAAATACAAAAAATTCATTTTTTAATTTTTAAAATAAGTTGAAACAATACAGTACCAACCATATGATCCGAAATTTTACTTCCGGAATAGTTTTTATACCAGAAGCAATATTTCATTAACATTTTTGTAAGAATGCTTTTACATATTTTTGGTTTGGTCAAATGAATATTTAATTTCTTCTTTAATCCTACTCCAACACGCTGTAGCCATGTCCCATTTGCCTTTCCTTTGTACATAGCCAAATGTGATAGATCCACCAGATCGATCTGCATCCTCCATTCCATTGTCCTCCACACTCCCATCATCATCGTCATCATCACCACCATCTCTCTCCCTCTCTTTCCTTTCATCTGTATTCTCTTTTTCAACTACACCTTTCTAAATCCCATCCTGCATAAACACCGAACACCTTCCGAAGACCTGACCTTTGATCCCACAATCCTCAAAAGACCAGACCTTTAATCCCATAAAACCTTGGAAGGACCAAATGGGTTTTGATAACGAAGCAACCACATCATCCCACACACTCCCGACATATTCCCAGGAAGAAGCACAGACACCCCTTCTCGCTGATTCCCCAAAACCGAAACGCTCTTCACAGTTCAAGACTTTTGCTAATGTTTTTATAGCCATCGTGGGTGCCGGTGTCCTAGGACTACCTTATACTTTCAAAAGAACGGGATGGCTCTTTGGGGCTATAATTTTAGTCTCTGTTGCAGCCTTTACTTACCATGGAATGATGCTTTTAGTCCACACTAGGAGAAAGCTTGACACCACAAAAATTGGGTACCCAATAATTGCGTCATTTGGTGATTTGGGTTTTGCTGTTTGTGGATCAGTTGGCAGAATCTCAGTTGATGCCATGATTGTTTTAGCACAAGCCGGTTTCTGCATAAGTTACCTTATATTTGTCGGTCACACTCTAGCTTATATAATAAATCATGGTTCAAGTACTAAGATTCTTGGTCTAATTGCTCCGAAGGATCTTTACATAGGGGCTTGTTTTCCTTTCCAATTAGGGTTGAATTCTATCCCAACACTTACCCTTCTGGCTCCACTAAGTATTTTTGCGGATGTGGTTGATATAGCGGCCATGGGGGTTGTTATGGTTGAGGATGTTGTGCTTTTTCTCAACGAAAGACCGGTCTTGAGTGCTTTTAAAGGGTTCGATGTTCTTTTCTATGGTATTGGGGTTTCGGTTTACGCTTTCGAAGGAATCGGAATGATACTTCCTTTGGAATCGGAAGCTAAGAAGAAGGAGAAATTCGGGAGTGCCTTGGCTTGGTGTATGGCATTCATTTCTTTAATATATGCAGCGTTCGGTGTTCTGGGTTATTTTGCTTTTGGTGAGGACACTAAAGATATAATAACTACTAATTTGGGTCCAGGGGTTATGAGCATCATAGTACAAGTGAGTTTATGTGTAAACTTGTTCTTCTCTTTCCCCATCATGATGAATCCTGTTTATGAGATCATGGAGAGGAGGTTCTGTGATTCTAGGTATTGCTTGTGGATCAGATGGTTGGTGGTTTTAGGAGTGACTTTGGTGGCATTGTTTGTTCCCAATTTCGCCGACTTCTTATCCTTGGTTGGAAGCAGTGTGTGTTGTGTGCTAGGGTTTGTGCTGCCTGCTTTGTTTCATTGGATGGTGTTTAAGGATGAGTTGAGCTGGGTTTGGACAGTATCGGATTGGATTATGATTGTTGTTGGCACGGCCATTGGTGTTTATGGAACTTGGTCTTCTCTAATGGAAATACTTGCAACCACTGCTTAACTTGATCATGTTTCAACAGGGGTGATGGAATTTCTTCTCCCTTTATCCTGCTGTCACGTGTAATGATCAATCAATAGGGAGTACATGGACACGGACACGGACACGCAATGTGATTGAAAGAACTGCATCTCTTTAAGAAATGTGTATTGTGAAGATCAAAATAAGGATGGAATTAGGGAGTGCTGTGCAGGCTCAATGGCTTTTTGACATGGAGCTGTAGTCAAGGAATTGCTTCTCTTTCCTATGAATGGTTTCCAAAATAAGTTTTAGTTCTTTAGGTCAATTCTCTATTAATGTATCTTATTGGAACAGTGATCATATTCCTATAACTAAGTATCTATGTGTTTTATTCATACCGCTTTCCATGTCTATGTCAATGTCTTTGCACTTTCTTCGTGAGTTCAAATTACTCACAGCATAAATGTTGTCCATATAGGGATGTTGAGAAAAAACAATAATGCATTTGGAGTTTGATTCAAAAATTCAAAGCCCAATATCAGAGCTTCACTTCAAGTAGTCACCGACAACACACTGGATTAGAGAGAATATTTTTTGAGTTATAAGTTTTGATTCTGAGTTCATCAAGCTAAATATCTTGAAATTAAAGTTCGATGTGAAAAATTTATCGAGCTACATCAAATAGCTCGAGCTCGATTTAATTGTTATCGATTCAGACTTGAATTGAATAAATGTGGAGTCGAATTTGAGTAGCTTTTGGCCAAATCAAGGTTTTACACCATTACTTGTTTGCATCATACTCGAAGTATGGTGATAATTTTAGAAAAGGCCTTCTAAATAGGTTTTACTAATAGGTAAATAGGGATCTTTTAATGCGATAAGATTGAAGATTAGGAAGACTTAACATCTTGTCAATACATTTGGTTGGATTTGATTTAAGTTTGGCACGTTCATATTTTGTGTCAGTAGTAAGACATTTCTAAGGTTGATTAATTCGTAAAAAAATAGTGATTCGATTTTGGATTAGGGTTTTTTTACGATAACATAATGCTAGTCAACATAGTTTGCTATAAAAGGTTAATAGGTTATCTTCTTTTTTTTCTATTCTCAATTAATTAATTATTTTATTTATAAAATTCTATTAACCTGTTATCTTGATATCGGGTTGAATTATTATAATGAGATGGATGATATAGATTAAGTTTTTGTGAAATCTTTACCGAAAAAACCTCCTTTTATATTTTTTTTTTTTATCTTAATTTTGTACACTTGTTATTGAATTTTTTCTTCGGTTCTCGATCTCTCTCAATACAAATTAGATAATTGGAAATATAATTCTTAAACTATTCTTCAAATATGATATTTCTGAACGATTAAAACATAACTTCATATTTTTATCACTTCTGAAGAGTATACAGATAACTTTCAAGTTGTTGATGATTCATAAAAGGGGAGATTTATTGCTTATATATATATATCTCAAAAATATGGTGTCTAGACTTTCTCTTTCGTCCCGAAGTCCTGATCAAACTAACAAGCATATTGATCAATATAACTGGAACCTGATTATCTCGATGCATCAAACAAAGCTTTTAACCGGAAAATTTGCAGGGAAAAAAATTATGTAAACATTCTATTTCAATCTTCATTATTGCTACTCTTTTTAATTATTTCACTATCCTACGTATTTGTAAGAAAATGTTACAAGAACCTATAAGCGGATGGTTCCATTAACGCTATATTTTGAGAAGAGAGAATGAATTAAAAAGAAATGAAAATGGAATAAAAGAATTTGAGATGAAAGAACACGAGGGAAAGTAGAGGAAAAGTGGGTACTTGAATTGTTATTTTATTAAAATGTCAAAAATGTCTCTTTAACTTTAAGATACTTTTTTATTATAACGATAATTGAGTAATTTCAAAACATTTTCCTCATATTCTCCTCAATTTGGAGAGAATAATTTTGGGTGGAGGTAACAATTCTCTTCCAAATTCATTCCTTCCACCTTTTCTTCCTTTACAAAACAATAGGAAGTGCCCTAAAATTCTAACTTTCCATATCTTCTAAACTGTTTCCCCCAATCCAATCATAGTGTAAGGCTATTATATCTTTAATAATAGGTCGTAATGGATTCTTGTTGATTGAAGAAACTAAGGGTAGTCGTGGAGGAAAACAAACTCATAAGAGTTTTCAATTTGGTCTTATGCGTAAACTGAAAGGTGAGTTATACCCTTCTTTTACTTTTTTATTTGTTTCTTTTTGTTGGTAGAGTATTTTTGAACATGCATCCTATAGGCCTACAACAACCTGTTTAGACCATAGGCTAACCTAATTAGGCATGATCGACCTAATCCACTAACATCTTACCTAATCGGTCCACTGGCCAACCTCAGCATAGACTCTCCAAACAAGCCATCCCTTCTAAATGATCTACTCAACATCAAACGATCATAACAGTTATTGAACAAGTGAATAAGGCTTAAAGACTCAATTAAACACCACAACCCTATAAATCCAAAACACATCGAACTCTACACTCTCGCTACTCAGGTTGTGTGAACATATCAACATGCCAAACATACTCCCTTGATTATTGATGGCCTTCTTCTATAAATAACTTCAAACATTCCAACAATAAGCCACCTTAATTCCTTACACACTAAACACTCTTTGTGAACACTCAAACACCCTTGCTTACTACCTTCTCACACAAAATACTAACTTAAACATTAAAGTAACTATGCAAAATAACACTCCAGTGCTCCTCACCATATTCTATCTTGCAAGTTAATTACACATTTGTGCAAGGCCCAAATCAACTTACTCAACTGGTCGAATCCTTCTAACAGCATTCTTAATCCACAAAACTGATCAATTTAGAAATTACGATAGATTAAGTTGTAATCTATGTTTGAGATAGATATTGGAAAATTGTTGTTGTTAAATTAAGACAAAATTAATTATGGATAAGTAGTGAAGTAAGGAATTTGGTAGTGGAAAGCTAATTGTGGAAAATAGGTGTAATTTAAGATTGAATCGATGAAAATTTAAGACTAGAGTTGGTTCAAGGATTTTTCATGTAAAGGTCAACCAAAAAAGACTACACAACCTTCGTCAGCCAATCTCGATTGAGGTGAGAGGGCCAGTTGAATCCCCCTTCATATTACTTGACCATGCTTCCTTGAATGTGTATTGGTCACCCTTTTAACCTATAGGTCAATTTGATAACTTTTTAAAAGGTTTGAGTTAATATGTTTTAAGTCTCAATTGATCAGTTGAGCATTAGATCTAAAATTTTTAAATATTTAGCTTACATATGATTTTAATATTTTGTGATATGTTTAATATTAAGGGTGGAATCTTTTGTGACTATCATGAAAGTGCAGGGCTAAACTTTAAATATGTAGTATTGTATTTGATGCTTGTACTTGTAGGAAAAGCTATTTAAATGAACCTTAAACTATCAAGACTTTAATTTGAGTGTTACTTATACTTTTTTTACACCAAGAGGATCAAGATTACAGGGAATCAAAAATAGTGGTCCTAAACTAGTAGTTACATTATCTTACAAGGGCAATGATCTTAGTAGTGCAACATTTAGTTTTGATGTTGAAGCCACTATAATGTAGTAAGCAAGTCGTCAATTAGTGAGTTACTATCATACAAGTTATTTGTTGGAAAAAAGCTAGTATGAGATGGTCTTACTAGTAGTATGAGATGGTCTTTTTTTTTTTTTTTTTTTGCAAGATTTTGTGCATGGTTGAAGTGGACCATTTATGCTAATGGCCAATACTAGCAACAACTTTGAGATGAGATGACTATTTTGGTTTTAGGTTAATGGAGTATCCACATCATGGTTAAGTTATGTATACAAATATGTATGTGTTGACGAGTTTGAGTTATTTCAGGTCTTTAGACACCAAGATTGCACCATTTGCTACGTTTAAATAAGATTTAATTGGTTGCTATTGTGTTAGTATTGGATATGTATGTAGAGTGTGTTGCATGGCATGCATATACTATAAAAGTAACTTTACACCAAGCTTGATGTTGATTTTGTTCTTGAAAGTGGTAACAACACTATTGCTCTAGTAGGTTTTAATTTATAAGTAGATTCAACCTAGATTTAAGTGAATTGAATTCATACTTCTTTTATGCTTTTGAAGAACTAACATTGTTATAAATAGAAGTTACTGTTAAAAGAGTCAGGAGAATATGTTGGTATTCATATATTATGGATTGCTAACAAGATTGATAGCAAGTTCTAAGTATTCCATTCATGGTCTAAGTATCTGCCAAACTATTCACGTATTCTAATTTTAAAGCATGAAAAAAACTTCTAGTAAATTTAAACAAAACTAATAAATCGCTTTGATTTCATGCGTGAAATGCAAAAGAGCCATAATTCATATGCTTAAAGAATACCAATAGCCATCACTTAGACCCTATCTATGGCTTTAGAAGAATGAAACTACTGGCTTACTCTATTGAACTACTATTAATGTCGTGCTTAGTACACAGAAAAGAAATGAAACTGGAATAGTTGCAATTTCAAGTTTCCATTCACTATTCACTTTTCATTGTTTTGGAAGCGTTTTAATGACAATTCCTTCATAGATGTGGAGAACAGCTACTCATTATTTATATTTGACTTGCTAAACGAGTCCAAGCCCTATTGATCGAACTTCCATAATACGTGTAGAGAAGAAGAAATAATGGATATTAAGATGGCCTCTCATTAGTATTAAGATGGATTTGGGGTTAGTTAACATTCCAGCACTTGAAGTAATGGAAGCAAAGGAGAATAGCACGGGTAGCGCAAAATGAACACATATCATCAGCTTGGAAGGCTAGGGGTTATAGTCCACGTTGATAGCTGCAAGTACGCCATATTCTATTCGGTT
Source organism: Lumnitzera racemosa (assembly GCA_024138005.1). Taxonomy (NCBI): domain Eukaryota; kingdom Viridiplantae; phylum Streptophyta; class Magnoliopsida; order Myrtales; family Combretaceae; genus Lumnitzera; species Lumnitzera racemosa. The sequence goes on along the minus strand of JAMXBC010000008.1, from coordinate 12,246,302 downwards.
TCGGATAACTCTCAAAGTGTAATCGTGTTGATAAAAATATAAAATAAAATAAAATAAAAATTGCATCTACTCGACAGAGAATGCAGAAAACGATAGAGAAAAATATCCAAGAATCAACATCTTGTCTAGCCAATTACTACAGAAGAACAATCTGCTCCAACCATGAGTTTTTGTACACTACTCCAGCAACCATTTATCTCGAGCAAACTCCATCGATCGATTAATTTAATTTGTTGTTCTTCTAACAATGTCGGTAAGCCATCAATGATACCCTTAGGCCTCGATGCTCTGTATATAGTGTAATAGCAATCAACCAAACTTGAGGAGTTGGTGTTGGCCAGAACTTGAAAAACCATTTTCATACGCCAATGGAAGTGTAGAAGAGCACAAGATTGCTTTTATTCCGAGCTTTGAGAAAAAGTCTGCTGCCTCTGAGAAAAGCAAGCTTTAAACCTGCTGGAAAGCCTAAATGATAATTTAATCCATTCTCCCTGTTTAGAGGATTATAGTATAGAATGTTTTCTTTATGAAAGTGCAAATTCAACCAGAGGGAAAAGTTCAGAGCTTGGAGCTTCTTTTCTTTTGGCCAATAAGTAGTGGCTTGGAGCTTCTCCCCTCCAATATAGAAACCATGCGCAAATGGACTAATTCCTATTGGGAGTTGACCTTCAAGCATATACTAATATCAACACTTTTCCGTGAGTTACAAATTCTCATGATAAGTAATAAAAATATCCCCCACCGAATAGGCATAAGGCTTGAGTATTGATGTAAGCAAACGTAATGTGGCTTTCCTTCTCTTACTTTTTCCTTCAGTGTTTCCTTTAATATGTACAAATGAACAATTACACTTAATATTTCAAGGCTGGAACGAAATAAACAAATATATTGATGCTTGATTCACTATTACTAGTGTCACGCCCATAAAGGTGTCGACAGCCGCATGTGTTTCACTACATAAACCTTACTTAACCAAGTGGGTTTCTGATAGGTTTTAGATTTTTTAGAAACATTATATTAAGTTTTTAAAAAATATACTAAGTGTTAAAATTTTTCGAAAATCAGACAGAATCCTATTTGTTACTGTAACATTCCCAAAAACCTGTAAAACACCTATAGAGGGTATATATTTACTCATGAACATGTCCAGCACTAAGTCATTATGGCCTCTAGGCGGGTGTAGGTTTGCAAATGAGAAAGGAAAAGGGTCTACGAGAGAGGAAAGGGTTCTATGCTATATTTTTCTCCAAGCGGGTATAGGTTTGCGGTTTTTAAGAGATAGAGGAGTCAAGGTATAAGAAAATGAGGGTTAGCTGGTGGCTAAAAAGCAGATGGAAGAGAAAAGAAGTTATCCTAAATTTCTAACCTTGTGAATGAAGAATGACATGTTTTGCTTGACAAAGCTTAGGCAATTGGGCCAATGGGTATGGACTAGGTCCCAGACATTAGTCCACCATAGCAATCGATGATTGCAAGTTGGTTTAATTCCGTCACATGGCCAGAATTGAGAATGGAATGATGGCCAAGAAATCACTTATTTTAGCTCCTCATGCAAAAATGAAAAATGAAACACAAAAGTAAAACATTTCTTTTGTTTCATTTAAACCTTTCAGCCAATTTATTGTATGTGCAATTTATAAATTTTATATTAATAAGTCACTAAGAACACTGTAAATTACACGAGAATGTAGAGTTTAAAATAAGATAGGCATATAAAATTGAAAATATATAATATATACTTTTCACCTTTAATTACTTTATTCGAAATACTCTCTTCGTCCTCTTAACTACCTTATTTGACTTACCAAATTAAGTTGGTTCGGCTAGTACCTGACAACCTCTTTAACTTGAAAAATATATACCTGCACACACTTTGACACCTCATGTAAATTCTTCCTTTAAGTAGCCAGGCCCTGGTAAGAAGGGATCAGGCTCTGCATATGCTTCCGGTCGATAAAATCCAGAATCATTGATTCTATTGCTGAGAACGTGAAGAATGGCTTTTTTGGTGCCGCCGTATTCATCTCTATTGTTTTCAACATACTCATTGGCTTCAGCTGCAACTTCATTGACAAAATCAAACCGATTATCCTCAGACAGCAACAACCTCTCAATATCCATGGTCAAGAGCTTTCCCTGTTCCTTGACCTTCCTCTCTTGCTCTTCAAGGAAAGGTATTCTCTCGAGCTTATAACGCAACAGGTCATCTTTTTTATTCTGCAATACAGCAATCAGTTCTTTATACACCAAAATTAACCGTACCATTGCAAGCTTATAAACAAAAATTTACCTAAATAGTCAAAGCCTAACTTGATGAGTTAACTAACAAGAAAATAAGATACAATTGGACAAGCAGTATGGAGAAATCATGCACGTTTTAGCAGAGATCTTCAAGTTGTTTATCCTTTTTCTTCCTGTGGTGTTTGTAACTGCTACCCCTCTTATATAGGAGAAATGGCATTGCTGGTGTTCCCCACCTAATTAAGAATTGAGATACTCATGTCTTCCATATGATAAAGCCTTGGGAGTGTTCTTGACCAATGCTCATGTACATCTTTCCCCTTTAATTATAGTAAGTCACAATTGAGAAAGGATGGACTTGCCCAAAGAAAAGACAAAACTGCCAATGGAATTCTCACGAATTACATAGTCAAAAGGCATAGGATTGAAATGTCGTAAGCTCACATACAATATAAGACAAAAATAAGGGAGAAAAAGAGGAAAAAGAAAATAATAAAAGGAAAAGATTAAAGCTTTTTCCATGAAATGCTGCAAAGATATACTAGAATTAGACAAATGAGAAAATTTTATTGATTCATAGGCCTTAACTCAATTGGACTTAGATGGTTAATGAAAGATCATCAAACTTAGTACTTCGACCAAAATCGCTCACCCAAAAACGAAAAAAAAAAAAACACTTTTGGCTTGATTGAGAACTAAATCAAAAATACATAAACAATTACATGACTTCTAGTGCTTTCACTTGCCCCATCAATTGCTGATAGGAATCAATCTATGACTATTACCTAACTGAAGCCGACCTATCTCTAGCCGATGCCAACCCGCCAGAAACAAATACTGATTTATTTTAACCCAAGGCCGAATTATTCAAGACCGAGGCCAAATAGCTTTTACCGAGGACAAACTAATACTAGAAGATCGAGAGAAAAAAAAGGAGCCACTCGCCATTAGGTCTGTTGTCTGCCAAGAAGACGAGACCACACAATCGAGTCGAAGACCCAACGCCAAAGATCTACTCAACACAACATAAAGAGACTAGTGCTGACTAACTCTAGTACTCAACAATTGTGGGCCGACTTTTTAGGTATTTCGACCAAACACTATGAGATTTCAAGGATTCTTTATTGGATCCAAACATTCAATTGCCGATCCCACCCAGTTCAAATCCTACTCCTTCCAGAACAAGCCAAATGATTACATTCCAACTTTTTTTATTAAACGTACAATTTTGTATTTATGTAAATATTTTCCTTATTTTTAACTATAAGCCTACTTTTTAGAATTTAAGACCTTATACATTATTTACATTTTTATTACTAGAATTTTATGGCTTACTATAAATAGTAACACTTATAATTAGACACGTAAGATAGACATAATGATCAGATAGTGAAAAATATTCCTACACTTAGAATTTTCCTCTTTTCGAGCAAAGTCATCCTTGAGCTTTTAGAGCTAGCATTGTCAGATTATTGAGTGTATTTTACTCTTTAATCTTTCTTATATTCTTATCAATCTAATCCTTAAAATTGTGATAAACCCTTTATTTGAGCTAGTTACTGAGTCGCATATAACCTCTTATTTAATACCCGAGTAATATTTAGAGTTTATAAGTCATATCGAACCCTATTTCAAGCTTAACTCCTTATTGTGTTTATGTTTTAGTGCATAATATCCATTTACATTCATTATCAAAACTCTCATTTTACTTCATGTTCTTCATACCCACTTGAACTCCAAATATCCATTTTGGTTTTCAACCCCACTATCACATCATCTTGGCATCAAAACTTTAGGGAGACACGCATACAATGTTCTTCAAAGATTGCTTTGTCATTTGAACATCTGTTAATTATCATTCTGTTGTGTAACGTATTGTTCATGTTTTTTTTAATAGTCGTAGTATTGTGCTATAATTGAGTCCAGCAACAATGATTTCGGTAATTGATTCTAATTGTTGTGCAAGTGTTTGTCAGTAGTGGTAGCTATAAAAGCCGAGTAATGATTATTTCTGGATTACTGTAAATGTATTTTGTTGTAAATCATATTTGTTTAATTTTCTCTAAAAATTACAATACAAACAAAAATGTTTGAAAAAAATGTCAATAACAGTGGTGATAGTCCTCATGGAAGCTTTGAGGAGACTTGTTAATAACTTGAAATATTAGATGCAGAATCTCATCGACTATATTCAAGAGGTTACTGTTGGTTAGAGATCACGAATGTGTTGGAAGAGGTGAAAAAAGGGAACGAACACTTACTAATAGAAGTGGTTCCGATGAGCTAGACAATGATGAGTGACAATCGAAAAGAGTTGTCGAGCCAAGAAGAAGAGAAAACCAACCTATGCTAAGAAAAAGCAATAACAAGAGTGCTAACTCCAAAGCGAATCAAAGAGCTCGAAGAACAGAGCCGACGCCGAGAAGAAATACGGCCAAGCAAAGCTTCAACAAAAGTGGCCGATCCAACGTGAAACAATCGGCTCGGAATATAAGAGATGAACCCCAAGCACCTAACTAAAAACTTGATAATATCAAGTTTAGACTGCCAATTTTCAGTGGAAGTTACCAACCTGAGGAATTCTTAGATTGGATTCACTGAATAGAGAAGTTGTTTGAATATTATGAGTACGATAATCGAATAAAGGTTAAACTAATTTCATTATCCCTTGTTGAATATACAAGTTTTTAGTGGGATGAATTAATTATCAAGCGAAATACTAAAGGAAAAGAGTTAATCAAGACTTAGAGACTTATGAAGCACCTGATAAACCAATGCTTTGTGCTAACTTACTTTAAGCAAGAAATCTCAATGCCTTGCAACACTTAAGGCAAGGTCGAAACACTGTTGAAGAGTACTTGCTAAAATTTGAAACCTCGATGACAAGATGTGAGATTGCTGAGCCATAAGATCGTACAATTGCTAAGTTTCTGAGTGGACTTCGAGATAACATTATCGACATAGTTAAATTGCAGTTGTTCAACTTTTTAGACGAATTAATCAATCTGTCATTAAAAGCGAAGAGATAGAGGAGAAGAAGGCACTAGAAGTTGACTAACCAACCTCAACAAATTAGCCCTGAGCCTAAAAAGCATACTGAAAGACGGTTAGAGAAGAAGATAGAGAAAAGCGAGTCTAGCCGACTAGATCAAGTCGAAAAAAGAAGGTCGAGAAAGAGAAAGCACCCGACAATAAGACCTGGGAAGTGAAATACTTCAAATGCTTAGGTTACGAATATATTGTGTCCCAATATCCAAACAAGAGAGTCATGATCTTGAAAGGCAAAGAACTAAAAGCTCAAATAGAAAGTTAAAGCAATAAGAGTTCGGGAGGCAAGTTAATAGAACAAGATGTCTATGTTGAGAATCTAGATGAGCTTGTAGCCATGACAAACCAACGACTCAACCTAAAGGAAAATCCTAAATAAAGGGAGAACTTATTTCATATTCAATGTTTGGTGAATTAGAAGACCTGTTCCCTAATTGTTGATGGAAGTAGCTGCACCAACATTGTTTTGCCGAGTTAGTAGAAAAGATGAAATTACTGATCTACTCATACCGCCCGACCTTATGAATTGAAGTGATTTAATGACAAGGATATGATTTATATACATAAGAAAGCTCAAATAACATTCACAGTAGGGGAGTATGAGAACGAGATTGACTTCAATGTGGTCTCTATGAATGCCGCAAATTTACTTCTTAGCCAATCTTGAGAATATGACCGAAGGGTGATCTATGATGGCTTCCTCAACACTTATATAGTTCGAAAGAATAAAAAGAGCCATTGTTTGACTCTCATGAGCATTAAGGAAATCTAAAAAGACTCGACATCCATGGTAAAGAGGAAGGAGAAGAGAAGTTTGTTCGGCATTCAAGCCTATACTCATTATCTAAAGTCAAGGACAACTTCTTTTCGACCCTATGATAATGATAGGAATCAGCCTATAACTATCTCCCAACCAAGGCCGACCTATCTTAAGTCAACGCCGACCCACCAAAAGCAAACGTTGACTTGTTCTAACCCAAAGCTGAATTGTTTAAGGCCAAAGCCAAATAATTTTTGCCAAAGCCAAGCTAATACTAGAAAACCGAGAGAAAGAAAAGGAGCCACATTACGTCAGGTCTGTCATTTGTCAAGAAGATGAGAAACCACACAATCGAGAACCCAAAGCCAAAAATCCACTTAGTACGGCATAGAGAGATTAGTGTCGACTAATTCTAGTACTCAGCAATTGTAGACTAATTTTTCGAGTATCCCGGCCAAGCACTATAAGGCTTTGGGAATTCCTTTTCAGACTCGAACATCCAACTGCAGACCCTGCCCAGTTCGGATCCTGCTCCTTCTAAGACGTGTCGAATGATTATATATCAACTTCTTCAATTAAACGCATAGTATTGTATTTGTGTAAATATTTTCCTTATTTTTAATTATGGATTCATTCTTTAAAGTTTAAAGTCTTATACATTATTTACATTTTTGCCATTAGGGTTTTAAGACTTACTATAAATAGCAACATGTATAATTAAATATGAAAGATAGACATAATAATCAAATAGTAAAGAATATTCCTACACTTGGAACTTTCCTCTTTTTAAGCAAAGTCATCATTAAGCTTTTAGAGCTAACATTACCGGATTATTGCGTATTTTACTCTTTAATTCCTCTTATGTTCTTATCAAACTGCCCTTAAGCTTGTAGTTCTCATTTGAGCGAGTTAATGAGTTGCATCTAACTTCTCATTTAAAATCCAAGTAACATTTAGAGTTCGTAAGTCGTATCGAACCATATTTCGAGCTTAACCTCTTATTATGTTTGTGTTTTAATGCATGATATCCATACACATTTACTATTAAAACCCCTATTCTACTTCTTGTTCTTCATATCCACTGAAACCTCGAATATCCATTCTAGTTTTCAACCTACTACCGCATCAATTGATAGTTGCTTATTTAGGAAATTAGCAAACCCAGATGCTAGATAAAAATTTTTACTTCCTTGATCACAAAGGTTTACAACCACATTAGACCAGCTAATTTTGGGCACATGAACCACCCGGGTATACTCGTGCATTAGACAAGTCCAACTTACATTTTGTAGATAGCCCAAAAAGTAAGCCTTATAGGAATTGAAGTTAGACCATAAGTAGTTTATTACGATAGACCTCAGCCATAACCACAATGTCAATCCTTTGAGGTTGCAAGTTAGTACCTTGTTCGAGAAGCAATAAGAAAGTGACTCCAACAACTATGCCAAATGACCTTCCCTAACAATGCAAGCAGACGGTTGATATGTCGTTACTTAAAGGTTAGGATGTTAGATTAGACAATTTTGGACAAACATTAATTAGAACCGATATATATGCTATGTGAGGTTGTCAAAGAGTAAAGCCAGAACATCTATAGGCAAAGTCATCTAAAGATTTTATTAAGCACTCAATACACAAGGATATGCAAATTTGTTAGTAAGTTACTTTTTTGAGTAATAACGATTATACGTAACCTTATGAATGATCCAGATTATAGTGTTACTTCACCATTTACTTTTCAAAATGTCATCATGCTATGCCATCTTCTCATACCTTAAATAATCTAGTAATGAATTTGCTAAATTTCCTATGCATGTTTTTTATGTGGTACAGCCTCATACTAGTTCTGCACCCATCTTCCAAATCCATTATTATTCTCTAATTTTAAACTCTTCACCTCCTTTGCTATTTGGCCAACCAGGTATGTTTTTTATTTGCCCATGCACTTTCAATTTGATCTAGCATTCATGGTGCAAACTTTATGAGCAACCAGTGAAGTGTGTAATTTTGATTTTAGCCTTCACATATTGGTAGATTCAGTTAAGCAATAATCAGAGACTATATCAAGCGCTATAAGAGTGTTCCCATTACACCTGCTACCTGCATCTAGATGTTAAGGTACAAACACATACAACAACTCAGGTGTGCTGTTATCTATTTCTGCTCTCTTCAACAATCCAAAGCTACATCCAACCCGAAGAAATCAAAAATCAATTCTTCACAATGTTGGTGCAACGGAAGAGCACCAACTGAAAGCCATGCATATAGCAATTACAAAGAGTCCTTTGATTGCAGTCATATTTCCCCAGCCTCTTTCATAACAAAAGAAAAGGACTATATTACCCATCCTCTTCTATCAAAAGAGTGCATACCCCAGTGCCGTAAAGCACTTGTAGAGGCTTTTCCCACATTTCAAACCCATGTAATGTCTAACCCTGAGAACTATCGATAATATATTTATCAAAAAATTAAAACAGCTTGACTTCAATAATTAAATACCAGTTTCCTTCGCCGCCATACGCGACGGCCATGCTTGCCACTGCCACTCCATGATCCCGATACAGCCTACCAAATTCAACCATTTAAAAATAATCATTAAAATATTACATTATCCATACAATTATGTGTAAATTGAATAAATTCCAAAATAAATTATAACCTGTATCTTGGTCCGCGGATTCACCGAGCTAAATTCAATTCTCTGCAACAAAGAAAAGGATTAGCATACAATTAACTTTTTAATTCAGTTAGTTGGGCTTTTTTCTTTTATGGTTTCATTTCCCTCATGAATTTTACTTTGTTCCTTTTTTTCCTTTTTTTTTTATCATTATAGGCAAAGAAAATGAACATTTGTCCGTATACAAGTATCAAAACTTGGTGGCATGGAAAGACAAAAAGGTAAAGAGAGAAAGGGAGCGTACAAAGGAAGATAGAGGGAGAGACAATGGGAGCCTGCAGCAAGCCATGGAGTGGAATGCTGAATGTTGAGTGAGTGTTTCTAATTATCTGTCTTATCTTCACTGCTCAGAGCAAGGAATGGGATGAGCTGCAATAACATATTGATAAATATATAAAAATATTTACGAAACATGGAACTAAACAACTATATAACTTCAATAAAAAAAAAAAATTCATTACATAATAGACATCACATATATTTGCAGGTTATGAGTAAATACCAAAGACATCTTTAACACATGATAATATTTACAAGATATGGGTGGTACAACCATCATTTGTCGAACACTTACTTATCTCACGCACATGCATATAGTATTTACACAATAAATCTATTTCAACTTGGATGGCCAACGGATCAATATGTAAATTTTGTTTCTCTTAACAACCTAGTTTTGCACGCGGTTTTCATATTTATATTATAATACCCCTTTGACAAATAGGTTAAGATATTGATTACAATCCGTTGCTTGGATTCTAAGTGCAACTTGTAATATGGGATTGGTCTCAGAACCTCCCTATACCTACCAATACAACAAATTGTACCGCACACAAGCCTTGATCCCACTAGCAAAACAAATTATTCTTACTTTAAGCTAGTAGATATATCTCCAATTTCATATTTATATTTTAATAAAACCACCGATCCACTCCCTCCAAAACAATTAGCACTGCAAAAGGCTGCAGGAATCAGAATTGAGCTCCCATTTTTCAGCAACAAAAAGAGCATTCATAGCCACATATGCTCAAAGCACGCAATAATAATAGTTAAGAAGTATAAAATGCCCCAACTGAACCTCCCGTTCAGGTTGACCCAAAAAGGAGAAAAAAAAAAAAAGGAGATTAGACTTGTTACTTCTGGAACCTAACACACACAAAAGAAGAAAGAGAGAGAGAGAGAGAGAGAGAGAGAGAGAGAGTGATATGTACTAAGGTAGAGAACAGATCACAATTAGCAAAGAAAACAATCATTCACTTGATTAGGGTTTCCAAATGTGAAGCAATTCACCAAAAATTTGGTCCTTCACAGAAGCCACTAGCAAAGAGTATTCCACAAGTTTCCACTCTCTGCTTCGAACTAGCGTTTCCTGCCCAAAGACCAACTAACTAACTAACTGATTCTTTCCCTTTATCTGCCTATTTATACTACTATACCTTTGTACAATTACCATCCTACCCCTATACTAATACAACGGAGCACTCATATACAATACAACACCACAACAAAGACACAACGACACAACAACAGATACAACTCCACAACACAACAGAAAAATGCAACTGCTACACTACTTCACACTACACACTAATACTTAATGCTTATTCCCTAGGCTGCCTTCTCTTATAGACATGCAACACTGGTTGATGGATTTTAGGGGCTATATCGGAAAGGAAAAGCAACTCCTCAATCTCTTTAATAGGAAGAAATTAAACTAGGAACCTATCTGTGTAAACTACGTAACTGAAGAATCACAAAGGCACAACAATCCTTCAGTCACATTCAGTAACCTCATATTCAAACACATTAAATAGACTAAATAATGTCACTGTAATAGTGGCAGCCTGACCTTTAAAAGGGAAAAGAAAGAGTAAGAGCATAGGACAATAGTCCCTCCTATCACCTTTACCCTATCTGAGAATCAATTCCAAGACGTAGTTCAAGACAGCCTCACCATTGGCACACCCTGGGGGCCAAGACAGTCATTTACTCCAGCAAAAGCATTTTAGAGATTATAGATAGATAAACAATTACAATCCGATCTATCAATGTTTAACTCCCACTGGAAACCGGACAAAGGGTTTCTCACCAGAAAAACCTAAAGAACGATTCTATGTAAAACAATTTAAATTATGGAATTCTAAACCATGCTCGCATCCTTCAGCAATGCTCTGTAGATCTTACTCCAAGAAATATCAGGTACATGGGAAAAACCTACTTAAAGAAATTTCCCTTGTTGAATAAAATTCAAACAATTAAGAACTCCACAACTCAACAACAAAATCACTAGAAAGTCATATATTCCATTTTCATTGAGCAAAAACTGTAACTCATCTGAAAGTTGTCAGATTAATCACTTTGAGCATTGTTCAATTCACAACAATAATAATAATTTTCAGAAAGATAATGACCATATCTGGAGGTGGAAAATGCTCTAGACAAAAATAAAATAAAATTTCCAATCAACAAAAATTTCACCCTAAAAATGATCCTTTAGAGAAAAAAGTAACATAGAGATATTTCCTTTGCCCTAGTCTCAAACACTACTGGTTTCACCCAAAAGAAAAAGAAAAAAGAAAAAAGAAAAAAGAAAAATGAACTACTCACGTCTACTAGGAGTGAGCAGATAACCTTACCATATAGGTTACCTACCCGTACCTTACTCCACCAAATAGATTCTATGTGGTAATGAGGATCATAGGATTGGTTCCAGTTAGCAATCACCTAAGATAAGATACAAGAATGATATTAGGGTATCCTATACCACGCAAAACCAATAATCTAAAAGTATATAAGGTACCCACCATGCAATATTAATTGAATAATACTAAAAAATAAAAATTAAATATTATTGCATTTTTTAACCTTAAAAAAATAAAAATAAAAGCTCATCCTATGATAAAACACTATGACTACACGCTTTTATATTTATTGTCTTGTCTCTCTCTCTTCTTTTTTTTTCTTCTGATTAAACCTTCTCTCTTTTTCTATAATCTCATTTATACATTACTTTATTTATCTTTTGCTATCCTTAGTCTAGAAAGATATTGAAAACATTTCAATTCTTAATTTATCATCCAATATATCTTATTAGAGTTACTCGGTATATGGTTTTTATATTCTAAATATAACAATTTTATGATTTAGTAAAAATTTTATTTTGATAATTTGAAAAGAAAAAATAAAAAAATAATTTAACATGACCTAATCTAGGGTTAAATGTTTCCAATTACAAAAATATCCTCTATTCCACCTAACAAAGTTTCATATTGTTATAATAAGATGTGTTGAAAAATAAAAACCTTTCAAATTATTACTATTTAGCCCATTAGTATAATTACAAGGTTGATATTGATTATGTGCCTATATAATATCTCAGAAGAAGATAACGATAATTTTTTAAAAAATTACAAATTCCATAAAGTATAGAGTGGTTTCAAGGTACCAAAGGATAGATTTCAAATATAAATATTTTGAAACCTATATCTACAAAGTAGAATACAATTAAAGTGTCATACTCTACCCATCATATACTCAGTCACCCTTAGCATGCACCATTAGCAATCACTAGCTCCCACCATATTCTAGAAGTAAAGACTTTTTATACTTCATTAGCTAAAGAATATAATTTTTATTATTACATACACTTAAAAGACAAAATCAAACCAACTCTTGTGCTAATCAATCCTAATACAAAATGATAAACTGGCAGAGAGACCTTAAAGTGCACCAAGAAACTTGAAACTGCACTTGACAGAATATAACCCCATAAATTCCACTAATATTCTTAGGTAACACCAAAAATAGATGAATTTTAAGAGCTCCATGGGTTCTCACTTCTCAGGTTTTCCCTCAACATTTCTGAGCCATGACTTGTGGTATCATCAAAACCACAACGGCAAGCCTTAACACAACAGATTTCCCTGAAGTAATACAGAAATTATAACAAAGAGACCTCAGGATACAGTAGGAGCCACAAATTTTGGTATCATTGAAGTCACAGCTTTGAGCTGCAATTTGATGGAATTCTCTAAATTAAATGTATCATAACAAAGAGACCTCAAAATATACTAAAAACAAAATCAATTTTTCACTCTACTTTTCAATTGACTATAAATCAAACTCCATCTGGTGAACCTAAATGAAACCAAAAACAGCTGAACGTTAACAGCTCTTTTTCAGCCACTCACTCAATACTTAGGACACGAAGCCCTCGGACACAGAATCGAGTCTTAACTCAATAGAGTTCTCTGACCGACTTGGAATCACAATAAAAACGCGTCAAAATACCCCTAGACAAAATCGAATGTTTACATAATATTCGAATCAATCAATCAAACTCCACCTCAGGAAGCCAAATCAACACCATAAAAGTACGAAGTTCAACGGCTCCACAAACTCCAAACTGACAAAACTACAGCTTTCGGTATCATCATAACCACAATATCGTGCCCTTAACTCAACGGACTTCTCTAAACTAAAACGAAACAGTAAGAAAGTAACCTCAAAATAAACTACGAATATCGAATTCCACCTCCACGAACAAAAAGAGCTAACCCGAAGCGTATGAATTTCAAAAATTCATTACCGCAAGGCTTAAATTAACGGAATTTCTCAGAATAAAAAAAAAAAAGAAGAAAGATCGATTGAGAAAAATTACCTTTAAAAAGACGAGTCGTTCGAGGAATCGAAATTTTCCAGTCGCTGTAGATGAAAGGAACTGAAAACGGATCGATAGGACTACACGCAAGAGAGAGAGAGAGAGGATTTTTGATAGAGTGGGTGTCTGGAGTAGGGAGTGCAGTGCAGCCGTGGCAGTAAGCAGTGGCCAATGGCAGCGGCAATATCCTACCCTTCGTTTTTGTTTTTGAAAATGGTCCGTCAAGGACAGGTGGCCGAATACCTTAAAAACATTTTCATTTTTTTCAATATCACCGCAAAAGTAAGGTTTTCAAAAAAGAGAAAAAAATTATTAAAAACATGAGATTAAAAAGAAAAAATATATATATTATCATTTCTGAGTTTCAGCCGGTAAAACTTTGAAATGATTTGAACTTTGCACAACAATTATAAAACAAGAACAGGTAAGGATTATCGGGGTATTATCCGATATTACCACTTTAATATTTAAGTCAATAAAATGAATATATAGATAGCAAGAACAAAAAATGATAGTACATAGCTTAAGTGTGTAAAATATCAGATGGTTTACGTTAGGTGATAGCTTTGTATTTATAGAGAAGTAAAACTAATAGTTGGAAAGTCGTTAATAGGCAAAAGCTATCTTCATAAGTAATGAGTAATGGAGTTGTAAGGTTTGACGTGGTCTGCAATTGTAGAAGGTGATTGTTGACCCAATCGCTTAACCTTATCTGCAACCTCTAGTTGTTAGTAACCATTATAGTTGGGCAGGCTGTATAGTGAGCTTAGGTTAAATTCAGCTATAAAAATAGGGAGGTCAAGTATAAAGAAACATAGTCTAAGCTATAAGCCTAATTAGGTTAGCATAGGTCTAAGGGGTCTGGGTCCAAAAGGCCCTATCAACACTTGCCGCCTACCCTCCACTCTCGCTCCTACAAAGTCTCATTGTAATTATGGAAGCAAAAAGAGGGGAAAGATAGGCTTCTTAAGTGTGTGGTTAACTTAGTCCTAAGGTGCTCATGTTGACTAAGGGATATGGTGATAATGTCGCAATGCCAACATTGCAGTAGAGGTGTTAAAGTGGTGTAGCTGAAGTCCATACCGACGAAAGGTCAAGGCAAAGATGTTCGAGCTAAGTGACTTAAGGGTCAAGTAAGAGCAATCAATCCAAATGGGCTACCACCTAGGCCGAGTTGGGTGTTGTAGCTTAGAGGTAGGATCCAAGGGGTCTGACCTCCTCAGTCGACAAGTAGTGCTGAACAATTAGAGCTTTGCCTGGTCAAAGAAGAGACGTCTAAGGAAATAACAATAGAGTTGGCTGAATTGATATGTTCGTACCAAAGTATAGTGTTACTAAAGGGTTATGGTAGATGTAGAAGCTGAAGTAGCTTTGGTGAAGCTTCTCGGGGAAGTTGGACTTTTCAAATTTTCACTGTATCGCTCACTTTCATGGTGTATTTAATGTAATGTGATCAGTGTCTTATCTCTACAGACTTACATGCAGTCGCAAACGTTTTGCCTTTAAAATTCAGCAGTTCGATCAAAACTCTTAACAAGTGTCACCATCATGCTTTCTTAGTGGGATCTTTGTTCATACGGATCCCCATAATCAACAATGCATTTCCCTAGATTTTGCTCTTATAAATATCCTTCAATGCCATCATTTACTCTTTTCACATCTCTTTCTCGATATACACTTCTCCAAAACGCTTTCAACAAACTCTCTCGCCTTCTTAACTTTTTATTCTTTCAATTTCTAACTTCTTTTCAAGTTCATTATTCATCATCAAAATATCAACTAACAGTGGAGCAAATATAGGTGAGACACTTTTTGATGCGTCCAAATAAAATATGACGTCTAACTCTGAAGCCATAAGGAGTGACCCTCCTCGTAGAGGAGAAGATGAAGTCTCATCGTTGGTACAATTGGATGAAAGGTCAAGGAAGGCAGTAGAGGTACTAGATAAAGCAAAAATCATCAATGCCATCCTTAAGGACATTTATGCGAATAATCCCTTGCCTAAAGCTACAGACCTATTCACTAAACGTAGAACAAATAAAGGTCCAAGTGGTTAGATCAGTAAGATTAAATCCTCTGCTATTAATTAGGTCCTAGAGAATTTCATTATCAAACCAACTCTAGGCTGGGCAATGCGACTATAAACAAGAGAGGACAGGGTACCTTTATTGTCAAGAAGGCACTTTGCAGTGTTCAAAAGGTATTTGGAGTATGGGATGCACCTCCCCTTGAGTGAGTTTAAGAAATAACTCTTTGATTACCATCGATGCAGTCCAACGCAACTCCCTCTTAACAGTAGAGGATGTTAAAAGTATTCCAAGGCCTGTACAAGAACCTAGTGCTATGAGTCACTCCAGAATTCTTTAATCACTTCTTCCTATAAAAGATTTTGAATGAATGAATGTATCTCTAGAACTACCTAGGGAGGAAGCTGTTTAAGGGCCTAGCAAATTTCATAAAGGGCTAATAAAATGAGTTCTTGGTAGTAAATTTACCTGAACAAGTAAACTTCTGGACACAATGGACCACACTAGTCCGAACTGGTGGTTAAAAGGAGCTTGGACCTTGTGACACCAAGGCCATGAGAGAAATAATGGCCTTAAGGGATGACCAAGAAATAAATGCCACAAAGACAGTAAAGAGATACTTTAAGTATCCAATCTCTGAGCTCTCCTTCAACATGAAAAATGTTGTAGCAAAGAAATGGACAGAAGGTATAGGTTCGTTTTTCACAAACAACTTCTTTCATCATACTAGCGTAGGCTTGTGTAGAAATGTACTTCGCCCGACATCCTTCTAAGGAGTAAGGGGATCCTCCTTACTCGTACTAATCCTAACAAAGTTGGTAAATGATTGTGTTGTATTTATCTTTATACTGTTAGTGTTTGTTTATTTCATTGTAGGTAAGAAATTGGTCGAGGAGATACCCCGTCCATCGGCATCCAAGCTAATGAAGTAGCGCCTTAGTAAAACTTATTCGCCCTCTAAGACCACTACCCTCAAAGGCAAAGTTATAGTGTCGAGGCTAGGGGTAGGAGAGATAAGCAAGATGGCCCTAACAGCTCTTCCACAAGAGATTCCCATTAGCAATACCCCTACCAAGCTATTGGTTGTCAACCCTATAAGCATAGATCTCTACACCACTACTTCTGTTCCCACTTCTTTGCACATCCCAATGGTAAACGAAAGTACCGACTCCGGTGAACCTGATGTAGAGATGCTCCCCCCCTATCCTAAGGTAAGGGAAAAGGGGTCGAGGCTAATGACTTGGCCTAGCTAGCGAGGTAGATGAACAACGCCCTCGGGATTAGCAAAGATAAAGTCTCCGAACCTAAGGCAAAGAAAGGGAGGGAGCCCTTGAATCAGTCGTACATCTACAATTGGCCCTTGGGGCATCCATACATGTATGTTGACGACCTCAAGGAAGACTTTTACGATGTCTTAAACAAGTTATAGTAAATGGGGATAACACCGAACACGTTTTAAGATGTGCTCAACAAGTCCAAGAATGAGGACCTATGCGATCAAACCAATAAGACCGAAGCTTAGAAGGCTAAGGCGAGGCTCCTCAAGCTAAGGTGGGACATCCAGCACAACGACATCAAGTTGTGCCATTAGACATTCAATCTTTAAGCCTAGTTGAGGTCCTTCACCCCTGAGGATTGGGCAATCCTCGAAAACCTGTTAAAGATTTAGGTACAATCCCCTCTGGAAATGGCAAGCCACTTCAGCTCACTCATCTAGCAAGTAAGTTTCATTTCCTTTAAGTTATGTTCTTCTTTGCTGATGTAGTTCCGAAAAATTATTCAGACTGACCATAGTATAAGTGTTTGTTTGCAATATCATAGCCAGGTGTTGCTCTCGTTGATAGACTACAACACCTTACTTAATGAGGTAAAGGACCTACACAAGGAGGTATTGAAGGCAAACAAGGGTTTGAGGGAGGTAGAGGCCTCCTTCAAACCTATTATGAGAAACTTAGCAAGGTTAACCGACATCTACATCATTCTTATATGTAGATGACCATGCTGAAGGCTAAGGTACAAGAAGAAGAGCACGGCTAAAATGATGCTAAGATGGCCTTAAGAGATGTCAACAAGCTTAAAGCTTAGCTAGAGGAGGAGTAGAAGTCTAAGCTTGACCTCTTAAAGATGCTAAAGCAAGAGAGGAAGGCTAAGATGAAGCTCAGCCGTTGTAAACCCCACAATCAGTCACTTAAGGCTTCGATCGGCTAAAAGATCCGATCAAGCCTAAATTATAAGTAAAGCTAGAAATATTAATAAAATAATCTCGTAAGTTTGAATTTAAGAAAATAAGCAATAAAATAAAAGAATATAAAAATTCCAAATTTTAAGTATATAACTCGTTATTTATCGAAAATACGTAAAATGCATTCTGATAATTAACGAATCGCTAGAGATAAATTATATGTATACTAAAAATCATAAAATGACCTAAATAATATTTATGAATATCTATTTGTACTATATATGAATTTACATGTATGTAAAAATACGCGTAATTACTCAAAATACGCTAATTGTGCTAAAATAATAATAAATAATTAAAGAAAATTATTAATTAATTGAGAAAAAATCAGAGGGATAGGGAATGATGAAAATCTGGTCGTAGCAAGTCAGGAACTAAAGAAGAAAAATTATCCAATTAGAATTAAGCAACACAAAGCCAAAAATCAAAGAAATAGGGTAATGTCATATCTAATTAATACATATTAATTACCAAAAACGTCTATAAATAGGAAAAAAATTCATAAAACTCCTTTGGACAGTTAAGGATTTGAGAAAAATAGAGAGACTCGAAAATTCAAGAAAAAACTAGAGAAAAAAAAAGAAAAGGAAAACTATGCAGTTGGGACTTGTAAGGAAAACCCAGACTCGACAAGCAGCTAGGAGTAGACGGCCATCACCACCATACGGTAGTGGCAGCGCCCAGGTGGGCCGACACACCTATGGCCACCAACGGTGGTCGGAGCCACCCAAATCGGTGAGTTCGATTTCCAACCCGATTTTGTATAATTTTTTAAAAATAGTAAATATTCTTAGAAAATTATAAAACTTCTTATTCTAAAATATTTTTGTATATAGTTTTTATGAAAAATATTATTTTGAAGAAAATATGTCCCGTGATATATGATCCTTAAGAAATCATGCAAAACCGAGCATATTTCGGTTTAGAAATAAATGACCTTAGGAGTGTAGTTTTGAACCCAAAATTTTTGTGTAGACTACTTAGATGATATAAAATAGTGTATGAAGCCCGTTTTCAAAAATTAATTTTTGAAAAATTTAGATAATTTTTAGGCCTTAAAACGAGGCATAAAATGGGTTATTTAGGGTTAATTAAATAGTTAATCACTGATTTAGTGAATAATTATATGTTTTAGGATGTTGAAATCTGATAAGTATGATACTTATAGTATTTAGGGTGTTAGATATAATTATTAGGTTAATTGTGTAGTAAATGAATAATAGGAAAAAATAGTAAATTTTAAATTAATTTTGTAGATTAGGGTAATTAGGAGTAAAATCTGATTTAGGATGAATTTAAACATTTTGAAATGATAATTGATGTTGAGAGATAGTAATTAGAGTGATAAAAATATTAGATGTGTATTATGTACATAATAAGTAATAATACATAATACACAATTTTTAGAAATATAATAAATAGAAAATATTAAAATAAAAATTGATATTATGATAACAATGAAAATATACAATAAATCTGATAGAAACTTGAATTTATGTAATTATATAAAAATGTAAAAATTTCTTATATCAGGAGTAAATTCAATACACTCTTAAAGATTTAAGTGTACTGGATATAATAAAATACCGACTAGGGGTAATTATGGTATTTAAGATATCTAGAAGTAAAGCGATTAATTTCACATTATGAGTTAAAACAAGTTTCTATAGTTTGGGTATAAAACAGTACTTAGAATTAGAATCTAATTTAGAAATCGAACTAAAATCTAATTTAGAAATCAATGTTAAAACCGAACCCGAACCTAACTCCAAACTTAGAATAATTGTAAAAGACTTAAGACCTAAATAATTAGGCATATTAAACCCTAAACAACACATAACAATAAGCGTTATAGGATAAAATGAACCTATAATAGTTATATGAAAAACTGAAATTACGTTTGTGTTATAGGGATGATTGGCGATGACCTGAACAAGTCGGACCTCGAGTGAGTGAGCGAGGAGTCGAGGTAAGTTGAGATTAATACGTTGCTGTATTTTGGAGGCTTGACATTATATGATTTGTATGAAATGATTGATCACCTTAAACTGGACCTAATCAAATATATGACCTGTAATCATAATCGGACCTGCATGGCAACCCATTAGGGGAAACCTAGGATTCTCCGGCCAAATACCTACCCCTTCAAAAGGGATAGCGTAGGATTGCAATGGGTCCCTTCTTCATCCTCAGTCGAACTAAGTGACAGGTGAGGAGGTCGCGGCAAGGGTGAAGACAATGGTTCGAAGGTAGTCGCGCGAGAAGCAAGATCTCCATTACATAAGCCTATGTTTGGTCATGAGTTGTTGCATTAATGGCAACTCTTCAATCCGGATTAGAGCGGGTGCAATTTCTCTAATCTCATGACGGGCCAGATAATGTTATGCGATAGCATTTGCTTGAATATACATTACACTTAATAAGTTAGTTGATAACCTTGCTATGTTTATGGTATAGTTTTAAGTCCTCCATCCTAACTTACTGAGCTGTGGTTGCTCATATCCCTATAGACATTGCGCAAGTGCTGGCTAAGAAGCGGCATACAACTACCCTGAAGCTAGCAAATGCTGGATCTTGGGGAGTGAGGAAAAACATTTGAAGAATAGATATATATTTTTAAGGTTTAAGCTGTAAGCCCCCAAGCTAAGCCAATTGACCGTAGGATTGAATTTATAACCCAAGGTTTGAGGCGATCGGTTAAAAGATCCGATCAAACCCAAATTATAAACTATTGAGAAGAATATTAGTAAAAAATGACCCCGTAAACTTAAATTTAAGAAAATAAGTAATAAAATAGGAGGCTATAAAATTTTTAAATTTTAAGCATAATAAGTACTAATTATCGAAAAGGCGAAAAGTGTAATCTAATAACAAAAAAATTACTAGAGATAGATTATATGTATACTAAAAAATTTAGAATGACCAGAATAATAATTAGAAATGTTCACGTATACCCCATATGTATTTACGTGTAGGTAAAAATACGCGTAATTACCTAAATTGGCCAAAAACTAAGCAAATAATTAAAGAAAATTATAAAATAATTATAGAAAAATCAGAAAAAAATCATAAGATGGGAAGCTTAATCAAGATCAGGTCATGGCAGGTCTAGATCAGAAAAAGAAAAATCAACCTATAAAATTTGAACAACTTAAAAGCCAAAAATCAAGGAATTTGGGCAAAGTCTTGTCAAATTAATGCATATTAATTACTACAATTGTCTATAAAAGGGGAAAATTTTTCAGAAGTCATTTGGTCAGTTTAGAATCTGAGAAAAATTGGAACACTAAAAAAATCGAGAGAAAATCCAAAAAAGAAAAAAGAAAACTGTGCAGATTAGGCAAGTGAACCAAACCCACCACTCACCACCACCTGGGACCGAACCACCACCACCACCCTACACTAGAACCACCGCCTGGACCGGCCGACAATCTTGGACTGGGCTTGGACGGCCAGAAATCTTTGAACCAGTTAGTCATTTATTTACCCCGATTTTGAATAAATTTGTAAAATTAGTTATTTTACCCAGAAAATTATGAAACTTGTTATTCTAAGGTTTTATTGTATGTATATTTAGGAAAAAATATTTATTTAGTTTAATTATATTTAAAAATATAGGGTCCCTAACAAATTGTTCGAAACTGAACATGACTAAACAGAAAAATAAATAAGCTTAGGAGTGTAGTTTGGAGCTCAAATTTTTTCTGTAGGATGCTCATATGATGTAGAACAGTATTATGAAGCCATTTTTTAAAAATGAATTTTTAAAATTTTTAAGTTAATTTTTAGCCCTAAAATGATGGAAAAATTGGGTGATTTGGGGTTAATTAAGTAATTAAGATGTTAATTACTGATTTAGATATTAATTAGATATTTAGGAATGCTAATCTCTGAAGTGGAACCCTAATCCTAGCCTTTGGAGTATTAAGTATGGTTAATTTAGGAAATTAGGTAATTAATATAAGAAATTAGTAATATGTGAAATTGTAAATTAATAAATTTAAAAAAAATTAGTGTTATTTAGATAATATTAGAGTAAAAATCAGAATAATATTAAATCTGAATTAAGATTGAATTTTAGGTAATTATATAAAAAAAGTAAGATTTTCTCACATCGGGGATAAATTCGCTACCCTAATTAGGACTAGCGTGTACCAAATAGCTTAGAATACTAAATTAAGACCCAATAGGATATTTGAATACTCGAGCTTAATGTGATTAATTTCACATTAGGATTCTAGTATGTTTAGGATTTAGAAATCGAACTAAAACTTAATTTAGAAATTGATGCGGAAACCAAAACCGAACTCGAACCTAACCGTAAACCTGGAATAATTATAAAAGACTTAAGACTTAGATAATTAGGTATATTAAACCCTAAACCAAACATAACAATAAGCGTTATAGGATAAAATGAACCTATAATAGTTATATGGAAAACTGAAACAACGTTTGTGTTATAGGGATGATCGGCGAGGGCCTGAGCAAATCGGACCTTGAGTGAGTGAGCGAGGAGTCGATGTAAGTTGGGATTAATACAATGCTGTATTTTGGAGGCTTAAGATTATGCTTGGTTGTGCTTGTTAAATAGAGAATGTGTGCATGTGCTTGATTATGGGTGATGCTATGATTCTGTTTGTTGCTCTGGCACATATTGTATGAATTGTATGAAAGAATTGATCACCCCAAACTGGACTTAATTAAATATCCGACCAGTAATCATAATCGGACATGCATGGCAACCCGTTAGGGGAACTTAGGACTCTCCGGCCAAATACTGACTCCTTCGGAAGGGATAGCGTAGGATTGCAAAATGGTCCCTTCTTCATCCTCAATTGAACTAAGTGACAGGAGAGGAGGTCGCGGCGAGGGTGAAGGCAGTGGTTCGAAGGTAGTCGCGGGAGGAGTAAGGTCTCCATTACACAAGCCTGGGTTTGGTCGTAAGCTATTGCATTAACGGCAACTCCTCAACCCGGATTAGAGCGGACGCAATTTCTCTAATCTCACGACGGGCCGGACAACATCGTGCAATGGCATTTGCTTGCACATGCATTACACCTAATAAGTGATTGAAAACCTTGTTGTGTGTATGGTATAGTTTTAAGTCCTCCGTCCCTACTTACTGATTTGTGGTTGCTCACATCTCTATAGACGTTGTGCAGGTGCTGGCTAAGAAACGGTAAACAACTATTCTGAAGCTAGCAACTGCTGGATCTTGGGGAGTGAGGAAAAATATTGAAAAATAAACACATAATTTTAAGGTCTAAGTTTTCATTTTAGAATTATTTTTCATTTCCGAATGATGTAATAACTAGGGAATATACTATAGAGAAATATTGTAAACTTTAACTACAATAACTGAATTATAACATATACATATAATTCCTCACTTTTATAGGCAAATGATTTATTTAAATTACAAATTGTTTACTTCAAAGCGGGTTAATTGTGGACGCCTTGTGTAGATCAGGTCTAGGATAGCGGTTGTAAGGCCAACTTTTATCTTAGGATGGTTTACACGGCGGGGCTATTACGACTCTGCCACTTCGAGACGTGACATAAGCTATTATCGTTAAAATCGATAATTGTAATAACTGAATTCTAGTGTGTATATATATATAATTTTCTCATTTTCTTAGATAAATGATTTATTTAAATTACAACTGTTTACTTCAAATCGGGTTAGTCGTGAACGCCTTGTGTAGATCAGGTCTAAAATAGCGGTTGTAAGGCCAACTTTTATCTTAGAATGGTTTACACAGCGGGGCTGTTACGACTCTGCCACTTCGGGGCATGACAGCCGTCACAACACTAAGTTGAAGGCGTCGATCTCACGGTTAGAGATTGAATTGGTGATGAAGGTAGCTGACTGTAAGACTGCAAAGAAAGCACTAGTTGAGTCAGCCGGTCAGAAGATCGAGTTAGAACAAAAGGTCCAAAAGCTCCAAGATGAAGCTAAGGGGATGAAGGAAATCATCACCGAGCTAAGGATAAGGGAAGTCCTTAGTAAGGCTACCATGAACAAGGCCGTTAAAGAATTCCATAAGACGGACTGATGGATTGAGAAGATAAGTGACATCTCCTCCAAGCGCAACCAGGATATTCGAAACGAGGTGCTTACACATAATCTCGAGCTCGACCTTAACTTCTTGGCTTAACTGGATGCTCTAATTTATGGGGATAAGAAGGATGCCCTTTGAGCAAAAATAGCTACTACCAAAGCAGCAAGTGTAGTCTACGTTGTCCCTTCTACTATCAAGGGTAGACAAGACATTCCTTCATCCATTTTTTCCCCAACAACTTGGTAGGGGACCATACGTAAAAGTACTTCACATTTTGATCAGGGTCAGGGCGATCCTTTTACTAACCCAAGCCAACAAGTCTCGGCTCCTCCTTCTACAGCTTAAGACAAGACATCTTAGGAGCAAGGACCACCAACGGATTAACCCTTTGAACAGATCACAGCGTTAGACTTTTCAAAGCTCCTGGAGTTTACTAATCCAAGATAATGAACAGCTATCCCTATCCCCTTTTTTGTACTTGTTTATTTTTCTTGTACTTAGGTAGGAGAAACTGTATAGCAAGTCGGGTGTTAACCTTAATTTTGTAAATGTCTTCTTCAATAATAGAATTAAGCACTTGCATTTAGTGCATTCACTTTGCTTTCTGTTCTTCAAGTTCTGTCAATACTCTTGCTACTTTGTTTGATTTGTTGTGCTTGCTGGGCAGCATAGCTTGATACTTAGTCATTACACATTTGTACTTAGCTGCTTAGTTGTAGGGCTAATTTAGGGATAAAGCTGATGCACATCTAAAAGGGGAGTTTCTTAATTGTTTATAAGGGCATTTCCTTTTGTTGATGTTACCCGAGGAGGGTCGGGTCAGTGGTGTTTCAACCTGCCTAAGTAGTAAGAGTCCCTAAAGGGTATTTCCCCTTTGCTGAGGTTACTCGAGAAGGTCAGGTCAATGGCATTCCGACCTGCCTAGGTAGTAGGAGTCTCTCAGTTGTAAAAAGGGTTTTTCCCCCTATTGAGGTTACTAAACGAGGGTCAAGTCAGTAACATTTCGACTTACCCAAGTTATAGGAGTCCCTCTATTGTACAACATGTGTTTCCCTTTACTGAGGTTACCCGAGAGAGTCAGGTCAGTAATGTTCCAACCTGCCCAGGTAATGGGAGTCCTTCAATTGTACAAGGGATATTTCCCCTTACTAAGGTTACTAGAGGAGATTAGGTAGGTGGCGTTCTAACCTATCCATATAGCGGGTCTGTTCACCCTTTGAGGGTTAGGACTTAGTATGGGAGTAAGAGAAGAAAAAAAAGTAAACATACACAACACATATGGAATAGAATTTCATTGATATTCATAAAATAATTTATAAGGAATTTGTACATTAATCGAAGTATGGCCTAAGGTTATTAGCATTCTAAGTGCACGGGATGAGTTCGCCATCTAATCTCTTCAATACATATGCTTCATTCCTCAAGCTCTCTCTTGCCTTGATTGGATCTTCCCAGTTAAGGGCTAATTTGCCTTGTCCTTCCCATAAGCCCGTGGCTTATAGCTTCTGACAAACTAGGTCACTGACCTTGAACTCTTTATATCTAACCTTCTAATCATAGTATCTGGCTACTTAATGCCGGTAAGCAATTATCCAAGCTACGGCGAGGTCTTCGATTTCTTTTATAATGTCCACACTGGCCTATAGTGAGGACTTGTTTAGGAAAGCATTGAAACTGTAAGTCCGAATGTTAGGAAGTTCTAGCTCAATGGGGAAGACTACCTTTGACTCGAACGCCAGGCAAAATGAGGTTTCGCTTGTAGAGGTACGATGGGTGGTCCTGTATCCCTACAAGATATTAGGCAACTCATTTGCCCAAGCACCCTAAGCTTAGTCCACCTTCTTCTTCAAGCTTTCAAGGATGATTCATTTAGCTATTTTAACTTAGCCATTTGACTAAAGGTGGACGACCAACATTAAGCAAGACTTGATGTGGTGTTTGGCATAAAATTCTCTAATCTTGGAATTGTCAAAATTATAGTCGTTGTCCATGATAAGGGTATAAGGAACCCCAAATCTAGAGAGGATATTGTTTTAAATGAACAACTTAATGATCTTAGCTATAATTGATAACTCGGATTTTAAACATATTTCATATGGTGATTTTATAGTATTTTCCTTACATTTTTTGTTTTCTTTAAAGAAATTGATACTTAATTGAGTAAAATTTTGATTTCTAGGTTTGAACGCATTCTAGGATTGAAAACGAAGAAAAGGAATCAAATTTCACTCAATTCAGAGTTCAAACGAAGAAGTTATGAAGTTTTGAAGTTACACAGTCCATGTAGAAAAAATTGGCCAGGGGCAGAAAGTTATACGACCTGGGGACACGGTCATGTCCCAGGTCGTGTCTGGTAAAGAAAACAAAAACCTTTTGATACACTATAAAAGGATAGATTAAGGTTTGAAAAGACAGAAGAGACATTAGAGAAGACAAGAGACTTGAGGAGAAGGAGAAGGCGAGAACAACACTGACTTCAAGATTGGAAAGATTTTTCATCAATCAAAGGAGTTTTTCATGTTTTATTTTATGTTATTGATGGAATTCGTTTTTAGTTTCATTATGATAGCTTAGAATTTGTGTATTTAGGATTATGGAACTTAGGGTTTCATGTGATTCTTGGATTGATTTAGAATTCTCAATAAAGTTTCTATCTTTGCTTGATTCAATTATGTCGTTTAATTGTTGATTGATATTTCTAGAATATCAATATATGATATTATGCATGTGGATTGAAAAATTACATGTATAATTAGATCTTTACATAATTGGAGAGAATTACATGTATACTTAGAGATAAGATACATGTTTCTTCCGGAATGTTAATTATTTGTATGGAAATTCATTATACATTAATGCAATTCTAAATTATATTACTAAATAGAGATTCCGGCAAATAATTTAGGATTAAGGTTAATATGCTTGAGAAAGGTATTAACTTTAGTTATGAATCTCTCCGGTCAAGAATAATAGAAACCGAATTGAATATATTTTAAGCGGTCACATGTTAAACTCTAGGGGAAATAATTCCTAAATACGTTATTACTTTCTTGAAGTTGTTCTAATTTTATCGCTTTTTCAATTGCTTAATCAAGTTTTATAATTAAGTTAGTTTGTTAATTTTAGTATTTTTAATTAATTCAAACTTTCATAATTTTCCGGTTAGATAATAAAGCTAAGGTTAATATTAGTACTCGAAGTCTCTGAGGGATCGACTCGGACTCACATCCGCTATATTAAAACTGATAGGTGCACTTGCCTGATATCAATAACCTTGGCCTCAACCACTTGGTAAAGTAGTCGATGGCCGCAATGATGTACTGTCGAACTCTCGAGGCCTTGGGGAAGGCACCGAAAATGTCCATGCCCTATTGAGTGAACGACCACGAACTAGTCAAAGGTTAGAGATTAGTACTTAGGGCGTAATTGATTAAGCCGTACTTCTAACATTGGAGGCACTTTTCGGCTAGGCTGGTAGCATCCGAATCATACAACGCGAATGTAAAGAGCCCGAAACTAGATGTGGTTGCTATACACTCCAGCATACAACTCTTCCATGACATGTAACCCCTCTTCTACTTAGAGGCATCTGAGTAAAGGAAGGCAAACTATCTTGCGTTACAGCACGCCATTGATTAACATATGGGTAACGACATGGTAACCCAACTTCTTTAACTCTCTCCTGTCTTCTAGGAGTGTACCCTACTCTAAGCAACTGTAAATGGAGTATATTCAGTTTGGTTTTGATGGTGCTACCGTAAGCTCCAAGAACTCAGCTAAATCTAGAGTTATGTTTTCCTCTCTCAATTACTCTATAAAAATCTTCCTATCCTTTACCTTAAGCTTCTATACCCCTATAGAGGCGAGTTTGGATAGCTAATCTACTATTGAGTTTTCAATTTAAGGGATCTCTGTGATGGTCTACAAAGGAAACTCAACTAGGAGACTCTTCACTTTCTTTTAGTATCTTATCATAATGTTGTCTTTGGCCTCATATTCACTCCCAACTTGCTAAACGATGAGCATCGAGTCTAAGAAAACTTGTAAATGCTTAGCGCTGATCTCTTTAGCTAGCTTGAAATTGGCTATCAATGCCTCATATTCAGATTCGTTATTGCTAGTGCTGAACTCGAACTTGAAAGCATAATAGACAGTGATCTTGTATAATCCAGTAAGTACTAGGCTCGCACCTCCAGCCCTCGAGGTAGATGATCCATCAACATAGAGAGTCCACATCGGCTTATCATCCCCTAGTGGTGCTTCCTCATCTCTTGTATACTCTACCATGAAGTCGGCTAGCACTTGTACCTCGTAAGCCATCTATAATGGATATTGGATTCCATACACGCTCAGCTCCATTGTATACTTTACCATCCGTCCAAGCGCATCAGGCTTTTGTAGCAATGTATGCAATAGTTGATTTGTGAATATAATAATCTAGTGTACTTAGAAGTAAGGCTTGAGCCAACGTGTTGAGATGATGACAGCTAAAGCAAATTTTTTTGCTTTAATGTACCTAACTTTAAGCCCCTAAAGAATATGGTTGACATAATATACAGGCTCATGCTCTCTCCCTTCTACTTTGACCAACATAGAAGAGAGTACCTAGTTAATGACGGTTAGGTACAAATACAAATTATCCCCTAAAATAGGCTTAGAGAGGATAGGAAGGTATGTGAGGAAGTCGTACATCTCCTTAAAGGTTGTCACACACTAGGGAGTTCATTCAAAACCTTTTGGATTCTTGAGGATTTTGAAGAACTCAACGCATCTGTCGGCGCTCTTAGAGATAAATTCGTTCAGCGCAGCCACCATACCAATGAGCTTCTATACATCTCTAACCGAAGAAGGGGGCTTCATCTTTATGATGACACGTATCTTCTTGGGTTTGGCCTTGATCCCTCTCTGGGTAATCGGAATCCTAAGAATTTGCCGAAGTTAACCTTAAATACATACTTCTGGGGGTTCAACTTCATGTCATATTTTCTCATATGGTTAAAGGCTTTCTACAGGTCCTTGATATAATCGTCAGGCTATTTACTCTTGATTATCGCGTCATCAATATATACCTCCATGTTCCCCTCTAGTTAGGGCTTGAATAACTTGGTCACTATACGCTGATATATTGCCTCAACATTTTTAAGGCCGAAAGGCATAGCAATGTAACAGTTTGTGCCAAAGTTGGTAACAAAGGAGGTATGAACTTGATCCTTCGTATCCATCTTGATTTAATTGTTGCCCAAAAAGGCATCTATGAAGCTGAGCAAATCTTGTCTTAATGTGGAATCAACCAATTAGTCGATCTTGGGGAGATGGAAGCACTCTTTTGGGTAGACTTTATTGAAGTCCGTGTAATCGACACACATACGCCGCTTCCTTAACTTCTTTTTAACCAGTACCATGTTTGCTAGCCAGGTTAAATACTTCTCCTCTCTAATAAATCCGACCTTAAGTAACTTTTGCACTTCTTCCACTATAGCAACCTACCTTTCGTGTGCAAAATGCCTCTTCTTCTATTTAACAAATTATGCACTAGTGTCAATATTGAGACTATGGGTTGCCAAGTCGAGGGAGATTCTAAGTATGTCTAACACCGACTAAGTGAACTACTCTAAGTTGGCCCGTAGGAAAGCAACTATCTCTTCCTTTACTTCGGAGGGGTTTTAATCCTAACTTTGGTGGTCTGGTCAGGAGAAGCGCTAATTTACACCTCTTCTATTATTTTCTCACCCAGCTCGCCTCTCTTAACTAGCTTTTGCTACGGTTTGATCTCTAAAGCGAAAGCACCATCAGTTTTGGTGACCTTAACATAAAGCTTTCGGGAAACCTTTTGATCGCACTTGTGAATTCCTACCCCAATTGGGGTTAGGAACTTAGCTTTCAAGTGGAAGGACGAGGTAATAACCCTAATGGCATCTAAGCTTGGTCATCCCAAGACAGCATTGTAGGGGGATGGACAGTCGACTACGACAAACTCCACTAGTCATCAGGCGACGTTATCATCATCGCCAAACTCCATGTAAAAAACGATGATACTCTTGGCTTGGACAATTCCCCCATCAAATCTAATGAGATTATAGTGGTAGGGCTTCATCTTGACAAGTAACTTGCTTTGTATCCTGTTGTATGCGTACAAGAAGGGAATGTCAGTGGAGATATCGGTGTCTACCATCATCTTGAAAACCTTCAAGTTTGCAATTTTCGCCCCAATTACTAGGGCGTCTTGATTAGGGGTGTCTACCTCCTATAGGTCCTCGTTGAAGGAGATTGAAGTGTCAATTTTTTGCCTCTTCTCTCTTATAGCCAACACCTCAAATGAGGCATTAGCCGAGTTGCTAGTACTCAACTAGGTCCTTAGGTGTGGCCCCTCAATGATTATGTTGATGACGCGATTATGGACTTAGTCATTACAGTGATCTTCAATCTGCTATGCTTGGGTAACATTGATTTGCCTCCTCCGAGGTACCCTATCTTTGTCATCATTCGAACGATCACCTTTCCTCTATTAGGCTACAAACTCGCTAAAGTAACCCCATTAAATAGTATAGTCAATTGCATTCTTCAACTAAAAGCACTCCTCCATGGTGTAGCCGTAGTGTTATACCTTAAAGTGGCAAAGTCACAACAGTCTCACCGTATAAACCAACCTATAATAGTCACTGACCTTATAATCTCTATCATAAATACGATTTACAGAAGGCGTTTACAACTCCTCTCTTTAAAGTAAACAGCTCATTCATAATTACTAATAATATATATATATATATATATAGAAACTTTAAGTCATAATTACATAAAGATACTTATACTATCTTCGATCCCAAGAAATATTTACATGGCATAGTAGTTTGATAAGTAAAATATTACAAGACCATTACATAAACCTAAGACTTAATGATAAAATACTAAAGATCTTAATTGATTAGCTAATTTGATCCTTACTCCCCCAAGATACTTCAAAAAGAAACTAACCTTACGATAGTTATATGGCGGTATCTCAATTGAAACTTGCAAGAAACTCTATAAGGCTATAAGCAATTAACAATTCAATAAGTTGAGATGGAGACTTAAGAATACATAAAAACACAAATAATATGTTCAAAAGATTAATTATATGAAATGCAATACGTAAATGCCACATACAATGTGGTCCGGTTTGTTGTGAAATTAGAGTAATTTTATCTTCTCTAATTCGGATTGAGAAGTTTCAATGTTTATGCAACAGCTTACAACCAAACTTAGGTCTATACAATGAAGATACCGCTCTCCCCATGACTATCCTTCAAACTATTGCTCTCATTTTTACTTCGATCTTCTCTCCTATCACTTAGTTCAATTAATGATGAAAAAAAAAACCATTATATTATCTAACACTATCTTTTTTTAATGTATCGATATTTCGTTAGAGGAACCTAACGGTCTTCTAAAGGGTTGCAATGCATGTTTAGTTAAGGTATTAGGTCAAATATAGTTAAATTTGATTTAGGATGATTAAACAATCTCACACTATTCAATTCAAAACAAACTACCAAAAAAGTAACCTTAGTTTTCAGCAAGTAATCGGAGATACACAAACACATGCACATATAACTATTTACAGGCACAATCATATATAATCCTAATCCTCTAAGTACTTTAATATAGTACTCTAAAATACAACGATATATTGAACATAACTTACCTGAAATCCTTGATTAGCTCACTTAACTTGAGCAAGTCAACTTATCTCCACATATCCTATAATATAAATATTCTTTTAGTATTTATATCCTTATGACATATAGGCATTAAATTATAATTTGACTCAATTTTCTATATATATATATATATATATTACTTGTTACCAATCTATTCTAGGCCAATTTTTGAATTGGTTTTCAAATCCATTTCTAATTTAGATTCTAATTCAGTTTTCAATTACGAGTGTTATACGTAAACCCCAATAAATCGTTTCGAATCATAATGTTAAATTAATCACATTATACTCAGATATCCTAAATATCATATTTAACTCTTACCCAGTATTCTAATTTGTACGATACAGCCTAATCTTAATTTAACAACTAAATTTACTTCTGATGTGAGAAAAATTTATATTTTTCATATAATTACCTAAATTTAAGTTTCATATCAGATTTACTATATATTACTATTATTATTATATTATCAATTTTAACCTAATATTTTCAATTTGTCACATTTCCAATTCCACATATTAACTCTCCAAATACTATAAATATCATACTACATCGGAAATTAACATCTTAAAACACTTATATACATTCTAAATTAGTAGTTTCATCAAATTATAACTAAATAACCCAAAATAAGCCTAAAATCACTTTTTTATATATCATTTTAAGACCTAAAAATTATCAAAAAATTTCAAAATTTAATTTTTGAAACATCTCTTTATAGTACTGTTTTAAATACTATAACTAGCTTACACAAAAATTTTGAGCTCAAAACTACACTATTAAAGTTATTTATTTCTAAATAAAAAATAAGCTTGAGTTTCGAGATTTCTTAAATACTATATGTTTCCAGATATAAATTCATCAAACTAATATTTTTCCCTAAACATATTTAATAATTTTATTAACTTTAAACAAAATCGAATTGAAATCAGACATACTAGATCAAGTGGCTTCCATCCACTTGTGGCTTGGAGTTGTCAGAAGGGTGGGGCGATGGTGGTAGGATGTGGTGGTGGTGGCCGTTCAATTTTAGGTGGTCATCGAGTCTAGGATCCCCCGTATATGCTCTAATTGCACTAAATTTTTACTATTTTTCCTAAAATTATCTAACTCACTCTTTCTGGTGTCTCTAATTTTCTTAGGTGAGTAACTGACCAAAATAAATTGTGGGGTGTGATTTCTTATTTTATAGAGGGGTTTAAGGTTTACTTTTGGTTTTTAAATGGCCAAGTGTTCTTTATCCTCTTCCAATTTACTTTCTATTTAGGTGAATTTGATTGGCTAATGTTTTTCTACTTGATTCCAACTTGCCACAACCTAATTTTAGACATTTCCACTTTTTTCTTATTTTTTCTGATTTTTCTTTAATTATTTAATATTATTTAAATATATTTCAAGTAATTTCGAGAATTTTTAACTATAAATAAATATATATAGCACAAGTAAATACTTTTAAAAATTATTTATGTTATTTTATAATTTTTAGTGTACATATGATTTATTTCTATTGATTCATTACTTATTGGAGCTTATTTTACGCATTTCCAATAAATAATGGATAATATGCTTATAATTCAATATTATGATATTTAATTATTTATTTTCCTAAATTTAAACTTACGAGGTTACTTTTGCCAATATTCTTAGCTTTGTCATATAATTTAGGCTCGATTAATCAACTTATTCAATCATCCTAAACTTTACGTATTGATTCTAAACTTCTAGTTATAGTGCTTACACGTAATCATCATGGAACTGGTAATACATGTCCGAGTTTCATTGACTGGGATTCCCCTTCATCTTAAGAGGATGATGTAGTAAGCCTTTGTTCTATACCTTAACGAAAACTTGAGCAATTGGTCGGTTCAAAGGTATTTTGTAAACCTTACGAAATTTCGACAACCCAAAAGCAGAATTGGATGAAGGAGTCATTGGATAGTCTCTAGAACCACCCCAAACATAATAATAATACCTAAGTAAAGGAATCAAACCCTAAGTATTTGACTAAAACCCTAATTGAAGCTAGCCCTAAAAACCTAACTAAATGAGCAAGAACCCTTATACTTGAAAAAAATCTAGAACATTATTGAAACCCTAAAATGATCATCTAACCCTAATTAAGTGATCGAATACCTTAATTTCATAAATAAATACTAATAGTAAGGTTGAATCATCAATATAAGCGATCAGTAGTACTAAGCGATTCGAACCCTAACTTTTGAACTCGTGCGCGGATCAAATTACCATAAAAGAGTACCAAACCCTGAGGGAACCCTAAGTGCACATGTAGGGCATTTAAAATAGCTAAATTATAGTGTCAAGGTCCAACCAAAACCCTAAACACATCCTAATTGCACCTAATTAGTCTAATCATGCCTGATCACCACCAGTTGTTCTAATCAAACCCTAACCCTTAACTAACCCCATTACATCTTGATTAGCTACAAGTCAAACATGATTAATGACCAAAAGACAAATTCTTATCCCCTTTTAAAATATCTTGTACCCTAAGGGAACAAGATTTTGCCTAAACTAGCAAAAGGCACATAAGTTACATGGTCCTCATTTTGTACTCTATCCTTGATTTCTCAAACAATCAAAGCTTATCCCCCTTACCTTCTCTCACTTCCATGACCTGCCATCCTCAGTTCCTACCTTCATTTTTGTTTTCTTAAACCCTAGAACACACATAAAAACTCTCTCAAACTTCCTCTCAAAGATCAAGCCTAAACTCCTTCTTCTTCCTCTTCTTGACCCCCACCAACTACGCTAGCGCCAACCCCCATAACTTCACCATCACTACTCTAAATCACCCCAACCAAGTCCTACACCTTACACATACATTCTCCTTGTTTTTCGACATACTCACACCCCTTTGCACACACCAAGGCTTATGTCACACAACCACAAAGGGAGGCCTTCCATACTTTGCTCTGATAAGAACTTAAGTTAGGTTTTTCCTTAGATTTCTTGCAAAATAATGATACATACTAATGTTTTCTTTCTTAAAACTTATTTTACAGCAATTCCATAGAAGTTCTAAGGTATTTCAAGATGGTTCACAAAGATAACTATAAGAAAAACCCCCTTTCAACAGAAGTTACAATATAAATAGGCTAAGTAGTGTAGAGTAGTATAAGTTTTAATAGAAGATCTTCAAGAAGGTTGATAAGACCCTTGTTGTCCATGCATGCCACCCCATATATGTTCCCCCATAACACTTCCACACACTTTTATGATGTGATTATAGTTTTAAATTAGTAAAAACATAGGTCAATTAGGTCAAAACACCATAAAAATCAAGTGTTGCACGAAAATGAAAGTTTTGACCCTAAAAACAACTCATGACCGTTGCTTTCTTTAACCCACCAAATCTTGAACATTTTGTTTAATAGCTTAATGACACGTTTATTTAGTGTTAAGTATGGTTTAAGATTTAATTAATCAAGTTAAGTAGGCTAAAGTATAGTTAAAACCTTAACTGGCTTAGTTAGTGATTATAGGTATAAGAATGGTGTTAATAACCCTAAGAACCATAATGGACAGATCTATAACTATATTAAAAATGGGCTAAACTTAAGTCCAATGCTGGGCTTAAGTCCATAAAGACAAGTAAGCTTGAGCCTAATATTCTAAACAGTGAACTAGACACAAAAAGGCCCAAAAGAACTAATTTAGGAGCCTATATAGCTAGATGACTAGATTTGAACCTTAAGATAAAAGGCTTAGGAAGAGTTATTTAAGAGGCCCACAAAATCCAAAAGCCTATCCAAGATACCCCCTATAGGCCCTTTGGTGAACTAAGGCCCTAAACTTAGTAAAAAAGCACATTTGGACCTATAAGAGTATCACAAAGTCTCACTTTAGAATTTTAAAGTATTGGCCATAAAAAAGCCCATTTAAACTACTTAAAATAAGCCTAAAATTATTAAATATAAAGTTCAAAGTCAAAAATCAAGCCTAAGACCCAAAACTAGGCCTAAACCTTAAAGTGACCCAACTTACCATTTGAGCCCATGACTTTGTAGGGCCCAAATGGTGAGTTAGGTCCCTTTAGGGCCCAAACCGAAAACTTGCTGATCCAAAAACTTAAAACCAACTTCACCAAATGAAAGAACATTCGAAAACGATGTAAACAACAATAAGATCACCAAAAATAGAGTTAAAACAAAGAAAACATGCCTAAACTATGAAAACAATTAACTCCGGGATAGTAAGTGGTAAGCCTAGTTAATTGGTGCAAATTGAATACTCATAAAACTTAATTATCTTCTTCAGGGGATGGGGAGTTTGACTTGGATACAGTAAAGGATTACTGGGACTACTGAGCATCATGGCTGAGTAAATACACCATCTCCTACTTCGCTTGTTTACGCTTGTAGTTAACGAACTATTTAACTATGTCAGATAACCAAATTGTTACATGATTGGGGTAAATAGGATATCAAAAGTACTTGATGATGATTGAACTTGTTTGCAAAATATCTTAAGTTGATACAAACATCAAATGCTTGATGCATTAGCACTTAGGATCTTGGAGTGTCTGTATATATTGATTGGTTACCTATGAAATCAAAATTAGTAAATATCCGACCCTTAATTAAACTGGACATACATTGCTTCCTATAATATCATATTAAGGGCGTTAGCATCATACCGTAGAATGGGGGATCATGCATAGTTGGATCCACATTGTGTTATGTATATTAAATTTGTTATCATACAACATATTTCGTAAGACATGTTCCTACCTCGACCTTTAGGAACTACTTAGCTCTGGGGAGTGCCGCCTTCTACTTGAGGCCGTATCGTATCTATTGCTAAGGGTGATAAGGATAACATGAGACTTTGCATTGGACTTGGATACCTGGATTTTGATGTGCCGAAATACTTCCTAACTCAGGCAATGATGAGCGTTAAGACCTTGCTATATACGATTACCAGACAACTATATATGTTGTTGCATTGCATATGATTGACCATGCATTCATACGCCTGATTAATTACTCGTTTAATATTGCTTATAGTAAAGTAGGAAGGTTACTCACTAAGAGGTCAAGCTTACCCCCTATAGTTTATTATTGCAATAGGACTTATAGCTGGAGCTGAACCGTGGGAGCTTGAGGTCAGTAGTATTAGCTTGGGATTGGGATGTAAAGAAGTTGAGAGCTCGAGTGAACCATTTGTTTATATATATATGAACTCTCTTTAATTTCCAATTATTAAGTATCTTTAGTTTGTTGAGTAACATAGATTACTTATGGTGATTTATCCTGGTACTGTATGAGTAATTTAGGGGAAACCTGATATTCCCACTTATCGATGCTATGTTAGTGATTATTTAGATAATTTAATTTTAAATTATATGTTCTGCTTTTAGTAAATGTTTACAAGGAGAGGTCGTAGTTGTGAATGCCTTGTGTAGTGCATCAAAGGCCCGTAATTAAGGATGGTGCTTGATCGTAGATCTTCACGTATCACACGATGGTACTACCACTACTCGACCCTCCTCCAGGTTGTGACATGTTTATTACACGTAAATAGGAGGGGAAAGTGGGTTCTATTCTGCTTAGCTCGATGCTTTTAATTGCCCAAGCCTTCCCCTTTAACTCTGCTCGATACCTTACCATTAAGGAGATCCTTAATAAACAATTTCTCCTTCTCCTTCTTTTTGACCAACCTTTCTCGATTGGCATCACGTCAATGCAGATGTTATCCTTATAGTCTATGTACTTTTAGGCCTTACTCTAGAATTCAGCTAAGGTCTTCGGTTTGCTCTTCGCAACCGAACGGAAGAAGTCCCCAAAAGGTCTCACGCCAAGCCATGCGGTATGTACTTCTACGCCCTCATCCAATTAAGGGATCTCAACTACAGTATTATTGAACCGGGTCAGATATTCTCTAGAGTCTCCCATTCACTCTACCTGATCAAGTATAAGGATAAGAGTGCTTAGACAAGGGCTTGCTAACCCTGAAGTGGAGACCGAACCTACATGCCAACTTGTTAAAGGAACCAATAGAGTTCTTGAGTAGGTGGTTAAACCACGTCCAAGTTACTTTTCTTAGAATACCTAAGAAAGCCTTATGCATAATAGCATCCCTATGGCCATGAAGGTTCATGAGCATGCGAAAAATATAGGAGATGATCATTAGGATCACTAGTGCCATCATAGTGGTCCAAGGTAGGAAGTTTGTTGTTCAAAGGCAAAACTTCATCTTGAATACACTTAGTGAAGGGAGTTTTGTTGTAGGCAACTAACCTAACGTTGTTAGCTACTTTGCTCTCCTGTTGCTCGGAGAGCGTCCTTATGATTGTAGGGAGCATGTTGAGATTGGCATTATTTGCCGAGTAAGCTCAGCATACTACAAAGTATGCCAATACTTCATAGGAGTTGGCTACCTACTCATTGCCAATAAGGGCATGGTCATAAGTAGTCGCAAATCGCGATTGCTATTGTTGTACCAAGGGATTGGGTAGTTGATCCTTGCCATTGTACTACTACTACTGTTAGTTATTGTGTCTAGTGTGGACATCGAAAGCCTCAAGCGAGTGGGTCTGCCTGCTATGCCCCTCAATATCCCTAAGACGAGCATAAAGCAACCTGTTTTAGGTAGTAAACTCCTCAAGTAGATGCTCTACACGCTCAAAGCATTGTTCAAGTATTACCCTAGCTAAGGGTTGATTGTTAGCAGGTTGGTTATTTATTAACTGGTTGATCTCGGGTTTGTTGATGCAAGACATGCTAGCAATTAAGGGTAGTGTTTAGTGTGTATTCAAGTAGGAGATTGGATTTGTTTCCCATAGACGGTGCCAAATGTCATTTTTAGGTTTTGGCTGGTAGAGATTTGAAGTGATTTAGACTTTTCATGGCGATATGATCCTACAAAATAAGAATAAGGGAGGGATGTTGTCCAACATGGCTACTCCAATGCTTAACTTAGTGAAATGGGAATGTAAATAACAAGAACATAAGGTGCCAGTATATAGCTCTAGTATGTAAAGTATCGGGTGGTTTACTGTTGGGCGGTTGTCTTGTATTTATAGGGGAGTGAAGTTGATGGTTGAAGAGTTGTTAGTATGTAGAAGCTACATCCGCAAGTAATGAGTAATGGAGTTACAAGGTTCAACGTAGTCCGCAAATGTAGGATGTGGTTATTGACTTAGTCGCTCAACCTTCTTCATAATCCCTTAGCTGTTGGTGACCATTGTAGTTGAACAGGTCGTCTAATGGGCCTAGGTTGACGCTAGCCACTAAGATAAGGAGACCAAGTTCGAAGAAGCATGGCTTAGGCCATAAGCCCAATCAATTTGGTACAGGCTTGAGGATCCATAAGACCCTATTAACATATATTATTTAAACTCTATTTTATCTAATATTTGAACAATTTAATTATATTTATTAAAAGAATAAATTATTTATAATTACCTATTACTCTATCAGTAAGTTATTCCACATTTTATCTCTACTATACTTATTAACCTATATTATTTAAGCCCCATCGTAATTTGGTGTGTGATATTTCAACAATTTAATTATATTTATGAAATGAATAAATTATTTATAATTACACATTACTTTATTAGTAAATTACTCCACATTTCATTCTCACTATACGTATATCTATATTATATAAGTCTCACCTTAATTCGGTATCTTATTTTGAACAATTTAACTACATTTATCAAATTAATAAATTATTCATAATAACCCATTACTCTAATAGGAAGTTATTCCATATTTCATCCTCATTATACTTATATATCCATATTAGTTATGTCCTACTTCAATTTGATGTATTATATTTGAACAATTCGATTACATTCATCAAATGAATAAATGATTCATAATTACTCATTACGCTATTAGTAAGTTATTCCACCTTTTATTCCCGCAATGCTTAATAATTACCTACTGCTCGTCATTTACATTTTTACTTCCCATTACTTATGTTTTCATTTTATTTTCACTTTACAAAATAATGTCATAACCTTTAGGTTTACTTTTGGTTCATGTTTTTTTTTTTTCATGTCAAATGTCTTTTTCTCTATTCTTTCTTTTTTTTGCTTTTTTTTTTATTTGGGTTTCTTCATTTATATTAATTACATTGTTTGTTTAACTTTTATGGTATAACTCTCTTAATCAATTTGTTTATTATCATTTTTTCCACATTAATAAAGAGTTAGATAGATTACAGTAAGTAATATCTTATACTCAATTAATAATTATTTCGTTTAGTGGAATTTTTTTGAGTATATGCATTGCAGGTGTTTCATTTGTTAGTGTAAATAATATAGTGAATGCTTATACAATATCTATATCTTTAACTTATTGAAATGCACATACAGTAAATATAATTTTATTACAATCAGGCCTTATATATTCTAATGGTGTGCATCCCAAACAAGATTGACTAGGCATAATCCTACTTTCATAAATTTATAATATAATCGTTGGGAAAAAAAAAAAAACTAAATGTTACATAGATACACTTCTATCGAAGGTGTATATATAATATGCACTTTCAGTAGTAGTTTGCACAAAAGCAACTCACAAATCAATACAAAATCTAAATATACATAATAATTTAATATGAGCAATACAATAAAATCCATGCAATCCAAAGTAAACTTAAACTTTAAGTTCCAAAAATACAATCTCTAGCACCAAACTATACGCCAAACTTAAACTCTAAGTGCTAACACCAACTGACTTAAAAATGCAAACTTCAACAGATGATCCAAATATCTAAAGTGCAATAAATCTTTAAACATATTAATTTCCACTAAAATGTATATACATAAAAAGATATTTATTTACAATACATTAATGAGAGATTAGTTATAATAGGTTATATCTATACATCTTTATCTCTTCTTACTACTCCTTACACGAAAATGCAATGCGAGTTGAGGAAAAACTAAAACTCACTCTCTATCATATCACTAACAGGGAGAAATACACACACACACACATATATATATATATATATATATCTATGTGTGTATCGTTTGTCTATAACAAATCTATTTGCATAATATGCATTGTTTATAACTATATGTGTGTGGATATATGTGTATATGCATGGAAGGAAAAAAAAATGCTTACATCTATATATAATTAGAGCTATACAAGTGGACCAATTGGCCTAGCCTCATATTGGCCTCTAAACCACGAGTTAAGCAAATTAACTTGCTTGCAAATGGAGGTTTGAATTTCTGGCTTAACTTGGGGCATTGCAGGTGGCCGAGTCAAGAAGGGCGAAGTCACAATTTGTTCTATTCTTCATTTCCCATGAGTAAAATATGTAGAATATTCACAACTTACAATTTATAATTCACAATCTTGTTGGTTTAAATGTACATAATTAGTTCTTATTTACTACAAAATTTAGTTTTTACTTTGTTTTAGAAAAATAAAATTTTAATCTTTCCACAAAGATATATACATAATATATATATATATACATTTACATCAACATGGAAAGGGAAAAAAATGTTATATCTACCAATATGAATATATAGTTATATTTATAATAAAATTAAACTATGAAATTTTCATAGTTATCACACCAATAGTATTCCCATTAACATCATAATGATTATACAAAAACTATAACTAAAAACTTTAAGCTGTCCATGAAGATGTTATATTTATGAAACTTTAAGTTAATATACACACATATTTATATATTTATTCTTTTGGCGGTTTAACACTGCATTGTTTGGCACACTTTGATATGTGGGTTAAGTTAGGTGAGTAAAATAACCACCTACATTTAAGCAGATCAAATTTTTTTAGCTTAACTAGTTCTTTTTTTTTTTTTGCCAAGATTGTTGTAGTCTAATGGTATTACCATTAGTCTTCTATCAAGATAAACTAAGGTTTAAAACTTCCCTTTCCTATAATTAGGGAAAAAAAACTCGCATTTTTTGCAAGTAATACAGGCCAACTCGCATAATTCATCCCACTTACAAAACTCTATGTATAACTTAATATATATAATGTCCAATAAGGGTAAGTGAGTATAGAGTAGGTTAGGTACAAGGTTCAATCCATTTCCTATCCTGTAAGGTATAAGTTTTCAAATTTTGGAATCATCACCACCCTATAACATCCTGAAACCTTATACATGTAAAATATATAAATTTTATCTTTCTTCATATAAATTTTAAATTTATGTGATGTCAAAAATTAATTCAGATAAGAATTATAACCTCTTCATATGGAAAAACCTATGAAACCTTTAATAAAATATGTGAAATTAAAACATAAAATAATTGTTCCTATCTTCATTATTTCAAATTTATATACTCTTACTACTAAGCAAATTGAAAAGAATAAGGAGGAGAATAGAAAAACATAAACTTTGAGAGAAAAATACAAAGAGATAAAGGAAATAATGGAAAACATAATATGAGAGGAGCGGTATTAGGTCTAGCAATTTTGGGTTGTCAACTTAAGGGCTTAGGGTAATTTTTTTTTTCTTTTCACTAAAATATTTATTAGTCAAATAATAAATAATATTATCATTTATTATTTATTTATTAATAATTATTTATAGAGTAAGGAAATGGTATTGTAAACCGGTACCCTTTTAAACATTGAAGTACATAATCTAAGGTGAGTAAAAGGTAAGAAAACTACATACTTGTACCTTATACTATTGGAGCATGGTGATATTACCTTATGTTGAATTAGTTGAGGTGTCTAGGCACCCACTTATTTAGTTATGAACAATATTTTACAAAAGGAATATTCCATACACTTGCTTACATACATGTACATACATATATATACACTGTATCTATCATTTCTCTTTGTATCAACAAAAGATTTATTACACATTATATGCCATGAATATGTATTCGTAGTGTATAAATATCAATTATGTTTACGCATAAGATAATAGTAATAGTTAGTTTTTAAAGAGACTACCATCTTTGTTTTTCGTATATTGCCACGTGTCCAAATATACCTACTATCTATACACATATGTGACTTATATTATTTAATGAATCTTCTCTCATCCTTGTTAGATACTACAAAAAAAAAAAAATTCAATCAAAAGGAGAATATTGTTTCCACAAATTATTATCCTTAAATATTGTTAGTCAGTTGATAGCTTTGTTTAGCTACTATTTTATGTTATATGTATAATTGTCGAAGTGAAATCTTTCTTGGTTGTCTGAAAAGTATTGAGTTGAGCTCCATGTATGTAATTACCATATTTGATACTTATAAGAAAAGTTATCTAAATGAACCTTAAACTGTGAGGATTATCATTTAAGCATTACTTGTGCTTATGTTTATGTTGAGGGAACTAAGGTTACTAGAGCATCAAAGGTGGTGGTTATGAACTAGTAGTTGTATTGTCTAATAGGGGTAATGATTTAGGTAATGTGGTGTGCAGTTTAGATGTTGGAGCCATTATAAATCAATAAGCAAGTTGTCAATTAGTGAGTTACTATGATACAAGTTAGTTTGTTGGAAGAAAGTTGTGACCTAATTGTACCAGTAGTATGAGATGCCTCTATGAACATTTGAAGTGGACCGGTTATGCTAATGGCCAATACCGGTAGCAATTTTGAGATGAGACCATTATTTTGGTTTGGATTGGTAAAGTATTCACACCATGGTTAAGTTATGTATATATCTATATACATGTTAGGGAGTTTGAGTTATTTTAAGTCTTAAGACATCAAGATTTTATTGTTTGTCATGTTTAAATAAGATAATAACTAGTTGCTATTTTGTTAATATTGAACATGTATATCTAGAATGTGTTTCATGGCTAATTTATAGGATTTTAATGATTTTACACTGGCCTTGATGCCTACCCTTTTATAAGGACCCATGTTTTAAAGGAAAGAAGATAGTTGCTTAGCACTAGATATGATTTTGTTATTGGAAGTAGGATAACACTAATACTTTAAACGGTTTTAAATATATAAGTAGAAACAATCTAGATTTTAGTGATATGAATTCTTAGTCATTTTGTGTTCTTGAAGAGCTAACATTGTTTTAAATAGAAGTTACTTTTAAAAGAGTTAGAAAAATAGTATATTCATATTCATATATTATGGAATGGTAGCAAATCTAAGTATTTCGTGCTCATATTGTGATATAAATAAACGAAAAATTATTCTCGTACGTCAATTTTAAATCATGACAAAGATCTTAGTAAATTCCAAATTGTAAAAATATAACTTAGAAATTGTTTTATTTCATGCATGAAATGTACAAGAACCATGATTTAAATACCACTAGTCACCACTAAACCTCATCTATGGCTTTAGAAGAATAAGACCATTAACTCACCTTATTAATTACTATTAATGTCATATTTGCTAAATAGAAATTAAATAAAATAAAATTGCAATCTCGCATTCCATCTATTTTCCTTATTTGAAAGTGTTTTTAGAAGGTAGAATTACGATTTTTTCGAATTCGTCAATTTCAGTTTAAGAGGGATTTTGATTCTGTCTTTAAAAGGGTATAATCGCGATTACATCCCCCCTTCATCAATTATCATTAATTGAAAATTACTTAGTTAACCGTTAACCTAATTATAATATGTAGTAATTAAGGTTATTTATAATAAATACTACTATATATATATATTTAGTTTTATTTCATTTTGTAGGTATTTCCAAATATAGAAAAGATTTATCACTCTAATCTTTGTTCCATTTAATATCATTACAATCCATCCTATTCCTAACTATTCCTTTATACGAAAGTTGATATAAACTTATAATCACCATCTTTGGGTTTATCATTGTTAATAAGCAAATTAGGTAAACCATCATGTTCATCGGTGGGAAGAGTTGCCACTAAGCTTGTGAAAATCACAAAATGAGTTAATATTGGTAGGGTAAGTAGATACTGG
Organism: Lumnitzera racemosa; assembly: GCA_024138005.1. NCBI lineage: Eukaryota > Viridiplantae > Streptophyta > Magnoliopsida > Myrtales > Combretaceae > Lumnitzera > Lumnitzera racemosa. The sequence continues at coordinate 12,201,997 of JAMXBC010000008.1, read as the reverse complement.
GTGGATAAGGTATGACACTTTATCATACTCGTAGCTATTGGTTCAAATTCCAAAATTTTTGTATCTAAAACCTATCATGTAGCAGCTTAGAACCACGATATACCTTGTAAATTCTATAGAGTATAAGTTATCGTGTGGATTTTTATTTAACTTTATCTTATTTTGAAATATTGTGCAAACGCATAATTAGTATCAAATTTATAACTATATTAATAGATCAAATAGTAATAATTTGAAAGATTCATATATTTGTAACATATTTAATTGTAATAATATGAAATTTTGGTAGGTAGAATGGAATATATTCCTGCAATTAGAAACATACAACCATTAGTTAAGTCATGCTAAATTATTTTCTTTATTTTTTTTTCAAATCATCAAAATAAAATTTTTATCAAATCACAAAATGGTTATCTATTTAATACAAAAATCATGTGTTGAATAATTACAGTAAAATATATTGAACAATAAGTTAAAAACCAATATGTTTTCAATACTTTATTGGATTAGGGTAAGTGAAAGAAGAAGAAAGCAATGTAAAAATTATGAGTTGCCAACTACTGGTCCTCTTACTCACACACGACTCCGAGGCCTCCAATACCTTATACAAAGAATCATCTCTTGGTAACTTGCCGATGACGAGAGACTCTATTTGGAAGAAGGATGGCTGAATTCTTTGACAAATTCGGGAGTTTACACCCTACTCTGTTCTCTCTTTAATGCCAACACCGACTATTCACTTACTGAAGGCTCTGTACTGAATGATTGAACTTTCAGTTGTCGAGAGACTCTTGCAAAATGATAAGACACTCTTCTTTGAGCTGAATACTTTCTTCCGACTTCCTACCAACACTTGTTGCACCCTTCCTCGTCTTAGCAGTCCCTAATACTGCAACATCTTGATTCCCTTTACCTACTGTGATCAGAGAATCCATGTGAGGAATTAATGTTATGCTGTCACCTATCCATTTCACTTGACATTGTATTATTTTTCTCTTTTTTCATTTGTTCTTTTTACCCTTTTTTGTATGTATTGAGAATTCCCTTTTTGTATGTCTTTTTGTAATTTCTGTATTTGTATGGTTGTCCCAGGATTTACTATAAATAGTCCATTTTCCTTATAAGGGGGAATCACCTTATCTTACAGATATACATTGAATATATTGTTCTCGCGAGACTACCCTCTGCAAGTCTACTTTTATACACTCTTATCTAATCTTGTTGAGTAGCTTAGGATTAGTGGCTAGTGAACCTTGACATCAACTTGTGCGTCGTCTCAAGTGAAGTGTTAAGTCGTGTTGTGTTCGTTGGTGTGTCATATCCTCTGAGTAGCTTTATGTTAGTTACTTTAATTAGTTGTAGACTTACTCACTCAATTTTCTTCGATATTTCAAGGGACCCATTGGTTCAAATCTGCTACAGTAAGTTCTAGTGATAACTGAGCTCCTAGACACATCATATAATCCTTGTATCAGATCTTGAGGTTGTGATTGAGAGCTATGTAGTAATGGTCTTTATTAGCTTGTTGCTTATAATGCTCTGTTTTCATTTGGAGGAATAGAGCAAGTTCACAGTTTGTATGGTATTTGTGTGTGTATAAGGACTTCCTATGTGAAGAGTATTTTCTAAGACTTTGTTTTGAGAATGTTGAATCTTAGTGTTCAAGGAAACATTAATGATGTCGATAGTGATGCTCATGGTCGTGGTTAAGTTACCTAATAAACCCCGTGTACTATTAATGAGTAGATATAAGACCTTACTGCTATTGTAGCTAATTTAGTTGTTTCAGTACAGAGAGTCTTTGAGACTAATGTAAGCTCCATAACCAGTCACTCAAGGCTTTGATTGGTTGAAAAATCCGATTGAGCCTAAATTATAAGTAAAGCTAAAACTATTAGTAAAATAATCCCGTAAGTTTAAATTTAAGAAAATAAGCATTAAAATAAAGAATATAAAAATTCTAAATTTTAAGTATATAACTCGTTATTTATCGAAATTGCGTAAAATGCATTCCGATAATTAACGAATCGCTAGAGATAAATTATATGTATACTAAAAATCATAAAGTGACCTAAATAATATTTAATAATATTTATTTGTACTATATATGAATTTACATGTATGTAGAAATCCATGCAATTACTTAAAATAGGTGAAATGTGTTAAAATAATACTAAATAATTAAAGAAAATTCATAATTAATTAAGGAAAAATAAATAAAAATCAGAAAAAATAAGGAATGATCCAAAATTGGGTTGTGACAGTTGGGGAAACTAAGAAAAAAAATCAGCCAATTAAATTAGAGCAACACAAAAGCCAAAAATTAAGAGATTTGAACAATATCTTATCCAATTTAATGCATATTAATTACCACAAAACTATATAAATACCCCAAAATTTTTAGAAGCTCATTTGGGCATTTTGGAGAGTGAGAAAAATAGGGAGAGGCGAAATTGAAAAAAAAAATTAGGGTTAGGAAAAATAATAAGAAAAACTGTGCAGTTAAAGCCATAAAGGAGAATCTAGACCGGACGAGCAGTTAGGAGTGGACGGCTACCACCACCATACGGTGGTGGCAGCTCCCAGGTAGGCCGACACACCTATGGCCACCAATGGTGGCCGGAGCCACCCAAATTGGTGAGTTTGATTTCCAGCCCGATTTTGTGTAATTTTGTAAAAATAGTAAATATTCTTAGAAAATTATGAAAATTGTTATTATAAAATATTTTTATATTTAGTATTTAGGAAAAATATTATTTTGATGAAAATATGTGCTGTGATATATGGTCCTTAAAAAATTATGCAAAACAAAATATGTTTTGGTTTAGAAATAAATGACCTTAGAAGTGTAGTTTTGAATCCAAAAATTTTGTATAGACTACTTAGATGATATAGAACAATGCTATTAAGCCCGTTTTCAAAAATTAATTTTCAAAAATTTTAGATAATTTTAGGCCTTAAAATGAGGCATAAAATGGATAATTTAGAGTTAATTAAGTAATTAAATGGTTAATTACTAATTTAGTGAACAATTATATATTTTAGGATGTTGAAATCTGATAAAGTATGATACTTATAGCATTTAGGGTGTTAGATGTAATTATTAGGTTAATTATGTAGTAAATGAGTAATAGAGAAAAATAGTAAATTTTAAGTTAATTTTAAGTTAATTTTGTAAATTAAGGTAATTAGGTGTAAAATCTAATTTAGGATGAATTTAGACATTTTGAAATGATAATTGATGTTAGGAGATGGTAATTGGAGTAATGGAAATATTAGATGTGTATTATATAATACACAATTATCAGAAATATAATAAATAGAAAATATTATAATAAAAATTGATATTATGATAATAATAAAAATGTACAATAAATCTGATAGCAAACTTGAATTTATGTAATTAGAGGAAAAATGTAAAAATTTCTTACATCAGAAGTAAATTCAGTATACTAATAAGGATTTAAGTGTACCGGGTGGAATAAAATACTAATTAGAGGTAATGATGGTATTTAGGAGATTGGGAAGTAATGTGATTAATTTTCACATTATGAGTTGAAACGAATTTCTAAAGTTTGGGTATAAAACAGTACTTAGAAATCGAACTAGAATCTAATTTAGAAATCGATGCGAAAATCGAAACCGAACCCGAACCTAACCCCAAACCTAAAATAATTGTAAAAGACTTAAGACTTAGATAATTAGGCATATTAAACCCTAAACAAAACATAACTATAAGAGTTATAGGATAAAACGAACCTATAATAACTGAAACCACGTTTGTGTTATAGGGATGATCGGCGATGGCCTAAGCAAGTCGGACCTCGAGTGAGTGAGCGAGGAGTTGAGGTAAGTTGGGATTAATACGTTGCTGTATTTTGGAGGCTTGAGATTATGCTTAGTTGTGCTTGTTAGATAGTTGATTGTGTACATGTACTTGATTATGAGCGATGTTATGATTATGTCTGTTATTCTGGCTTATATTGTATGATTTGTGTGAAATAATTGATCACCCTAAATTGAACCTAATCAAATATACGACCTGTAATCATAATCGGATCTATATGGCAACCCATTAGGGGAACTTAGGACTCTCCGGCCAAATACTGACCCCTTCGAAAGGGATGGCGCAGGATTGCAAAATGGTCCCTTCTTCATCCTTAGTCGAACTAAGTGATAGGAGAGGAGGTTGCGATGAGGGTGAAGTCAATGGTTCGAAGGTAGTCGCGGGAGGAGCCATGTCTCCGTTGCACAAGCCTGGGTTTGGTCGTGAGCTGTTGTATTAACGGTAACTCCTCAACCTGGATTAAAGCAGGTGCAATTTCTCTAATCTCACGATGGGTCGGAGAACGTCGTGCGATGGCATTTGCTTGAACATGCATTGCAGTTAATAAAGTGATTGATAACCTTGTTGTGTTTATGGTATAGTTTTAAGTCCTCTATCCTAACTTACTGAGCTGTGGTTGCTCGCATACTTATAGATGTCGTACAGGTGCTAGTTAAGAAGTGACATACAACTACTTTAAAGCTAACAATTACTGGATCCTGGGGAGTGAGGAAAAATATTTGAAAAACAAACATATATTCTTAAGGTCTAAGTTTTTATTTTAGAATTTTTCATTTTTGAATAATGTAATAACTGAATTATAGTGTATATATATATATTTTCTCACTTTCTTAGGTAAATGATTTATTTAAATTACAAACTGTTTACTTCAAAGCGGGTTAGTCGTGGACGCCTTGTATAGATCAGGTCTAAGATAACGGTTGTAAGGCCAACTTCTATCTTAGAATGGTTTACACAGCGGGGCTATTACGATTCTGCCACTTCGAGACGTGACAACTAAGCCGAGAGAGAGAGAGTAGTTGAACAGGGTTGAGAGATAAGGGATAGGCTTAGAAGGCAGATGAATGAATGAGCATCAAAAGCCTTTCCTATGAACCGAGCACCACCCTATCATGCTGATAGAATGGCAAGAAGAAGGTTGGAGTTAGATGAAATGGAAGAGTATGAAGAAGAAGAGGAACAATATGTTGGGATTAATAAGCACGAGTTTAGAGTGCTAGTTTACAGCGCTTAGAGGTATCGAACACCCTCAAGGTATAGATTCCAAGCTTCAATAAGTCTGGTAGTGCCAACGACTATCTGGATTAAGAGGAGAAGATTGAGAAGGTATTCAACTTCTACAATTATGAAGATACTGTCTGTATCAAAGTAGCTATATTGGAATTCTCTGGATATGCGACAATGTGGTGGAAGAAGCTGTAGAATGTTCACTTGAGGGCTCGACACAAAATTTAAACATGGAATGAAATGCTAAGAAGTAGGTTTGTTCCTAAACACTATGAGTAAGACACTTTCTAACGTCTACAAGATTTAAGACAAGGTAACCGTTTAGTAGACAATTATGTTTGAGAGTTTCAGTTGCTTATGATCCAATTTAATGTTGATGAACCTGAGACACGAACTGTAGCATGATTCATTTCTGGGCTAAGGATCGAGATTGGTAACATAGTAAAGTTGTAGAGTCTTATGACTTTGGACGAAGCCATTAGGGTGGCATAAAGAGTTGAAAGGTAGAGGTGGAACCGAGTTAGTCTAATGCCAAATAACTTACCTATGTTGCCAAATAGGAGTGACATGTCGAGCCAACCAAGGAATGACCGAGCATCAAGCAATTCTGAAGTAGAACGTTGAAGGCAAATGTCGATCCGACCAGAAGAAGGCTGAGGTAAGAGCAAGGTCGAGGTAAGAGCAAGGCCGAGGAACTCGAGGTCTGAAGAGACCAAGGTCAAAGCTTTGGAAGAAAGACCCGACAAAACAAATGCTTCAAATGTCTCGATTATGGATACGTAGCTAATCATTGTCTTAACCGCTGAGTCATGACTATAAAGGGAGATAAGCCCCAATTTGAAGTAGAGAGTGTGAGTAAAAGAAAGGAAGAGATGTGAGTTGAATAGACACTGAAAGAGTTTTAAGAAGACCCTAATGCTAAAATATCCCCTAAGGGCGGTGTCCCTAAGGGTAGTGTTGAGTACTATTTTATCGTTTAACGGTCTCTTAGTACATTTATAGCAGAAGAGAATGAGTAAAAGGAGAAACTCTTCCATATAAATTGTCGAGTGAATAGTAAGCTATGTGCCATGATCATTGATTAAGGGAGCTGTACCAATGCCACAGCATAAGGGGTAGTTAAAGCCATGAAATTACCAACCTTCCTATATCCTAAGCCATATAAGATTCACTAGCTGAATGAGAAAAGAGGCTTACATGTTCCTAAGTAGGTTAGAGTACTGATTACCATTGGTGATAGGTACAAGGACGAGGTGTTGTGTGATATCCTTCTGATGTGCGCTTCTCACATATTACTCGGCCGACCATAGCTGTTTGACTTAAGAGTGTTTCATGATGGGTATGGGAACACCTACATGTTCTAGAAGGATGAGAAGAAATAATACTGACACCCATGAGTCATAAGGCAGTGTAGGAAGCCTAAGAAAAGGTTGCTAGATCTCTACAACGGAAGTACTTAGTGATTTCTAAAGATAAGTTTGCCTGAGAAGTCAAGGTCAATGACTATGTACTTCTTTTAGTTAGGAGACTCTTGGAGGTGAGAGATGCCGAGAATTGTCTAACCAAAGTAAGGGCTCTACTATAAGAGTATGCTGATCTATTTCCTACTGAGATGTTGAAAGGTTTATCACCTTCAAAAGGCATTCAGCATTGCATTGATCTTCAACCTGGAACAGCCCTACCAAACCAACTCCCTTATAGACTTAATCCTGAGTAGGCAACCGAGTTGAAGAAGTAAGTTGATGAGTTGGTGGATCTTGGGTATGTTCGAGAGAGCATGAGCCTATGTGTCGTTCCAGCCGTACTAGTACTAAAGAAAGATAGGTCATGGAGAATGTACATTGACAGCCGTGTCATCAACAAAATTATTGTTAAGTACTGATATCCAATTCCACGATTGGATGATATGCTCGATGAGTTACATGGTGTCTGCATCTTTTCAAAGATTGATTCAAAGAGTGATTACCACCAAATACGAATGAAGCCTGAAACAAATGGAATATTGCCTTCAAGATAAGGGATGGTCTATTTGAATGGATGGTGTAACTAATGCGCCGAGTACATTTATGTGACTGATGAATCATGTGCTTAGAAGATTAATGGGCAAATGTGTTGTAGTCTATTTTGATGACATTCATGTCTATAGTGCCAATCTCATCACTCACGTTTAGCACTTAAGATCAGTGTTTGACATCCTCTAAGTCGAGAAATAATTTTGACAACTTGAAGAAATGTATGTTCTGTCAAAGCAATGTTGTGTTCCTTAGATATGTTGTTTTAGGGAAAGGAGTTTGAGTTGATGACGAGAAAGTTAGAGCCATTATTGAGTGGCCTACACCGACTAGTGCTGCTAAAGTTAAGAGTTTCCATGGTCTAGTTTCATTTTATTGGAGATTTATTTAGAACTTTAGTTCCATAACTGCGCTGTTAACTAAATTGACCAAGAAGAACACTGAATTTAGGTGGTTAGAGAAAGCTCAGAAGAGTTTTGAAGATATGAAGTCTAAGTTGATGTCTGCTCCAGTACTTGCCTTGTCAGATTTCGAAAAAGTTGTTGAGGTTGAATGTAACACGTCTGGTGTTGGCATTGGTGTTGTCCTTATGCAGGAGTGCCTATCAATTGCCTATTTCAACAAGAAAATCCTTTATGCTGCCTAAAATTATTCAACCTACGACAAGGAGATCTATGCCCTTGTTCGAACACTACAGAATTAGCAGTATTATCTATTACTAAGAGAGTTCATCATCTATTCAGATCATGAGTCTCTCAAGTATCTTCATGGGCAGTAAAAACTTTCTCGGCGTCATGCTAAATGGTTTGAATTCCTAGAGACTTTCTATTACATCATTCGGTATAAGAAAGGGAGTACGAACACTGTGACCGACGTTCTTTCTTGTCGCCATACCTTTATAACAACTATACAAGCTAAGGTACTTGGATTCAGTACCCTACCCGATTAATATGAGCAGGACGAGTATTTAGGACCCTTAGTAGCCAAGTGCAATATTGGAGGTGTTATGGATGGATTTTACTTGAGTCAAGGGTTCTTGATGAAAGGTATGCAAGTTTGTCTGTCGAATGGTTTGATTAGAGAACTACTCATTCATAAAGCTCATGCTGGAGGCGTGGCTAGCCATTTCGACAAAAAGAAGACGACTGAAATATTGAAAGAAGATTTCTACTGGCCTAGGATAATGAAGGATGTGCGCCGAGTTTTTAAAAAGTGCAAGGTATGTAAACATACAAGAGGAAAGAGAGAACCGTATAGAGAGTACATACCCCTGCCTATACCTAAGCGCCCATGGATTGACCTAAGCTTGTATTTCATGCTCGGCCTTTCCCAAACGCTGAAAAGACATGACTCTATTATGGTTGTAGTCGACTGTTTCAGCAAGATGAGCCATTTCATTTCCTGCCATAGAACTAATGATGCTTTATTTATCGCTAAACTCTTTTTGCTAGAAACTGTATGTTTGCATGGGTTGCTAAGAAGTATTGTATCTGACTGTGATTCGAAGTTTACAAGTTTCTTTTAGAAAACCTTATGGAGAAAACTCGGCACCAAGCTTATGTACAGTACTTCTTGCCATTCTTAGACAAACGACCAGACTGAAGTAGTAAAGAGGATAGCTGGCAACTTTCTACAAGCAGTTGTAGGGAAGAATTTACACGATTGGGACCTATGCCTACCTATCATTAAGTTTGCTTACAACTAATCAGTTCATAGCTCGAATAGAAAGATCACTTTTTGAGGCCGTTTATGGATTTAACTTGAACTTGCACTTGGATATAGTTGTCAACCTAGTCGTATAAGGGGAAAGCCAATCAAGCTTACAACAAGCCAAGGAATTTCAGAATTTGCATTAAAAGGTTACCGAACACTTGGCATAAACTGTAGCTCGATAGAAGAAACAAGGAAGCCGAAGAAAGATACGAGTGGTTTATAGCCCTAGAGACCTTGTCTGGGTCCACCTCAGTAAAGAGCATTTCCTTAGGAAGAGAAAGAACAAGCTTTCCTCAGATCAGACAAACCTTTTAAGATCCTTGAGTGCACCAATGATAATACCTATGAGCTAGAGCTGCTTGATGGATATGGTTTATCTACTGCTTTTAATGTAGTTGATCCGATACCCTATGTACCGGATGAAAAAGAGGGCCAAGATTTGAAGCCAAATCTTCAACAACCCCAAGGAATTGATGAGTTGCTAACCATTGGTCCTCTTACTTACACACGACTCCGAGGCCTCTAATCCCTTACTCGAATAATCTTCTCTTGGCAACCTACTAATGATGAAAGACTCTACTCGAAAGAAGGATGACTGAATTCCTTGACAAATCCGAGAAGTTACACATTACTCTATTCTCTCTTTTATGCCGATGCTGACGCTAACGTTGACTATTCGCTTGTCGAAGGCTTTGTGCCGAATGATCGAGCTTTCAATTGACAAGAGAATCCTGCTGAGTAATGAAATACTCTTCTTTGGGCCAAGTACTCTCTTCCAACTTCTTACTAATACTTGTTGCACCCCTTCTTCATCTGAAAGTCCTTGATGTTACAATATCTTAATTCCCATCACCTGCTGTGATCAAAGAATCTATGTACAAAACCAATGTTATGCTACCACCTGTCCATTTTACTTGACATTATACTATTTTTCCCTTTTTGTCATTTGTCCTTTTTACCCTTTTTCGTATGTACTAGAAATTCCCCTTTTGTATATGTATTTGTAATTTCTTTATTGGCCTAAGGACTTACTATAAATAGTCCATTTTCCTTATAAGCGAGAATCACCTTACCTTATAGATATATATTAAATATACCGTTCTTACGAGACTACCCTTTCCAAGTCCACTTCTATACACTTTTATCTAATCTTACCGAGTAGCCTATAATTAGTGGTGGTGGACCTTAACTTCAACTTGTGCATCGTATTAAGTGAAGTGTCAAGTCGTGTTCTATTCGTTGGTATGTCATATCCTTTGAGCAGCTTCACATCAGCTACTCTAACCAGTTATCATCCTATTCACTCCATTTTCTTCGATATTTCGAAGGATCCATTGATTCAAATCTACTGTAGTAAATCCTAGTAATAACTGAGCTCTTAGACACATCAAAAAATTAAATAGTAAAAAGAGAGAGAAAGCTATACCAAAAAATATTAAATAATAAAATAGGAAGAAGGGAGAAGGATAAGACAATAGATATAAGAGTGTTTAGTGTTAGAATTTTATCATAGGTTGGACTTTCATTATTATTTTCTTGAAGGTTAAAAAAATGTAATTGTATTAATTTTTTATTTATTAGTATTATTTAAGTGGGATATTGTTACAACTAGAGGAAGATCAGTGTAATAACCAAAATGGTTAAAAGGATTTAATAAGTAAACATAATATCATAAACTACTTCAGTTCTAAAATGATAATAGATCTAACTAAATCTGGTATAGTAACAACTACTAGAACAAACTTAGAAATAGAAACAATGAGAAAATAATAGATCTATAACAAGTATAAAAGAAAAAAGTACGAAGAGAAAAGGGGTATCGAAAACCCTTTGCAATATCTGTTCTCTCCTTCCTTCCTTGACCTTCTGGAGTCTAGTGAACTTAAATCACCAACATCTCACAAAACAAACAAGAATTGAGTTAGTACTTACATAAGTTTGATATAAAACAAAGGGTAAATAGTAATCAAACACGAGAGGACCTATGAAGATTATGGTTTTGCATAACACGAGCGATGGGAGAGAGTAAGAGAGAGGAGAGAGAAAGTGAAAGTATGATAATATGATATTTTCTATTATATACGTTTGAGACTATTGAGATAAGTGGGCTGGGCTTAACAAGTGCTGCTTTTGCCTTAACGAACTCTATAAGAACACATATGCTTGATCAGAAAATTGAGGCATTACATGACTATGTAGTAGGATGTACAGGATAAGTTTCAAACTAGGTAACAAGATGTTAAGCTACTTTCAAGACAGTTCAAGAAATCTGAGTCTTTGTTGGTGTGAAAAGATGATGGGATTTAGAATACTAAAGATAATCTACCGGCTCTCAAGACTAATTCATCATCTTCCTAAGGCCATGTCAATGATAATTTTCTTAAGGGAATCAAGCTAAAGGTGCTAAAGTTCAATATAATCCTATTGGTTGGATCTTTAAAGCAAATAAATATTTTTATTTTTATTAGGTTCCAAATAAACAGCGACTTACCATTGCTTCATTTGTAATGGAGGAACAGGCATTACATTGATATCAGTAGATGCAACAAAATTAGCAGCTAAGTTCTTAGCAAAAATTTATAGTTACCTTAGAGAGTAGATTTGGACCTTCCAAGTTTGAGGATGTACAAAGTTTTTTTGTTGGGCTTATATAGTAGGGTTCGGTTGAGGAATATCACTCATAGTTTGAAGCTCCTTTAAATAGAGTAACTAGTTTATCAGATGGTTTTATAATCAGTTGCTTTATTTTTGGACTCAAGATGAGTAATTGTAGAGATGTCCTTCTTGCTAGACCTAAATCATTGACACAAGTTGTTTCTATTACTACGACGTACTAGGCTAAACTTTCAAATACCTTTTCTTTCAAACAACCTTTCTATAATACTATCAAAACTTCTTCTATTTAATTTTCTAAACCCTCCTCTTCTTCACCTCCTACACATACTCTTACATAGTCAACCTCTCCTATACCATCACTACCATTACTTCTTATACCCAAACCAACATTACCTATTAGAAAAATGACTTGACAGGAATTACAAGCTCATTGTGATAAAGGCTTGTGTTATAATTGTAATGAAAAATATCACAAAGGACATCATTGTGAGGTTAAATTCTTGCTATTAGTGTAAGATGAGAGGAGGATGTTGAGGAACTATAGGAGAATGATAGTGAGGATGTTGATCACGATGGATCTGCTAATAAGGAATCTCTCTCTATTGGTTGCCATGCTTTATTTAGTGACTTGGTGCCTTAAACATTGACATTCAAGGGTAGTGTGAATAAATAGCATGTTAATATTCTTGTTGACTTGAATAGTACTCATAACTTCGTTTAAAGACGTTTGGTGAAACATTTGGGTTTGATTATTAAATCTTCTCCTGAATTCCGTGTTACGATTGGCAATGGCCAAAAGTTGGCGTATGAGCGGCATTATGTTGGTGTTCCTTTAACTATTTAAGGTGTAGAATTTGTGGAAACTTTTTATGTTCTACCTATTTAGGGTACTGACTTGGTTTTGAGAGTTTAATGGCTTCAATAGTTGGGTCCTATCACCATTAACTACTCCGAATTGTTATTATAAGTTTGGAAACATGGTTGTTCTATAACATTGAATGGAGATCATGTCCTTGAGAATTCTCTTATTTTTTAAAGCTAATTTAAGCATTTGCTTAGAATTGATGTCATTGCATATTGCTTTCAGTTGAAGGCTCAGATGGTGACTTCTAATTTTGATCGATCTACCTGCAATACAATTCTAAAACACATATTAGGCAAATTTGCTTATATTTTTCAGGCACCCTCATTATTTCCCCCTCTATGTGATATCCAACATAGAGTTAATCTCAGGGACAACAAACCCATTAAAGTTAAGCCTTACTAATACCCTCATTTTCAGAAGGAGATTGAGTAACAAGTAGTAGATATGTTGAAGCAAGGGGCAATTTAATATAGCACCGATCCATATTCTTTGCCAATATTATTGGTTAAGAAGAAGGATGGCACGTAGTGTTTTTGTGTAGATTATAGAGCTTTGAATCATGCCACTATTAAAGATGAGTTCCCTATCCCTACTATTAATGAATTACTAGATGAATAGCATAGTGCCTCTATTCTTTCTAAATTGGATTTAAGAGTAGAGCATCATCAAATTAAAATGTACCTTAATGATGTTGATTGCTTTTCACACTCATGAGGGGCATTATGAATTTCTAGCAATGTCCTTTGGGTTGAGCAATGCCCATGTTACTTTCCAAACTATTATGAATATGATTTTTCAACCCTATTTAAGAAAGTTTGTGATTGTGTTCTTTGATGATATGGACCAACATGTAGAGCATTTGACCATAGCATTATAAACACTCTTTGATAATACTTTGTTTTTGAAGAAAAGTAAGTGTGCTTTTGGTTAGACTACTATAGATTACTCAAGGCATGTAGTTTCTATAAATGGGGTGCAACCAAATCCTTCTAAGGTGAAGGTTGTTAGAGAGTGGCCATTACCTTAGAATTTGAAACAATTACAGGCTTTTTTGGGGCTTTATGGTTATTATAGAAGATTTATTAAAGCTGCTATTGCCTCTCTACTCACCGACATGTTGTAGTGAGATAATTTAAGTGGACCGGACAAGCTAAGGAAGCTTTTGAGAAGCTGAAGCATTCTTTAAATTCTGCTCCAATTCTAGCTTTGCCTGATTTCTCTAAAGAGTTTGTAGTAGAGATTGATGCATCATCTATGGGTATAAGGATTGTTTTGTTGCAAGAAGGCCATCCTATTATGTGTTTTTTTAAAAAGATGCCATCTAATATAACGAAAGCTTTGCCCTACATTAGCGAGTTGCATGCTATGGTGGAGGCCATAAGGAAGTGGAGACGATATTTGCTAGGGTCACATTTCACTGTCGAAACAGACCACAAAAGTTTAAAGGAACTCCTAAATCATGTTATTCAAACTTTGGAGCAGCATAAACATTTGGCTAAATTGCTTAGCTATGACTACACTATTGTTTGAAAGTCAGGCTAGGACAATAAAGTAATCGATTCTCGATTAAGACAGCATGACATGGCTTATATGGCTTACTCTATTCCTCGTTTTCATTTGTTAGAGGAGCTATAGGAGGAATATCATCATTTATCTGCTTTCAAGTAAGTAATTGCTGATTTGCAGAGTAGGAAACAATAGAAGTGGGAGTTGCATTAGAAGAATAGTATTTTCTTCTTTAAGGATAAGGTCTTTCCGGTGCCTACTTTGAAGCTTATACTAAAGCTTCTTTATGAATGTTATTCAGTACCAGCAGTAGGTCACTTTAGAGTACTTAAGACATATAAATGTCTTGCTTCTAAGTTTTATTAAGAGAGAATGAAACCTGATATTAAAACTTATGATCAGACATATATTGTATGTCAACAAATCAAATATAGTATAAGGAGTTTGTAGGGTTTATTATCTCCTTTACTGATGCTTAATCAAATATGGGAGGATGTTTCCATGGATTTTGTTACTTCATCATCTAAGTCACAAGGATATTCGGTCATTCTAGCGGTTGTGGACAGACTCTTTAAGTATTATCATCTTGGTGCCTTGGAGTCTAACTTTATTGCTTCAAAAGTTGCATCGTTATTCCTTCATATGGTTATTAAGTTGCTTGGGCTTCCTAGATAAGTGGTTTTCGATTGAGAGCCTATCTTTGTTAGCCAATTCTGAAAGGAACTGTTTCATTTGAGTGGAACCAACTAATCTTTTAGTACTGCTTATTATCCTTAATTTGATGGGCAAATTGTGGTAATCAATAGGATCATTTAACAGTGTTTGAGAGAATATGTGATGGAACATCCTCAATATTAGGTATGATTTTTACCATAGGCTAAGTTTGCCTATAATTTATCTTATCGTCTAGGTGCCTCTATTATACCTTTTGAGATGGTATATGGAGGGAAAACTCCTAGCATTCTTACATATATTAAAGGTACTACTAAAGTGGAAACAACTAAGTAGGAATTGTTGGCTAAAGTGAGGTGTTACGACTATGAGAAGAGAATCTGTTAGAGGTTCAGTAGTATATGAAGTCTTATGCTAATAAGTACATATCATATGTTACTTTTGAAGTAAGAGATATGGTTTATATGAAGCTTTAACCCTTTAAGCGGCTTTTTCTTTTGCAAGGTTTTCATAAACTTCCATAAAGATACTATGGTCCTTTCCAGATCACTAAAAGAGTGGGACTTTGTGCTTTTGAAATAGCATTACCAGATTCAACCATGATATACAACATTTTTCATGTTTCATTACTTAAAGCTACTAAGGGTTCCACTATTTTGTCATTAGCTCTTCCACCGCATATGTTATTGGATCATTTGGTTCTTAAGCCACTATCGGTAGCGGGGACTAGACATATACAGAAGGAGGGACAGTGGGTGCCTCAAATCTTAGTCCAGTGGAAGAGGACACTTATTGGGAAAACTGAGACACTTTTCGATAGATCTATCAGATATATGACCTTGTGGACAAGGTCATTTTTCAAAGGACAGGAAAAATTGTTAAAACAATAGGAACATTAGTGCAATAACCAAAATGGTTAAAAGGATTTGGCATGTAAACGTAATATCATAAACTATTTTAGTTTTAGAATGATAACAGATCTAACTAGATCCGGTATAGTAACAATTATTAGAACGAACTTAGAAACAGAAACAATGAGAAAATAATAAATATGTAATAAGTATAAAAGAAAAAAAGTAAGAGGAGAAAAGGGTTATCGAAAACCTTTTGCAATATCTGTTATCTTCTTCTTTCCTTGACTTTTTGGAGTCTAGTGAACTCGAATCATTGACATTTCGTAAAACAAACAAGAATCGAGTCAGTACCCACATTAATTTAATATCAAATAAAAGGTAAAAAGTAATCAAACATAGCTTACATGAGAAGACTTGTGAGGATTACGGTTTTGCATAACACAAGATTAGTGAACCTCATGAGAGAGATAGGACATAGTAATAAGACTTCAGGAGAGGAGAGAGAAAGTGAAAGTAAGATAATATGATATATTCTATTGTACATATTTGATACTATTGAGATAAGTGGGCTAGGCTTAATAAAAATCCTAAAATTTGTATTCTATGTATTTTAAGATGGGTACAAACTATCCTAATATTATATCCATATTTTGTGGGAGTAGATTTCGTAAGATTATTGGCTAAAACATATCGTGTGATTCTTTTTATTCACTCGAAACTTTAGTAAAATCCGAATAAATACCTTGTAAAGTAAAATTACTCACTTACCTTTAAACATTAGTGTTGCAAGTAAAACTATTATAAACAACAAGTTTACCACTTTGTTCACCAATATGAGCACCAAAACTATTAATTAATTTGGTGTGAAAAGTACTTAGTTGTTTTAATCCCATTTCACTGTATACAATTCAATCTATAATGTAATCTTTACTTATATATTTCAATGCAAATTTTTTTTTTTTAAAAAAGAGTAAATTACAACAGTGAACTATGTGAACTTGTAAATTACATCAAACATCCCGATTTTTCAAAAAAATAACAAATGCGCCCCTACTTTATACTAATGCAGCACAAATATTGAAGTATCATGGTCGCTAATCGACACGTGGGCTTTATTAATAGTTGTATTTGAATATTATAAATTTATAGTTATATATTAATTGACTAAAATAGCAATACATTAAAAAAAAAAGAATATATAAACATATTTTCTAACAATTTCTCTCCTTATTTTTATTCCCGCCCAATTTTTATCCCCATTTTCCTTAAAATCGCCATTGCCATCCACCGAAAATCCAATCCACTTAACGAACCGGTCCGTTAGTTAAAAGTGACCGCCTTTTATACCCTTTCCTTTTCGGTGTTCGATAGTGAAGACTCGCTTCCGACGGATCATCGAAGCGGATACTCTTTCTCTGGATTATTCTTAATCGCATCAAAACCCTGGCCCTAGACAGTTGTTGCATCATCAATCAGCAGGTAACGAGAGAATACGGATGGCTGTGATTAGGGAAAAGAAAAAAATTTCTCTTTTTTAAGCACTTTCATTCATTTTCTGCTTATCGTTATGCAAAATCATAAGTTGTTATTATAATTTTTTAATCCCATTTCAGTGTCCGTGTTCGATGAGAAAATGTTGGGGGAAATGTATTTATTTATGATTGTCTTACTGTTAATTTTGAATTTTCCGTGCACTGCGCAGGAAGAACAAAGCTTGTGCTGGTTTCGATTGATATCGATGCTTATCTCGATGAAATAATGGTGGATTGGCGTGTAATGGTACGATTTTGGACTCCATTCGTGTGAATTAAAAATGTACCTTAGAATTTTAGAATTAGAAATAATAGCAAATTTTTATTTGCATGTCGAAAAATTTCAAGAAAAAGATGTAGTTTTCACTTAATATGTGTTTTTCTCTATTCTGAGGTTGTTTTTGTTTTGTCGAAAGCATTTTTCCGGATTTTTTTTTGGCATTCGTTGTGTTTAATGCTCTTAATTGTTTGATAATATTGTAGTAATCTCAAGGGGTTGCAGCGCCTAGTAGCTTTTAGTGGTAAGTAGTAGCAAGAGATCACGGTAGCAGACAGCCCTTGATTATGATGATAGACAGTCGTGGAAAATATGGATGAAAGTTAAATATAACTCTTTCTGAAAATAAAAATCATTGTTCTCATTTTTAATGTTTATATTCCAAGATAATTAAGCACCATTACTTGTCATCATTTGCAACCTTGACCATCCTTGCTGCTGAAAGCTATCGGTAATTGCATCTTCATTAGCGCACTATCATAATATTTGATAATTCAAGCCTTGATGTCTAAAAATTTTAGGAAAATGTTTTCCATATAACAAAAACAACCTTTATTTACTTGAAATGCAGGCATTAACTATTGCCACCTATCTCAAGTCATTATATTTGTTGGACTACTATGGTCTCCTCAGGCCACTTGCTGATACTAGTTAGCACTTAGCACCATTGCTCTGGATTGCCTTATTTATGATTATGTACTATTAAGACTATATCATGACAATCATTAGCAATTTCCAAAAAGCCATTTTCTGAGAAACATACATGCCCATATAATTCAGAGATATTTCATATTCCTTCCTTATATATTCATACAAAGGCTAAATTTTCTAGGTCTGTGCTTATGAGTACCATCAAGCAGTTGCCTGAGTCTACTCGGAGTTCAGTTCGTTCAGGAGTTCTTTTGTGTGACTTGACAAGGGTGGTTGAAGAGCTAGTCTTGAACAGTGTCGATGCTGGTGCTAGGAAGGTAGTTGATTTTTCTCACTTGTATTTGGTTGAGTACAAATATTTGAGTTGGGGTGTTATGAATGACAAAGAGATGAAAGTTCTGGTCTCCTAGTTGAATCATTTTCCAAAAGAATCTGTGGTAGCATGTTAGTGCCATGCATATGAAAACATCTTTTATTTGGCAAAGCTACCCGAGTTGGATGCTCCAGTTGCTCCAACCAATCTAGTAGACCGGGAGAGGTAGGTTATTTACTTGACTGAATGGAGAGTCCAGCAGCCAGGAATATCCTGTGCTGGTTGTGCAAACACTATTTGATTTAAAGCTTTTCCAGTGGAACTTGATTTTTCTCATTAATATTAGTATGTGGGCTCGTAAATTTATAATCCAGAGCTGCTATATATCCTGGTGCTGTTGCTGGCATTCATCTTTCTTGGTTGAATTATTTTCTTCCGTTCCTCTTGACAATGAATTTAACAAGTCATTTGCTCCATCAAAGGCTTTTAAGCGAAAAAATTGCCATGTTGTCATAGCAGAAATTGATAACCTGCCTTACCTATCCTGTCTTTACACTAGCCTTTAAGTAATTTTGCATGTCTGTGTGATAGGCTCATTGATTGTTTCTGGTCAACGTGTTCACCACTTTAACTCTTTTCAACATGTTCACCACTTTTTCTCCTTTTTTCCCTTACTGCCCGTTCACTTTACCATTTGAAATAAATGGAAACTGAATTGTAACTTCAAAGGAATAGAATAGAATGTAATAGCTATTTTATATCTATTATATGTCTTTACAGTGTTTAATTGATATAAAATAATGTAAAAATTTCACTGGATTAAAATTAAAACATCAATTATACCCTTATTGGGGATCCAAAACTCCGGCATGCTAATACACTTCTTCTTTATCTGAAACCCTAACTGCCTCCAATGTCATACACCAAATCTGTCACCACTACCATAGCTTTGGAGCAATTAGGATTCAATTACACAAGACCCAAGCTAAATAATAACAATTTAAACGTTAAAATATAAAAAGAGCAGGAACTCAAAGAAACAACAATTGACTAATTATAGGAAGAAAATGGGGAAAATCGAAGAAAGCTGGAAACTTTGTAAATCAAATGAAAAGATTGGAAACTTTTAAAACAAGATATGCATCATTTAAAGAAACAATAATCTCACAAGCCCAACAAAAATAAAATATCTACTCAGCTAATTATAGGAAGAAAACAGAGAAAGTCAAAAACTTGTTATTAGGTCTTTTGGCTTCCATTGTCTTGGTAAAAATGCTTGTTAGTTTAACTCACTTGGGTTTTGGATTAGGGTAATATAGTGAGACTGAAAAATCAAAACCATGTCTCCCAAGACTGTGAACAACAAAACAGTACATGATAAAGAGGAACTGCACTTAAGGTTGCTGGAGATGGTTGAGTTCACCTGTGATAGAAGGTCACTGGATGTGGTGGCCTTCGCTGGTGGTGGTTCAGTAGACAATTGCACTGGAGTGGTGGAACTAAGTGGTGTTCACAAGCATAGCAGCATTTATGAAAAAGATCATAAATGGACCATTAAATAGCAATTTATAGGATGGAAACATAAATTGCTATTCGATATTTTGTGTAATAGCAATTTATACATAATAGCTTTCCGATGACTAAAGTTCAACTAAACAGTGTAATACTAATTTTATATGAAATAAGGGGGGATTGAAGCTACTATTTCCCCTAAGTGAACATGTAGTTAGTGTCAAAGCATTTGACTAAGTGTAGCATCTTCATGCATTTTTGCTAAGTGTTTCCATCAGGAAGCTGCTTGACAATTAACTAGCATTCAACATGCTCCACTTTATTTTATGACTGCCTCCATGCAAAGAATTGATGAAGTTTACGTTTTAGGTATCAGTTTTTGTAGGGATTGAATCCTGCTTCGTGAAAGTAGTGGATGATGGTGAGTGCCCATTCTATTTTCTATGGTGAAACTTGTGTAGTATGCAGACTGCCTGTGCTTATGCTTCACTTATGTGTGCTTAGGATCTGGCATTACAAGGGATGGGTTGGTGTTATTGGGAGAAAGATATGGTGAGTTACTGTTACTGTATACAAATGGATGTTGGAGCAAATTAGAGTGGTCGAGAAATGCAGAATTTGCAACAATCTCAATATCATTTCAAATTTACATTGTCCTTTAATGTATATTCTTTGATTTATAAATCAAGCTAAAAGAATATTGTGAATTACATGATTTCTATTATATGACCAAAACTATTATTATTTGCTTTGTAATAGAATCTGAAATTGCACTTTCATTGGATTGAGATGAAATTTAACCTTTCATAATGTATGCAGCAACATCTAAGCATTATGACTTTGATGATATTCGGTGTCCTGGTTCTCAAGGAGAAGCACTGGCTTCAATTTCTGATGTGTCGTTGTTAGAAATCATATCCAAAACTCATGGGAGGCCAAATGGATATCGCAAGGTTTTAAAGGTACATCGAATCCAGGCTGGTTTTATGAGAATACCTTGCTTAATTAATCTTACTTATTGGAATAATGCTTTTCTGCTTCTTGCTCCAGGGCTGCAAGTCTCTCTGTCTTGGAATAGATGACAGCAGAAATGAGATAGGCACAACAGGTGAGGTAGAGTTTGGGGGCTTGGAGCAACTCTTTTAACCATAGATGTCTGTAACTGCAAGATTGTTATTGCAGATTAGGGTATTGAAAAGTAATATCGTGCAACAATGGGAGATAGAGATAGATATTTTAAGTGGAATACAACTTGTATAACTATATTTAAAGAACATGCATATACTAGGTATGACTTCACCAATGAGTTTTGACTCAGTTCTGGTTTTCCAAGGATATGCTACGTCATTTTGACTGCTTTTACTGTATGCACTAGATTAGAGGTTAGATGAAATTTAGGAGTTGATTTTTCTGCTAGTCTTTGCTTGTTTCTTATTTTCCTTTGGTTCTTGCAGTTGTTGTTCGTGATTTATTTTACAACCAACCAATAAGAAGGAAGTGGATTCAATCAAGGTTCCCCCTACACTTGTCCCATTGTTAATTCCCTTGGTCTGTAGTGAGAAAGATCTCTGTGGACAATATAGCTTTTTAATTTCATTGAACTTGCTTGATGGTTTACTCTCTTCTTTTAGTCGCAAGAAGGTTCTTGAATCTGTCAAGAAATGCGTGTTTCGCATTGCTGTTGTGCAGCCACAGATCTCATTCAAAGTCATTGACAATGAAAGGTAAGTTCTTGTTGAATGTCTCAGCTGGATCTTGAATCTGTCAATAGCTAATGGTGATGTCACTTGGTGTATAACACAGTGAGGATGAGCTGCTTTCTACACATCCTTCTTCATCTCCACTGCCTTTGCTAAGGAGTGGTTTTGGCATTGATGTCGCAACTGCTTTTCATGAATTGAATGCTCATCAAGGGAGTTTAAAACTTTCTGGCTACTTGTCGAATCCCTCCAACTGTCTTCCTATAAAGGTTATCGTTTATACTCTTCTCCTTGTTTATTTTCTCTTTCTACTTTTAATTCAATTATTATTATTAATTTCTTTTTGGCAGGCTGTTCAGTATGTCTGTATCCATTTCTATTAGGATTATATAATGTAATACTGTATGTGAAGTTTGTCTGAAGAGTATAAGCACATGATGCTCTTGGGTTATACCTTGACAGTAGCAGATATTAACTTCCGATTTATTTCCAAAGGTCCAATTCACAAGTTGGTAAATGACTTAGCCAATAAATTTGAAGGTATAAACATACAGGCGGCTGGTAATGGTTCCCGGAAGGGTAAGAGGAATAGGCCTTGGGCTTGCCCTTTGTTTCTATTGAAGCTGAATTGTCCTCAGTCCTTCTATGATTTAAGCTTTGAGCCATCAAAGACTCTTGTGGAGTTCAAGGTAAGTTCTTTTTCTTTTTGGGATTTGAGATTAATATAGACATGTATGAATGTCATTCTCATGGGTTCATTTCCAATGATAAACAATCTCAACTAAGGATTTGTGCTCAAATAATGAAGTTAAAGGTTAAAAAGTGCCGTATGCTTTCCAAAGTCCTAGTCTTTGTACGTATGTAGCATCCAATGGCATCTTTGTGAATGTATGTTTTTATTGTCCAAGCTTTTGTATGGGGATCCTATGGAGACAAGACATGGGTAAAGTGGCATGCAATTGTAAATGCAGCCAGTCCCATCTTGTGCAATAAAGTTCTAGTCTATTATTGGGTTCTCTATTGGATAGTTTTCCATTAACAAACCCAAAATCTCCAAAAAAGATCCTCATGAAGCTTGTTAGAAGATAGCTTCTTCCTCCTTTTCTTTGGCTCAAATACACCTCTGGAAAGAAGATTAGATTGCGACAATATAATTCGGTCATACCATTCTGAAATATAAGATTTATTCATGGCAAATAAGTTTCTTTTCCAACTTTCTCCTTCAAATATGCTATGTCTTGCTGGTTTTTAAACAACTAACGATTTAACTACTCTTGTGCACATATACAATTACCAGTTCGTGCTCAACTCCACCACTACTATCTGGTATAAGAGTCATGTAGGACTGCTGTAAGAATTTTATGTCAAACTCAACCTCCAGTGTAGTCTAATATTTTTGCTTCTTTAAAATTGTTTCCTGTCTGACAGAGTTTTCAAAAAATGTTCTGATGAAAGCAAATAGGTTTTTCTGACAACTGAGTTAGATAACAAAATTTAAAGACGAAAGTGTTTGTTGGTTTGTCTTTGGAAACCATGGTACCTTGGAATTTCTGAAAAATTAGAAAATGGAATTTCAAAAACAGCTTCAAGTTTCTAAAGAGGGTCATTTTTTTCTTTTAAAAGACAATCTGAATGCACGTGTTTAGATAGAAACCTTGGCATTTTGCATTAAGTTTGTGAACAAATTTTAAATATATTTTGAATAGGCTCTTGAGTATCTCCATTTGTATGTGCATTTCAATAAGCTTCTGCATTTGTTATCCTGGCATATTGTAGACCGATCTTATAGGCTTTGATCATAAATGACTGTCTTTATTTGCCTCAAGTTAGTTGGGTAAATCATTACCCAAAAAGAGTTAGTTGGGTAAATGTGTATGACTGCATTCTGTTAAATGATGGCTTCTCAGGATTGGGCTTGTATACTTGCATTCATTGAGAATGCTGTTCGAGAATCATGGTCAGAAAAAGCAAGTGAAGGTATAGAATAAGAAATATTTACTCTTGGCTATATTGTATCGAGGTATTTAGTTGTAATGTCAGTGGCCTTTGACTCCATCTAGGATTGTTCCCACATCGACCCACTGCTATGCTTGGAAAAGATCTAGTGCAAAGAGAACACAGGACTAGCAGCTCAGCAAAAGAAGGTATCCTGAGTCCTAGCATGTTGCTATGTACTATCTCATACAGCAGATATGTTTGTTATTCCTTGTTCTATCTGTGTTTCCATGCTATCAAACTCCATGGTTCTAAGTTTCTTTAGTTTATGAAGTAGTAAACTTTTCTTAGTTTGACAATCTTTTAGGTCAAGAACGATTGAAAATATTTGAAGTCAGAAAGAAAAATTGCAGATCAAAAACTGTTTGGGACTCCAGTGATTTTCCCTCATTTTCTGTGGAGGGTACCCAAAAATGCCAATCTGTAGATGCTGGTGATGAAGGAAGTATCTTACAGCCATATTACCCTGACAACAGAACTTGCAGGACACGACAAGATGAAATGGGTTCGCTACAAGCAAATAATATCTTTAAGCAAGGGAACCCTAATGTATTCCATACCAAACATATAAACCAAGTGAACCCATTGGAGGAAAATGATCATGAGGCGTTTTGTGACGATTTCCCATCTGAAGGAGGAAATTTATTCGAAAGATCATCTATTGCAGTAAAAGATAATGAAAATATCTTTGATTGCCGTGTTTCCTGGGAAGAGAAGTCCCTTGGATTCCATTCCGCCTTCGTGAACAACTTTGATATATGTACATCAGCTCTTGATTTTCCAAAACTGAGCAATGACTTTGAAATAAGTGACGGTAAGAGGAAATGGTTCCTGCATGGCTGCTCCTCGAGAGGGAACCTGCCACTTGACACAGTATCATTAGACATTGGTGTGAATGAATATAAAACATTTGCCCCAAAAGATGAACAACAATCTAGCTTTGAACACATTGGTCTTCAGACACTAGATACCAGCGACCAAACTTTCTCTGAGAATGATTTTGTTCTTAGG
Source organism: Lumnitzera racemosa (assembly GCA_024138005.1). NCBI lineage: Eukaryota > Viridiplantae > Streptophyta > Magnoliopsida > Myrtales > Combretaceae > Lumnitzera > Lumnitzera racemosa. The sequence goes on along the minus strand of JAMXBC010000008.1, from coordinate 12,177,694 downwards.
GTTCCTCAGAAGGTTAAATTCTGCCATGGTCAGCCTCTTCTGCATCCCAGATCAGATGATTATATACCAACCAAAATTGATTGTCCTTCTGCAGCCTATCCCATGTCATCTCATGTTCATGACTATTATGCTGAAGAAATTGGTACTCAATCTCTTGATTTCATTCAAATCCAAAATGCTAGCTCCCATATTCAGTCCCGGGTACCTGAAAAGGATCTCCTTGCTTTTGATGCACCATTTGGCTCTCCAGTTAGGGAAGAGGAACATTATAACAACACCAATTTAGTAAATTCAATTAGAGATAGCAGAAAATGTAATTATAGGCATAGGTTCAATGAGGAAGAGGACTGGAATTTTTCATGTGATATTGTGGAAAATACCCCTTACAAAGGAAAGGATATCCTAAGTGACGGAGATTCTGTATTGAAGTACAATTGCACTGGTAGTTATGATACGACTTTTTGTGAGTCTCTTCAAGAAAAAGATAAATGTACATTTTGGCCAGAATCATTTGATATTTCAACTAATAAAAGAAACTGCCCTTTTCAAGATCTATATCACAAGGGTATGACTCAGTTAAAAGGAAATGGGAATAGTATGGAGTTTGGTTGCAACGGTAAGAGAAACCATGTTCATAAGGAAAGATCAAGAAGAAGCCACTCTGCTCCACCTTTCTACAAAAAAAAGATGAGGTTCATATCATTGAATAATCTTTTCATATCAGGTGTTCGGAATCCTGATGACAGGACTCCTGAGGGCTTCGATGACTTCCCAGGTTTGTGAATACGTTAATCTCAGTAATTTTATTCCCTCGCCACAACCCGATAGAGGGGGGGAAAAATCAGCTAGTAATAAACATAGAGAAGTTGATTTTGAGTATTCTCACCTTGTCTCTTACAGATGCTGGTAAAAGGCATCAAGAACTGATTGATAGGGGGGAGAATTTGTATTCTGAACTTAGCTCTCAGGAGCTTTCAGTATGGGAATCTAGGTATTTCACTCTTAAAATGCTTATCTTGTTGTTCTAATTTTGAATAGGTAAATGAGATGTTGGTCTTCTCTTTGGATTTCAGGCAAGAGGGGCAGGAGCCTTGCATTGACCCGAATATTGGAGAACCCAGAGGTCAAAATTTTGACAACTATGGATTTCCATGTTGCAACTTCTGTGAATTGGAATGTCATTTATGTTTTGTTTGCATTTGATGGAGCTATATGTTTTTATATGTTTTCATCAGTATCCAGAAGTGGTTTTTTTAGTTTTATTTTTTATTTTTTAATTTTTTTTAAAGTAACCCTTATATGAAAGGTAGTTATATAGCCATTTGCTAGAAGGCTTCTACTGACCCATCTAATAGGAATAGTTACATGTTACCATACACATTTTTGTGCTGTTCCCTGAATTTGTGCTTTTGTTGGGTCTGTTAGGTTTCAGTGATGTTGATGTTGTAAGGATTTTTTAAAGGTTTTGGTGCAAAACCTCATAATATTTTTGAAGTAAAAATTGAGATAATCATTCATATTTGTAATATAATCTGGATTTGGCCACAAATATGCAACTGGTATGTTACTGGATCCTGTGTAATAATGTGTTTTAGGTTGATTTACAATGAAATCAGTTCCAAACTTAGTCTCATTTGTTTTTCCCCTCTTACCTATCTTGAAAACAATGAATTTGGGTTCATCAAGAGAGAATCCAACGATGTCTTAAGGAAATAGTATTTTTGAGAAAATTAGGACTAGTTCCTTCATTTTCTGATCAGCAAAATGTGCAGTACAACATAGCAGCTTTATAAATGTTTCCCTAGTTTCTCTATGACACATAAAACTCCTAGGATATCTACCCATTTGTGACTACCAACACGTACCTTACAACACACTACATATTCACCACATCACAGTATACCGCCCACACCAGCCCTTCTCCACATGCCACTTCACACAACACCAGTACTACAGAGACATGTTTAATACAAACACATCATAAATATACTACTGTTGTTCTTATTCCTACAGTAGTAGACATATATGAATGGGGCTACTTCCTTTTTTTTTTTTTTGGGTTGAATCGGGCTACTTAGTTGTGGAATTAGGAGCTCTAACATGGTACAGTTGGCTACTTGTAATGGCTGGTTCAGCCTAATGTGATTGGACCATCTTTGGCATGGTCTTATTTCAGGATCCATGTTTATCAGTCCTGGATTATTGATACAGGTCGCTTTGCATGTTGTGGGGTTTGGGCGGATGACCTAAGGATCGAGGTCATGCTGCAAATATTGTGCTCCTTATACTTGCATTGAATATTATTTTCATTCTCAAGTGTCTATTGAGAATTCCACTTTGGCATGTCGTGGGTGCACTCTCCCTAATCTCATACCTAGTTGACCTCACAAGGAATACAAGCACCTGGGAAGCCTCTTCCAATTTCCAATCAACTAACTGTTCTTTACTTGTTTAACTCAGTCTATTAGAAAGATATGATCTACAGTAGATGTGATAAAACATTGCTGCCAAATATCTTTTGGGTAATTCATTGTCGGCAAAGACCATTATGCCAAACAAAGAAAATTGAACTCCAATTTGAGGGTCGACTTACTTTTTAAAATATTTGCAGCTATAGCGACATAATTTTAAATTTAGCTCCACAACAACCTGCTCTAAAGCTGAAAGCCTATATATATGGTGTGGATTTTAGATTCATCACTAGATACTCCTTCCCACTTGCAGGTTTGGACTTTAATCAAGTGGGCGATTTAATTAAACGAGTATGAATGATGGTACAAGGGTTCAGTGCGAGATTTTTTGCTCTAACATCATATTTAGTTTAGCTCCATAACTATTTGATTTACAAGCTTAGACTCGTAGATATAGTGTGAACTTTTAAATTTGTTAATATACCAAAATAAATAGGTCTATTATCATTTCTCACTGTAGAACTTCTTCGCAAATTATTTGCATTTTGACTGGAGTTTTTGACCCTCAATTTCCTTCATGGGCTAGCAAGAATATGTATTTGCGTCAGCATTAGCCATTGATCAGTAGTATAGAGGCATGTACAGATATCTGCAATTGTTGTCAAATGGCAACTATGAATAGAATAGTTTCATGAATCAGTGTATTTAATTATAAATTTTCATTGCAATCCTCAAGGTTCTTCATATATTATCCTGTTATTCTTTGGATACACTGCTCAATGTCGATTATTGTGATTCATTAGATGTTGCTATGGGTATCCAAGATTCAGGAGCATATGGCACCAAATGGCGGGAGATCTACGTAAAGGTATGTGCAGATGTGATGTCTCTCTCTCTATAGACATACACATGCACGGCACTTGCAGAATACGTTTGTGTACAATAATTATGGAATAGCTAAGTACTCTCTCTTCACCTATATACCAGGAAAACGGTGCACCATTTCAAAGTAAGAATGAGATTAATATACTGGATATATCATCGGGATTCCTACTTCTTGCCGGTGATTCCTTGGTTCCCAATTCTATTAGGAGGACTTGCTTTGAGAATGCTAGAGTCCTCCCACAAGTCGATAGGAAGTTCATTCCAGTTGTGGCAGGCAGGACACTTGCTCTCATTGACCAGGTTCAATGGATTTTATCTCTGTTCCACAATGTTCCTAAGCTGGCATGAGCATCTGCCATTTCAATTGGAATTCATTATTATTTGTCCTTCAGGGATATTACATTATATATATATATGTATGTAAGAGAACAACAAGCATGCATATATGTGAAGGATTTGATATAAAAGAGCCTTAATAATATCTTCTTTATTTATCATATCATTTTGTTTTGCTTTCTCAGCATGCTGCAGATGAAAGAATCAGATTGGAAGAATTGCGCCAGAAGGTAAATTTGTGCTTATGATCTTATACAAGAAATATCAATTTTTTATTTTGGCCTCAAGATCAGAAATATGTGTAGGTACTAAATGGAGAGGAGAAGACAGTGAGATATCTGGATTCTGAAAAGGAGCTGGTATATTCCTGATGAATTTTCAGGCCCTTCTATGATATTTCTGACTCCGTTATTCTCAAGCACGATATATGGATTTTTCAACGACAGGTTTTGCCGGAGATTGGCTATCAGCTACTGCATAGCTATAGTGAACAAATAAAACATTGGGGTTGGATCTGCAATATCCATGCGGAAACTTCAAGAACCTTCAAAAAGTAGTTTTTATCCGTTGTAAAAAAATTAATATACTTGATTGTTCACAATTTTTGGTGGTTATATCACTTCCTCATGATCTTTATCCAATTATTGCTGCAGAAACTTGAATCTTCTTCATGGGCAGAGAAATACACTGGTGCTACTTGCGGTATAGCTTCATTTTCTTGCTTGTTTCATTAACTTAGAACCTGACAACATCACACATCAACCAAAAACGGAAGATATAAGAAAATAAAAAAGGAGGAGGGATTAAGAAATGTGTCCTAGAGGGGCTTGTTGCCAAAGAATTACTCATTTGCTTCATGTTTGAAAATTCAGTTTAGCCATTCTCAAATGTGCACCTGGTTTTGGCTACTTCTTTTAGTTATTAGCTGACGATCCGATTCTTATGTTAATGCGGATAATGACCAGGTGCCCAATATTCTGGGTGTTGATTTGACTGATGCAGATCTCCTGGAATTTCTTCAGCAGGTTTGCAGAGGCTTGGATCTTTCTGGCCCGTTTCTTCTTTTTTATTTATTTATTTATTTTTTCATTCTTCTTTACCCCCTTTGTAGTTACGCTGTGCATTCTTTTATTTATTTATTTTTTTAAACGATTGGATTAGATCCTTATCATTTCCTCATCCTCTGCAGCTTGCAGATACTGATGGATCATCAGCGATTCCACCAGCAGTTGTGCGAATTCTTAATTCCAAGGCATGCAGAGGTACATATCCCTGATCTTGCTAGTAATTAGGGAGGTGCCAATGAAGGAGATCGGCTCTCATTATATGCTTGACCAATTCTGCCTTCTGCCTGCTTGACTAAACGACTCAAACTATCGTTTCATTTGAATTCCAAGGTGCAATTATGTTCGGTGACACTTTGCTTCCATCAGAGTGTTCCCTCATCGTGGAGGAGCTAAAACAGACCACTCTTTGTTTCCAAGTGAGTATATTCTTAGCTTAATCTTTGAAATCATTTGTCCATATGCTTTTTTTCCTTTTTTTTTTTTTCCCCATTATTTGTGGGTTTTCTGTGGTTAAAAAGATTTATTCAGTTTCCTACATATATACCATCATGACATAACAATGAGGACTTGCATTATTGCAGTGTGCTCATGGACGGCCTACTACCGCTCCTCTTGTGAACTTGGAGGCATTGCATAAACAGATTGATAAACTCTGCACATTAAATAATAGTTCAACTCGGTCCTGGCATGGACTAAGACGGCATGAAGTCAGTGTTGATAGAGCTTCTCGGCGCTTGCTCCTTGACTGAAAAACTCATAGATTCATTAGTTTGTTTTCCTATTTTTCTTTTTCTTTTCTTTTCTTTTTTTTTTAAAGAAAAAACTTCACTCAGTGTAAAATTTTTTAGATTTTAAATGTCCGACGCAGATAAGCATGTCCACTGACATTTCTTTTTCTAATGCCAGCATCATTGGTTTGTACGATAAATTTTAGATGCCAAATCGGTGTATTACATTTTTTGCTGCTAAGATGGATCCTGACTCCTGCTATTAGCTTTATTATTTTGTAAGCAGGAGTTTCAGCTTGATTAAATTGTCCTTGATTACGACAGGAATAGTTATGTTCTTGATAATTTAACTTCTTACGCAGCATGATATCCGCTTTTCCAATCACAATTACGATTAGTTATGTCGTATTAGGATTAATTAATTACTACTCGCCACTTATTGTTTCTGGATTGGTCAGGGATGAAAGCATCAGATAATAAAGCATTGGGAAAATCAGCACACGTGTTGATGCTGTTCCTGTCGCACAAAAATTACAAATTCAGTCTTTTAACATTAACCATATATTTTTTTCCATTCAGATTTTAATATTTGTAAAAATTTGCATACAATAACTTTTGTTAACAAAATCAACCAATAATAACAGAAATTATATAAAATTAATTAAAAATTCGATTCAAAAAGGTAAAAGGAAAAAAATGGAAATGAAAATATGTACGCATATATACAATAATAAATATACATAAATATTGAATATATATATACGTATTAAAAAATAAGCTAAGAAAATAAGAAAATTCAAAAAATTAAAAGAAAGCAGAAAATGAAGGGGAAAAAAGTTATTTGCAGTGGAAGGTCCGTGTTGGGTTGCGACCTACTCTTGTTCAACTGCAGGTAGCGGGGGGTTGGTTTGGTTGCCCACCCCCTTATGTGGTTTGCACAACACCTTAGGGGGTTGAGCGATTATCCTTACTACCATTTCCAAAAAAGAAAAAGAAAAAAATGTAATAAGCATGGATAGCCCAATTAGGTTGCGTACTACGATGGAGTTTTTCACTTAATTTTTTCTTGTAAATGTCGAAGGAGGGTGGCCGCTAAAAGAGTGCATCATTTAAGGTTGCTGTTGTCGAGAACCCGTTAGGGTCGCTTTGTGTACAGCCAAGCCAGCTAGCCAATGCGAACCATTCTATGATTTTTTTATGAAATTATAATTAAGGAAAGCTCTTCTCGCTATTTTCTTAAATGTGGATCCTTTCATTAAATTATATTCGTTTTTTCCCCCCATATATAGATTCTATTGTGATCTTATCTTAGGTAGGTGAACGTTCAATCCATCTCTTGTTTGCCTTTTGCTACCGGTTTTTGCCCATTTGAACGGTATAACTTGTCAGCTTTGGGCGAGAACATAGTCATGTAATTTGATGTGCTGTATTTGAGTATGAGAATCTTCTTTCCTTCTAAACTGAGCGAGAACCTCAAAACTAAGGAAAACAGGCACTTGCTATGTAAAAAAGATACAAGAAAAAATGGGAAGTATCTTCAATTCATCTACTTCACAAACGGCCGAAATATTGCCACGGTACTCAAATGTTAATTTAATTACAAGAAACCTTGCCAAGCAGCAACCTGACAAGCTCAGAATCCAGCATGAATTTTGTCAGTAGACGTGAAAAATCTAGGCCATCTTGGAACCAGCAAAATACACCAGTTGCCTAACAAATTTGTTACATCCTCTTTCCCTCCCTTAGCATGTCTAAGATCACAAAAATTCGTGGAAGAAACCAAATTTCTAGCTTAGCAGAAATCCTCGTCAAGTGCCTAAGTAGCAAGGGAGAGAATCCAAAAGGAATCTGAATTAACAAAAAAAAAAAAAAAAAATGCTGCTTTTCCTTCAATTCTGCAAAATATGGAAAGGATCTAATTGGGACTGGGTGACAACCATGCCATGAAACCTGCATGCGTGTTTCTCGTCATCTTTCTGTCTTCTTCTTCGTCTTCCTTAACATTTCTCTTCTTACATGCGCTCTTGGTCATACACCTCTAGTGATTGGAGCGAAAAGGGTGACAAAGAAAGTGAAGAAAGTAAAACTAGTCCATGTCAGTGCAGGTTAGTATTAATAATGTCCTCGTCAACTGTAAGGGCATGAGAGTATCCACCAAAATCACCCTCACAGTCATTCATCGTCTTTTGCAACCATCTCTGGGTCGACTTCTTTTTCCATGGCACTACATAGGGCCTTCCAGATTGGGACTAGCATTTTCAGAGGTGGCCGTAGTTCCTAAACCAAAGACCAAATGTCAGAGCCTCTACGGACAATGATAATCATCGTGTGGCTTACTTGAATGTCCATTGCACATCCTAGGAGAGGGCCAAACTCTACAAATATAGTAATCGGATGGTTCAAAAATTCAATCATAACTGTATGGGACTTCAATTATCCATTAGTAATTCCAGCAAAACAATCCAGCTCTTACAAAATATTGACAAGTTGACCAGGGAATCTCACCTGAAAAACTAACATCAATTCTTCTTCTTCAAGTACCATCAAAGAGAGGTTCCAGTAACAGGTAACGGGAGTAACACATTCCTGCAATATGGGTTTTAAGATCTTGCCAACAGGGACAAACCGCCTGGAGACTTTTCCACTGAAACATGGAATATTAAGAAGAGCAATCATGTCAAGAATAATCCATCATATTAGTTTCTTTTCTCAGTATCAATTCCACTGAGTTCAGCATCTAATGATTCATTGTCATGATGATTTGCATCTCATTATTAGATTTCCAAGGGCCAAAGAGTTCTGCCAGGGAGAAAAAGGAAAATGAGAAGCTAACAGCTCCAAGTAAAAAATTGAATTGATAAAATCCTCAAAATCTACCAGAGCACAGGTTTCTCACTGTACTTTCAGAATAATTGACTTTACGTATCTTTAGATGGCTACATTGAACTAAAGTCTGAAAACAAGGATTGATACTTAAAAGAGATTCTGAAAATCCATTAACTCGAAGAAGATGGCCAATACACCAATTGGATTAAATAGTGAAGCAAGATGGATATAGCTATTTACCTCATGTAATGTGTTTCTAGCTGAACTCCAAAGGATGGCATGATTATGACAGATTCTGAATTGACCAGAAATAAAAATCTCAATACTTAAATTAGATAATGAGAGAAACTTGAAAAAGGTGGCATAGAATATTTCTTGCCTTTCTTAATAGGCTTCAAAAGCAGCAATTTTATCAAGAACGCAGACACAAGGAAGCTCCAGAAAAGAAGGGTCACTGAATTATCCTGTATGTGCCAAGATATCAAGTTTTAAGGACTTCAAGGTACTCATAGATCCAAATTGACTGTCTGCATTAAATGATATTGCAATGTATAAAAATTATCTTGCATGAAACCAATAAGCATGTGGGGTGGACTAGCCACAGAATAACTCAAAGGTTATCAATTGCTATGAAATTAAAAATCTGCTGGCCCATTGTTTAATACAGGACATGAATTACTCAATCCTTGGTTCATTCGCACTTTATTTTCCTTCTTTTAAAGATCTTCATGCATGAGGCACGTGTGTAATTTAGGTCAAAAATAACTTATTCAACACAAGGACACAAATCCTAGCCAGGCAAATCTTTGCCATATCATGAAATGCAATTTGAAGTAGATATGTATGCAATATAAAGTGGGTAAGATCACGGGAATTTGTGATACCTTGGCCAGAAAAGAATACAGCATATTCCCAAAAATAAGAGCCACAAAGACGTATGCAAAAACAGTCCAAACCACACTCCTTCGAACCAAAACATGGTGACTATCAATACCTCCACAACACTTTGGGTCATGCATATATGTGTACTTAGCATTAGTAACACAATTTTCTCCCATTATATATCATGAGAGGACTTTGGTCTATGCAGGACCTGCATTGATAAAAATAACAAATTTTCAACACAACAAAATCTTAGTAAAGAAAATGTAAAACATTAATTGTGATTCTTGAAGGTTACTGATTTCCGTTGTAGATTAATTTTATGCTCTCAGGATTTGCTGCACATCCTTATAAAGATCAAACCGATATGTAAATCTCATGCTAACATGATGCACTAAAAGCAAACCCTCCTATTGCAGATAACGGGAGGGAGAAGTGCCTCACCTAGAATCCTACATAAGTCACCAAAGAAGCAATTTCTACATCGCATCAATCTCCCCCTCTTATGTCAATCTTGAGCAAAGACATAAGATAAACACTTAATTAAAAACCATGGCGTTAGAAAAGGAATGCAAACCACAAGAGAATTAAAATACTTCAAAAATCCAATTCCTTTTTCTTTGTTTCATTTTCTTAAAATCCAATTCCTTTATTAATGAGTATTTCTTTCTTATTTTTCCTATTCAGCTTTCTCCTTACGGGTTTGTTTTATCTATAACAATAACCTAAACCACTCCTCGCCAAGACATCCTTGAAAAGAATAAGAAATGATAAATGCATCTATGTATACATATTAATACACACAAAAGAAACTAATACACATTAAAAACAATCACCTTTTCAATTTAAAATCATACACTGGAATGCGTATTAATAATATCAGCCTTTCTAGTCGACGGATGCGCAACCTTTAAGAAATAAAATGTCAATGCAACTAAACAAACACATTAATACACATATAAAATATTTAAGAAAGCAAATTAATACTCAATTTACTTATTGTTTCACATATGGCATTTAATTTGAAACAAATATTACAAAACATACAGCGAATTTTTGACGTAAAACTTAAAATGCGTAGATAAGACATCGCAATTCTAGTACATTAGAATCCGAATATCAAAGTTCTATCCTCAAATTAATTAGTAGAATACACGCATTTCACTCATAAATGAGAATTCGATTGCTTCTTTTTTAAACACACAGGGAGAAGACGATGATAAGCTGAGTGATACGTATATATATACACATACAGAGAGAGAGAGAGAGAGAGAGAGAGAGAGAGAGAGGAAACCTACGGCGATGAGGTGTTTTGCGGTCGATGAAGGTGTATGAACTGCACCTGGCGGAGGACGACTTGATGCGGTCTAGACTGAATTGTTAGCTTAGTTTACAGTGTATTGTTTGTTTAGTAATTAAGGGATTAGGGAGATGCGGAAAAGTGGAGGAATATGTAAACGCACAGGGGTCAAGTTTACAGTGTTCTGTTTGTTTTCGTTTGCTCTCTCTCTCTTAATTAATTAATTAATTTATAGTTCACCTTTTAAATTCCTTTTCTCTCTCTCTCTCTTTTTTTTTTTCTTTTTTAACCAAAAATAGATCCAACTTGGTTAAGCCGCATGCAGCTAAGAAACTAGTTTGGATTGCCTTTTTCATCATCTTCATCCTTGAGAACACACCAAAATAACTCAAATGATTAGGTTGATTCGACTTTGCTTCTATAAGACCTTTTTTGAATTTGCACTTATTTTTTATTTTTTATTTATGGACTTCTTTTTTTATTTTTTATTTTTGGAGAATATACCAATCTATTAAAAAAAAATTTAGACTTAAAAAAAATAGAAAATAAAATGTAAAAATATTTTAACTTTCAAATTTCAATAAAATAGAAAATTATACTACTTTATAAATAAGTATTAATTATATTCAAATATTTTCAATAATTTTTTTCAATCGATACTTCGACCTTTTGGCCCTTTTTATTTTTGGACCAAGCTCCAATTTGAGTCCAATAATATTGATTTTGATAAGGATCATTTTCCTTAACTACCTTCGCATATCACAAGTACGGGTAAAGGAAATAATAGATTGTTGAAAGATTAATTGTTTTAAATACAAAATTTTTAATCTAATTATGCAAATACAAACATTTGGTTTTATATGATTATTGATCTTTTTTTTTATGTATATGTAAAATGTTTTGCATTTAGAAAAAATTGCAAAAATTTTAAGGGTTATATTATTTGGCATTAATTCATTAAAAAAAAAAAGTTGATGGATATATTATATGCATCTAGGTAAAATGATGCTTGATTTTGCATGTAATTTTTTTTTAATATCAATTGGTGAAAGCATATAAGGTTAGAGATTATTTGTTTTACACATAAAAATATTGTAGATGGAGATGATGATACGTACCCAGCAATAGTGGTTAGGATTCTTAAAGATGTAAGCTATGAGCAATTGTTAGGTATCATATGCAGTTAATTAAGATTACTTTTATGTAGTTGACTGCATAAAAATGATGATTATGATGTCCAATAGATGTTAATGCCTATAAATGGATGCAATAAGATTAGTTCTTCAATATAGCTATATATATGTAGATGCATTAAATTGACTTATTTGCACCTAAGGATGACTTAGGACAAGAGGCCAATTATGTTGATCCAACTAAAACTCAACTACTTAAATCCCCAATTAGTTGGTTTATTGTAGTGCTAGAGGACATATTTTATTAGTAAGCCTTAGAGGACACATTTTATTAGTAAGCCTCCTAATGGATGAGTAGGTAGTGAGTAGCAACAAACCTTGAGCTAGCCAAGTGTATATGAGGAGATACTTGGTACTTAACCTTTGACCTAGTCCATACAAAGCACATGTTTGAAATTGTCATAGCTAAAGGATAAGTTTAGTCTATTGCCCAATGAGGTGAATGATGTGACAATACAATAGTTTAGCTAAATACACATATTGTAGTTGACGGATAGGACAATTTTTGCAAATAAATCTCAAAACTTCATCCACTTGATGTTCTTCCCCTTTTATCTAACTTCGTGATCATTGACCAATATACTTAGCAGCTATTTACTTAGCTTGGCTTTATTATTAGTTTTGTCTTATTGTTCAAATTGATGCTACAAAGATCAACAAGGCATTGGTAATTCTTTAGGTATGAGTATGGGATCACTTTCCTTACATCACCCATTTGCATTACTAGGTCACAATAGTAGTTAAAAGTCGACAATTACTATGGTGTGAGGAATTGACTTTGATGTCACCCAAATGCCAACACATATATTGCAAGTTATTTGAGTGCTAAGTATCGGAGTATCATCTCATATACTTATGTAGCTTATTTTTCAAAAATTGTTGATGATTGCATATTCTAATTTATAAGTTCTTAGGTGGTTTGGCATTCATAAAGATAAGAAGATATTGTTAGCTTACCCTCTTATTGTCAAGATAATAATAAAAGATGGCTTGCATGGGTATCACTTATCTGCTTCTACATGGTGAGCTTATTCCCTAAGCCACATCACTTGGCAATTTGAAGGCCTCCAATACATACTTAATTTGGAATTGAGGGGTTAGTAGAGGTTAATTAGTTAGTGACTTATGCTACTTAGTTGATTAAATGGTAGGCTATCGACATCTAACCATTTAATTAGAGCCATTCATTATCTTAGTCGATAATGCAATCCTTAACTGTATTGCGTAGTATCATAAGATTACTAGGCGATACAACAATTGGATTGCGGTCATGTTGGGTTATATAGTATGTATATAGATTAATCAATATTTTTGTGTTTCTTCCATTTCTATTTTGCATTTTAATCAAAAAATGTATTGTCAATGCAGGTTGATTTCATTGATTAGCTACCTTAGATGCCATGCGACGACATCATTTCTAAGGCATCGAAGATAGTAAGGGTCATTTATTGATTTACAAATGTTACTATGAACAATGCAACACCAATAAGACTCATTGCTATTAGACATGAACTCACTACCCCTTAGCACCCTAGGGAGGCTGTTGTAAGCCATAAGGTTAAGGACAGGGTTGAAGGTAGGGTCATAGACATACTTATGTAGGATCAAGGATAATCTATACCCTAATATGACTTCTCATGCATCTCCTGCTCTAGTTGCAATTTAGTATTATAAGTTAGGTTCGTCTACAACATCATTGGTGCCATTTCAGACACTAGTACTTAAATCTAAACTTCTAATTTGTAAAAGAGGCAATCTAGAGCTCAAAAAGACGACATAAGGAAAGGGCTCATGTAGGTTAAGCCCAATCCATTGTTAATGTACATGAGTCTTCTCATATGTCACCAGGTCTAAGTTAGGATGACATAAATAATGCAATTGGACATGAATCTATTGGTTTGGTCTCATCTTAGTACTTATCAATTACGAACTTTTGCATGATGGCAAAGGCAACAATTCTAGATTTTGTCTTATCTTCTTTTTTGTTCTCATCATTTCTTGTACATAATTTGTTGTATTTGTATGGACTAAATGATCACTTAATGAATGAATTATTATGTTCTTTTAGTTGTACCTTTTTTAAATTGTCACATATTATTGGTGAAGTTTTTTTTTTTACTTGTTCTTGTCGTTGGTAAAGTTTTGTTATGATTAAGGAGCTTCAACTCAAGTTTGTGTAGGATGTTATGATTGGCACTACAATCAACTCATCTAAAAGTTTAAGCTTATAGATATAGTTTCTATCATTATATTTATTACTTAACACTTTCTTTGTGGTCGAACTTTGATTAATGCCTAACAAATACAACGTCATTAAATTGGGGTTGATTGATAATGCAAGGGTTTGAACTTAGGATTTCTTACTTAAACTCATAAATGTGGTTTGTACCATTATATTTATTACTTAACACTCTCCTTTACTTGTGACTGGACTTTGATTAATAGATTATAGATCATAGATCTTAAATTGTAAATATCTAAATTGTAAGTAGCAAATGTAACAAAATTATAGTAGGAAATGACCATATTTCATAGCATATATGACTAGTATAAAAAGGAATAAAGAGGATGTGGAAAGATTCATTATGCCCTTGAACAAACTTGAGGTGTCTCTTCTTCCTTCTCCCTTTCTTAGAGCTTTGGCTGACTCAAATGGGCCAAATCTAGAAGTTTACCTCTACATAGTAAGCCCTAATAAATTTTTTCTTAAGTTTAAGTCATAGTTATTTTCTTATTGTAAATATGTATAGTTTTTAATATAAATAAAACCAAAACTTATTCTATGTGTAGCTTATCCAGACAATTTACTTTTAACTCCTAAAAGTGGGAAAGAAAAAGAAAGAGAAAAACCCTTATGATCAATTTAATAAATGATTTTTAACTTTAAACTTATCTTGAACTTGTACCAGACAAATCCAATCTTAGATCAATTCAACTCATTCAGACTCGTGTTTATTTAAAAATTTTTGAGTCAAAATTAAACCTATCAAACCAAGCTCAGTTAATTAATATTATCAATGCCCCTAGTCTATCAACTCAGGTAACGGATTTGTTCCTGTAGTGCTTCACTGCCTTATCTAGAGTAAATTCAAGTAGTTGACTAACTAGTCTAGGATATAAATTATATAACACAGAACAATGTCACCAACGGAAGCAGATATAAATTATATAATTCATCACCCTTTTGAGGTCGGACTATGTTGGAAAAACCTCAAATTAAAATGTTTGGAGGTAACAAAAAAAAAAAAAAAAAAGTGAAATACACACCCCTCATCAAAAGAAAATTCTTAAAGTAGAAGACTTTACATTGGTATAAAATTTTTCTTCACAGCTTTAGTATAAATCCATGAAGAATCAGGTCGAAGTGGAGGAAATGGCTGCATTTTATACATTCAGAAACAAGCTATCTACAGAGAACCTACGGCAATTTGCCCATTCCGTGTTTGGAATGAATGTGTCTTATTGTCTTGGATTTAACCTCACACCATATTCCTCAATTTTCCTACCGATGCACAGGGTCTAGCAGCTATCTGGAGAACTTTTCTCATTGTCCATCTTCTTAATTATATATCCTTTAAAATATCCTCTATTTCATCTGCAAAAATAATTCTTTCCATCTCACTAGCTAGGACGTCGATCTGATCATCCAAAAAGTTTGACCACCGTGTTGATTGAAGATCCCTAGAGACCATATTTTCCAGCGAATGGTAGAATTCGTCTGCTGGAGGGTACACAAACATGCGGATTATCTCCCAGGCAGAGCTCAACAGTTTCTTCCCACTTAAAGGTGGAACCTTGTAGGATGCAGTAATTTTTCTCCTGAATCTTGAATCTGCAAGAGATGGCACAAGTATTTTAGGAAGTATCTCGTTTAAGAGATCGTGCAATAACTCGTGACAGACTAATTTCTCGTTTTTGTCTCCGATAGTGGCCAACTTCCTGTAAGATTCTTCGACTTGTTCAAATGCTGCCTTGCTGATAGTCGTTGTCAGCATGTCCCGCAATGGTAAATACATATTGAGAGATCCATCATATAAACCAGAAGCAATGAGAAGATCTCTTATATAAGCTTGCACTTGGTCGTCCAACTCCACTACATTAGACTCGATCGTCTCTAGTTCTGTCGTAATGTCAACAGGCTCTCCTGACTCGAGCAGCTTCAGTTGCCGTTTAAGCTCTGTGGAATTAGAAACAGAAGATCTCATCACATAAAGTTCCCGTGATATCTTGGACTCCGGGTTGATATTAATTGCAAGGACTCATTGTTATCATAATGCCACATGTATTAAAAACCAAGTCCAAACTGATTTTTAGTCAAGAATAACCAAAGGAAACACTATGCACAGTCCACTAGGAGAAGTTGCCTCTAGAATTCATAGTACATAACAAGATAAATTGGAGCTAAGTGAAATCTGCAATCTGATATTTAGGGTTCCCTATATATTGCAAAACTCATCTTACAAGAGATAGTGAGTATCCCTGGTAAAGATGTGGGAGAATACTGTGGTGTCATAGTAAGAGGTCGCGAGTTCCTGTCCTTGCATCATCATTTCACCCATTTAGTTAAGTCATCCACTAGATAGCCTTTAGCCAAAGTCCCGGATCATAAGTAAAGAATAGTAATAAGTATAAAAGCACATACTATACCATGTGTACATGCTTAAGCTTTTGAAATTAGATAATTGTGAAGCTAAATCTAATACATTGAACAATATTTCAATATATATTAACTATCAGTTATTTAAATTAACAGACATTTGTGTTCAAAGATATTCTATTCACCTATCAGTTCTTTTGATTACTATACTCTATACAATATAAAAAGATACACCACAACAATCTATGTAGAGATCGCAGTGGCATACAAATCCATGAAAGTCTGGATACCTTTGAGATTGAGACTTATTTCTTCAAAAACTTTGGGTAATTCATCTTCTTCCATAGTCATATCTGGTGTTGATATTGGGCTTACAGTGTTACTTGGCCTCCAGAATTCTTCTTGAGCACTACCACACATTGATGCTGGGCTAGGAGGCACTTCTGTCGGGTTCTCCTGGGATTTAATATCAGATAGCATGTTAAGCATCACATAAAGAATAAAAAATTCATAACTATAGCCATTAGCCAACTAAAATTTTCAATAAGCATGGATTCTTACCAGTCTCTCGGTGAACTTCAAAAGCACAGTTGGTTCTCTCATAATACCTCTTGCAAAATTAGAATTACGACTCTCTGATTGCATGGCTGTTTGCATCTTTCTGCTAAATAGCCTCCCCCTTAAACCAAAATTGTGTTTGATATTGTGAACCTTTTCTCTGAAATTGAACCTTTCCTTTTTATGTGTTTTAGTCTCCACCAGTAAGTTTTCGTGTTTTGTTTTTATATGAGCACCTGTTGTAATGTGGCCATCCTCAAGAAGAAGCTTCGCAAAGGATGCTCGTGATAAAGGGGCTGACAATGAGCGCACCAGAGTTTTAGGAGATGGTTCCTTGCCTAGCATTTCTTGGTTATCTGGTCCATACCTGAAAGATCTAGCTTGTATATCTTGCTCATGTACAATATTTTCACGGTAGCTACTGTCATTTCTTTCTTGCTTCCAACTATGCCTCAAGATATCCCTAAAGGATGATCTGGAGCTGTCACTATCAATGGCACACATATCCTGGTGTGAGTCTTTCTTCAAAACATTCCTCAACCTTTCTGACCAGAACTTCTTTGTATCTCTGTTGACAAACTTCTGGGAATGCAATCCATCCATCTGACGTTCATTTCTAGATGCTCTAGTCCATTCCGAACAATGCAAATTCACGACAAGGTCATTTGTTGCATGTTCTCTGACATGTTTTTCTATTCTCTGTGCAATTCCACTCCCTCTTACCACAGGACCTCTCTTAGTTGATCTCCCTTCCAATTGACATTTCAGTCGTTCTTTCACCTCCTGAAGAAAATCTTCTATACCGTCTCTTTCCCTGGTTCCTGATGATTTCACCTGTGAATCTTCACTGCTCCAAATTCTATCAGGACCAGGTATTAATAATACTATCTTTGAGGAGGGAGTATGACTGGCAGATTTTCCACTATAAAATGTCTTGGAGGATTGCTCAGATTCTTTGTTTAAGGATTTGCTTCTAAGTGAGCATGCTTCCTTGTGTTCATGAGGGGAAACTTTTAATCTATCCAAGTGATTCTGCAAGCTACTCCTCTGATATAATTTTGTTTCAGAGGTATATCTTCTCATATCTGCTGCATTTTGAGAGGTCATTTTTCCATTAGTTTCATGAAGAACCACATCTTTTTGGAAACTTTTATACCTGTCTTTGGTATTAAGTTCAACACCTTTTGCACATTCTCTGAACCTTGCCGACTGCCAAGCTTCAAATTCTTTCTTGAATTTTTGAAGTTCCTCCTCTTGTGGATGTTCTGTACGACCTAACTTTCTGGTCTTGTGATTACAGCTCTGTTGGTCAGCATTGCCATTCTGACAGTAATACAACGAGTCTGATCCTATCTGTGCAGATGAGTTTTCACTGATATGGCCAATCAAGTCACTTGCATTCTGTTCTTTGTTAATTATCCCTCTACTTTCAACTTTCGTTTTCACCAAAGGAAATGGAAATCTTTTGTCTGCAGGCACCACATCCATCCCCATTAGTCTAGCCACGATGTTTGAAGAATTTTTTCTGTTGTCAGATATCCTGGAAATCTCCTCATTGAATGATTTATCAACTAGGGCATCAAGTGTAAGATACTTTCTTTGGTGAGGGTCTTCTTCCGTATGATAAAAATCCTGGGATATAATAGTTTAGTTTATTATTTTTGCCAAAAGGTTTAGGAGGATTGAACAAGAAGACAATGTGTCTACTTAAAAATGAACTGAAGAGTGCTTCTTTGTATGTTTCTACACATACATAGTTAAAAAAGCTTGTTACCCAGAATTTTCAGTAAATAAAAAGAAGACAATAGTAATGCTCTAAAACCTGACTATTGATAAACTGCATATGTGTGGATCAGTTGATTGAAGCATAGATAATGACAGGATTACCTGTATGTTCTGTGTGCAATATATCTCACGAGCCTCTACCTGCATCTCCAAACTGTTCCGGGGAGCTTCAAAACCTACAAATTGAATCATCTTTTACATGAAATCATTTTATACAAGTTTCATTCAACTAAAGTCCCTTTTTAGATGGAATTCACGGAACTATCATTTATAAATAAAGCATTGCATTTTTGATGGAGATATCGAGGAGAAATTAAACCATCAATCCTCTAGTTCTTCCCCCCAGTTTCATCACTAGAGTGGGGCTCAATGACCTAAGACATCATTTCACGATATATCCAACACGAATCTACTTGGACATTCTCTCTTTCTCACTCATTATATAAGGAGATTTTTAGAAAAAGAGATGTGATTAGACTGACTGAAAACTAAAAGTGAGGGAAAAAAGAAGAAGAAGAATTGTCAAAAAGGAGGAAAAAATAGAAAAAAAGAAAAGATGTTTCCAGCCAAAAGGGATTATAGATATATCCCAATAATAGCTTTCTATTGCATATATAAAATTTTCAGCATCCATATGTGAACGGAAAAGAATAAGTACCTCCAGCATGTCTTTCATATACAAAAGCTTCCCTTGCCATGGTATCTTACTTAAGTTTTAGAAGAAAATAGGTGAGATGTGAGCCTCTTCTGAAGCTTATATCCAGCCAAGAATAGGACAGTTTCAGCATGTCACCCACTCCTGGCCCATGAACTCAAAATGACTACTTGCCAAATCCAATAATGCACACGGTTTATGCCCGGATGGTAGCATTAGAACACAAACATAGAAAGAGAGCCATTAGATAGCCATGCATGATGTTTTCCAGATCCCTCAAAACGAATTAGAACCATATCGCCTGTGATAATGTTCATTAAAATGAGCAGACATAAAGGTAACAATTCAGCAATTGATCATGTTGCAAGAAAGGAAAACGTCAAATTGCTCATGAACATCATTTTACTGGTCGTTCAACTTCGTGAACTGCCTCCTAAATCTATAGCCGCTTTACATAGAAAAACAGCGTCACTAACCAAATTTGTTAGTTCATCATTTACCCTGATCTAATCACAGAAAGTCTCTTCAATCATTGCTGCTTCTTGTGTTCAATGGGAGAAATCCACAGATCCCCAATTAACTAGAAAGATTTCCAGAAGCAGTGAAGCAAACATAAAACTCAATATAATCACAACCTCTTTTTTCTAGAATATACAATTTTCCCATAAAGATTACATAATGCAACTCGATAATTCACTTAATTACAGAGCAAACACAAATTTCCACGCTGTTAAACGGTATTAAAATAAGCTTGTTGCTTTATTTATTACTTAAAAACAATCAAATTACTTTGGCCAAAAGAATAAATAAATAGATAACGGTAATCAAGCTACAACCGATCGAGATACAGTATAAATAAAATTAATCACAGCAACTACTTATTCTTTAGCATTCATTAGCAAGGAGGTAAGTTTTATTTATCCGTTTCATATTTTAAACAAATCATTGCATATGCTTTAGCATCCATTAGCAGAACCGATCATATAAGCAATCATTACAACAAATCATGAAAAGTGAAGCTAAAGTACAAATGATATAAGCAATTTAACAAGATCTAATCAGAGATCAACAATCTCTTGGTTTCACATTACATCAAATCATAACATCTGCAGTTCATTGAAGTGAAAAATAAGCATTTTGCATAGCTTCAAGAACATCATGATTTCAGCGATGAATTTACTTCTAGTCACCTGTTTTTGCCCATTTCCAAGCCGCCAAACGCGGTATCTTTCAGCTATTCATGAAGTAGCGTAACCAAAACGTAAGACCTTGAAAACTCAATCAGCGATTTATCTGCATTCCTCCCTCTCTCTCTCTCTACAGCTGTGCTTAACGGTGTGTGTTTGGTGAACAGTAAAGAATGAAAATTCAAGGATGTCATGTGATTTAAGCGAGAATGTAGTTAGTTGTATTTTGTTTTTACTTTCATTGGGAAATTTTGATTTTTTTTGTGATTGTGATTGTGATATTATTAAATAGATTAAATTAATTGAGTCATAAGTAATGATATGATAGTACAGGTAAAGGTATGGTGAAGTAGAACAAGAAGAACAAACGACAAAGTGGAAAAAGTTGCTTTTCTTTATTCTTTTTCTTTTCCTTTTTTATTTTTCCTTTAAATCCTAACTTTCCTATTAACAATTAATGAAAAAAATAACATTAATTGTTTTTTATATGTGGATAACAGCCGGAAAATAGAAAAGTTAGAATTTAGGCTTTTGAAGTTGTGATACCCCTAAATAAAATGTAATGAAATTCTTATTATTAAAGCGTATTTTAATGTATAATAATATAAAAATTTATCAAAACTCTAAAATTAAATCATTCTTAAAATATGTGACTCTTTCAAACTGCACCCAAAAAAACCAAAACCACACAAAATAGTAGGATGATAATATGTCAATTGGATTTAACCTTGAATATATTGTTAACAAAAATATGTAATTAGCTTGTGAATATTTTTTTCAAACTTTTAACTAGTTGTGTTGAGATGCAAAGGCCTTATAATGGAGGTGGCATGATCACTTATCTCCCTCAAAATTGAAAACCAACTTAATAATATGTAGTTAAAAGAAAAAAGGAAAAAAGAAAGAAAACTAGTGTGTTGAGAAATCCCTTGAGGCAGCCATCATTTTTGTTTATTTATTTTGTTTATCGATCGATGAAAATACCTTATATATAGGTCGTCTTCATTAATTTCTCAATATTTGTTAAACATAGAGAAAAAAAATAAAAAAAGCAAACTTTTCACGCATTCTTTAATATTATACGTCTTATAAAATGGCCATGAAAAATTTTAGAAAATTATTTGACATTTAAATAAATAAATAGATACAAAAAAACCCGTTAATATTTCTCACTGAGATTGTTGGAAACGTTACGTCATTGAGTCCCTTTCGTTCTTTTGGCCATATCTCTATGTATCGAATTGAATTCAGTAGATGATTTTGGCATGTGATCTTGTGGAATATTTCCATGATCTAAGACTGACTTTTGTGACACGCCTCGTGAATAAAACGATCCTAAACAGGAAACGCATGCTCTCTCTCTCTCTCTCTCTCTCTCTCTTTCCGAAGCAACTGCATGTATTTTGATCACTTTTTGTTGGCGGAAAGTTATAACTAATAAAACTAAAAAAAGTTAGTTGTGCAATTATGATTAACTATGTCTCTATTTAGGGATCTATTTGAGAATGTAAATGACCAAGATATTTATTTAAATCCATTTCAATCGTGATTCGATTCAAATTTAAACTATTCGAATAGTTTTATTATTTTATTAAATCAAACCTAAAGTTTATAATGGCTAAACAAGCTTATAAGTCAAATCATTAATATTAACCAAATTGGACTTGAGTTCATTGACCAAATAAAAAATTAAAGTTAAATTAAATATTAGTATTATTTTAATAGGGGTAAACAAGCTTAAATTAAGTATAACTTAAACTTAATACTATATATCTCAATTTTTTTTATTGCTCTACATCAGTTAATAGCTCTAAGAAATTTTTCATTTTTCAAGGTTAATTGTATACTTCATAAGAAAAAATAATTATAAACTTTTCTTTGTTTTTAGAGCTATTACCAAAGATGCTACGATAGTTATGATTTACTAGCATAAATATTAGTCTTCTAAATAAAATGAATTGGTTCAAATAATTCATTACTAAGTTGTAATATATAATTAAAAAAAAAAATTACGGGATACTATCTACGTTACGTAGTCGATAGTAACTCCCTATTAAACTTACCACATATATCAAGCAAAAATATCATTTGGGCAATCGCAAAATCTAATTAGAAATAGTAACAAAATTTGTAAAGTTAATTGTATGTCTATAGCTATAACTAATAAGAATAGGAAGGATCCTTCAACGTGGCATGGGTCTAGGGCGGCTTTATGAGGCTGAGAGTGTGCATTATTATATTTTGGCATGAGCTATGAACAATGGTCATTGGGACACATATTTGTGAAATTATGAACAGCTCACACGCACGAGGTGTCCATTTGGCGCCATGTTTCTCGGCAAGGTCTGGTGTAATGTTCATTTGTCTTTTAGACTAATAATTTCTTTTCCAGCTCCACGTGGCTGGCTATGGACTTTTTTTTTTTCTTTTTCTTTGCAATGCAAAGGAGCGAGCGATATAAAATTATACATTAATAAGGAAGCGTCCCGACCGAGTTGTAAAATTAACTGGAGCGAATAACCCGAGAGTAGATGGAATCAAGAGGAATGGTCAAAATAGAAAGCTTAGAACAGCTCCCTTGACGGGAAAAAAGAGATAAATGATGGTAATATTGCTCGTGGATTGACATGGGTGTGAAAATACCAAATAATAATACATAATTTTTTAATAAGTTATTATTTATATTTTTATATATTAAAATTTTATTGATATTTATATATTGATAATTAAGGCATATAATAGGTTAATATCATCTAAACTTTCCTTTCTTATTAGAATGTTTAAGGACATCATTGAACTAAATAATTGACCCACAACACAAGCTGTTGGTGTGATTTCCTAATGATATCCTATTCTTATGGCTCATTCACTTTATAGAATAAAATAAAAAAAAATGAAATTAAAATTCTTTAAGAAAAAAATAAGGATGTAATTTATATTATTTTATTTAGTTAAATTTATAAATAATTTAATAATTAACATATAATATAATTTTAATGAAATTATCTTTAATCCATTTTCTTTCTCAACTGTTCCTAAATTAATAGGCAATAGTACTGACAGTGACGACGGCGATAACGATGACGACGATAGTAATGATGATGATCGATGGTGGTAATGATAATAGTCATAAACTTGAGTTAAAATTTAATATTAATTTTTAAATAGGAAAAATTAATTAGATCCTAAGTTTTAACCAAATCTACAAATCGGTGATCAAAACTGTTTAATATCATGTTCTTTTTGACTGATCGGATAATTCAATAGGTATATCATATTCATAATTTGTATTCTCTTATAACTGATGTATATAATCTTTTAACGATAAAAAGAATCTCATGATAATATCTTTCATCTTCACCATGCAAGATTAGCTCCTATCCAAAAAAGAGAAAAGACCAAAAAAAAAAAAAATTATTGTACAAATAAAGTGAAAGGATCTAGTCACACATTTCAAAGTACGTGGTAAGCTGTTAATACTTCATAAATAATACTCTGACTATAATACATCGACATGGCTTAGAATCATATCTTTATAAACCTGATCTACAGTAGAAACTCTGCTTAAAGAACTAAAATAGGAGGAAACACGATCGCTTAATTTAAGTTTGAGCTTGTATATTAAAACAAAGGGGCGTGGTTCCCCATGCAAATTTAAAAACCGTTGTTATTAATCTCCTATCAAGCAACAACTCATAAAGATCATTGTCCGGTGGTGTGGCTTATTGTCATAAAGCATATGTTCCATCTAAGGATTCACATCGTTGGGTTTATCATGTGCTTATAGCCTGTACGTCACCAATGAACTCAATTATTTATTATGGCCCTAGACTGAAGAAGCCCGCCCTTTTTGCCTTTTGGTTCTCCACTCATGGGGCACCAATTATTATGTAATTGAACTTCCAATCCATAAAGAAACAATCTTTAACATTCGGTCCTTTAAGATAAATGAGATAAACTTGAATGGTAGGTTCAACAACCAATATTTTCTTGTAGTAAGGAGTAGGAATGAATCAAAATTAGAGGAACATGTATGGGTAATAGAATGTTGAAGTAGGATTGAGTAAAAAAATCGTGAATTGTAGATCAAATTATAAATCGAATTTAAAAATTGGTTTTATTGCGAATTATTTGGTTTATAGTTTGGTTATATATAAACGATTCGTAATTCGGTTTGAAAAAATAAATCGAACCGAATCGTTTAGTTAAATAAAAAAAATATATAATTATTTTGTACCTTTTTTATATTTTTTCTTATCAATCTTCATAAATTTCATTAAATTTTTCATATTTTGTTATTCTTTATAATAATTTTGTATTAATTATTAAAATTAAGTTGAATAAATTCCATTTAAAATTTCATATTTATTCAAGATAAAAATGTTTAATGAAAATTTAATATAAACGATTCGAATCGTAATTCAAACTGAACTGAATTAGTTTTAATTAAGTTTAAAAAATTTATGAACCGAATTGTATGGGTAGGTTCAATTTAAAAAAAAAAAACAAATCGTTATATTAAGTTTGGTTTAGTTAAAGAAAGCAAACCATACCAAACCGAATCGTGCCCGCTTCTATGTTGAAGATGGAAATATATACACTTTTCTTCTCATAAAGTATGGTGTTATAGAAAAGATTCATAGTTATTCATTCTACTACTTTTATGCCAATCTATTTTTTTTTATATATTTTAACATTAAAAGTTGTATGTTATATCTATATTATTTAAGTAAAAAAAATGATTTATTAGATATTATGCACCATTTGTATACATAATATGTAAATACTAATACAATATTGGCACGAATAGTAATAAAAGGGTTAATTTTCAAATCATTAACACCTTAATTTGTAAATATCATATATATAGATATTTTATTGGTATTTACTTATTATATATATAACACATGCGTGTATTATCTAATAAGTTGTTTCTCGTGGGAAAGTATTGCAGTAAAGTATACAAATTTACCAAATATACTCAATCTTAATGAAAGAGAAGAGGTTACTTCATTTGGTCGTTATATATTAACCTCTTCGTAATTTTAATTTTAAAAAAATAATCATGAGAGTTTTATAGTTATTGAAAATGAGAATAAAAACTTTTAATTTTATAATTATCTCGTATCTCTTAGGCACTTGTACTACATATGCATATATTCTTGTAATTTTCATTAATAATTTAACATTCATTTTTAGCTAGAAAGAGAAATTCTTATTTTTACTATCTGGTGTGAGTACATCATCTCTTACTACGATTTTAAGTCTAATAAATAGTATCAACTTTATAATTCAGACAAAACATTATATATGCACCTAAAGGTTACACTAGGTCGAATTGACCTTAAATTACTGGTTTATGGGTCGGTGTTATGGTGAACCGCGATCGACTCGTGAGCTGGTGATTTAGAACGGGTTGAAAGCTCTTGAACCGGTTGAAAGCTCTTGAATTGTTTTTTTTTCTTTCCTTTACATAATTTTTTTCCTTTTTTTTCCATATTGATCCTTCAACCCCTTTTTTTTTTCTCTCATCCTTCTATAAAGTATATATTAAAAACAGACTCGAATTAAAATATAGAAAAGTGTCTTTCAGTATAAATAACTAATCTGATTAAGTAGAGTGAAGTAGTTGGAGGAAAAAATATTTTTAATTATATTTTACGGTCGCCCGGAAGGTACTTATTTATCCACTAATCGGAATCAAACTACTGTAGTTTAGTTTGGATTTTTAAAAAACCTTTAATTTGTTGGTCAGTTTTACGTATTGCAAAACGAATCTAAGTGTACGTGACTATCCAATTTAAAGGAAAATAATTTTACTTAATCATAATTTGGAAAAACCTAATGCTAAATCACCACTTTTGGGAAAAATCATATCATTTACTTTTTTTGAATAATTAGGAAAAAGGATTTTTTTTTTTTACGTGATAAAACTTTTTCGGAAAGAATGAAAAAAAAGCTTACAATGTTTCCTCTTGAGGTAGTTGTTCATGCCCGTGACTAGAAGTAGAACCTGCGGTTGAGCTTGAGCTTCCATCAAATCGATTCCAATCACTGAAGTAATTATCTTCCTTACTTGATGCCCCGCATGGTTCTTGTTGTCTACAGGTTGCTTTGTATCAATTTTCTATGCAAGTATTTGCCTCAATGTTGACAACAGATAGGGAAGATCGACGTTCGTCGACGATCAGGCTTGCTGTACTAAATGCTTGCTCAACGGTGACAATTGAAACCAGAGTAGTAACTACTTCGTAGGCAATGTGAGATTAAAGTGGGTAGTCCCTTCTGTGCCTTTACTACCACTCTAAAATATCGAAGTCTTTGATAGAGATATTTTTAAAAAACTTAAAATTAATATTAATGTAATGTTGCATTTTAGACATTGGACTACTAAGCCGTTACATCTTCAATTTTTACAACAGTAACTACTCACCCATAAATAAGTAGTGTTGCTTCTTAATAGGTGGTGAATGAGAGACTGATGACTAGTTACCGTACTAACTTTGGTAGTGGTTGAGTATCTCTTCTATGTCGGTCGTTGCTATTGACACTTCATACTATACTTCTAAGCTGTATACGTCTTGAGAATTCATTACGTCTTAAATGTAACCGTAATAAGTTTTCAAATACATTAGTAATAACTCCACTTTACAATGAGAATCTAAAATAGTTGTTATAAGAAAAATACGAGAAATGTCTTTATAATAAGTTAACCACTTCAATATCATATCATATACGCATGCGTGTAAGTTTGGGTCCTCATGGGCTTGAAGTAGTACGCTAAGTATATTGACGGCTGACATAACAAACAAGTGAACACTAGACTTATAAACCTGTGAGAAAGTCTTAATAACATCATGAAAAACTTTTAACAGTTGGATACAAATATTTCAGTTATTAGGGAAAATATCAACTTTCTGCATGTTGTACATTGCAAAGTCACACAGTAGTTCATTGTAAGGAACTGTGCTATGCAACAACTTGTAAATCGAGTTCTAATGGTGTTGCACATCTATCTTAAAATTTCAAGGCCTCTTCCCGCAGTTCGTGTAGAAGTTCCTCTACTTTTTGTAAAGGGACTGCTTCTCTGTTATTATCTTAACAATATTTTTGATTGAAGCTATACTGTTGTGCAAAGTTGTAATGCCATCTTTGACACATAAGTTAAGAATATAACATGCATAACATATATGAAAACCCCTCACCCAAAACGTTGGTTGACAATAATTTTGCAAATCAGATGTTGCTACAGTATTAGTACTTACATTATCAAAACCAACAAAAAAAATTTTCCTCACTGATCCGTACTAATTTAGGATTTTTCTAATAATTTTATAGATGTTTTACATTATGTGCTGCTCATTAAATACCCTTAAAGCGAATAGTTGTTTATTAAGTTACTAATCATCATCTATCTAGTGAACAGTAACACCCATATAAGAATTATTACAAAAAAGATCTGTCTATATATTTGCACATATGGATACATGTGTATTGAGGGAAACGAACTTACCTGTGAGCTCGTTCTTACCTTTGTGGTAAAGCTCTTGTGTAACTCGAGTTAACGTTTTGCGGCTAAGTTGTCTCAAGTTGGGATTGAACATCTCTCGCTCATATGGACTCTGCTACTATGATGTATCTGCATTGAATGACAAGTACATGTTTGCTAAGTACTGTGCTAAGTTATACTTATACCTTTCTTCATCATACCTTATTAGTAGTTGACTAGATGAACCATCGCCTTGGGCAATTTGTTGCTGTGTACTATCGATTCCCACCTCATCGGAATGCTTCAACCTTAAGTGCCTGTTAAGGGTACCGTATTCCTCTCTCGTTTTCAACGAGTAACTCGCATTGCAATAGTTACAGAATGCTCTCGAGTTCCCCTTTTCATCTATACCTTTATGGAAATATGTAGTAAAAATATTCAACTTACCGAGGTTTAAAGGGCTTACTTAAGCTAGATGGTCTTGAATTGCCAAGCCCATATTGTCTTATATATTACTCTTCTGTTTTGGGAATAATTTTATTGCCATCCTCCTCATCCTTGAACATACTTGCCAGGTAACTCATCTCTAAGGGTTCAAATCCTGTAAGTCGTGTAGGGACACTCATATAAGGAGATTCGAATCTAGTAAGACGTTTAAAAAAACTCATGCGTGGGGTTTAAAACCGAGAGGTGGTGTATCTTGGTAACTCATGCGTTGATGTTAAACATCAAAGTCAGGAGGTGATATGCTGCAATTACTCATGCGATGAGGTTCTATATTGAATCTTGGAGGTGATGTAACTTTTTCTTTCATGTTCTCAACTACATCGTGTGCCTTCTACTTATTTAAGTCGTACTCATTATCCGGATACACATGAACATTCTTGAACCGTTGTGGTATAGATGATATATTAAAACTTCCAATGCCCTTACCCTTACTTTTCCCACTAAATGATAAATCGTGCTTTTTACTAGAGAAGGTACGACACAAAAATCTTTTTATGAATGCTAATATATATTTTTTCTCTTATTTACTATAACAAAGATTTATGAATAAAAGACATAGATAATATGTAAGATAAAATAAAGCGAAAATTATATCATTAATATGTGTATGTCAATATTATTTGGTAAAGCAAATGGTTCAATGCAGTAGAATGAAGAATTATGCACAGATATTGATGATTAGTAGAATGAAATATTTCTATATAACATTTCGCAATTGAAAAATTTTGAAGGTAAAATGGTTAGAGTTGAAGCGATTTAATTAATTTATAAAGTAATGGTTATTACATATCGGAAGTTGTCATTTATAAGAAGCGGGAATGGTGTTAACATATTGTTTGAATTTTGAAAATTCAAATTTTCAAAATGTTTCGATGCCGCAAAATTCGAATTTAACAACTCAAAATTTAAATTGCATGCACCAAAAGTAAAAAAGTAAAGGATAGGCAGCCTGCAAACTATAGGCAAAAATAGGGGCGAGGGAGGTGGGGCTGGTCCCTTTTCCCCAACCACTACCCAACCCCTTCCTCCTCACCCCCCCTCCCTTTATTCAATTGTTGGTTAGTAGTTTTTGAACCTCAAGTAGTTCCAACCATATGAATCGCCTACGGTTTGAAATCGATTCTTGCCCAGGTCCATATGCACCTTAAATCAAATTACCTTTTATTTCTAAAATCAACCTCCATAAATTATAACGGGCATCATAGAGAGGATTATCATACATTTAATCTTTTTATTTTTTTTATTTTCTTACTTGTTTTACTAATGGTATTGACTTAGCCAAATCTTTCTTAATATAATTTTTTAGTAATTATTCATATACGTATTTCGTTAAGCAAGTAGGAAGTAGGAATCAGTTTCTTCTTGTGATCTTCTTTATTGCCTGATTTTCTTGTTACTCAATTAAGTCTTTCAAGTAGATAAATGATGTTCCATTAGTCATGTAGGTTATAAGGATACTTCCACTGCGTTGGATCTTTGATGTTACACCTGATAATGAAAGCTACATTTAACATAATTTAGTGCTGGATTAGCAGGTAGCTAACTATATATCCCAAATATCTGCATTTTTATTTTTTAAAATAAAAAGGGTTCCCGTGACATACTTTTTAGAAGTATTAGTTAAATGGTTAAAAAAAAAGAAGGAAAACTTTTTATATTTTTAATATTGATTATATATACATCCGTACATGAAAAGATAAAGAGAATTTGTCATTCAATCCCTAATTAATTCCACAAGCACTCTTCTAACTTTTTCTTTTTATAAAAATATTATTTAAAACTGGAAAAATACAAATAAATCCCTAATATTTACTTATATATACAAATTGGTTCTTAACTTTTCATTTAGTTCTTGACATATTCATATATTGGAAAAAACTAATAGAGAGATTTTTTTATAGACACCTTGAGGACTAAAATTAATTAAATAAAATGTTAAAGATCGATTCATATATATAGATAAATATTAAGAACTTTTATATTTATTTGGGTTAATTATATACTGATATGTATTTATAGTAACAAAAAATTTAACAGAGTTTAATAGAAGAATTTATTTAATATTATTTGAAAAGATCGAGAATTAAAATAAATTAAATAAAAAGTTAAAGATGAATTTGTTTATATAGATAAAGGGTAGGAATTTTTTTATATTTTTTCCTATTTAAAAGTAATTTTTTAAAGATCTGTTTAGATTATTTGATTATGAGTTATATGTCTTGTTTCTTCTCGTCGTCTTAACGAAAATTGATGTTAGTTTCCGGCACAAGTCCTTTCTGTCCATTATAAATTTTATTTTTAACTGTATCTTTCCTCGGTATTTGATTTTGCCAAATCGTTGGGATAAAATAGTACATGCTGGGCTGGATTTTTAAGTCCTGTGGAAGAATTTTCTAACTTAAACGTTCGTACGTGTAAACTGTCAGCGAGTGAGCTTTTAATATCTTCTTCATTAGTATTGTTATTAATAACCTAAAACGTCCGAAGTCATTGGAATAAACTTCTTTAAATTGACGTTTTGGCAATTCATTATGGATTTGACGTAGGAGTGTTGATTTCTTGAATCGCATGGTGCATAGGGGATGCTTCTTATGGCTTAAAAATGTATAAATGATTATTGATGAAGTGGAGAGCCAACAATGGGTACGCTTTGTATGGGCTAGAGGCTTCGGGCCTGACCTCGTACCAACGGGGTTTGCGTCCCTGGTGACAAATGCTTTCGGTATTTCGATGGATCAAACAGTTATGTCAGCGAGAGTCATACCAAAGTTATGAGATTTGAGTTGTTTTTCTCGTTTAAATCCGATTTAATCCGATCTCTTTATCAAATCGATTCAAGTCATCTATTTGATCCTTATTTATATTGATTCTAATTTGATCCGATTTACTCTATTGATCTAATCCAATTTTTATTATTGACAGGATATTTTGAGCATAGACCACTCAAAGCCGATCAGATCCATCAAGCCTCACATCCTTAGACACTCCCCTATAGGCCTCGACCTTAGGACTTGAACTACCCAGGCTCATTAAGCACTGCAACAACCATAAGTGACAAGATAAGGATAAAACGACCACATCCCAATATTAGGGACACGTTAGGTATTACAGCTCTACTCTTTTATACTAACAAGAAAAGATCTCTCCTGCCAATCGATCTCCAACTGCTGGCTCGGCTCGGCTCGACTCAACTTTGCTATAAATACCAGATCACTACTCAACAGTAATACTCTCTACACTTTACATACTAAGCCTACACATTAACTTTAGTATTCTATACCTTCAAGCCCACTATTAACTTAAATATCGGAGTAACCATGCCGGACAATCTCTTAATATCCCCTCACAATATATTGTTTTGCAGCCCATCATATGCAACATCCAAAAGACTATGGACAAGAATCTTAAGATGACATTTGGCATCGTCTATGGGAAATTTTGAACTCTTACACTTGAAACCTCAAACACATTAAACACGTACCTCACGAGCGATCCTTTTGACACCATGTCCCAATGT
This sequence comes from Lumnitzera racemosa, assembly GCA_024138005.1. Lineage (NCBI taxonomy): Eukaryota > Viridiplantae > Streptophyta > Magnoliopsida > Myrtales > Combretaceae > Lumnitzera > Lumnitzera racemosa. Next base: position 12,145,771 of record JAMXBC010000008.1, on the reverse strand, counting down.
AACGGATAAGAAAACCAACAGTTAGTAAATAACCAACTTGGGGGCAATTAGCCCCTCCCAAGGGCTGTGCCAGAAAAGCGCCTGGCACACATTGAATATGTGGCTGAGGAGTAAGCAACACAGAACAAGATTCTCCGCGCTCACTTAGACGAAGCGGAGCAGTGCAGTGCACAAACTTACCATCACAAAGCTTTAGATGCCCATACTGGGTAGAATACCCAGTAGGAGCAATAGCAGTAGAACGGTAAGGATCAGCAACTTGATCCATCCACCATTGCATCAACAGTCAATAAGGCCTTTGAATAGACCCATAGCTCAAGTATATTCCAAAGTGAAGCACCAAAACTTACTCTAAAGGTCGTAGATAATGCAGGGGAACCCTATTCATCGAAACTCTAACAAATACTGTTAGTTCTATGATGACCATGGCCATACTACTAAAGAACACTTCCAACTGAAGAATGTTGTCGAATACACCATTTAGTGTGGCTTCTTTAACAAATTTGTGGCTCATCAGAGGAATGAAAACCGCTCAGACAATGATAGTGATAAGGTACCTTGGAAGCGACGGACTGAAGATGCCCATGCAGAGTTGAATTACAATTACCGCAATGATTACGCCCCTAATGGCATTATAAATGTAATCATTAGGGGGGGAGGGGGGGGGAGGGGTTCATACCTTGGGAGCTAGCCAAGCACTAGCAACTCGGTTAATGCCTAATCAGAAGTGTTGGCAATAAGGGAGAAGAGATAGAAGTTCTTCTTTGACGACGACCTTAAACGAGTTGACACACCCCATTAAGACGCCTTAGTGATTGGGTTGAAGATCTCAAAATTTGAGGTCTTAATGATTATGGTGAACATTAGAAGTTCCACCGATATACTCTTCCTCCATACATACGAGAGGATGAAGCTACCAGTAAAGATGAAGCCATATCACTACAACCTGATCAACTTTAACAAAAGTACGATCCGAGCTAAGCATATCATTATGCTGGACATGAAACTTAGCGATGATGACCACATAGCATAATGACTTATCGAGTTCATTGTGATCAATTGCACCTCTCTTTATAATGCACTTTTGGGAAGACCAAGCCTAAACATATTTAAGGTGATCGCATTCTTCTTGCACTTGAAGGCCAAATTCCCGATGCTAACTGGGTTGGGAGTGTGCAAATGTGATCAGAAGCTCTTACAAGAGCTATACGTCAAGGTGGCCAAAGGGAAAGGCATCTTTGCCCTAGAAACAAGCTTGTATGAGAGGTAGATTGAGAGGGGTGAGCCCAGCGAAAAAAAAGAAGATGTCTAAATCAGAAACTCACTTGACTAGATTGCAAAAGTCAGGATTGAAACTCCCGCCAAAGTGAAGGACGAAATCATCGCCCTCCTATAGGTAAATTCAAATAGGTTCGCCTAGTTGGCATCAGACATGCTTGGGATTTCCCTAGACATAGCGATCCATAACCTTAACATCGATGTTACAGCGTGACCTGTCAAATAAAAAAAGAGGCATTTTACCCTAGAACGGTATGCTAATCAAGGAAGAAGTGTAGAAGCTGCTTAAAGTCGGTTTCGTAAAGGAGGAAAAGTACCCGACGTGGCTAGCCAACGCAGTACTGGTTAAGAAGAAGAATGGGAAATGGCGCATGTGTATTGATTATACCGACCTTAACAAAGCCTACCCTAAAGATTGCTTCCCCTTACCTAGGATCGACCAGCTTGTCAATTCTACGTCAGGACACTCTCTATTAAGCTTTATAGACACCTTTTCGAGGTACAACCAAATCAAAATGGACCCGAAGGGTGAAGTCCATACCTCCGTCATCAATTTTGGCACCTATTGTTATATTGTGATGCTATTCGGACTAAAAAATGCTAAGGCCATGTATAAGTGAATGGTGATGAAACTGTTTAAACTCCAGATTGGGCGTAACATGGAGGTATATGTCGACGACATAATCGTCAAGAGCCAGAAGCCAGTCGATCATGTCAGGGATCTCTAAGAAGCCTTTGGCCGATTGCATACGTATGACATGAAGCTAAACCCCCAAAAGTGCATCCTCGGCTTCGGCGCTAGCATGTTCCTCAGTTTTTTTATCACACAAAGAGGTATTGAGGCCAACCCTGAGAAGATTACAGCCATCGGAAGAATGAAACCTTTAACCTCAGTCCGAGACTTACAAAAGCTCACTAGTATGGTGGTTGCCCTAAGCAGATTCATCTTGAAGAGCGCTGACTAACGCGCTAAGTTCCTTAAAATTCTAAAAAATCCAAAAGGGTTTTAATTGAGTACAGAGTGTGCTACTACCTTTCAATAGCTACAGGACTTCCTCACTTACCCATCATCCTCTCCAAGCCTGTTTAAGGGGAAGACCTGTTCCTGTAGCTAGCCGTAAATGACCGGGTACCTTTATATTGGTCAAAGCAAAGGGAAGAGAACACAAGCTAGTATATTACGTCAACCATATACTACATGGGTATGAGGTTAGGTAGATCCGGGCAAGAAATTCCCCCTGACCGTCATCATTGTGGCTTGATGATTGAGGCCCTACTTCCAAGCACACTAGGTCACCGTACTCACAGATCAACCACTACGCACTATGCTGTAGAAACTAGACTCGTCTAGGTAGATGATGAAGTATGCAATGGAATTGAGTTGCGTATGGAATCTAGTATAAGCTACAAACGACCTACAAAGCACAAGTGCTGGCCGATTTTGTAGTAGAATATACAAGAAGGGAGGAAACATTACTGGGCAATGACAAGCCGATGTGGACTCTACATGTCGATGGGTCATCCACCTCGAAGGGCGAAGGTATAGGTCTTATTCTAACCAGTCTGCATAAGGTCATCATATGTTATGCCCTCAAGTTCGAATTCGATTCCAGTAGCAACGAATCCGAATAGGAGGCGCTCATCGCTGGTCTCAAGTTAGCTAAGGAGATCGGTGCTAAACAGTTATGGATCTTTTTGGACTCCATGCTAGTTGTCTAATAGGTCGAGGCGAATATGAAGCCTGAGACGACACCATGGTGAGGTATCTCGAGAAAGTGAAAAGCCTCCTTGCCAAATTCCTTTCATGGGACATTAAGAAGATCCCCTGATTGGAAAATTCTGCAACGAATTGGCTATCTAAGTTGACCTATACTAGCATATGAAAGCCTAAGATAAAGGATAGCAAGATCTTTATAAAGTACCTGCTCTAAAAAAACATAGCTCTAAGTTTTGTCGAAGTTTTGGAACTGACTACAGCAATACCAAAGCCAAGTTGGATGGACTCTATTCGGAGTTACTTAGAGGAAGGTACGCTACCGGAGGACAGGAGAGAGTCAAAGAAACTTTGGTACCACATTACCAATTACACGTTGATCGACATTGTCTTATATCGCCTCCCTTACTCTGATGTCTTTAAGAAGGGGAAAGGCTATATGTCATGGAAGAGCTATACGCTAGAGTGTGTAGCAATCACATACAATCCTAAGCACTTTACCTACGAGTGCTACGACTCAGATATTACTAGCCCACCATGAGGCAAGATGTTAAAAGCTGTAGCCCAAAGGTACCCGAAGTGCCAGAAGCATGCCACGATTAGTTATGTACCCGGTACTGCCCTCTAACCCCTAACAAACCCATGGTCGTTTACACAATGGGAGATTAATATCCTCGGCACCTTTCCGAAAGCATTAGGAGGACGGTAATTCATAATTGTCATTGTAAATTACTTCATGAAGTGGGTAGAGGTTGAAGTAGTGGCCAGAATCACAAAGAGAAGTGTTAAATCCTTCGTAAAAATAGTATTCTCTCACGGTTTAGAGTACCATATGTGATCATCACGAACAGCGGCCGATAATTCGATTACCCTAACTTCAAGGAGCTTTGTGCCAAGCACTACATCACGTAACACTTCACCTCAGTTTCGTACCCCTAATCAAACGAACAGGTTGAGGCAACTGGCCGAATGATTTTGGATAGCCTAAAGAAGCAGGTAGACCAATTTCAAGGCTCTTGGGGCAATGAGCTGCCTAACTTCTTATGGGGGTATAGGACCACACATTGTACCTCTACGGGTAAGACCCCCTTTTCGCTTTGCTTTCGGGTCAAAAGTAATCTTCCCAATCAAGTTTGAGCTCCTGAACATCTAAACTTGAAGTTTCGATGTCGCCCTTAACAATTCACTATTGCAAGTGAGCGTTGATACCACTGATTAAAGTAGAGACTTCACTGTTGCTGAGGTAATCGTATACCAACATCGGGCCACCCGGTATTATGATTAGAAGGTTAGACATAAGGACTTTAAGGTCGGCGACCTAGTGTGTTGAAAACTAGATGCTATAGGTTCATGTAAAGGGCAGGGTAAACTGACCCTTAATTGGGAAGACCTAGTTAGAGTTAAGAAGAGATTTGATAATGAGGCATATAGGTTAGAAAGATTGAATGGCGAGCTTATCCCACGCACATGAAACGCCAATAATCTTTGGCTCTATTTTGACTAAGAATTTTATTATGTACAATTTTTTCTTTCCATTATATTTCTCTCTCCCACTTCCTTTCTTTCTCTTACCTTACCTTGTGAGCATTTCAACCTGAGCACGTTGGAACCCTACGAACTTAAACCCCTTCGGGTAACTTCGATAGGGGGAAAAACCCCTTGTAAGCAGAAACTCCCCCATTATGGGCAGGTCAGAACGCTACCAACCTAACCCCCTTTCGGGTAACCTCGATAAGGTGAAACACCCCTTGCACATAGGAACTCCCCCATTACGGGAAGGTCAGAATGCCACCGACCTCACCCCCCCCCCCCCCCCCCCCTTTTTGTGTAGCCTTGATAAGAAGAAACATCCCTTACATAGAAGAACTCTCCCAATAGTTAACCTCGCTAAAGGTCAACCTCCCTTAGAAAGAGGAATTCTCAAGTAGATATATTCAAAGACGAACAAAGAATAGAACAAGACGTTTTAAAGGAAAAAAAAATTGATCTATTTATTCCTCAATTGCTTAATTATAGAGCAAAGGTTGACATCCTAGCCTTGATTACATTAATTAAAAAAAAAAAAGTCCAAGGCATCTATTTACTCGAAGCGTTAATCTATTAAAGCTTAAGGTGGCAGGCCTTGACTTGGTACGGGACCAAAGTAATGCGAATCAGGAGATGCAAGAGGGTCACCTTTAGAGGGTCGGTCTTCAAGAACTACTTTAAAGGCAATCTCCTACTGGGCTACTTGCAGGAGGGTCACCTTTAGAGGGTCAGTCTTCAAGAACTGCTTTAAAGGCAATCTACTACTGGGCTATTAGGGCAGAAGTAGACGTAGAAGCACCTTTCCTAACCTCGGTAGTAGAGCGTATGCCTGCATCTTTGTTAGCCGTCGAAGCAGACTCCCTCTCCCATGCCAAGGCTTCCCGCTTCTTACTAAACATTGGGAAGTTTAGAAAGTTGAGGAAGCTTAAGTCCAGGTTTGGATAGTAGGAGAGAACTTCCCTATGAGTGTAGCAAGCAGAGTCAATGGATAGGTCCTCCAATTCTTCCAACCATTCCTCAATAGTCCAATAGTTGGTGATCGCCTTCTTACCAATAGTGTCACTTAGGACCTCCCTACTCTACATCTTGGAGATTATCTCTTCTATCTCCAAAACCCTATCCTATAGCTCCCCTACCTATTGCTCCAAGTCGACCTTTAAACTGGCCAGCTCTAACGAAGTGGTCTTAATGCTCTCACACTCGAATGCCTTTATCGCCAGCTTAGTTTACAACCTAACCATAGACGCCTTCAGCTCAGCATTCTCTCTTTCAAGTTTGGCCCTAACTTTGCCTTCATCATCCAGCCTCTGAAAGAGATGAGCCTTTGTCTTCTGCTCATTTTCTAGTCAAGCCTTCAGTTCATTGAGCTTCCAGCCGCCTTTTTAACTTTGCTCCTCTCCCGCTTCGCATCTTTGAGCCTCGCTTAAAGCCCTACCACCTACATAATAGAGCGGTGTAAGCGCATGTTAGCCTTGGCAAATTTACTCAAGTATTTCTTACCAGAAGTCTTTACCTCTAGTAAGCATTGCTTTTGCAGACTCAACACCTCCCGCAAGCTAGTTACCTCTTTGTAGGCAACTTCGGACTTGCTCAATTCAAGCAACACTTGGTTGTGATACTACAAAACTAAAATGAAACCAAAAATTAATATAAAAGAAAGAGTACAATAATACACAAGCAACGAAGATCAACCTGCCACATCAGTATACTTAAGTGGCCTGTAATCTATACGGGGTCGTTCCCACCCTCTAAGGAGATTCTCTCTAAGACAGCACAATCATCGAGGGTGTATGACCCCATCAACGCCTAATAACTGAGCATCCGGTGTCGTAGCGTCAAATCACTGGTGCAGACCTCCCACTTCGACCTGAGGATCTTCTCCTAAGCCTTCTTCATGTCAAAATAAGGGGCACCTCTCTTCAATGCCTCGTCTCAAGAAGTAAATGCAGCTTGGTAGAACGAGTCTGGCCTTATCCCCTTCTCCCTGAAATCATTAAGGGTGTCCAAAAACCCGTCCCCCATATCATCGATGCTTTGGTAAGGATGCGCCAAAGGTTACTCATTCCACTTCCCTTTGGCCAAAGGCCATACCAGGAACCTTTGTTGCTTCGTCCTACGACTTAGCTCCCCGATCGTCTCGAGAGCTTTATGCTTCTGGCCTGCCGCTGGAGGAAGGGTAGCCCTTTCCTTCCCCTCCGCCGCCCGACAAAGGGAAAGCACCTACATATCGAGCCCCTCTTCGATGCTCTCATCGCCCACCATGATGGGTCCAGACGAATGCACGGGGGCAAGTTTGGGAAGAACCATTCTCAAAGGCTCTATGTCCACAAGCTCATCCTGGACGCCAACCGGAATCCCTTGAGGCACCGACATTGACCATGCCTTGCTGGTCTTACCAGGCCTTAACTTCAACGTCATTGCCTTTACCTTTAGGGGGTATAACTTAGTTTGTGCTTAGCGCCTGCTTATTAGATCGTCCACAGATGGGCAAGACATCCTTAGGGTCAAATTTTTGCATGCATGAAACTTGATCTGAAGTTAGAAAAATAAAAAAAAACACCTCTGTGACCAGCACAACCAAGGAGGTCCTTTTATCCTATAAGCGTTGGACAAAGCATGTTGACATTAGCACGTTGACATTAGCACAACAAACAAGCACATGGGAATGAACCTGTACTTTCAACTCACTTCTTCACTTTAGCCTTCTTCACGCTAGGGAAAAGCTCAAAGCTTAGAGATCGAATGCGAAAACACCTCTCCATGGTCTTCGCAGCGTTGATCTTTTAGCCAACTCTTAATACCATGAAGGCAAAGATCTCCTGGACGACTTCAATGTCATTAGGACCAAGCTTCTTCTCTCCACCAATACGGATCATCTCGGTCCATCGAGTCCAGAAATCAACCTCTTCAACCAATTTAACCACCACATATTCATCCTGCCAGCCTTTAACCGAATCTATATGTCCGCAAAACAACTTCCTCCCTAGGCGCGAGTGGAGGTAAGGCTATTCCCTAACGTTCTTCTACATGTAGAACTGGTAGAAGAGCTCAGGAGTAACCCTTATCACCAAGTACTCGCAAAGCGCCTGAAAAGCTTTTAGTACCCTCTACCCATTGGGAGGAACTTGCAACAGACTGTAGTAGTAGTAGTAGTTGAAGAACTCCCTCTTAAAACGATTAGGAGGGAGGCACTGCCTAAACTCCAAGTACTTCTCAAAGACTACGAATTGCCTCCTTAATAACAGGGCCACTCGTTCGTCCCTACTTAGCAACCTAATATGCCACTCGGGAATCACTCCTACAAGAAAGTTGCTAATGATCGAACTAGGGGCAAATTACTTATTTCTACTTATATGGCCGTCAGGCCCCTTACCCATATTAGGAGAGTTGAACAAGTCCTTCATGGAAGGCAAGGGAACACCCGCATATACATCCCTAGGGATGGCATTAATAACTTTGGCCCTATCCAATGCTTCTACCACCATCTTAGTTGGTTGGTTAAACTATGCTAATGACGAGACTTCGCTTTCTTACGCTTGAGGGGTATCACTCCTTATAAAGTCGGAGCTAGAAGTAAGCAGCAGCAAAGAGGAGTTAGCCTCACCTTTGTTAGTTGACATGATTATGATTCTCAAAGAAGAAAGAAAGACTCGAAACTTTTGGAAAAGGTTTGAAAGTTCAAATACGCACGCAAAAATTGCAACGATTCAGCGAAAAGGTTATAGAAAAGTACTCTCTCTGTGTGGTACTCTTATTTATAGGTAAAACCACCTAGGAAGCCATACAGGCGATTATAGGGACTTGTATAAGCATGAATCCCTTAGAATACTGTATAGCAGACATATAAAAAGTATCTCGATCTGATGGTTACCTTTAAAAAGGTAGAAGGCATATAACTGCACGCTAGTTTATTGTGGCATGACACTTGTCATGTCTCATTTAATGTACGAAATACAAGTGGGCAAAAGTCATATTTTTTTTTTTTTTAAAAAGTTCCTTCAACAAGAAGCTTCTTCAAGGCTCGTCCAACTTTCATCTAGTCGGCATGACAATGATATGACACAATTGCGCCTACTGAAAAAAATCGGTATGTGGCCTTAAAGCACGTGCCTAGTGAGTTGTAAGGGTATTGTGCCTTGATACCCAAACCTAAGCCTTGCTTGGGCCTTTAGCACTTCACCTTAATACTTCTAATTGCTCTTATTCATCTCGCTTCGGATATTCTCGACTTGGGTATCCACCACCTTGACTACCTTCTATTTCGGATCTCCACGTCTGTTGCATCAACCCCAAGCACTAAGTCTAATTCCTTTAAGTCAGATTGGTCACGCCTAAGTAGCCCATGTATCCCTTCTCCTTGCCTTCATCTCGGCAATGAGATTACGAAGGGAAAGCGTTAACAAAATACTTTGGGCATGGACCCCTCAAGCTCGATCAGATCTGTCAAGCCTCACATTCCTAAACCTTCCCCCGTAGGCCTTGATCCTAAGGCTTGAACTGTCTAAGCCCATTAAGCACTACAACAGCCATAAGCCACAAGATAAGGCTAAAACGACCACATCCCAAATATTAGGGACACGTTGGACATAATAGCTCTATTCTTCTATACTTGCGGGAGAAAATCTTTTACACCGATTGATTTCCAACTGCCGACTACACTCGACTATAAATATCAAGCCACTATCTAACGATAACGCTTTCTACATTTTGCATACCAAGCCTGCTTATTAGCTTCAGTATTTTATACTTTTAAGGCTACTGCTAACTTAAGCATTACAGTGGTCATACCGGATAATCTCTTGGTGTCTCTTTACAATACATTGTTTTGCAGATTCATCATATGCAGCATCTAAAAGACTATCGGTAAGAATCTTAAGACGATACCTATAATAATACATCGGGTTTTTTAGATTAAAATATATTATTTTTAGAATTATACCTATTTGTTAAAAAATAAATAAATGAAGATTAGAAAAAACAAAAAAAAAATTATAAAAACTTTCAGTTTTCAATTCTTATGGATATAAAAAAAAATTTATTATTTTATAAATATATATAAATTATATTATAATATTTTTTTTTCATATTCATTTTCATTTAACCTTAATTAACTCTTTCACCCTCTCACTCCAAGTCAATCTTCTTATTTTGGTTTGATAACATTCGTCGTACCTTTGCTTCATAAATTTCGCATTTCTTATTGAGTTCTTTGTTGATATACCGCTGAATTGCACATTTTCATCTTCGTGATGCACCTACAATACAAAGTGTTGGAAAAAAAAAAAAAGTATTAGAACATCGACTAATAACTTGTTACTAGCAAAAAGATTCATATAATAAAATGTCAAATATTTACTTTTTATATTACCTATAAAAATGTTTTCTTTTTTTAAGTATTTAATTTACAAAAATGTATTCATTTTTAAAATTTCATATTATGAAATTACATAAAATTTGTAAATTTAAAAATTCAATTTATGGATAACAATCTAACGCTATCGTACTTTCCTTTAGGGGAAAGGATATAAATTAATATTCCCTTTCTTCTTAAATAATATAGATAAATAAATCCAACTTCCATCCAAAATGGACCTGAGTAGCTATTAAAAGATGCATTAACCAGGATATGCGGATCGAATGCATAATATCCAATCACAAATGGCATGATATATAGCCACGACTACTACAACATGTAAGTCGCTTAAGAGGATTTAGAAATAAGTCTTAAAAATATGTATATTTTTTTCTAATATAATTAAAAAATACATTATACCAAAAAGTATAAGTTTGTAGGTGTAAATTGAATGATCAAGTTCTTGGAATCTCAAAAGGGAAAAAAAAAAAAGAAAAAAAAGAAAAAGAAGAAGAGTGGCCAAAAACCTTTTATAAGAGATTCAAACAGTTTTTCATAAGAGAGAACAAACGTCGTTAAATCATGCTAATCATCAATAAATACGATGCATTGGAATCGTTAAGGATAGAAAAAAGACATAACATTATTGGGCTTGAGAGAAAAAAAGGTTAGGAGCCCATGAATCGAAAGAGAACCGAGCCAATTCTTGAATTGGCAAAGTACATGCCAATCATGCTCGATGCCGTGGTTGTGTAATTTTCCTAGCCATCATTGTGAATTTTTATTTAGCAGGGGATATGTCGAAAACCTTCTTTTACTTCTCAATAAATATATACGGAAAGAGAGGATCGTGCTATCTTGATAGGAGTACGACGTTGATGCCTATAGCGCTTCAAATAAATATTAGCTAATGTCACGCAGCTTAAATAAATTATATAGAAAGATATAATTCTTTTTGTGTAATAATTATCATTTATTAAAATATAATAAATAAATAATTCCGTAAAACTGCTACAAATAAATATTCTATACCCCATTTGCTATGCTCATTCCCTTGTTGTCTTCTTTCTATCATATAAGCTAATGTGACCTCAGGCCCATGAGGTCCTCCATTTTAAAAATGAGATCCGAAGATAGCCAAGTTGGATCCTCCCAGCATATTATTTTTCTTTGAATTTTAGAAGCTCTTGTCCATCGATAAGTTTTTTATTTGAAGTTAAAATTCAAAATTTAGGGTATTTGTTTTTCTCATAACATTCTTTTTCTTTTTCTTTCCTAATGTTAGACATGATAATGACCACCCCACTTATTTTCTTTTACACTTTGTTTGGTGTGAGTGAATTGGCTAAGGATGAAGTATTATTGGGGGGAAGAAAGAATGTAGAGGTATAATGTTAAATTATTAATATGCCCTTTTGAAATAATAACACTTATAAAACAAATATACTAGAAAATGTAAAAGAATAAGCATGGTAATTACAAAGGATAGAATGGGAAATTAAATATTTTTTTTTACTTTTTATCTTCTTCTTTTTTCTCTAATTGTTGGGAATGAAAATTATTAGGGTCCAAGGATTTCCTATTCCTTTTAGTTAGGACTACAAATATACCAAGCCACTCATGGGTTACTAAATTTCAACTCATTTTAAATTTAACTTAATCTTGATTTTCGAACGAACTAAGCTCAAGTTCAAAATGAAGTTTATCTATTTAAACTTAGTTAAACTCGGTCTTTTATTTAAACTCGTAAATTGACTTATTTATATTGTTAATAAGATGGCTTGTAGGTAGGCTTGTAAATCGATTGATGAGTTTTATATATTTTATATATTAAAGTTGTAAGAGCATAATAGAGTTTGACTCAATATCGAAGGTTAAGAGATCAAATTAGGATCCATAAATTTATCAAAATATCATTAATACAAGCACGAATCAAGTTCATAGGATTATATATGTTTTTGAGTCTAACTAAAGACTACTTAGCCATCACTATTAGTACTAGGCATGTATTACGAAGAGCACCTTTTTTCTTTTGTTTTTTTTTTTTTTGAGCTTATATATTTGATTTACACAATTACTTTTACAAAAGAAAAAACGAAAAAGAATAATCATATCAAGATTCCACCGATGCTGCACCAATTTTTTTTATCAAATAAGTTGATTTCACTCCATTAGCTTTAGTGTTCTATCATGACACAAGTCCCGTATCAGTTAATTTTTGTTGCTATCTGACAGCCTTCAACCGTAAAAGAGAGGAAGCTCCTTTTGCTTAGCATGAGCTTTTTACATCGGCAATTGTAAATTTACGTCGGCAAAGTGGATAAAATAGGAGACCTGTATTAATATTATATCCGATCGTGTTCCAGGATACTTTATAACTATTTTGTATCATATATTTTATAAAATTTATAAGATATAAGATATATGGTATCTTATGAAATATATAAATTTTTTTTCTTAATCTTTCTTTAAACCTTTGTATTTGATGTATAATTAATATTTAAATTATAACTATACTATTAGGTTGCAATATATCTTGAGTTAAAAGATAATATAAAACTTTAGTAGACAAAATAAAAAATATTTCTATAGTTGAAAATATTAGAATTCTTAATTGGGTCATACTTAAATTTTTTTTGTCCTTTTTTTTAAATCATTAAAATAAAATTTTTATCAAACCATATAATTATTATATATACAATACAAAAACCATTTGTAAATAATTTCAATATAATATATTTAATAATAAATTAAGAATTAAGATATTTTTAAGATCTTACTAAGCTAAAGTTAGCAAAAGAGGAATGAGGATGAAAAAAAAAAAAAGATAGTAAAAGAAGAGAATGCTTTTTATAAGAAGAAAAAGAAGAGGAGAGAGGCACTAGATATAGTAGGCACAAGCTGCATATAGTTTTAGGGGTAGTATTATAATTTAGGTTTTTGTTGTTATTTTCCTCGAGGTTAAAATAAAAATAGTAATATATTAAATTTTTATTTATTAATATTATTTAATTATATTAGTAAAGTAGATATAAGTTATAATGAAACTTGTACTCCACAGGTTCCAAGTTATGAAAGGATACTTTGACTTTGACTTTATATCCATTTCCTAGCATGTGGAGATAAGTCTCAAAAAACTACTATTTAGAATTTACCCTGTATAGCCTATCCAGAACTTATCTGATGAAATAAGGTTCGAGCGAATACAATTTACAATTGAATTATTCGCTTATCCTTATTTCTTACCGTAAAAAGAGACAATTGTGCATTGAGAAACCTCGTAGCGCTTCACGAAAATGAGTAGAGAAGTAAAAATTATTGGAGAAAATTCAAATAACCCCTCAAATTTTGACTTAGATGCAAATTAACTTCATAAACTTTCAAAGTATGATTTTTAACTCTCTAAATTTAATAAATTGGCAAACAAACCTCTATAGATTGAGAATAATCTCCTTAAATTTTAATTTTGGTATATAAATATCCCTTTAAGTTATCAAAATATACTTTAAGACCCCTTAAATTTTTATCATGGTATAACTTTTTTTTACTAAAAAAATGAATGTCCTTTATATTGCTATTTTATCAAAAATTAGGGAGTCAAAATTACATTTTGAAAGTTCACGGTTTCAATTCATATCTAAATTAAAGTTTATAAAGATTATCTACAATTTTCCCAAGACCATTTCTTATAATTCTTTTGAGGTTTCATGAATAAATGTCAAAATAGGCTAAAAAAAAAATAAAGAACATCTATTTACATGGTCTCATAAATGGATTGTGATTCCTCAATAAAACACAATAATACATTAAAATAACTATTCAATTACTCTTACTTTCGCCTTCTTCGGCAACAAAGTATTAGTGCAAGGTTAAGTGAGAAGGTTTCATTCCCTCATAAGTAAAATAGACTAGAGTAAATTACAACTATTCCACTTCAAAGCTATTAAAATAGATAAACCCAAACTTATAAAATACAACATTTACATTTACACCCTTAAAATAGGTAATGGAAGTTTTTTCCTTTAGTACTGTACTAAGTTGATATTTAATAGTAGTGGACAACTATTATAATTTTTTGAAGTTCATTTTGTTGTCCAGTTTGATCAAATTGACCAATTAAATAATGAATAAGTCAAGAATCTCTCAAATGGGACAACAAATCGATTTAAAAAATTAATTGCAAGTATATATATTTTGTGGTAGACTTAATTAATACAACATTTGAGGAAAATTTTTCTGGCATTAACCATTTTTAAGAACTGTAAGTGCAGTATGTTAGAAATTTGGGGTCATTATATAATTATGATAGTTTTAAGGTGGTGTCATTGTTGTTTACACTTATGAATTATGATTATGCAATCTAACCTTCAAAATTGTCAAATATTATACATGGAATTTGAATGAAGTTCATCTTCATTGGAAAAAAAAAATATATTATTCTTTACAATCCAAAAAGTTGCAACGAAAGGTAATAATGATGGTCAGTAGATGATTATGGTGGTTAATCAATATGCAAAATGCCAATCAATAAGCATAAAATTTGATAGGAGAAGAATTTTGTAGCTTTTGTTTGATATTAGGGTTTCCGTGCAATCAAATAAAAATTAAGATTTTTGAATTTTTTGTCATTTCATATAATGGGATTTTATGTTTAGGGTTTTGCAACTAAAGAATAAAGAATATGAGCAATCTAATCTTAGATATTGCACACTAAAATTAAATCGAGCTAAAACTTAAGGGTTTATTTAATATGATGCACAAATAATTCTTAAAGAGTTATTTAATCATTAACTAGATTACACACTATCGAGAGTTAAATGAAAAAAGGGTTTATGTTATTAATTGATATGACTCATAATTAAATAATAATAATAAAAATAAAAAGAGTTTGTTAAACAATTGCAAAATTAACAGACATAAGAAAAGAGCGATAATATTTTTTATTTTGTAAAATCACCGGATTCTTACTAACTATAAGTCTCATAAAAGGTTATTTATAGAAAAACTTTTACATGCTAGGACAAAATAGGACCATAAATAGCTAAACTTAATTGATAAAAATAAAAGGTAAAAAAAAAAATAAAAGCTCATATTGTCATCACACCTAAAAGAACACATTTAAAGGAACACATCCAAAGAATACAACCATGTACATCGCTATATACCTATTTGACCATTCAATTTTTCTTCTTTAACTTCAACACATGCATGTATACCTCTTCTACATGCCCATATACCCCCTGTAACACGTCTGTGTACTCCTTTGAGTCTATCAATGCCAAAAATAATAAGCTTCCATAAGCTCCAAACCATACTAGAAAATAAGTCTTAGACGTATTAGTGATAGGACACATGATTCCTGTCAATATTGGTTTACCCTTTCTAAAGATGTTTACTCGGTTTTTTCCTCACAATTAGCTAATCACTAATAATAACCAGTCATTGTCCTCTTACCATTTAGTGCTTTTTTGTTAATCCTTTTTCCTATCACTTTTGCACCGTTTTCAAATTGTACACTTGCCCAAGTAATATAAAAAAAATTGAAAGTATGAATCCATACATATATGTTTATATATTCTCCTCTTAGAAAATCAATAAATTATATTTTTTCAAACCCTTTTCACTTTGAAGTTGGTGAACATTTACTTCCAATTCTCTTTCCACTATCTTCATATTCATCTTAATTGTAATAAGATATTCAAAAAACAAATTCATATAAATGGCAAGTCTATAAGAAAAATGTATTGCATAATTTTTCAAATATTATATATATAGATAACATATCAATAAATAGAAAACAATATAAAGAGACATCGAAAGACATTAAAATAAGAGTGAAATATTTGATGTATTAGATTAAAATCTACTTTAAAAAAGGTTAGAAGAACTTTTTCCCATAATGATGAGCCTCATTTTTAATTGCATTTCCATAATTACTATACTAGTAATCAATACTTAAATTATGCAATACCCTTTATATATTAAGTGATTGAACTTTAAATTATCAAGATGTATTTTAGTGTAGTGGTTTGAAATACATCAAAACTCTAAAATTAAGTATACTCGAACCAAGTCAATCTCAGAATAGATAGCTTTCTTAGAAGCTATTATAATAGAGAATAAAATCGTATAGCGTTCCATGCTAAAGTGAATAATATTTCGATAGGAAGAATTTCTATCAGATCATTATAAGGTAATATTAAAGCAATTTATTAGGTAAAAAGGTGAAACGCTGCTTTGTGGTGATTTTCTACCAGCATAATGAAACTAACAAAGATATTGGTTCTATAAGGAAGGTGGATTATGATATTCCCTACATGTTAGGTGATTAAACTTTAAATTATCAAAGCGTCTTTTAGTGTAGCAGTTCAAAACACTTTCCTAAATTAATTGTGCTTGAGCTAGATCAATCTCATGGTGGATGATCTTTTTGAAAGTTGTTACGTTAGAAGGTAAAATCGTACAGTAGTCCATACTAAAGTAAACAATACCTTAGTTAGAGAAGTTCCGACAAAATCATTATAGATTATATTTATTCTCGATAATTTCATGACCCTCTCAAAATCCTAAATCATATATCTTTAGGGTTTTTCAAATAATTCTTTAACATTTTTTAGACATTTTTAATGAGTTCCGTCTTGTAGAAAGAATTAAAAACGATGGCCAAAGTTGCTTCGTAAAGAAGCAATGGAGTCTAACAAATTGCCCCACGGATTTAAAAAAAAAAAAAAAAAAATAGCATCTAGACTTAATATCAACTAATGCTTAGATAAGTAACCACCTTTATCTCGTGAGGGCTTCCCTGCAAAATCGTTAATCTAAATGCTTAACTAGTGATAAAGTTGCTTTAACATGTCGATAATAACAATACAAATGACTTCAAATTCATAAGAAAAGATAAAAGGAAACAGTTAACAAAATTCCTTGTTAAAGAACGAAAAGAGGGCACTTCCTTCGATGCTGTAATCAATCCCCTTTACCAAACCCAAATTATCCATCACCGACCTTGGATCTTTAGACCCACATGAACGTACAAAACACTCCACTTGTCCTATCCTAATTTGTCCAACGAAGCTGGCTTTTGTGGTTTTGCCTTGTAACGATCTATCGTGCTTTTTTTAGGCTAAGAAAATATAAAAGGGCGTCTCTTAAAGCTTGTCCCCATCTGGTTTTCCTTTTCGTCAGGTCGTTTTGAGAAGTGGATATTTTGTCAAAATCAATTGTCAGATAGTTTTCCTTCCCAGCAATAACTGGAAACCACCTAATCACTCTCCACGTGTACCCACCTCTTGTCTCAATTCTCAAACCTCCTTGATTAATGCCACGATCCTGGAACACTTAGCCCCAAGCTGCTGGGGGTAAAATGGATCCTCGGTCTCGACTTTATTGGAAAGACGGGGAAAGTAGACCAAGGCACCGTCCAATTTTAATAATACTTTCTAAGTACAGTACATAGGATCTGCTTTCATTTGTTTTATATTTTTATTTTTAATAAAAAAATATTACTAAAATAGATAGATAAGTATTTATTTATTTATTATTTAATTTTATCGATCGATCTAATCATACGATCTAACTAAATATAAGTATTATGATTTTTTTTTTCTTTAGGATAATAGTCTTCAAATCAATTAAATTATAAGGCTTAGACATAAACATTTTATATTTAAAAGAACAAATGTATGACTACGTATTTACTTTAAAGAGTAGTTATTTTATTTTTCATATACTCTAAATTTCCATGGGGTGTTTATTGTGTTTTAAATATCAAATAGTCATTAATATTGAATGGCTTATGCTCTCATGGTCATGAATTACTAGTCAATGGTCTGTTCATCAACCGACGCTCCAATTCCTAAAAAATTACACCGCCATCAGTCCCATTATTATGGGAGGGTAGTTCTAAGGGAGGGCGTGTGTGTTTGTGGCTTAAGGAAGCAGAGAAAGAAGATTGTGTCGATGAGATTGTCAAGAAAGAGACGAAGCGTAGGAGAGAAGTGAGAGCGAAGGGAAAAGGCTAGTCAACGTTTATGAAGGAGCGTAATGAACTATATGTAATAAAATGTAATAGATGTTTTACTTTTATTCTAATGTAATTCCTTCGTTTGTTTTAATGTCAACCAAAATGTAGTAGTTATTATATCTCTATCCTATTCTTATTAAATTACAGTCCACTTCATCTTCTTATTTCTTGTGATGAAATAATGGATAGTAAAAGTCTATGGATAAAATTTCATATATCTCAATACTATCTAACTTAAAATATGGAATTAATTAATTGAAATTTCTGCATTTTTGTAAATATATTCACAAAAGGCTTCTTTACAAATCCAAAAGGAAAAAAAAAAAAAAACAATTCTATTTAGTTTTATACCATTTATACTTATGATATGTCAAGGGATGCTTCTAATTACTTGTTAAGTATTTGTTAAGAGGAATGATAAAGTATTCATATGCCTTTTGTACATATAACAAATACACAGTATTCAACCAAGCGAAAAAAATATGGAGTAACTCAAGAATTTAGTTAGTTAGCTATATGTTTACATGGTGAATGGAATTTTATGTTATTTATTATTGTGAAGGGAAAATAAATAAATACATCATGAAAGTGGTAAAATGACAATCATCGAAATTAAACCTATGTCTTTCATTTACTAATTAACATATATATATATATATATATATATAACCGCTAAACTTTATATAATATCTTACTAATTTTTACTCTTAAATATAAATATAGTATGTATATAATTTGTCATAAATTTTCAACGTTACGAGGTTTTCCCGATGGTTGTGATGGCCTGGAAACCACATTGAAGTTTTGAAGGAGCAGTACTAGAATATGTTGCTTTAAAAGAATGATTATATAGCAAGCCCTAACTCCAAGTCCCGATTTAAAAGGAGTATAAGGATTAGGAGCATTTTCCAAAGCATGGTATGGGTAACATTGTTTTCCATTTTAAACCATATTCTCTTCTTCAGTTATTTAGAAATATCCATCTCGGACAAACACTCTAGCCTAGTAACTCATGGTCGAGAGAACCCAGTTGTCCGCTCGTCCGATCTTTGAGGAGTCCCAAAACCTGAAGCAAGTCCAGATAAAGATGGATTCTCAAAGGAAGTCATGAACGACTCTCGAAGGAGTTTTTAAAGAGCATTCCCTATTTTATCGCGTCATTAATTTTGGCTACAGAATCCTTTTAAGATAATTGACTCCTTATTGTTGCTATGGTTTCACTTGGATCTCTTATTTGCTTATACAAAACCAAATTTCTTAGACATAAATAGGGAAATTTAGGTTCGTGCTAAATAATTATCTATATATTCAAGATTATAATGATTGTTTTCTATGTTATCCTTTTTTGAAATATCAAATCCGGAGTTAATAGTATATGCTATTAGGTTTTATAAATCAGAAAGTACGTAATAAAAAAAAAACTATAAAATCTATCCTATGATCTATATATGACATGTAATAAAAAAATATATATTAATAAAATATTATAAAACTACGTTTTTCCATTACGAGAAATACCATCTTCTCTTAGATATGGAATTCAATTAAAATCTAAATTCGATTTATTGTTTCAAAATGTGTTCACCATAAGGATTTCAAATGTAATCCTTCCAATGGTATCCACACCACGTTAAGAAAAACAAATTATAATCCTTTATATTGCTAAATAACTAGGATTAGAATTAAAAAAAAATTAAGAAGCATAATGTTATATCTCTCTCTTGTCTTTTCTTTTAGTGTTTCTTTAAATAGAAAAATTATCATCAAACTCTTTTTTCTACCCTTGTCTATTTTAAACATTAACTAAAATTAATAAAAAAAAAAAGCCTTTCATTTCATGAATTTTTCAATTGCTACAACCTTTCGATTACATAATAGTTAAACATGGAATTAATAACAAACAATCTTTTAATTACCATAAACTTTTCAATTGCCATCAATTTTTTAATAGCAATTAAATATAGAATTAATAAATTCTATATACTTTTACACAAAAAGGTAGTAATAAAATACATAACCTTTAAACATTACTTAACTACAAATATACACTATATAATAAAATAAATTGCTTGTAATTTATTATTTCGAATAAATATATTCTAACTTTGAAATAAATATTAACAAATTACTAAAATTTGTTATCAAAATTTTATTCTCATTAATCATGCTATAGTGTGCCACATTCTAGATTTCTATACATGAAGATAATGTTTACATAAACATAAACTAAGGTAACCGTCTAGTAATAGTTATTGGTCATCCAATGTAATAAAAAAAAGTATAAACGAGAAACCATTACAAATCGATTACTACGTAATTAAATCTCTTCATCAAATGATATACTAATTAAACTATTGCATACCATGTAATCAATGTTTAATTATTTTATTTAATTTCCAAGATAAAATAGACTCAATAATATTTGTTGTGGCAATGGGCTTACAAATCACCATTATGTTAACCAATCGACCCTAGATATTGACTCCTTAATCCAAGAAAGTGATGAATTCTATCTTGACCCATCACAATACTCTCTATATTGTATGTCATACCCAATAACCATATTAACAATTTAAATAAAGACAGCATTTAACAACATTAAAGCACGACATTCCATATATATAATATAAGAAGAAGTTTAGGGATTATTTACGCTCGTTCATATACATATAAAGGAAGAACTAATGATATTAAATATGTGGTGTTCTCTATTAACGGATCGTGTACAATGTAACCACTTAACTTTGGCGCCCACTTGTATAACTCAGATATCTTTCCCTCGATCCAATAAGAATAATCTTAGTTATACAATGTGTTAGTTTAAATATCTATGTCTTCTCCAAATATTTATCTGACTAATGGAAACTTTTAGATAATAAAATGTAATGGAATTTCATTGATAATACACATTTATTATAATTCTATATATATTCTAATTATTTATGTGACTTTATTGTAGAATATATATCAATAGAAAAGTATATAAATATAATAAATACTCGCCTTTTATAAATAATATCCATAAATACATTAAAAATATCTTAGCACATTGTACACAAATTATAACATATGTTACCTTGAAAGTCCAATTTGCCATAAGAGCAACAATAAAAATGTGAGGAAAGGGGAGCTTTAGAATATTCTACCAAGACTTTTTATTCAGTTGAGACCTACTATTATAAGGTTATAAATAAGTTAAGTCAGGATGATACAGTATTGAACTTGAACTCGCGCTCGAGCTCGACTTAAAGTGGCATTCAATAAGTTCGAGCTCATTTATCTTGATTTTTCCAAAAATATATTTTATTTTAATAACAATAATATTAACATTAGAACTCAACTCAAACTCGGTTAATATTTATACTCGATTTGAGCTTGATTATGCTTACAAGCTAGTTGAGCTTAACACTACAAAGTTCAATCTCAAGTCAATTGACTACTTAAGTAGCTTGAGCTCAACTTGACAATTCTTGAGTCAAGTTCAAGTAAAGATTGAACTCAAGTTAAGCAACTTACAAGTAGTTTTACTTAGTTACAACCCTAGCCTATCGAAAGAGATATAATATCAACAACAACTGTCATGCCTCGAAGCGGCAGAGTCGTAACAGCCCCGCCGTTTAAACCATCCTAAAATAGAAGTTGGCCTTACAACCGCTATTTTAGACCTGATCTATACAAGGCGTTCACAACTAACCCGCTTTGAAGTAAACAGTTTGTAATTTAAATAAATTATTTACCTAAGAAAGTGGGGAAATATATATATACACTATAATTCAGTTATTGCAATTAAAGTTTACAATAATTCTCCATAATATATTTCCTACTTATTACATTATTCAGAAATGAAAAGTAATTCTAAAATGAAAACTTAGACCTTAAAAATATGTGTTTATTCTTCAATATTTTTCCTCACTCTCCAGGATCCAGCAATTGCTAGCTTCAGAGTAGTTGTTTGACGCTTCTTAGCCAGCACCTGCACAACGTCTATAGGGATGTGAGCAACCACAGCTTAGTAAGTTATGATGGAGGACTTGAAACTATACCACAAACACAATAAGGTTTTTAATCAACTTATTAGGTGCAATGCATGTGCAGGCAAATGTCATCGCACGATGTTGTCCGGCCCGTCGTGAGATTAGAGAAATTGTACCCGCTCTAATTCGAGTTAAGGAGTTGCCATTAATGCAACAGCTCACGACCAAACCCAGGCTTGTGCAATGGGGACCTCACTCCTCCCGCAACTACCTTCGAACCATTGACTTTACCATCGCCGCGACCTCCTCACCTGTCACTTAATTCGACTAAGGATGAAAAATGGACCATTATACAATTTTGCACTATCCCTTTCGAAGGGGTCGGTATTTGGCTGGAGAGTCCTAAGTTCCCCTAATGGGTTGCCATGTGGGTTCGATTATGATTATAGGTTGTATATTTGATTAGGTTCAGTTTAGGGTGATCAATCATTTCATATAAATCATACAATATAAGCCAGGACAATAGACAGAATCATAGCACCACTCATAATTAAGCACATGCACACATCCAACTATCTAACAAGCACAACCAAGCATAATCTTAAGCCTCCAAAATATAGTATCGTATTAATCCCAACTTACCTCGACTCCTTGCTCACTCACTTGGGGTCCAACTTGCTTAAACCATCGCCGATCATCCCTATAGCACAAACGTAGTTTTAGTTTTTCATATCACTATTATAAATTCATTTTATCCTATAACGCTTATTGTTATGTTTTGTTTAGGGTTTAATATACCTAATTATCTGGGTCTTAAGTCTTTTACAATTATTCTAGGTTTGGGGTTAGGTTTGGGTTTGGTTTCCAAATCAATTTCTAAATTAGGTTTTAGTTTCATTTCTAAGTATTATTTTATACTCAAACCTTAGAAATTCGTTTCAACTCATAATGTAAAATTAATCACATTACTTCTCGATCTCCTAAATATCATCATTACCTCTAATTAGTATTTTATTCCACCCGGTACACTTAAATCCATATTAATGTACCGAATTTACTCCTGATGTGAGAAATTTTTACATTTTTTATATAATTACATAAATTCAAATCTTCCATCGGTTTTATTATATATCCCTATTATTTATATAATATCTATTTTTATCCTAATATTTTCTATTTATTATATTTCCAATAATTTCATATTATGCATTATTACCTATTATGTATATAATACACTTCTAATATTTCTATCACTCTAATTACCATCTCTAAACATTAATTATCATTTCAAAATGTCTAAATTCATCCTAAATCAAGTTTTACATCTAATTATCCTAATTTACAAAATTAACTTACAATTTACTATTTTTCCCTATTACTCATTTACTACATAATTAACCTAATAATTACATCTAACACCCTAAATATTACAAGTATCATACTTCATCAGATTTCAACATCCTAAAACATTTTCTTATTCACTAAATCAGTAATTAACCATTTAATTACTTTATTAACCCTAAATTATCCATTTTATGCCTCATTTTAAGGCCTAAAAATTATCTAAAATTTTCGAAAAATTAATTTTTGAAAACGGACTTCATAGCACTATTCTATATCATCTAAGTAGTCTACACAAAAATTTTGGATTCAAAACTATACTCCTAAGGTCATTTATTTCTAAATCAAAACATGCTCGGTTTTGCATGATTTCTTAAGGACCCTATATCACGAGACATATTTTCATCAAAATAATATTTTTTATAAAAAATACATACAAAAATATTTCAAAATGACAAAATTCATAATTTTATAATGATATTTACTATTTTTAACAAAATTACATAAAATTGGGTTGGAAATCGGACTCACCGATCTGGGTGTCTCCGACCATCGCCGGCTACCGTGGTCTTATCGGCCGGTCTGGGCGCTACCACCACTGTGTGGTGGTGGTGTCCGTCCACTCCCAGCTGCTCGTCTAGTGTAGGTTCCCTTTAAAGGCCCTAATTGCATAATTTTTCCTATTTTTTTCTAACCCTAATTTTTCTCTTAATTTTTACCTCTCCCTAATTTTTTCTGATTTCTAACTGTCCAAATAAGCTTTTGAATTTTTCTTGCTATTTATAGAGTTTTAGGGAAATTATTATGCATTAAATTGGACAAGACATTGTCCAAATCCCTTAATTTTTAGCTTTTGAGTTGTCCTAATTTAATTGGATGATTTTTTTTCTTATTTTTTCCAGCTGCCACAACCCAATTCTAGATCATTCCTTGTTTTTTATGATTTTTCTTGATTTTTTCTTAATTAGTTATGAATTTTATTTAAGTATTTAGTATTATTTTAGCACATTTCGTGTATTTTAAGTAATTACGCGTATTTATACCTACATGTAAATTCATATATAGTACAAATAAATATTCCTAAATATTATTTAAGTTATTTTATGATTTTTAGTATACATATAATTTATCTCTAGCGATTCATTAATTATCGGAATGCATTTTACGCATTTTCGATAAATAACGAGTTATATATTTAAAATTTGAAATTTTTATAGTCTTTTATTTTATTGCTTATTTTCTTAAATTTAAACTTACGAGATCATTTTTACTGATATTTCTAACTTTAGTTATAATTTAAGCTTGATCGGATCTTTCAGCCGATCGAAACCTTGAGTGACTGGTTATGGGGCTTATAACAACAATAAGAACTTCTAAGGTTAGTTTCAACAATCTAAGCTCATCACACTCGCTAGCAAATTGGAAGATTTGGAACTTGTTTCTTCAACTTGAGTACACATTCCATTATTTTCTGTTATTGTGTGGAATCTAAGGTTGTCAACTTGCAATTCTTTGTAAAATCACTAAGGGTTCCGTAGAATCAAAACATAAAATCAAAAGTTTCTACATGCTACATAAATTGGCTTTCAAAAAATATAAATATGCTTATAAATTCATAAGAACATTGAAATATATGATCTAAATAAAGAAATTTAATATAAACTTGGATCATAATATAAGTTATAGTACAAATGATTAAGAAAATTTTATTATGCTAATATATAAACTAAAATACAAATATTAGTATTGATATAAATTATATTATAACATAAATTATTATAATAAAATACTAAACTAAAAATAATAAATTATCAAATGTCTTATCATCAACAAAATTACTACAAGACCAATTGCAAACATATATATATATGTATATATATATATATATTTGGCCAACCATTTGAGGGTGGGGAATTCGAACCATGTTTATCCTAATAAGAGACCAATTGTGATACTATTAGACTATAATAACCTTAGCGTAAATCATATATTAGTAAGAGGGAATAACTAATAAAATTATCATCATCGTTATTATTGTCGTCATTGCCAACCACTATTGATACTATTGCCAATAGTATCTACCTCTACATATTCTAAGTCCATAAAGCATTGGTTTGTACTTCATCTTTAATAGTATTAAGGTAATAAATCTCTTAATCATCTTCGTTCCTACTCTTATACACAATGAGTCTTAATATCTATAAGGACACTAACCCTTCTATATAATATTATGTTCATCTTTTCTCTTTTCTCTTACTCCTAAAAGAATACTCAACAAATTATCATTTGATAAATTAAATATATTTTCTTGCTTAATTATTTATTCATCTTTAGTAAGAGATTTTAAACAATAAAATTAATAATGTAATCAACATAAGTTAAAGCAACAAACATAGTGTCATTTCACTTATAGTTTTGATTCTCTTAGTTTAAATTGTAGAAGTCGAGTTCTTTTTCTTAGTTTTAATAATTTATTCCATCCAATACATGTAGAATCGTATGAAATCACATAAAACCAGTAGAATCATAAACTCATAAAATTGTTCACCTAAAATGACGATTCTACCACGAGTTTATTAAAAAACGATTTTATATATGATTTAACTCGAGAAAGACTTATAAAATTATAAACTCATAGAAATGAATGAGTAAACTCATGATTTTGATAACCATGCTAGAATACAAATTGTAGGCTTTAATAATAATGAGGCTAATGCTTTCCTAACACTACCAATTGAATCATCAATCACTATACAGACCTTATGATCTCTATCTCTTTTCTCACCCATTTCACTTGCTTCCTTTTTTGCCTTTGGAAGCTTTCTCAAATGGTTGAGACAACTTAGAAACCACCCATGGTGGTTTTGAAGGAGCACTATTAGATTTCTAAGAACTCCAAAAACATAAACAATTGAATAATGTTTTAGGACATATTAAGTAAAGTTGATGTTGTAAATTGTTTGTGTGTTTCCACTTAGGTTTAGGTCTAGTAATTTATTTTTTCATTTTCATTGATTTTTTTTTCTTTTTTTCTTTTTAATTTCTTTCATATAATTCTCAATAATCTCTTTCTCAATTTTCCTAGTATCTTTTTATTTTCTTTCACAATTTTACTATTTTTTATCTCATAATCATTTTGAACACAATTTTGTCAACTTTCTAACCATGTCATCAACTTTAATAATAGAATTATCTAGACAAGAGACACAAAATGTTTTCAAGGAAAGGTAGTAAAATTAAATTCCATTTCTCCAAAAACAATAGTTTGCTAAAATGATCCTCCTAAAATGCTATTTGTTTCTTTTTAATCGTATGTAAAGTATGGTAGCATCCGATTTCTATATTTTTATGGTATAGCACTACACATATTCTTTAGTCTATTCTTTGGTTTGCTTGTTGTCTAAAATTAATGGACAAAAGAACCTTTAGATATTAGATAAAAGTAACAAAATATGTACCATATATTTGATAATACAAAAATTTATTTCAATAGTATAAAATAATTATATCTTCAGATTCTAATGATAAACTAATACCAAGTTTCTAAATCATAATATTAAACTTATATCGTAATTTATAATGTAAATAATTAATTTTGTAAATTTTTAATCAAATAATTTTGTATCTAGTTCTATACACTAAATATGGCAAGAGAGAGTTATACCGTTATGTTTTCCTTCTATGTATTATTCAGCTTTCCTTATGCTATCGAGTTCTATTGACCAAAAATTCCATATAATTATATTGGCAATCTTCTAGATGTTTTGAATTTATCCCATAAAATATTAGTGGATGAAACAATGACATGACTTTATGCTTTAATCTTCTGCTTTGCAATGAAAATTGTGAAGAATGAATTGCATGAATGAATAAGGAAGAATGAAAACTTGTTCTTTTTCTTCAAGAAGTGATTTTCAATTTTGTATATCGCGTAATTTATCGTTATTCCTAACAAAACTTTAGGTGTTAATTTCAATTTTTCTTTTTAGAAAAACAACAAATTCATTATCTAAACTTTTTGTGCTTTTCAATTTTATGCTTAAAGTTTCAAATTATTAAATTTAAGGAAAAGTATAAAAAGGCTCTAATGTTTACCTATATATATGAAACCTACATATACAAATCAATCCTTAACTTTTCATATAGTTTATTTTAATCCTCAATATTTAAATAAATTTATAAAAAAGTCCCTCATTTAGTTTTGCCATTAAGTATAGACATGTGATAGAATCTTATTCATTCAAATAATTAATTTAATTAAATAAACTAATAATATACATTATATAACTAAAATATTATAAAAATAATAAGAAATACAAAAAATGATAAAAATTCACAAAATATATATATGAAAAATAATACGTATATATTATTCTGTAATATATGTTTATATTAATATTTAATTTAAAATAAATTAATATAAATTAACAAAAAAAAATTCACATATGGCCACCATAAGGCCAAGTTTAGCCAAAAAATGGCTATACTCTAAAGCAAGTCATGGCACATTAGTAGACATAGGTGGTCACCCACCCCTAAGTGGTTGCAGGTAAGTGGCTACTGTTACACCCCAAATTCAAGGAGTTGTAATAGCTCCCTCGTAGTGACCAACCTAAGTTATAAGATATCCTTCTTAGCTGCTAATGTATATATAGTCTACACAAGGTAATTAACAACTCAACCAACTTTGAAATAGGCATATGAGCACTTGTGATATATAATACCTATGAAGTAATACTTTACAAAATATAGTTTCCCATATTTATAGATAATCTAAGTCATTTACATAGTTTTATATACATCATAAGTTTTACTATGTTCGAAAGTACTGTACAACTCCACAAAAAGATTACCTTACATATCATAGATATATCAGCAAGCCAATGAAAACTATAAAACCTCCTAGGAATACCTTATAGTATTCCCACAAAAGGAAAAAAAAAAAAGCTTGAACATTAACCCATTCATTAGTCTCCAACCCTTCACTCCCCAACTTGTCGAAACTAATATGCTGATTATTATAACGAGACATCCTCAAGTACTACTCCATATCTACAAAATAATCTATTGAGATGTGAGCTCAACTAACTCAATAAGAAAGGATAGAGTCATAAGAATACATTAACAAATATAATTGTTCGATCATTATTTGAATGCAAATGTAACAAGCAAAGTCATCCCATAATGTTTAACTGATCTATTGTAAAGTTAGAGAAATTCCATCCACTCTAATTTAGATTTCGAGGAGTTTCAACGCAATACTATCAAACTAAATCTGGGTTTATGCGATGACAAACACCTTATTCCCTAGACAATATTCGAACCACAGTTCCCAACATTGCCGTAACCCTCCTCTCTTATCATTTAGTTCGACTAAGAATAGGAAAACGACTATTTCTGCTATCCATCGAAGTGTCAGTATTTAGTTTGATAACCTAATTGTTACTCCTATTGGTTTATTGTAAATGTCAAGTTAGATCTTAATCATGTTAAGATTAATCCAGATTATAAGGTGAGCAACCAAATTCATACATGCTAGACATGTTATGCTCAAGCAAAAAAAACAACATTCAAAGTTCAACTCCTAATCATCACTCAGTATCATATGCACACACATAGCAGACGCACAAACAATCTACCTACAACCACTCACAAACACTCTTAATTCTCTAAGTATCCTAATATGATACTCCAACATGTCATTAAGCATCAATCCCAACTTACCTGATGTTGAAGTGAGTTAATCTTACTTCTCATGCTCAATTCCTTTATAAATCCCTAAACAATCAATATAAATATTTTAGTTCTTGCTAAATAGAAAGTATATGATTACTTTTTAATGTCTTACATATAGTTTAAATAGGTTTATTAAGTTTTTGGTTAAGTTTTAACTTGTCTCTGAACAGGGTTCTGAACACTAAACTTAATGTAATTTTTTCCCTTGAACCTTCTGAACAAGTATCTGATCAATAGTGTTAACTAAAAACTCTCCGAAAAAGTATTTGAAAATAGCCTTATTAACTAAGAATTTTCTAGTTAACCTGCTGATACTATATCAACCAAGTATTTTATATCAAACAACTCTTTGATTAAGTCTCTTGAACTGGAATTAACTCATTTTTGTAACAGACCAACCTTCTGAAAGACTTTCTAAATAGGGTCATTTTACAAGTTTACTCGACATAACTTATCCAACATCATATTACAGATTACAAACATGTTAAATCATGTTCAATATCGGGTTTATCATATCAAGTAACACCATAATACTTAATTCCTCAAATTCTCATACTTATTAATTAATGCATTAAGCCCATATTCACTAACTTGCACATATCTCAACTCCAGATTATTCTGCACAATAGAATATGATCGAAGTAAACTACAAAACCCGACTCCAAGGGTTTCATCAAGCTCCATACACAAAGTTTTCAACAAAATTATATTTTTCACCTAATTTAAAAACTTGAAAATCTCTAAAAATTATGGAAATAATTTTTGTCTGAAAACTTTTCATACAATACTTACATGCAATATAATGACTCTAGAAAAAGTTTGGTTTTGAAACTATGTAAATAAGGTTATTCAAATCAGTTTTGAAAATTGATCGATTTTGCTCAGTTTCTTAAGGAGGTCTGATATCTCCTTAAAAATTTTTCAATTTGATAATTTTCAATAAAACTGCATATAAAAATATGTCAAAATAAATTTTTCCATAATTTTTTAAGTTAATTTGATATGTTTACAATTTTGAGGAAAATAGGATGTAAATTTTCACTCACCAGAATGTTTATCCACCAATAACCTCCCCTGGTTTTTTACTGCTTCAAGTGCCACCACCACTATAGGCTAGTAGTGGTGATTTACCTCCAAGTAACTTTTGGACTTGGGTTCCACCGATTTGTTCCGTTTGCACAGTATCTATTCCAAATTTCTTGAGAATTTTTCCTACTTTGTTCTTCTTATTCTTATAATTTTTATAGAATCCGAAGGAGTTAATTAATCATCTGGAGAGATTTGGTGATAATTCCTAAGTCAGTTGATGCAAATTAGAGTATTTTCTCTCTCTTCTAAGTATATATATCCCAAATCTTATGTATGTTAAGTGTCTTTAAATTACTTTCTCAAGTCAACTACTGTCTTAAACGAGCCATGCCTAATCTAAGATGGATTTTGGTAGTTTTGTGATTTTTTACAATTTTTTATGATTTTTCTCACAATTATTTGATTAATTATACTTATTTTAGTGTATTTTAAGCATTTTTGGATGTATAATTATATATAATAATTATACCTGGGGTACACATACTATATTTATATATTATTTTATGGCATTTTATAATTTTTAGTATTCAAATAATTTATCTCTAAAGTTTAGTTTTTTTCCATTATCTAATTTATACGTTTACATGGCGTAAATTATAATATAATGTAATTTAGTAAAATTATCTATTTTTAGCTATAATTCTGTTATTTTATTATATTCCAATATTCCAAAATCACAACGTATCATCATCTATATAACTTCCTAGAAGGAGGCTTAGTAGTTTTTCCTAAAATCTTTATATCACGTGTACACCAATGATATAAAGAACGTCTTACAAGTCAAAAATTACAAAACTCTATCTATTAAATTTCTAAGGGTACTTATTCATTTTAATTACATTTATTTGTTTATATAAGCAACTAGAATAACCTAACAATCTACAGTCCACCAAGGCTACAGAGAGTCAGAATCACCTACTAAACAACAAAACGAGATAATTAAAATTCAACAACATCACAAGTTACTAAATATTATAAAGGTCTCGCTTAACTAATACAGTCTACTAAATTAATCTTATTCGTCTAATCCAACTATTTAAGGAATACTTTTTACTCTAATCTTAGCCCATTCCTAGCTTTTGATTACGTGGAAAAAAAAAAACTATTGGGGAATGAGCATGCCACAACTCAGTGAGTTCATCTGTCATCATTACTGTTTAAGCAAGTTATCAAGTATTGTTATCAAATATGTAGTTTAGCTACATATAAAATGAATGTACACAAAGTGAATGTAAGCAACACATCCACAGGGCTCCAGAATCATACAAGGTGTAGATTTACATCGTCTATATGTTGATTATCCTCTGTACTTAATAGCACCGAGCTCCTTACCTTACTCGCAAGAGGTTGTCTATGGGTATCATCCCAATAGACAAAACTCGACTATTACCTTAGTCAATAATACTATACTAATCAATTAAGTAGACCTCATCTAAAGCTATCCACTATCAATAATCAGTACAATGTCCCACAAGCTCACTATCAACAAATCCATATAATGCCCCATGAGCTAAACCAAGTGAGTCCCAACTCGGGCTACTTGCTATCAATCAACTAAAGATGGTCTATTAACTTTGCCTCAATAAGTAAAATGTTATAAGAGATTGGTATAAGTATTCACTAAGTTGATAAATCTTTCTTTGAATTATAAAGTATATCAAAAATATATTTTAGCAAAATTTTCAAAAATCTAGGCAAAGCTAGAGACATCATAGTCCACAACTAATGAATCATAAACATGTGACAGGTATTTCCAATTATTTTAGCAAATATTTAAACTTACCAATTTTAACAAAACAATCACACGGAAGTTATCATGTAGAACAACCATTCACTCAACAGACAACTAAGTGTAAGTAATAAAACATTAAGTAATTATCAAACACAGTAAGTAACAATTCATCAAAATTCTCTCACCTAGCTTATTTACCTACTTGTCCTGACTTTCTGAATCCTTGAATTAAAAATTAAGCCACCTAAAATATTATAATAATATATATGTAAGTAATTAGAAGAGGGTTTCTTTAAGAACCTAAAAATCTATCTAATTACTAAAGCTCTCCCTAATCTCTGAGTATAGTTAAAACTTATTTTCGATTTAACTTCTTTATTTTAAGTCAGTTTTTCGTGTTATTATAATCGATTTCATCTTTTTTTAGTGTTATTTCATTTAGCAAGGTCATTTTTGGGCCTTTGAGTCAATAGGCTTTTTATTTAGGTCTTATAAGTTCGTGCAACCAAAATACGAGTTTGGAGATTTAGGCCTAATTTTATGCTTTAGGCTTAGTTTTTGTTCTTAGGCCTTACACTTGATATTTTGGGCTTCCTTTTAAGTAATTTTAGTGAATTTTTTCTATCCAACACTTTAAATTTTTACCTTGGGCCTTGGTGTTATTCTTATAGGTCTAAACTAGCTTTTTTTCTTAAACGTAAGACTTCAACTTATTAAAGAGCCTATAGTGGATATCTTAGATAGGCTTTAAGGTTTAGTGGGCCTTTTGAATATCTTCCTTTAAATCTTTTTAAGTTAGGTTTAGATTTATTCATGTATTATTTAGGCTTGTATTTTAGTTTTCTTAAGGCTCTTTAAGCTCATTTTGTAATTTAAGGTCTTAGGCCTAATCCTATTTACCTTTTTGGTCTTATTTTGATTTTCCTTAATTAGGATTGTATTTTAGTTTTCTTAAGGCTCTTTAGGCTCATTTTGCAATTTAAGGTCTTTAGCTTAATCCTACTTGCCTTTTAGTTTTCTTAAGGCACTTTAGGCTCATTTCACGAAGTTATAGATTTAAACATTATCGAGCTTTATTTTGATTTTCCTTAATTTAATTTATATTAAGCTTAGCTAGCTTAATATAAGTTATTCGACATAAAATTAAGGAAAAGTATTTTCAAAAATAACTTGGAGTCTCCAACCAATTAAACTAATAAAAAGTCAAACTAGGGTTTTTGGATAGGAAAACTATAATTTAGACACCAGTTTATGACTTTTATAAAAAAAATTAATTTTTTTAAGAAATTTAACAAAAGAAAAACTGAATTCGAAAGCTAACCTATTAAAACCAAGTATGCGTTTTTAGCTAATTTATTTTTATTAAGAAAAATCCTAAAAAGAAACCTAATTTTAATTATCTAATTTTGGAAATCCATGACTAAAAAAAAAAACATTTTCTATGTGAGAAAATTTTTAGAAAAATCCTAAAGTGTCTAAATGCAATTTTTCATGAAATATACAATTTATATAGAAAACATACATAAAATACCTAAACAACAAAAAAAAAAATGTCTAATCCATAGAATGGATAACTAAGCGATGGAACAAATGCCTAAACCATTGAAAAGATATCTAATTGTAGAAAAATGTCGATTAAAGAATTTTTTCTTTTCTTTTATGAAAAACTAACTAAGTGTCAAAAAATAGTTTTTACTAAAAAAAACCTATAATGTTCAATTTAAAAAAATGAAAATAAAAAAAAATGCAATTTTTAGTCAAATCTCCTAAGGTATACAATCTAAATGTAATTTTTATCCTAAAGATATGTAATTGTACCCCAAAAGGCAATTTTATAAAAAAAAAAAATGTGATTTATTCTAAAAAGATGCAATTTTACCTAAATAAATGTAATTTTAACTCAAAAGATGCAATTTCCCTTAAAAAATGTGTCATTTTTTAAAACGTAATTTTTTATAGTGAACATGCAAAATATGTGAAAAAAAAAACTATGAACTAATGATAAAACACAACTACCTACAAGAAAAAAACCAATATTAGCATCTATACACATGAACTAATTAAATGACTTTAAATAAAACTAATTTTTATAAGATGTATATGTTAAAAAAAATAAAGAATTGACAATTCTAATAATTAAAACCAAAGACCTGCATAAAAATAGATAAAGTCAATATAAAATAGGAAGTATGGAAATACTACTAAATAAGTAAATAAATAAAACTAAACTAATACAACTGGTAATACATTGCAAAAAGAAAAAATGCAATTTATCTAAAAGAATGCAATTTTTAGTAAGAACATATCTAAACTAAAAACTTGCACTTAAAAAATTAACTCAAGTTAGTAAATAACGCAATTAATTAAATAAATCAACCAACTAAAAAAAAAAAATCAACTACTTAGATGAGTTGGATCAAAAAACAAAGAAAGAAAAATTTACGTAGATCATGTGGAATCGCTGTGTCGTCAAGGTATTGTTGATCGTGTGTTGTTGTGCATGTGAATTGTATTGTGTATGCATTCAATGTGTGTACATGCAATGCTATGCTCGTACGGTGAGGGTAAGTGGACCAAAATGGTGGTCGTGTAGGTTCATGAATTATGGATTCGTGAGTGAATGTTTATGAATTTGAAATGTGTATTTTTTATAGTCTAATATCCACTATTTATAGGCCATAATTTTGAATCTTTTGGATCTTCTTATTGTGAAGATTCACTCTTAATAAATCCAGTATTCAAAATATACGATAATACCCAATTTGGATTTATTAAATTTATTTAAGATTTAATTCAAGTTTTTAAAAACCCTACATTTATTTGAGCCTTCCATCTTGAGGTTGATTCAATCCATCTTAATTTAACCCAAAATACTCGCTAACCTATATAATAAATCATAAGTCTATTTAGCCCAATATAAGTTAGATAAAGCCCACTTTATATTGAACTAGACTAAAAAATATTTTTAACAAAGTCTAATTATTTAAAACTCAAAATTTATTAAATTGAATGTACATCTTCAATCATTATCCAATTCGACCATAAACAATTAACTCGACACTATTTTATTATCATTTTGTCTTTCCTTTTTTATTTCTTATTTTTAAGTATCATTTGTTTAATTTTTTTATTATTTTATCCTTAAACTTAACCCGATAAGAAAAAAATTGTAAGGGTAGCAAAAATAAAGTATCTACAGCTACCCCTCTTTATAAGGAAGTTTAATTAAAACTTCGTTATAAAAACAAAAAATATACCCATTTTTACTAAATCCTATCTTAAATTGACAAGATGAGAATTATTGACTTAAATGGTCAGCTAAGTAGTGTCTTGCCTTTAATAAGGATATTGACTTGAAAGGTCGATGTAAAAAATGAACTATCTGTCTTGAAAGGACGGGACAAAGGAATAAGAGGCCCATCTTAAAAGGAGGGGATAAAGGAATAAAAGGTTGGTCTTGAAAGGTTGGTGCAAAAAATTAGGAGGCCGATCTTGAAATGATAAGGCAAAAATTAAGTACCTATCTTAAAAGGATAGGGTTAAATATTATGGTACTTATCTTAAAACGATAGTGCAAAAAATTAGAGGGCCTATCTTAAAATGATAAGGCAAAGAAATAGGGAACTCGTCTTAAAAGAACGAAGAAAAGGAATAGGGAACATATCTTAAAAGGATAGGGCAAATGATTAAGGTACCTATCTTAAAAGGATAGGCCAAAGGAGTAGGGTACATCTCTTGAAAAGATAAGACAAAAGATTAAGGTGCCTATCTTAAATGGATAGGGCAAATGATTAGGGTTTTATCCTGAAAGAATAAAGCAAATGATTAAGGTACCTATCTTGAAATAATAACGCAAAGGATTAGGGTGTCTATCTTTAAAGGATAGAGCAAAAAATTAGGGAAGTCTATCTTACAAAAATAAGGCAAAAAGATAAGATTAGGCAATGTGCCAAAAAATTGATGTTCTTATTAAAAAAATTGACTTCTCCAAAGGTTAGATTTTTCAAAGAAGAAAACTTAATGAAAGGGTTTGAAGGCATGGCTAATATATATTTTTTTATCCTTAAGATGACTAATATTCTTTAATGTAGGCTGAAACTTTCTAAACTCTGAACACAGGATAACTAAAGTTCCAAAAATTCCGAGGATGGCCTAAGCTCTTTAGTATGATGACTAAATAATCTTTTCATAGGATTGGTCGTAGCTCCTAAATTTTCCTCATACTAAAGGATGACTAAAATTCCAAAGTTCCTAACGAAAGGATAATTAAGGTTTTTGAAATTTTCTAAAGGGATTACTGAAGTTTTCAACTTAAGAATGACTAAAGTTCATACTACATATTCTCAAATCTTTCACTTTTAGAACTTAAAGAAAAAAAAAACCTGATGCTTTTATTCAAAAAAACTGTTCATTTTTTTTAACAAGTAATGAAATTATACAAACTCTAAATATTGCAAATAAGCGGCATGGTCATTTTTAGCCCATTGGACATTCATTTTTTATCTTTGATTGCTTGTCTGCTATGATGACAAAAAAAAAAAAAAACTTCAATTAAACACCTTTTTCTTCTTGCGTAAGGAATTCCCATTTGATTCTAAACCGAATTACTTCTTGTATCCCCAAGGCATACTTGACTTTTGCATTCATATGTTTCATACTTGGGAAAGTTTTTCAATTATTTGAATAATTTAGTCCATGAGGACTTCCTCACAATCTCAAATAATTTGTTTTCACTCCTTACTACAATTCCAAAAATTACAGTCAATCTTGTAAGTGATACACTTTAATTGAGCTAATAGGTCTTTTCCTCAAGGTTATAACATAGGCTTTTGGTCACGGGCTTAAACAAAAGGAAATATGGATGTGTTCGGACAATTTTGAAAAATTAATATCTTAACCTAGGTTTACAAGTCAATAACCTTAGATAAGCTTGCGCTAGTTTCACAAGCATTGATTGCTCAAAATAAGTCAATTCTTTGGTCAAAGGAGTTTCATTATGAGTAGGACCATTGAATTAGAGTTTCATTTCTTTGGGCTTAAAATCTCTTGCTTAGGTTTTTACTTTGAAGTGTTGAGGAACATTTAAGAATTACCATTTGAGATGTGATCACCCTACTTTTACTTCTTCTTCTTTTTTCCTTTTTCTCTCTTTTTCTCTTTTTTTTCTAAGGTGACCACTCTTCATGTGTTAGAGTTTTCACTTGAAGAAAAATAATGGCTCTAAAATCATGAGCTCAAATTATATAAGCTTAATGAAGCATACACGGCTTTGAAGTATTTAGAAAAAATCTTTCGGCTTAAGTGTTTAAATGAATGTGTAGGCCTAAGTGAAGTGTGTATGTTTTGAAACTCTTCTTCATTCTAAAGAAATCAAGTTATCTATGTCAATTATTGCTTGTAAATTGACATTACTAAACCGAGTACAAGCTAATCTATCCCTTCTCTCCAAAATCGATGGTCCTAACCTTCTGATTACCCCAATATGGGGTGGTTCTTGATAGGGTGTATTTTTTAAAAAACTCCCCCCCAAAGGCTCAAATGGGCTCATAAGGGATAAAAATGTTTAAGAAGTGAAATGAATGTCTGTCATCCTTTCAATTTGTACATCACATGCAAGATAAACTTCTTTTAAGAAATGAGTCTTATCGTCACTTTCATGTCTCTCAGCTCCCAAAGTTTTTCTTTTTGTCAATGTTTAGGATTAGGGTTTGCCTCTTATCATTCTAAACACTTCAGATAATGGAATACTTTCCTATAAAAAAGACTTTAAAGTATTTTATTTATTTACCCTATTTGCCCCAGTCTCATTTGATAAGACTAAATATTCTGTGATGCCTCAAGGGGTCGTATGCCCTCTACCGTAAAAAAATTGTCCTTTTAGACTTAATTAAATGGGTCCTTTTATTGGCCCCCAGCCTAAGCTCAATCATAATAAAGACAAACTTTGTATTCGGTTTTAGCATTGGAGCAAGTAGGTTAGTTTTTGTAGAGTGAGTGTTTAGGACATTCTAGGCTTAGAAAGGATCGGTATATATGAGTAGGCTACGTATTTCTTTTTTTCTTCTTCTTCTTTTTTTTTTGGCTTAAAGTAGGTTGAAATAGGTGAAGAGGTTTATTGTTCGTGTTTAATGTTTCAAAAAAGGTCTAGTAATGGACTTTCCTTCAAGGATTGTGTTTGGCTTAGGTTTTTCTTGGGGATGGGCTATGTCTCCACAATTTTCAATTATCAATTCCCAATGTGCTTGCCCTTTTTGCCCCTCAGTATTAGGTTTAACTCGTAGGCTACACAATACTTTGAGCTCGAAATGAGTGACTGCCAAGATTAAGCTTGGCCTAAAGTCATTGTTATCAATTATCTTAGTTTCAAAAAATGAATAGCTATGGGCTTGACCACTTAAAAGTAATAACTTAAAGTCCATAAAATCCATACTTGTTAGCATATATTTTTTTTCTTTGAAAAATTTATGATTTTTTAAAAAACTTTATTTTAGAAAAAAGCATTTGAAAGCACTAATATTACAAAAACTTATTTTACAAATAGGGTTATCAACATCTCCTAACTTATTGAAATGACAAGAAAAGTTAGAGAGTTGACAAAAAGGAGTTGCTATTTTACAAATTTAACAATCAAGGGTAATGACTTATTTACAAGTAAAAATTCTTAAAACCCTAAAGGACACTAAAGAAAATCTATGTTATTGATAACTAGATTACTAACATTGTCTAAAAATAAAAGAAAAAGCTAGAAGTGACTTGATGAGGACGATAAAGCTACAAAAGCACAATCAATAATTGAAGGGTTATGATTTTACAAGAAGGTTGTCTAATGTTACAAAAATCTGAGCAGGGAACAATATAGAAATAATAATTATTTACAAATCATGAGTAACAAATACTTACAATTTGAAAGATTTTTACTTGTCTTTTTTATGTACACATGGGTTATGGAACAATTTTTTTATACAACAAGTACGAAAAAAAAGTAAATAAATACATAAATGGCATGTAAATACAGGATTGCCAACTAGATAATAGTGCAATAATTTATAAAAAAAAATATAGTTGTAACTTTATTAAAATAAATTGAGTACAAATGGCTAAACTCTTGTTAGGTTTATAATCTTTCTATAAGTACAAACGTGGGTAAAGCATAGAGAAAATTTTACAAAAGAAAAATATCTTTTAACAGTTTACAAGGGAAATTTTTTTTTTTTTTACATGGAAAAATTTATACAACCAATATGTTACATAAGAAAATAATAAAATTGCAACTCCTTACTCATGATATATTTTTTTTTTTTAAACGCTGCACTAATATTCATTTGCTTGCCTACAAAAAATTTTAATACAATTTACTAGGTTTGATCTTAAATCTTGTAATGCCACTTTTTATTTGTAAAATGAACAAAAGTAAAAAGCAATACAAAATATCTATATTTCAAAATAATGCTGGAGCAACCATATATTACATTGAAAAAAAAATCAAAGATAACAATATATATATAGCAAAGTATAGTATAAAATTAATGTAATATGCTATAAACACATGCCATGCAATAAAGGTTAAAAAATATAAAATTATAGGAATGAAATTATTATGAACCATGGTCAAGGAATACATTTATATATAAGTGGATTGAAATAAAAAAAAAAAAGAAGAAGCTCATGGATACTTATATATAAGGATATTGATTCATTTAATTTCCTTTCATTTTTTTTTTAAAGAAAGCTCAATTAACCGCGAATTGTCAAATTTTCCTATAATTTAACAATGACTAACCCTTTTTTTGGGGAAAAAAAAAAAGATGCAGAAGGGTAGGGTCTATAGATCTTAAGCTCTATAGCTTAGGCATTTTCGAAGAAAAACCTAATAAACTGCATCAAAGCATGAGTAGGCTCGCGTATCACCATAAGGTGGGAGTAAAGACCTTAACAACTCGAGGCTTATACAATGGCGATCTGTCTTAAGTTTCCAAGATAGCCTAAGTCCAATCACATTTAAGCATGGGAATGATTTTTTTTTTCTTTTAAAAAAAAACCCTAAATCCCCAGTATCGAACCCATTAAGAGAAATCATTTTTAGAGGCCTACATCACTAAAACCTAGTTGATATAATTATATTACAATATATAGATAAAAAGAAATAAAAAAAATGAAAGCTCGTTAACTAATTTTTTTTTATTTTTACATAGCTAGCCCATTAGTGTCCTCAGTAGAGTTATCAATTTTGTCGAGTCTTATTTTAATTTTCCTTAATTTAACCTAGATAAAGCCTAGCTTACTCAATATAAGTTACTCAACATAAAATTAAGAAAAAATATTTTTATTTAAAAAATGTTTAAAAAAATATTTTCAAAAATAAGTTTGAGTCGCTAACCAATTAAATTGATAAAAAGTCAAATTAGGGCTTTTAGGTGAGAAAACCCTAATTTAGATACTAGTCTACAGATCTTCCAAAAATTTTAATTTTTTAGAAAATTTAACTAAAAAATCTGAATTCAAGGCTAATCTATTAACATTAAGTTACCTTGTAAAAATTAAAAGAAACTAACTAATGGGCCTTTGCTTTATAATTTTTCTTAAAAAATGAGAAAATATGCAAGGAAGTAAAAATGCACAAAAATGAAAATTTTAATTATATTATTATGAATTTTTATTAAAAAATGAAAAGAATACAAAAATATGTTATAAATTTTACTGCACATACCTACTAATCGGAATCAAACAAACTATAGTTTACATTTTTAGAAATCTTTAATGTGTGGATAAATTTTACTTTTTTGAAAAGTAGCAAGGTTTACATTTTTGGCTAATTTATTTTTATCAAGAAAAATCTTTAAAAGAAACCCTAATTTTTATTGGCTAATTTTGGAAATCCCTAACTAAAAAAAATTCAGATTTTTATTTATTAAAAAAATTATAATTGACAAATTTTTTTAAAAAATCCTAAAATATTTAAATATAATTTTTCATGAAATATGCAATATATTTGGAAAACATGCCTAAGATACCTAAATCATAGAAAAGATACTTAACCATGGAAAATATTTCTAAACTATACAATAGATAACTAAACCATGAAATAGATGTCTAACTAATAAAAAAAATGCTTTATGAAAAACTAACTAACTATCAAAAAATAGTTTTTACTAACAATCCCAAAATTTCTAATTTAAAAAAAAATGCAAATAAAAAATAAAGCAATTTTTAGTCAAGTCTCCTAAGGTACGCAATCTAGATGTAACTTTCATCCTAAAGATATATAATTATATCCTAAAATGAAATTTTATAAAAATAATGCAATTTATTCTAAAAGGATACAATTTTATCTAAACAAATGTGATTTTGTCTAAAAGATATGACTTTATTTAAAAGATATGATTTTATCTAAAAAAATATGATTTTAACCCAAAAGATGTAATTTCTCCTAAA
Organism: Lumnitzera racemosa; assembly: GCA_024138005.1. Lineage (NCBI taxonomy): Eukaryota > Viridiplantae > Streptophyta > Magnoliopsida > Myrtales > Combretaceae > Lumnitzera > Lumnitzera racemosa. The sequence goes on along the minus strand of JAMXBC010000008.1, from coordinate 12,104,572 downwards.
AAATGTGTCATTTTCCAAAACATGATTTTTTATGGTGAACATGCAAAATATGTGGAAAAAAAAACTGTAAACTAATGATATAACACAACAACCTACAAGAAAAACAAGTATTAGCATCTATGCACATGAACTAATCAAACAACTTTATATAAAACTAATGTTTCTAAGATGTATATGTTAAAAAAAAATAAAGAATTGACAATACTAATAATTAAAACCAAAGACCTACATAAAAATAGATAAAGTCAGTATAAAAAAGAAAGTATGTAAATACTACTAAATAAGTAAATAAATAAAACTAAACTAATATAACTGCTAATACATTGAAAAAAAAAGTGATTTTGTATTTTAAAAATGCAATTTATCTAAAAGAATGTAATTTTTAGTGGGAACTAATTCTAAACTAAAAACCTACATTAAAAAATTAACTCAAGTTAGTAAATAATGCAATTAAGTAAATAAATCAACCAACTAAAATAAAAAAATCAACTACTTAGATGAGTTAGATTAGAAAACAAAGAAAGAAAAACTTGTGTAGATCACATGGAATCGTTGTTTATCAAGGTGTTGTTGATTATGTGCTTTATGCACATGAATTATATTGTGTATGCATTCAATGTCGTGTTTGTATAGTAAGGGTGAGTAGATTGGAGGTGCATGAATTGTGAGCAATGTATGGATTCGTGAGTGAATTTTTGTGAATTTGAAACGTATATTTTTTATAGTCCACTGTCTACTGTTTATAGGCCATAAATTTGAATCTCTTAGATTTTTGTGTTGTGAAGATTGATTCAATCTTAACAAATCCAATATTCAAAAGATACGATGATACCCGATTTGGATTTATCAAATTCAAGATTTAATTCAAGTTTCTAGATACCCTACATTTATTTAGGCTTTTCGTCTTAGGCCCTATTCAATTCATCTTAATTTAGCCCAAAATACACGCTAACCTCTTTAATAAATCCTAAGTCTATTTAGCTTAATATGAGTTAGACAAAAACCCACTTTATATTAAACTAGACTAAAAAATATTTTTAATAAAGCCTAACTGTTTAAAACTCAAAATTTATTAAATTAAATGTACATTTTCAACCATTGTCTGATCCGACTCTAAATAACTAACTTGACTCGACTCGACACTTTTGTTATTATCATTTTTTCTTTCTTTTTTTTAATTTTGTTTTATTATCTTATCTTTAAACCTAACCCAATAAGAAAGAATCATAAGAGTGGCAAAAACAAGACGTATATAGTCATGAGTGATTAAGTGGGCTCGAGGTTCGGTTTATAGGCCTTTCAGTTAAATTTAAGTCCAATTCATGTTATATGGCTCATATCTTGACTTTATTCTAATCCAATAAGTCTAATAGTTTACTAAAATGATTAAATGACCCATTTTATCATGAGTTTCAAATCTAATACTAAGGGTTCATTAGGTCTCAAGTGGGTTTTTCAAAACCTAATATTTATTTTAGGCCTAACTATTTACTATAAACCTTATTTAGCCTCTTATCTTGTAAGATTAACTCCTAAATCTTAATTATCTTTAATTAATCATGTGATTAACCCATAAATAAACATTTTACAACAATTTTTTCAACATACTTGGGGTGGTTTAACATGATTTTTTAAGGCTTTCTACACATCATGTATTTAACTTGCTAGAACATGCATCAAAGTACCATTAAAATGCACCTAAAGCCATTTTCTATCAAAATAAACATGATAAATAAAAAATATAGTAGAGATATACATACATATGTTTTGGCCCAAACATGAGAATGAAGATATGATGATGATTCTTTTACTTTTCTTTAAGTTATCATCTTACTATAACTTATGTACTCCTAAAGTTACATATAACATGTTTACCACACTGAAAATCTAAGAAAATACACATGTATGGGCATGTAAACATGTTAAACAAAGGTGGCATTTTAATAATTTTTTTCCTTAATGTTTAAGTCTTGGTACTATGCTTATAAACTCAAATTAGAAAGAAAGTTGAAAAGGTACAAGTTTATCTCAATGAAAATTCAAAGGGTCTCATTTAACTTCATTTTTTGGAAAATGAAACAAACTCTTATGGTTAAGGATGTCTGTCGACAGGAAGGGAAGATGAAAGAGGATTCAAACGCAAGTGGTTTTGTGTCATTTGGAGGTAATGGTGGGGAGATATGGCGTAGGGCGTTCAGTTGCGCGGTTAGGTCCAAGAAGCTTATTCTTATTTCCTTCCTTCTTTTGTTTTAGATTGTATAATTAGAGAGTGTTTCTTGGGTTTTTCTATTTTCTAGAGAAGATGAAATAAAAATGTAGATGGAGAGGTTTAAAAAGGGGTTGATTATGAGTGTAGGTGGTAAGGGACAAATCCTTTCCATTCTTAGTTGCATGATACAAGTACAAGTATAAGTGGGGACCAATTTGCTTTTTATGATTTTTGCTAATTGAGGGAATGATTTGTCTACTAAAGGTGAGTAGTTCCTTATTTTCATAACTAATTATCTTATCCTATATAGTTAATTATGATTATCATTAACTAATTATGCTGCATAAATGCATATAGATGATTAGAATGCAATTTAAGCTTATAACTCTAATTGCTAGCGTAAATGGCCATAATTAGATATAGTTTAGGGTTTTTCATATTTAAGTAAGTTAATGAAGCCTATTGGATCACTTTGTCTAAGTAATTTAGGGTTTCTAATGGTTAGAATCTATTATTGCTAATCAATTATGATTTCAAAAGGCAAATTGAGTTTGTTCTAGCAATTTAGTAAATTATTAATAATTACTTAATAATGTAGCTATATAATTAGAGTTTATTAGTTAAATTAAGGCTTTTGATACTAAATTAGAGTTTCTAATTTGTTTATGGCTTCTTGCATTTTAGGGTTTTATGAAGGTTTGAGGGTTTTGAAGGTACGCTTACAATTTTAGCATTACTTTTGGAGAAAATGTATTATTTAGGGTAAATTAGTAATCCCATTAATTTATTACCTTAATTGAATTAATTTGATTGATCGTTATCATTTGTAGATATCTCATATTGTTCGTTATCAAGTTTATGCAATTTGCATAATTTTGGTCAAATGTTTTAATTTAGGGTTTTCATTGCATTTGAAGTTTAATTTAAGGTTTTACAACTCTAAAGTTTAGGGTTTAAAGTTTTTATTCAATTCGGATTTTTAATTTATGATCACATGTAATTAGGTTTAGAGTCTTATCTCTAGGGTTTTTCGAGTTCGTTTCTATGGTTCTGATTTAAAATTTTGTTGGTTTTAATTTCTTTGGTCTAATTGAGCTTAGGGAATATCATTGGTTCTTCAAATTTGATTCTAAGTTTAAAACATAAAATTCGTAGATTTTACAATCAACTCCTATGACTCACACATGAAGTATTACCTTAATCAGTTAACTTTCACATATACCTTAAATTGTTTGCTCGAAATTTAACTCATAAAACTATAGGCTCTTATAATCTAATATGTGAGTTTACGGGACTCACCGCCAACTACAATCGCCCAAAAGTTTAAAAAAAAAAAACACAAAACCTATGACCACCCCTTAAGCAATCACGAATTTCCAGTTATTTTTCTTTTTAAAAATTTAGGCTACCACCCACATCCACCAATGGTTGTGACCTACTTTAAAGTATAGTCATTTTCCGACCACCTGTAAAAGTTACAAGTCATGTCACGAAATAGTAAAGTCATAAATAGTATTATTGTATAAACCATTCTAGTATAAAAGTTAAATTTACAACTACTATCTTAAACTTGATTTAAACAATGCGTCTAAAACTAACATGCTTTAAAAAAAATAGTTCACAAATTAAATATATTATCTACTTGCGAAAATATGAAAATTATATACTAAGGTTCAAATATTTTAAGTAATCTTTACATGATTTAGGATCTTAATTTTGCTTAAGTAATATATAGTTTGATATTATAAGATTCAAAAATAAGATCTAAAACCTCATAAATGTAACTAATCATTAGTTTTATATTCTCACTCCCTAAGATTTAGTAGTCATTAGCTTCAGGGTATTTATAATGTCACTTCCTAACCAGCACATGCAATAACATTATAGAGATGTAAGTAACCAATTGCTTAACAAGTTAAGGTAGAGACATAAGACTATATATTAAGCACAAGTAAGGTTAGTAGCCAGTTATTTAAATACAATGCAATGTTCACAACGTTATTTGGTCTATTGTGAGATTAGAAAAGTTATGCCTGCTCTAATCCAAGTTAAGAAGTTTAACGCACATTTAACAACTCACAACTAAACTCAAGCTTGTGTAATAAAGACATTACTCCTCCTACAACTACCTTCATCCTTACCATAACCTCTTTTCTTATCCCTTAGTTCAACTAAGGATAAAGAATTGACCATTATGCTCCAACACTATTCCTTTTGAAAGTATCAATATTTTGTTGAAGAATTCTAAACATTTCCCTTAATCAATTGTAATACATATCTAATTAGGATCATGCAATTTTACCAACTACAAACTAAAACAGTAAGCTAATGATACATAATTAAATTCAAAACACGCACATACAGGCATACGCACAAACAAACTACCTATAAGTACAAATAAATATAATCTTAAGCCTCTAAGTACTATAAAACAGTATTTCGAAATGTAGTTACGTATTTATTGAAAACTTACTTAGACTTCCTGCTTGCTCACTTAAAGTATGACTCGCTGCAAGCCTTCATCGATAATCTATATAATATATATAGCATTTATTTTGTAATTAAGATTATTATCTTTAGTTTAGGGGTTTATTATATCATTTATTTAGGTTTAAAGTCTCTTATAGTTAATTTTGAATTTTTCTAGTTTATGATTCATCTTCTTATTTAGCCTCTAATTCATCATCTGATTCAAGTTCTAATTTAGCTTCTAATGTCATTTTATTCATGAATCTCAAAAATTCTTTCTAAACTATTTCATAGAGTTTATCTAACTTTCATTCGGGTGAAAATGATATCTAGTTCAGTTTCTGATTAATTCCTTAATTTATTAATACACCCCCATTTCTAATTTTGCTCCTAAATTAGCTTCTATTTCTGCTTCTAATTACCATTCTACACATAAGTCCTAGAAACTCCCCCTAATTCATTTTGTGAAGTTCAATTAACTATTTTTTAAGTATACCGGGTCTGAATTATACGCTAATCCTATTCATTTTCATATTAACTCTATAAACCCAGCCTCTGATTGATCATATTATTTAGCTTCAAATTCAAGTGTACCCTACATTTTAGTATAATTTTTAGAATTTTACTCACAACCTAATGTCATAGTGCCCTACATAAGCCAATCATCACCTTAACTTGTATTATCTTATCCTATTACATTTATCTCCATATTTCACATATTACACATTTATTAAAATTATGCTCATAATATCCACATCCAACACTTTAAACACTACAAATATCCTCCCTCAACATAATTTAATAGTTAAAGAAGTCAAAATACACCTCAAATTAGAATCTGTATAAATTTCTTGAAAAAATACTTAATATATGTTAATAAATAGCTATTCTAATAGGATTTTAGGGCCTAAAATTCAAATAAAAAATATGAAAAATAGTTTTCACGAAAAACTTTTCATAGCAATCTAGTATACATAATAGATGTTTTATCGAAAAATTTTGGAGCTAAAACAACATCAATAGGGCTTTTGAAAAGGAAAGCGAAATTAGCTTAGGTTTTATAGATTTGTTAAGCATGATATATGTCGAGACTTAATTTAAAAAAAATTAATATTTTCCCCTAAAACTACATGCAAAAATATATTAGAATAAAAATTTCCATAATTTTTAAGTGAAAATTTATATTTTTATAGAATTTAGCAAAATTGGGTGGATTTGAATTACTCATCGACATTAGATGCTCTAGCCACCATCGGCTATAGGGGCCTTATTGACTGCAAGGGGTACTACCTCCTCTATCAGGTGGTGATGACCTCTTACTCTTAAGTCTTGATTTGATATTAGTTCCCTAATTTAGCCTTGATTACTCTAAATTTTGTTTGATTTCCTATAACTATTCTCTTAACCTTACAAGACTCTCCTTATTTTTCCTAAATGATAGAGCATCTAAAATGATTTTAGGAAGAGTATTCTTGATTTATAAAATAAGGTAGAGGCCAGTTGATAATTAAATTGCATGTCCCTATCACACCTTTTCTTTTTGCCAAACCATCCCTTGGTATGCCATGCCTCATTCTAGCAAATTTCAGCATAATCCACCATTTTCTTGAATATTTTTATTGATTCTTCTATATTTACTTAGTATTATTTAGTATAAATTAGATATTTTAGGTAATTTCAAGTATTTTCACCAACACATAAATACTCTTGAATATTATTTAAGTTAATTTATGATTATTAGTATACATGTAATTTATCTTTAGTGATTTCTTAATTATCAAAACTCATTGTTCACATTTCTAATAAATAATTAATAAAATACATTTATTCTATAAATATAATATTTTATTATTTTATTTTCTTAAATTCAAACTTACATGGTCATTTCTACTAATATTTTTAACTTTGTCATAAAATTTAGACTCGATCAAACAATTTATGTGATCACCCTAAATTTTACGGATTGTTTTTAAATCGACAAATTGTGAGTTAATAATCAATTTTTATAGTATCTCACATCGCACAACCCCCTAGTGGTTGTCAACTACCCCCTGGTCTTAGGGTAGCTAAATGTGGTTTTTTTTTTTGTTATTTTATATTAAGTTATGTTAAAATAAATATTAATATATATCTATATAAATATGTATGATTTTTTTTCACTATTTTAGAATATTTTTTTTTCATTTTTCTATATATTTTTATCATTTTCTATATATTTTTTTATATTTTATAATTATTTTATTTTATTTAGTTAAAAATTATGCATAGACAAATTATACACTGACACGTGTTTACAGTAACATAAAATTTAACAGAGTTTAATTGAAGGATTTATTTAATACAACTTTAAAAAGTTGAGAATTAAAATAGATTAAATAAAAGGTTAATATCTGACTCGTAAAAACGTGAAACATTAGAGACTTTTTTGTACTTTTTTAAAAATTTATTGACAATCAAAATTAAATTAGATTTGGGTTTGAGATTGCTAGTATGGCTTACAAAAGAAAATAGTTAAGCTAAGGGGAGTGACAAAACAACACAAGTAGAGCCACTTTGATACCTAAGTAAGTGTAGAAGTAAGAATAGAGATTAAGTAAAAGAATGGGAATTGCATAAGTTAAAAGAATTTATCATATGCCTCTTAAGTAGTGTTTATAGATAGCCGCATGTAACTACCCTTTAACTACCAACTAATGTATTTATCATGTTGATAAATAAGTTTCCAAACTACTCTCTAATTCTCAAGAATGTCGAGTAGAGGGCCATTACTTGTGTAGTAATGCTAAATTGTTTAGTCTTTCCTATCTTAATTTGAACATTCGAGAGTTACGCACTTACTGTCTAACCTAGTTAAGCCAAATGGAGGCCAAACATTTAATTCTCAAGCTAATGAGAGTGACTTTGAGAACTTTCCATTTAGCCTGAGCTCTTTGTGAGGACATGAGTGCAATTGTCATATTTCATGTGATTAGGATTTAGTCTCCATATATAGGTCAAACTTAGGTTAAAGAGCTTAGGTGAAGCCCTTACGAGGTCATTTATGAGCTTAATAGGCCTTTAGCGAAAATTCCCTATTAATAAAATGTTATATATTAATTTTTTTTTAATTTTACACTTAAAATTTAAATTTTCCATACGCCGTGTGCAACTAAACTATTACCTATCAAATTTATGAGGACATGGTAAATGGCTATTGGTCTAAGAGTATAAATTAGAGACAGGCTGATAAATTTCACATGAAGAAGTTTGATTAAAAATAATATTTAGTAATTTTAAACTTTAGGTGTTTAAAATTAAAATAAAAATTAACATAAAACTCATGTAGCATTTTAACATTATTTCATTCTTCTTCTTTTTTAAGAGTTGGTAGTGAAACTTTAGACTAGCAACTTTACGCCTACATTACTTGTGCATAAGCCACACGAAAAATGATTTTACCATAATACCATGACTCAAGTATAAACATAATTGAAGAATGAAGCAAGCAAGGAAAATAAATGTTGTATAAATAGTTGAAATGCATGAAAAATAAAAGAAAAAATAGTAACAATAAATTTTTTTATTAAAATATATAAAATTATACTAATCGTAATTAAATTGTTTCATTGAGTGAGTTGCTGTATAAAATAATGAAGGGGAGAATGGAGATGATGCCTAAGTACTGTTTGGATTGTCTTATATATATATATATATATATATCTGTAAGTTATCTACATTTGTTTTGTGTCTAAATTGTATTTATTTAAAATTTAGTGTTTAAAAAACTATTTTATTTATTCATGTTTCACTCCTATAATAAAAATGGTGATTAGAATGCTAGAGTTGGGAAATGAAAATTAACATATTTTAAGAAAAAAAAATATATGTTTTATGCATTTGATATGCTTATTTTAATTGATTTTTTACAAATATGAATAAGATAAAGGTTAAATAAATCTAACTCTATAGGAACTCGTTGGATATTTAATTTTAGAAGAAGAATATTTTATGTACTTTTGGTATTTTATAAGGAATTAAGTAGACTCAAAATTGATTAAAAAGATAAAAGATGAACAAAACGAAGCCTTCATTTATAGTAAAATTCACCTACAATAGACGAAAATTATATCTCTACCATTAGCCCATAGAATTTTATGCATTGTTTGTTAATGAAGATCCAAAATATATATATATATATATATTGGCTAAAAGATGAATTCCATTTAATAGAAAGAAATTGCATCAATCAAACTGATTGATATAAAAAAAACCTATCATACGAATGACTAGGGGTATGAAGATCCAATCAAATAAATAGGTACATCATTTCAAGTATCACAACATCTCAAATAGGAGATATTAAATTTTTTCATAAGAGAACAAGACCAACTCAATCGACGAAAGTGATAAATCCCATAAAAAGGATGACATAATCCCATGCAAGGGATGATAAAAAGAAAATACAAATAAACAAATACATTAAAAAAAAAACTAGCTTATTCTAGAAACTACTACCAAATGAATCTTAGCCTGATCATCATGATCTTCAAAATGATCTAGATTTTTAGAGGTAGATTTGTGATTGATAATATCATAATATCGATGGATCGGTGATGATTAAAGTGGCAAGAAAAGACAAATTAAGATCAATAGGAGTGGATCTACAAATATTGACATCAACAACAGTAAATCTACGAAGTAAAATATATTGAATGAATGGAAAAAATTTAGAAAGAATTAAATGTTAAGGTTTGTGAAGGAGCTAAGTGAGAGTATGCAAATTTGCTTGAGAGATGTAAAATAATGGTGAAAGAAAAGGAATGGATAATAGTGACTAGGTATGAGATAAGAGATAATAATAATAAAAAATATATAGATAAGATTATAATAAAATGTTAATATGATTTAAATTTAAAAATATATATATATGACTTAGTTGTTATTCTTGAATAACAAGTGGTGTGGTTCGAGTTTAAACGATTTAATTCGTTTTGACCTCCCAAATCGAGCCATGAACCATTTGAATCCACTTTAAATTAAACCAAATTATAAAAGAACTACATTGGTGGTTCGATTTGGTCTGATTTGGTTTTAGATTTAGTCTAGTCCAATTTGATGAACAATAAGAGAAAACACAATTAGTTTAATAGTTTAGATTTAATAGATATAAAATTAAAAGTAAGATAAAAGGCTAGATCGGTCCCATAAAAAAATACAAATAACACTTTAGAAAAATCTTTAAAAGAGTTGCATGAGCTAATTGAAAAAAAAAAATACAAAAGCAATTTTTTATATTTACTAAAGTTAGTTATGTAATTTATAAAAATAAAATAAAGTTGATAAAGGTTAATTTAAGTATTCTTTTATTTCATGGAGTCAACATAAATATTCTTTTAATCTCTCACTTATGACATAGTAAAACCATTACAAATGCACCTTACAATTGTACATCCGTATTCCAAGTGTACATCCGTATTCCAAGTATATTAAAAAAATTAAATAATTATCCAATTAAGTTAGCTACGGGCTCTAATTTTTATATATGTTTGTTCTTTTTTTATTTTTATGTGGTAGCCGTTGAAAATTATCAACATACCTTATCAAACCACCTAAAGCAAAACCAATTACCCTATTCACACTTGTTATATATTGTTAATATATTCGGATAATTTTTTTTAGAAAAATAAAGATATCAAAAGTGAGTCGACTACTTGAGCATATATACTTTTGACACATAAAATATACAATTACTTCAAAATCAAATAAGTATTTTTAAGATAGATAATTTGATATTTGTTTAGATAAATAAATCCTGTCCTCTATTACTTCCGTAGTTCTACATATCTAACACATAGAAAGGGCAAAAGAATATTTTGCAAATAGACTTAAGCACAATTCAAGTCCAAAACTATGAACCAATTGAAACATTGGGTGGTTTAGAAGCAAATATGACCAGTCAATACTTAGCTATTTGTAGGGAAAAAAATTCAAAATAAATCATTAGTAAAAAAAGAAAAATTAATAGAACATATAATTAAATAATATTGAAAATTTAGACTATTTTCGTGTGAATTAAAAAAAAATCATTTCCTACTTAGAGCATTATAATGTGTTGCTAATAATAATATAATAAATAAATGCACATTGAAAGTAAATCTGATTATATGTCTATATTATTAAAGTTAGAAAATAAGTGCATAATCATCCCCTTTAAAATTATCACTTAACCCTCAAATTAGAATTTTATAGTAAAAAAAAAAAGTAACACTAAAGATTACTTATTAAAATTATAAATATTTTATAATTAGGTGAAATTGGCATCTGAACAAAAATAACCCAACTCTGCATTCATAACTTCTCCTTCATAGGTTCTTATACCCCTCTAATTTAACTATTCTTTCTCCTCCACTTTCACATTTTACAATCCACATTTATAATTTCTTCCTCACAACTTGATCGACGTTCCATTCCACCTCTACTAATGTATATATATAACTTTTAATAAAAAAAAAAATTCATACTATAGAACTAAGATTAAGCTAAACTTGAGAAAAGTTAATTTTAGACTATGAACTAGCTCGAAATTAACGTCCGATTCAATGAACCAGCTTGAGCCCGGATTAGGTAGGCTTGAACTATCAACTAACCTATCAAGCTTGGTAGGTCCAAGCGGATACACCTATAGAACCTACTGAATCAGTAAGGAGACCTACCAATTTAAGCCCAATAATAAAAAAAAAGACAAAAAAGAAAAAAATAAAGGAAAATGGACATATTATATATAATAAGTACCAATAATCGATATAATATAATATACATATATAATATATTTAGACCTAAAAGTAATTTTAATATACTATATAATATATATAATATATAATATACTTAAACTTGGAAATGATATTAATATACATATAGTACATATATAATATATGTATAATATATGAAAGATATATACGTAATATGTTAATATATAAATAATATAATGTGTATATTATACTATAAAATGTATGTTAATGGATATTTATATCTCTAAGTAATATATTTAAGTCTTGATTTAATGAGGTGTAGTAGGAGGAATAAGTAAGGTTGATTTCTCATGATGTACGTATGAAAGGATGTTGTAAAGAGAATATTCAATAATTTTCTTGATTCATTCTTAAATAATTTGCTATTTGATATTCACTAAAGGGATTATAGTAAAGTTTCCACGTTTGTCTTAAACTTTATAAAGAATAGAATGTGTCTAAATTTGTGAGGATTAGCCTCTTATTTATAGATTTTGAAAGTTAATCTCGATTATTGGATCATTTTGAGATGAATGGGTGAAATTTGTTATTGTTGATAGCCGTTAGATTGCTTACAATGATCGACGGCTTATATTGATCCCTCATTTTCTTATGTACTTAAGCTTTGAAAATGGTTCTACATAAGCTTGCAAGGCTTTTAATGAAATAAATAAGGCTTAATTCCTCATCAAAAGGCTTATTCTTTAAATAAAATTTATTTAAGGCTTATGAAGACCAAACGAAGCCCAAACAATCCCCAAAAGATTCTTTTTGCGTACAAGATAACCAAGCAAAATTGAGAGCGAAAAAAATCAGTCTAATAATCCCTATTCTAAACCTACCAATAACTTGAATCTCCTTAAAGCATCCTTTATAAGACTTGGTTTCTTTGGCCTTGTAACTAACCCATTAAATTAGTTCATACCATTAAATTAGGTTAAAATCTCAATTATTGAAATAAACATTTATATATATGAATTGAAGTCACAAATCTAAAAAGAAAAAAATTTGTGAAAAAACAACCGACTAATAATCAAAAACGAAAAAAAAGTTATGAAAAATTCAATTCAAAAAATGAATAGCCGATTCACAAGTCATTGAAATAGCCTATGAACTATAACCAACTTTTTCCAAGCAAGTTATGGATCATTACTTAAATGCCCCATGAACCGACAAGCTCAAATAGATTCGGCTCGTTTCTTAGGTTTGGATTAACTTTTATCTTTTGATATTCCTTTTAGGCTTTTGTCCAAAGGTGTTAATATTACAAGCTTAATTGGGTTTACTTTGCTATAAAGAAATTTAAATATGCACATCTTTAGAATATACTTTGAAAACTACAAAGCATTTTGATGAAAAAACTCTTTTTTCCTTCTAAGTTTTAAACTTTAGATTTTTAATAAAATATATATATAGACTCATAAGCCAAAGTCGGAGATCCGAGTCTTCGATCGATTCGGGCCGGGCTCGAGCCTCATGCCTCAGTCTATTTGCAAAGATTGAAGTAGTAAATGCAAACAATATAAATTAAATTATTTAATTAATTGACATGTGTTCTGTTCCCACTCATCCAAAACCAACTTGAATTTTGAAGTAAACATACACTCATTGATTTACATCAAGTATAAATTTATTGGTTGCTCTCCGACAAAATAGAAAAAAAAAAGGAAAATTAATTATTTACACACCAAACCATCTTGGATTCCTCAAAACCAAGAGGAAACAATGTTAATACGTAGGGCCCACATTAGACGATTACCATAGAGGAAAAATAAATAATTGAATTACCAAAAAAAAAAATCAAAAAATTGCAAATACATTCTAAAGTTGAAGGGGCAAAAATGTCATTTCATCCCTTCCGTCCCTCATTAAAAACCGCTCTTTTTGTCTCCGTTCTTTCAATCCAAAACCAAAAACTGTAAATCAACCGTTTCCTTCTCTCTCTCTCTCACTCTCTCACTTTCCTCTCGTTCTCGGTTATTTCGAAGCAGGAAGCAGGTTTTGGCTCTCTCGCGGTGTCCTTAAAACAAGTTGGAGTTCGATTTTAACAGTTTTCCTCAATGTTTATGAAAAAGCTAGTTGAGAAGGCTTCAAAGAAGGTAATCTTCTTCGCTTTTCACTCTTCCTCTGTCCGATCATTACTTTACATTATTTTGAACGGATAATTGTTCGATCCTAATCATAAGCTTTGTTTCTTGCATCAAAGCGTTTCTCTGTTTGATTTTTCTCGTAATGCGATGTCGTTTCATCTTGTGCCCGATTTGCTGTTACAACGTTACTTATAACTAGTGCTCTCTGTAGTTATTATCGTGCCTTTTCATTTACAGTAGGCTTCTTGATACTTCTCTGCAGTTGATTCCGCTAATTGATTCTTTTTACGGAAAGAACCTTGATGTTTTGTGGCTAAGAAAGCGAATCGATTGTATTTGACATATGATTGACTAATGATCACTGATTTGAGCGCAAGAGTTCAAGTCTGGGCTCTAGATTTCTTTACTAATACCACTTCTCTTCGACGTGTTTTTCAGCGAGATAGTTTTTTTTTTTTTGTTGGGGGGGGGGGGGGGGGGGGGGGGTGCTGAAAGCGAAATAGCGTTTTAGGTAGTTCAATTTCGCTAATTGATTATGCTTCGGTTTCTAGTAAGAGAATCTGATCTTCCGTAGCTGCAAAACTGTAATTTATCGCGTATGAGAACCTTTGGATCGATGATGATTCCATTGTTTTGATTTTAGGTCAAAATTCGAGTTTGGATTGGTACAATTTCGAGGTCTCTTTATTTGTTTATTCATTGAGATCGATGTGAGCAATCAGAAATATTCAAAACAATATCCACATTTAATTTAAAATTAAATTGTTACAGTCCATTTCTAGTATTAACTGATAGTAACTACCTTTGCTTGCTGATCGTATCATTTAAAGCGAGAATATGAATGAAAATGAAAGGTATGTGAGATGATTAGGAATTTGAAATGTGAACTTGCGTGTAATTAATGGCTTGAAGAGATTCTTTCTCTACTTGCCATAACTGGTCTTTAATTAGACAGACATTGATTGCTTTTTACCGAACCAAATTTACAGTGCATATAGGTTTTTCTTTCGTTTTCCCTTTACCATTTATCTATTTTTGTTTACTATGTAGTTAGGAGTGAGAACTTGTCCCATAAGGTATTATTAGACATTAGTAAAATGGTCAAAAGGAAAAAATATATTTATGTATATTGGATATGCGCTGTTGGATTATATCTATATAGACGTAAGATGGTGGTAGATGATTACGATATATTATTATTATTATAGCGATGAACAAGGTTTTAGGTGGTAGTGGATGATAGCAAATGTGGACGTGTGACGTTTTGCTTATAAAATGTGAGAGAAATGCATAAACCTTTGCCTCGGGTTGAAATGAGGGACGGTAATTTAGCACTCAAATACATCGATTTGAACATGACACAACACTACACGATACAATTTAAACAGGTTAATATATAAAAAAATATGATATGAAACACAAACGAATCCATTTAAACATGGTCAAAATCATGTTCGAGTTTGAGTCAAGTTTTCGAATCTGGACATGAGATACAAGATACACAATATATTTTTTCATAGTTGTATCCAAATATTTTTTTTTGAGTCTCAATTAAAAGTATAATATATTTTTATTAATATATTCTTCTTTCTGCATCATAATTTAAATAGGTAAAAAAATTACTAATTTATATATAGATTATTTAACTATCTTTCTTAAAAATTTGACAAACAATGTAATAGATTTCTAAATTAACACTAATAATAATATTAATATCTATTTAAGTGTTTTATTTAATTCAATGATATTATCTAACTTAAATTTAATAATGTTATATACTTTTCTTGTTGCATTATTGTTTAGGAACTTGTGTAGATTTTTTTATTGTCTATCTTGAAAATTTGATAAATAATGTAATAAATTTGGAAATCAATACTAGTAATGATATCGGTATCCATTTAATTAATGGTTCCACTTAATTAATGATTCGACTTAATTTAGTGATGTTATATAACTTAAATTTTCAAATTTTTTTATATTTGATAAAGTTTTGCTTTACTAAAAATTTTTGTTTGAGTTATAGTTTTTATTAATAATGAAAATCTTATTTTTTTTCGTTATAAAATTTAAATATTATTTATTTTAATCTTTATATCTATAAATATTTTATAAATTTAATTATAATTTTTTAATTAATAAAGAATATCAAATCTAAGATATATGAAATACGAAATAATAATACAAATTGTCAACCTTAATATAAATGGGTCTAATCTAGACACAAGACCCATTATATCACAAGTTTAGATTTTCATATATAATTAATGAACTGATTGTGTCATTGGTTTAAGTTTTCTTAATAAAAATCCATTTAGATATGGAAATGTGACAAGACAACACAAATTGTTAAGTCTAAGTTCAAATTCTATCTCTTGTTAAATTTTTGAATCAACATAAATTTAGTAATATTCATTACACATTCAAAACAAATCACCTATTTTATTGTTAATTCAGTTTGCTTCACGTTAAGATTGTAGTGGATAAATAATATCATGTTGAATCAAATTTGCTTTAACTTTGTACATTATGCATTGAGATTCGTCAGAAAATGATTCTTGTCTGTTTAATCAAATCCTTAGGATTTAATTTTGTTAAGAAACTTTAAAATAGAATTTGGATCCTTTTCATTTGTAATGGAAAGGGTGAATCCATTTTTATGATTTTATGGGTAAGTTTGCTCTAATTGGAAAGGGAGGTCTGCATCATGACTAGATGGCGTGTTATAATCAATATCATTCCTTTTACGACTGATCGCGACCGTAAAAGTTACAAAAAAGATTTTGGCACTTTGCATCTCAAATGGAGAACGTCCTAGTCCTTTAACGTACGTTCCGTTTCCTTTCAAGTTGTATGTAAAATGTTATCTATAATATATTCATGATTTCATACGGCGTGATTTGAAGCTAGATTAAGTGTCAAGAATTGTGAAATTATAAATTTCTGGACCCCATGAAGCTCGTTCATTATAGTTTTAAGGCAACTCAATTCATTTCCATCCAACTGGCACTAAATAAAGCAAGTCAAGTTTACGACGAAGAGCTATCGAATTGTGGACTAAAAAGTAGGCCCCAAAACGATTGTCTTTTTTTTTTGTTTCTTTTTTGGGCGGGAAAAAAATGCTTTGATTTAGTTTAAATTTTTTGTCTATTCATTTTTCCTCCTCGCTCTCATAAATAAAGCCTCTCTCCGGGATCTTATAATGATGGTCGTCAGTTGCGAATTGTTCTTAAGCTTAAACCAAGATGGCCATTTTGTTAACTGAACACCGGAGATAAAATAAGAAATTAAAGAGATGTTCCGTTATATGAAAGTCATGTTCTGTATGGGCGGTGGCATTTTAAATACGGACGAAGTCAATGCTTGGTTGATTGACTCGTTTGTCCTTATTCCTCTTTGTTTCAAATGTTACTACCCAGTCAAATCTAGCACTTGCATGAGGACCTACTACAGCGGTCCAACGCCACGTGTTTTCTCGTCGAGGGGTGCGATATTTCTGGCTTCTCTTCTAATTTTTCTTTAATAATAAATGAAGCTAATTATTCTTGCTGGTACGCACATGTCGCTTATCTCCTTTGATCCCGCCAGGTGACGGGGAACGACTACTATTTGTGGAATAATCGTCTCTCGGTTACGTTAAATTAAATAAACAATGTTATAGGCTCTCCGATCGCCGGTGTATATCCACCATTTGAAGTTTTTCAAAATTCAGTGAAGTAACGTATGGCCTACCTAATTCATTGTGTAGAAACTGTATGCTTAATCAACACTAGTATACTTGATACACAAATGATCGAGTAGGCAGGTAAGAGGAGTTTGATTCCTCCTCAACTTCCGCCTTTGAAAATACGTGTAATGTATTGGAGAGTGCTTTTGTAACAAAGCTCGTTTAGAAACTGGTGATTATGTTGTTATTTCATCTATAATTTTAATTTGGAAAAGGAGTGGAAAATATGTGCATGTAATTGTTGTAAAAAATTTTTAAAAATCAAGTTTCATTCACATGTTTGTATCTTCAGATATTATTTCGTATACTAATATGCTTATAAATGAATTGAGAGAAACTGCCTAGGGCTTATAGTTATGGCTCCGAAATGTAACGCCGTTCCTTCATAGATGTAGAACCCGTCCAATTCCTCCCTCCCCATCCCTTGTTATACACAGTGAAAATTTCTCGAGTCAACCATGGCTTCGCGACTTCATTTGGATATGGTGGATGGATATACCTTGATTAAATTAAGCGGTTATACCTGTGTGCAGGACTTGGAGGAGGGATTAATTTTAAAATATACAAGTTGAAACTCTTCCAAAGAAAATGCTGAGGAGTTCAATTACAAAACAGCCCCTTTTTAAGACTATTTGCTCTATTGTTATATATTTCAATTTTACTGGACTACACCTGTTTATGAAATCGGGGCACTGCTAATAACATATGAATATTTTCACATGACAGGGTGGAGTTTTTTTTGAAGGGTTAGATTCCTCTGATGTCGACCCACACATTGTTTTTCATTATGGCATCGCATCAGGAAGTACAAAGTTTGCTTATGACTCAATTCAGAAGATACTTGCAGTTTCTACAAAGTGAGTCCTCTCACCACATCTATTCCTGTTTGCACACAGCTAATTTGAAACTTGTTGAATGATATGGCTGTCAAAGATAAAATGATGTGGGCACAAAATGTGGTTAGAGAGTCGTTCTTGCAATTACTTTCTGCATGCAATTTCGCAAGAGACAGATTGGCATTTGTCAGAGTGTTATTGTCAGGTGCTTTTCTAAATGATAGACTTCTCCATTATTGGTCGTGAATTTACATGACTATTGATATTTCTATGTGTTCATTTGCAAGTTAAGGTTTTAGTTGTTTATGGGTCTTCATTATGTTGTCGGCCATGTTCCTTCTACATGTAGGTTAATGACTCATAAATGCTAGTTTTCTCCTCATGAATCATTATGAACTAATATAACCTCGAAATTCATTCCAGTACATCTCTCTAACTTGTCTATCGGTAAGTATACTGTCAAGTGTCAAATGAATGAGCAATGGGCCTCTTTGTTTTTCTTTGGAGCACTGAAGAAATTAAGTATTTTACAATTTTTTGAATTGTGCTGTGTAGATGTTATCCATAATTTCATGCATTAAGGATATCCCAAACAGTAGTTCCCTACTGTTGATTTAGAGACTAACTCCCTGTCATAATGCATTTGATCTCCAGGAATGGTCAACTTAATTTATTTGGAAAGGAGAACTCTCAGGCTATTCTTGAATCTGAAGAGATAAGCCCAAGCAAGTTTTTGCAGGTAATCCTTTATAACACAGCATCACCCATCATGAATTAAACAGCCAATCAATTCTTTAGAAATGTGTACCATATAGATTGGAGCTCACTAGTAATATCATAACCTGAACATTTTTGCTTGTAGTTCTTTGAGAATCAAGGGATCCTTCTCAATGTAACTCCCAAGAATCAAATACAGGCAAGTTATATTCTCTATTGCATCCCAGTTCTGGTTGCTCTGGAATCATATTATCTGATATGTTTGGCTTGGTGTAAAATATAAGAAAAGGAAACGTGAGATGGATGGAAAAGTACAGAAAGTAGTAAGGTTTATGATACCAACTAAAAATAGGACATTGTTGGGCGCTAAAACTTTATCCTTGTGAACCTTTTTGATTAGCATAAGACAATATAGAGGCCCCTGAATAAGGAAAGGGCCATTCACGTGCATTCTATCAGTGTTGACAGGGTATTTCTGTCAACAAAGGAATAGAACTTTGTGCTCTTCCCTAAAATATTATACAATTTAGTGGAATATTGCATTTAATGCTAATTATAGTAGCTTCATTTAGGTTTGGGATATAGAGAAGAAGATCTTGTCCTGCACGTACACTGTAAACGAAGACATCACGGCTTTCACTGTCATGCCACATTGTTCTTACATGTAAGTTCAAATATAACAGTCGCTGTTTGAAGTCTGTATAGTAAGAGTTGTGTTAGTTCATACTTTTTCTCTAATTAGGTATGCTGGAGATTCTGCTGGCAACATTTCCATTTTGCAGCTTAATCAGGAGCAGTGTAATATGTCACAAATGAACTACCGCATACGATTTGCAGTGTCTCACGGTGAGGTTCATAACAGTGTTGTTTCTACAAACCTTGGTTTAATTTCAGAAATACTCTAGAAGTCAGAAGTGGTTGGATGTTGAACATTCTTCTATTTTCATGCTTTAGTAAGGAGATGCTTGCCAACTGAGATCTTTCAGGACTCTGGTTGGCAGGTTTTTATGAATGGATAGTTTATTAGTTAACCTTTCTGCCAATTTATTGTGCTCTAAGGAAATCTTGCAAAGTTAAATATTTTAAACTGCTCTTATTTTCAGGAAATTCACCTGAGCTTTCGGTCAATGCAGCTGTGGCTCAGATATTGCCTCAACCCATGGCCGAAAGTAAGAGGTAGTATCATCTCACTGTTAATTTTTATATATAAGAGCAAGCGGATTACAATTTCTCAAAAATGGAACTGGTGTCTATTTCTAAGGAACAAAGCTTGTAAAATAGGCTCATGGATACAGAGCAAGATTGTTGATCAACCCTGCATCACCTAGACTGAAAGTATGGGGTTTCCTGAGTTTGATTCGTTATATAATCACGAGTGCATCAAATCAGTAACATTCATCCTTTTAGGCAGATTTGACCTAATAATTTTAAATCAGAATAAATGTCATATTTTTATGATCATCTATTACTGAGCTATGAGATCATAAATAAATTAGAATCCTCTCTCACCAAGTTTTATTGTTGTCATCATAAATTCATCATTTTACGTTCTTAATTTCCCATTTCTGAACAGAAACTCTATGGCCTGCACTTTTTGAATGTAGGGTTCTTATCATATATGAAGATGGAATAATTACATTGTGGGAGATATGGGTCAGCAGATCCATTTTCTCAGCAGGTGGAAATGTGTTGCCATCACTGACTCATGACAGAAAGAAAGTGACTTCTGCTACCTGGGTATGTCCACTGGGGAGTAAAGTTGCTGTTGGATATAGCAATGGAGACATCTTCATCTGGAGTATCCCCACCCAGAATGGGAATACTGAATCATCAACAGATTCTGGCACTCAAAGTCCTCTATGTAAACTCAATCTTGGATATAAATTAGAAAAGAATCCTATAGTATCACTGAAGTGGGTCTATGCTGATGGAAAAGCTAGTCGGCTATATGTTATAGGTGCCTCCAACGACACATCTGCAAGCTCATTGCAGGTATGTTGTTATATATCTGAATGCAGCAGAGGCTTGGACTTTCGGTTTTATCTGTGACAAATACGATCTTCTTTCTCATGCATTGTGCAAATGTTCAATTATGTTTGTGTTGTAGTGTAATGTTGACTCCTAGGCTTGCTGCAGTGCAGCAATGTTGTCTTTATTTCTAGAAAATTGAATATATGTTTGGCATTATGTTTTCTACTCCTCTTGCTATTCTCAATATGGTTGTGATTTAGTGATGTAATGTTACTCGGGGAGAGAAGAAGAGGTACTGATTTAGACACTGTTAGTCACCTGCATGCAATTGCTCTTGCAATCGCATTAATATTCCTACGCTCAATTAGAGTTCATTGTTTGGTTGATGAGGTAAACAGTGAGAAAAGCAAATGATGGGTAAATGGTCATGAAGCTTTAGAACAAATAAAACACAGATTTGATCATTATCTTCCTATCAGTTAGTTATTTTTAAGGACAAGACTATGGATTCATCTTGAGATTTTATAATTACACTTTTTTATGTGCTCATTAATTGAGTTGCAACTCTAGAATTCAAGCAGACAAATCATGAGCTTTGACACCTATGCCACTATCCTTTTGGCTAAAATCTGTGATTGTTTTGGACGATTCTGTGATATGCTATTGCAACTGCAGTTTTGCTACATGATGAAATAGCTAGTATAGCCGTTTGGTCAATTTGGCAGGTAGTGTTACTGAATGAACATATGGAATCTCGCATAGTCAAGATGGTAGTTGAACTTCCCGAGCCTTGCATCACTATGGAGTTAATCTCAAGCTCCACTGGGCAAAGTAAACATAAAGAAGAATCTCTGTTGGTACTTGGAAAGTCAGGATCTATATATGCATACGATGATGGTTCAATAGAAAAATATCTTCTACAGACTCAATCCAGGTCTTCTGCTGTGCTCCCCAAGGAAAACAAGGTCAAAGTGCCACTTCCTGATTCAAGCATTACAGTGGCACTCTTTGTCACAAATAACCAAGATTTACTTACGTCTGAGGATGAGGTATTATGATCATGTTCTTCCACCTACAGTGGAGTTGATGGCAAGTTTATTGATGCTACTGTGTTTTCTGCTCATGCAGCAGTATATTCAACTGGCCAAAAAGTATCCCTCTCTTCTTCTCTCTGGTAAAAATGCCAAGGATGGAATTCATCCATACTTGAATACTTTTGGTGGACTTACCAAGATTAGAAATCTATACATTACTGGACATAGCAATGGAGCCATAAACTTTTGGGACATATCTTGCCCATTCCTCTTCCCCCTTGTGTCACTTGAACCGCAGGTAATTGTACATCTTGCCTCAGTTGTGATTGATTTTGAAACCTGTTGCATCTACGATGTACAGTACCAAGATGATAGGATGACAGTGATAAGACTGGCTTAATTTAGGAACCACGGTGGAAAACTAGGTTCTACGAAGATGATATAACTGTACCAGATTGATAACTCTGTCTGTTCCTAGCAGGTTCAGGATGACTCTATTTCAAGTGGGCTAGCAATTTCTGCTTTGTACTTTGAAGCCAAATCTCATCTCCTTGTCTTTGGGGATAAGAATGGAAGTGTGAGTTAAATGTTAACAGATTTTTTGTCATAGCTCTATTTCATTCAACCTAACTGATTTTCATGCTCTTCATTCCTGATGCTCAGGTCCACATCTGTAAATTAAAAGCTGATCCACAAATCTCAGGTAACAAATTCATAAAGAACCTTGTGTTGGAAAAACTATTTTGTATAGCAAACTCTTACTTTAAGCAGTTCTTTTAGGACATTATATTGCATGCCTTCCCAAGACCCTAATGATATGGATGCCTCAAATCAATCAAGTACCTGCTGTAATCGTTGGGACTAAAGCTACACATAAACAGTTCTATTGAACTGCAAGAATGCCGTTTAATTCAACTCTCTCTTCAAGCATTTTGCAGTTTAATGGCACTAGAATGACCTTGTCTGGTGAAGGATTTAATCCTTTTTCTGATTGATTGAAAAGCATAGATATTAATGATTTTTTCAAATTTAGAGTCTTCTTAGGTTCTTTTCTTCCATGAGAGCAGAATAAGAAAAATTCCCAAGATTTTGTGTCCCTCAGATGCTTCTGTTGATTTCCAGAGATGGGCAAATTGATCTCAACCTAGTAGAAGTTTCATTCAGTCTGTCTATTCATAGTTAATAATCAGGTATTTTAACCGAGTTCTCTCATTTTGGTCCACCAGATCCATCTATTTAATTATTTAAGCCTAGTTGATATGCATTCAACTTCTGCTTAGCAATTTATACTGCAAGATATCATGATTGTTCCTTAAATGTAGAATCGCTTCCTGTCTAGGAGAGATGGCGATGATTGATTATGAAAATATGCATTTTATTTGTGGATATCAAGAAGCAATTCAATTAAATATAAGATGGAAAATGTTGATAAACAACGCTTTCTTCCCAGGTAGCATGAAAAGCGGAAACACTCATGTGATCGAGAGTGCTAAAGTCACTAAGATCTCTGGTAAAGTTCTTTCTATAAACATAAACCCCAGCTCAGGTCATCTTGCTGTTGGTTCTGATCAAGGATATGTAAGCTTGCTTTCTTTTTCTTATTACTTCCATTCATGGCTTGCTGTATATAATGGCATGCTTTGTATTACAGCATACATGTTGCAAATGTGCTATTTACATGTTGGCATCAGTTTAATTATAAATGAACTGTATTGTATCGATCACACATGGCTTGTTTCCTGGAAATATTTGCCAGCTGCTGCCCACATAAATGTCATCTTTATGATCTAAACTTGGACCTTCCTCCTTCCTCATTGAAAAACTACGTTGAATGACAATCTGTATATAATGCATTATAAGCCTGCATCTAGACGGGTTAGGAGGAATGTCAAGGAATGATGTAGGAGTTGTTTCCGATGCTCCCATCAGCAACAAAAAACGTGGCATTAGAGAGAAGGCTACTAGGCTAAAATTCTCTTTTCGCCCTATGAACTTTAAAGTGTATAAAGTTTCATATTTGGTTTTTTTAGGCAGGCGAGGCGATAGAGATTTCATTTAACTTACGTTGACTCGGCAACCCTTGCAATTGAACTTTATCCCCCAATATCTTGAAACTTTTTGCATACAAAGGATTTACTTGAGTGTTCCGTAACTTAGCCTCTCAGTATTTATTTTAATTAAGCCAAAGAGTGCATAATTTCATCTTTAGCATGCTCTATGTCATGAATCCCCAGTAACATCTCTCTAGTTTTAGCCTGTGAATTCGCCAATTCAAGAAGAGTGAACTCTCTTGAATGAATATATCAATATTGATGAAGAAGATCCTTGAATCCCACCAGCATTGTTTTCTCAGGTCCACTGCATTCTGCACAAACTGGTTGATTATACAGATGCATGTGTCTAACGGAATGGTTCATGTGTCCAGAAGTAGTGAATCCAATAAAGGCTGTGTCCCACTGCTAACAATAGAAAGAAGGAAAAGAAAAGGAAAAAGATCCTTGAAAATTTGCAGATATTGAAGCAGAAACTCTTATCGCAAACTGCTTTTTATTTGTAATGAAATTGCATTTCAGCATTGTAATGAAGTCAACAGATTGATGCAACACATGCTAATCAATCACTAGCACTGCTGTACAGGTTTCACTCATTAAGATGGAAGGGCCCACGGTACTGTTTACAAAGCATATTGCAAGTGAAATTTCTGCAGGCATCCTCTCTTTGCAGTTTGGTACCTGCTCCTTGCATGGTTTTGAGAAGACTGTTTTGGTCATCTCCACAAGAGACTCTTCTCTATTGGCTTTGGACCGTGATACTGGCAATACTATGAGCAGTAACCTAGTTCATCCTAAAAAACCTTCCAAGTCTCTGTTTATGGAAATTTTGGGTATGCATCTCCATAAATCTAGATCATCTTTGTACCACAAGCTCGGGCATGCTAAATATTTCTGCTTTTTTGTGATCCCAAGGATCTTTATGTGGGTGGAGTTTTTGACATGATGGCATATTTAATTTTGCACAGATGAGCAGTCTTCCTTGGATGGTGGACCAAAGACATTGAGCAACTCCAATATAAGTAAACAGAATCTGGCCGAGGATGTTGGATCTAAACAGGAAATGCTTTTGCTGTGTTCAGAGAAAGCTGTATATGTGTATTCGCTGCCACACCTAGTTCAAGTAAGTAGATCTCTTGCTTTCATGCTCATCTTGGACTCTTGATCTGAAGGAATGAGAACATTTGTTTTCTTGTCACAGGGTATCAAGAAGGTCATTCACAAGAGAAAGTTTCACTCATCATCTTGTTGTTGGGCATCAACATTCTATGCCCCCTATATTGGTCTTATTCTTATTTTTATTGGTGGGAAGGTTGAAATCAGGTATTGAACAGTGAAAGGAAAGTTCAATTGCCAAACTAGTTGTATTTACTTTGAAAAATCCAAGTCATATTTTTTGCCATAGTTACAACATCGATATTTGAGAGGAAATCTATCTCTGCGTTCTCTTTCCAAGAGTCTCACGTTGCTCCAATCGTGGCATGGCTTGCTTATGCTTCATGTGGTGTGTTGTGACTTATGAGAAAATGAATGGGACATGAGCTACAACCATTACTGAATTGGATGACACAAAGCCTCCAAACTGTCTCCTGTATATGTTGCCATTATGTAGATGCACTACTTTTGCCCTTTGGCTGAAAACTGTCTCATGTGTCTGCATAAGTTAGGAATTAGAGCAAGCAGGATTGAAGGAAAGTTATTTTGCTCAACTTCCTTTAGACTGCATTTCATGTTGGTTGAGAAGATAGGACAAGGGAGACGTTTTTTACGCACATTGGATTTGTAAAGCATGACTCTTTTATTGTCTTCTAAGTCTCATATGACATCAGTGCCCAGGGCTAATGTTATGTTGTGTTCCCTGCAGATCCCTACCGGAGTTGTCACTTGTAAAGGAAGGTTTGATTAGAGGATTTGTGAATACTAATGCCAATTCAAATACAACCTCTGCCTATCTAATATCCTCTTCTCGGGATGGACAGCTTCTCATGGTATTACACCAATGCTGATTATCTGAGCTTGAAAATTAATTCATATGTTTTCTTTCTTTTTCCCCCCTTTTTTTCTAATTTTACCGGTGAACAAAGTAATTTGTACGTTGACAAACACATCTTCCTGAAAAGGTTAATGGAGATCAAGAAATCCTTGCGTTTTCAGTTGTTCCCAAGAACCATTACAGGTATGTACATCCTTCCATGAATGTAGTATATGTTTGGGGCTGCTGATTGATCCTTTGGCTCGACACTCAGAGAATGAACCTTATTACACAAAATAAGCATCCGCGATTTTAGAGCCCCTCAATTTTGAAAAGAGGTTACAACTTAGGGTTGGATAGATCACTAAGCTTCCTTGTATGCTTAACACGAGTGGAAATAGTAATGCCTATGAATTTCAAAGCCCTTTGTTTATTTTAATAGACAGCTCATTTGAATTGGACGTAACTTTTATCGTAAATCATTGTGGGAAGCAAGGGCCATAGCTGCAGGCTTGTGGTGGTAGCTAACTACCAAGGAAAAATGTTTGTGGCATATGAATGTGGTTACTGTAATTTGTTCCGGTAGCATTTTTCTACGTTAATTAATTACTGTCATCACTTATTAACCACTACCCCACCTAAAACTGCAACTTATAGCTATGAGACACTATTTACCACAACTTATCAAGATTGGTATGGTAATATTCATCTATTTTAGATTAAATTATAGTAAACATTGAGAAATGATTAGCAAACGTTTTTCAAAAAATGGGAAAGGAGCACTCCATTGAATGAACGTTCCATTTTGGCCTCATTTGATTCCTACAACCAAACAAGCTTAAGTTTCTGGGTCACCTTTTATTAACAATCTGGTGATTCCCAAAAATTCGATAATCTGATAAAAAATTGTGCATCTAAACAACCTTAGAGACATGTGATGGTGTCATAATCTCATAAAAGTCCTGCATGCTTCTCCTTGTGAAGGCTTTTAGACTTTTTTGGCCAAGTATACAGAAGAGACCCGATACTTCCACAAGAAGGGCTTGCTTCTACTACAATCAATTATAAGGAGAAAAAGAAGGTAGATAAAACACTAATATATCCTTTTTTCAAGTATCTAATTTGTTAAGATTATATGTCATAGCAATGTCTTTGTGCATGATAGGGTCTTTTTAGCTCCGTTTTTAAAGACACCAAAGGGAGCAGAGAGAAGCACGTGCCTGATGTGGATAGAGAAGATCCAAGTGAAACCATTCAGGAACTCTCAGTAATATTTTCAACTTTTAACTTTCCAACAGATGGTGAGGATAGAGGCCGTGTAAAATCGGCTTCTGAGAATAAAGATAATTTGACAGAGATTGAAGACAATTGTGATTTAGATATCGGTAAGCATCAAGCTACATGCTTTTTGTCAGTCCACTTTACATGTTTCTTTAGCATTTTCACAGTGCTCGATTTTTCTATCTTTTTTTAAACATTCCAATTTGATAAAAAGTCTGGAGAAAGTTAACTAAGCATTTTATTTTTCTTGAAGATGACATTAACCTGGATGATATTGAGCTCGATGGTATTGGAGAGAAACCTAAAGGACAGAACAAGTTTCCAGGTATCAGCACGAAGAAATGGGCAAGCAAACTACAGAATATAAAAGGTGAGAAAATCGCCCAGGGACCTTACATGCAGAAATTCTTTTTTGCAACTACTTCTTACTTGGATTTCCAGAGACCTTCAGTTGAAGGGTTGTGGAGAGAATTCTACGTCATGTCTACTTCTTACCATGGATAAGAACAATAACTAGGGTCGTCTTATAAACACCCTTCATCGCAGGCAAGATGAGACATACAAAGGTCAAGAACGAGAAGAGTATTCCAAAAGAGGAGCCACAGGATGAGAAGATCGGTTCTGTTGATCAAATTAAAAGAAAATATGGATTCGGTCCATCTGGAGTAAGTAGTGGAAATTGATTAATTGGTGCAACTAGCCATTTCAAATCATAGCTTAAAACTCACTGTCCAATGAGATGATCACCATGGATTTAAACTAGTCCTGCATTCTGCTGTTATCATCAGTGATTACAGATAAGGTAGTTAGCTTTTGTCAGGAAATTTACACAAAATAGAGCAAGAAATTTAGTTTAGCTGCTGGAAATAGCTTTCTTATATAGATGGCTTATTATATATTTCAATCTTGTCATGTCAAAAATGTGCAGAAGACAGGTAATTGTGAAAGGTAAACTTAGATTAAATCTAACAGATGGAACATGTTCCATCGACTTAATATATCCAGTTTATTACTAGGTCACTCTGATATAATATTTGCAATGGGGGATATTAATCTCTGTATTTTTTTACGGCTGCTTCTTGTCCTGGTGTCCAATATCTATGGAGAGTGATATTCTTAAATTTCAATTTCTCAAGAAAGCTTTGTGTTTTAATCTGCAGGAAACCGGTAGTATTGCAAAAATGGCAGAAAACAAGTTGCAAGATAATATACGAAAACTGCAGGTATATATATATATATATACATATTTTTTACCCCAAGATAAAATAAAAGAACAGAACTGTGGTGGGTACCCTTTTTTTCTTTTTTTATTTTTTGGGTGCATAGTAGACTTTGGGATGAGAGGAGCCTGCCTATTATTATTTCTTTTATTTAATTCTATTTTTATGATGTTTAAAAATACAGGGAATAAACATAAAAGCAACACAGATGCAAGACACAGCTAAATCATTCTCGTCTATGGCAAAAGAGTTGCTGCGAACTGTGGAACAGGATAAGAGAAACATATAAGCCAGAAACCTTCATACACACTTCTCATTTTTTTTCTTCATATATTTGTAAAAATTAATATTCAGTGTACGTAGTGTGCCTTTAAAATAATGTAAGATGTGTATTAGCAGATAGTTTCCTTTATCTTTTTTATGGCTAAAGAGGTTATGTTGATGACTCTTAACCCATCTCTTCGTTAATGGGATGGAAGTGGTTGTTCCTTTTCCGCTCCATTCCTTATTAACATTGTAGCATATTTGCTTTGAAAGAATCGCTGTTCTGCGGATGAGGAAATCCTCTCAAATAAGGAGCAGCAGCCGTTTTAATAGCTATTAGCTCTTTCCATGGAATGAGGCTCTAAATCCCCCATCATAGATTGAACTGGACCACAGTTACTAAGAACGCCCACGGTAAACGGACGACGATGTGAATTACGGAATTTTGCCTATTACCATGTGGAAATCTAGCAACAAAAATAACCGAAATTCGGTGTCGGCTCGGTACTAATACCAGATGTGTTCATAAAATACAAACCCTAAAGACACTGTAAGGGACTATCATAACCTTATGCATACAGAGATTGGGGATATAGTAATATACTCCATCAATGTCAGCCTTGGAGCAATGATCAAATATAATTAGAAATATAACAAATCTAACTAGAGGCAACCATTTCATGCACAAAGTGATAGTGAATATTAACATGTTTTATTCGATTGTGCTTAACTAGATTGCTTAATAGATAGATTGCTCTAAGATGATAGTAGGGCTCTAGATAGGAACTTTTGCTTCTCGAACGAGGTGATAGATGTAGGTAGACTCAACAACTGTATATGCGAGAACACGATATCTAGCCTCAATAGAGCTCTACGACACAATAGGATATGCTTCGTTGATCGCCATGAGATGACACTACATCCAAGATAAATGGTATAAACTATGGTAGAACGATGAGTGTATGGACATCCAACTTTTTTGTGAGGTTTTACAAGACACCAACAATATTATAAGAAGCAGTGATTATTGATAATATGGGAAAGGCATGGGCACTAAGACGACTCTCAAGGGATAAAAAAGGTTTTAATTGGCTTGATTAGGTGAATATGATCGTATATAAAGAGATTTTGAGTGAATTATGATTAACAAAAATGTTAAGCTTAACTCATACAGTGACACAAATTATTAGTAAGAGTAAGCACTAAAGTTCTCGTGTCAAACTAATGGAAGATTGAAATGTAATGACTTAAGAGAGCAAGACTATAACAATACACCATCAACATAAAGTTTAAAAAGAAAAAAGAAAAAAATTTAAAAGTGTCAAAACACAAGGATAGCCATAGCCATCGGTGAAGGGGTTATTGACAATAGCCTGGGGCGCCACTAATGGGGTTAACGACAATAGGCTGGGGCACGTTGGTGGTGTGGTGGTTGGGGCTGCTGTTAGAAGGGGACTGTTGACTAACTTATTCACCTCATTTAAAAACTAAAACTAGGTACATAGGGACATAAAAAATTCATAAATC
The DNA here is from genome assembly GCA_024138005.1 of Lumnitzera racemosa. Taxonomy (NCBI): domain Eukaryota; kingdom Viridiplantae; phylum Streptophyta; class Magnoliopsida; order Myrtales; family Combretaceae; genus Lumnitzera; species Lumnitzera racemosa. Next base: position 12,074,440 of record JAMXBC010000008.1, on the reverse strand, counting down.
TATCGGACATCAAATGGAAAAAAGATGGCAATAACGTGCTACGAGACATCATCTTAGAAGGGATCGATGAATGTATATACCATCACACACAAAATCGCAGAGTTCACCACCACGGATTGGAGTTCAATGCACCTTTGGGACCTCCTCGTGTCTTACTTGTAAACATCTTTTAGAAGATCGCCTTCAACATTCATTCCCCATAGTTCATTACAACATCTCAGTTTATTCAATTAATTCTTTTAGGAGTCAACTGCGAAGAGTATATATACTAGAGGATATCAAGTGATAAACAATATCTAAGTTAATATATGATTTTTAATTTAATTAAATCAACATTATTCATGACAATTCCATAGCGGGCAATAAATTAGCAGCATGAGATAATCTAATGGGACAATCTAATACGATCAAACTCTGCAAGGAAAACGCAATTAATCTTTCATGGAAAAACCACATCATTCCAAACTTCTCTTTAATGTATGTCCAAAGAAACACGACATGGAGGCATCTGTATCATTGCAATGGCTCTTAAGCTCGGCTATACAGGACAAAGAGAAAAATGAACTAGACTAGTGACAAGATGCCGTAACATCATTCGTGGATTATCGTAATGGATCAAAAAATGCAAAACACCACTCCAGTCGGAGTGGCAAACTTTTTGCCAGCATGTCCATCATTGAGGAGTGAGGACCACTTTTCCTAGTTCTTAACGTCAAAAGTCAAACCTCAGACTGAAGAGCAGATCAGCGTCACACTTAAAATAAGGGTCAACGGGAGGGAATCCTAAGACCTCAAAAAAGAGATTGCTAACGTCGTCAAACACCATGGAATAGAATCTTATTCCAATTATCATAACCTGGGGAGATGCCAACAAACTGAAGAACTTGAAGGAGTCTTTCAGTGCCAAGGTCCTAAATAAAGACAAGGTCAATAATAGTAACCCTAAACTGGTCCTAAATAAAGACAAGCATCCTTATCATCATCTAACAAAGATAAGCTTATGGAAAAAATAAGAAAAGACTGATATTGTAACAAATGTTGAAAATTCACAGCATAATCCTTGACGTTTGATGGTTGAAGAAAAATGTATTGGAGGATTATAGAGAAGCATGCACATCAGCAGACAAGTTTCACTGATAGTGAAATCCTACCCTCACGCAAGACAAAAAAACTTGTATTGTGTAACGAAACTTGACACACTATGATCAAACAGTCCAAGATCCATAACTTCAGCAACAGAAAAGCAAAGCAACAAATCCAATTGCACCTTTATACACCATACATATACAATCACATGCTGAGATCAAAATGCATGTAATTCAACTGATCCGAACCCCAACAATGATAGAAAATAAATTTTTGTAGAAGTTTTTTCAGCCACCCTTGTTAATACAGTAACTCACAAAGGCATTCGGTTTTAACAACAAATGTATACTTGTCCCAGAACTGCTTGTTGAGGATCGAAAGAGTCAAAAGCATCCACAGAATGACCATGTCTCAGAAAGGAATAAGCAATACAAGATAGAGAGGCATCATAGTAATCGAGCAAAAATCTTCAAATTAAACTTAGATAGATATTAGGTACATAGCCATGTAACTCCAAAAGGATCACAAAACTAACCCTTTGTTTCCTAGTTTATCTAATCTAAATGGAAAGTAAAGGTAGAAATATTCATCACAGATAATTTAGAAATCCTAAACACAAAAGAGTCATACTTCCAACTACGTCTACACAAATTGATGATAACCCAGACTATTCATCATCCTCTTCCTCCTGCAAAGAATAAATGATGAAAGTCCAATGAGTAGTTATAAGCAAAATCCAATCAGAGAAGTTTAGAAGCTAAAGAGGTATAAAATCCTATCAAGATCTTACATCTCCACTATCATCATCATTGTCTTCATCATTCACCTCTGATTTTGACCTGTCAGACTCATCCTCAGCATTCATAGCATCAGCCTGATAAATACATGGGGACCGGAGTTACTAAGCTCCAAAGAGTAATGAAATGAGTGTCTAAAAAGATAACAATAAAGTTCAATGAAATTCATGTACCGATTTTTTGTTGTATGCTTGCATCTTTTTAGTATACTCTTCCTTCCTTTTCTCAGCCTTTGCCACATATGGTGCTTTCTCCTAAGGAGGAAAGCAGCAAAAGATATTAGCCAAAAAAATCACTACAAAAGAATTTATGGACAATCAAGAAGATCAATACTCCAAACTAAGAGAGCCAAATGTGTAATATCATCAAATGGACAAAAGAAGGCCTATGAACTTACAGCATCTGACATGTTTTTCCACTTGTCACCACCAGCTTTTCCAACCTAATCAAACCAACACCACCACCACCGCCACCACATGTTAGCTCAACTAAACACTACAGACAAAAGTAATTAAGCCATATCAAGCAAGGGATTACTTACAGCAGCAACAGATTTGTTGTTGGGATACTTTTGTTTATACTGGACCCTGAACTCTTCCCTGTAGTAAATACAAATAACATCAGTTACCCCATATTTCGGTTACAAGCAAATGAAGGGAGAAAAAGATAAAAGGAAGCCGATCACCGATGCATTCAAGGCAGGGAAATCAAATCAAATCAGAAAGCAGAGCCACTTTCATATTAAAAGTTATATTTTTATCGACACAGGACATGAAAGAACACAAAAAAAAAAAAAACGTTTTCTTCCACATAAAACAAAACCAATAACTTGGCTTCTCAGACTAGATTTAATCATCCATACGCAAAAACACAACAGATCACAGTCAAAATCATATAGATTCCTTCACAAATATATAATTGCTTCAACTGTAACATTAACAGTCTGATTCACGATAATTTGTTGAACAAATAAGTAGTATTAACAGATGAACCATCACACTAGGGTTTCACAAGGAAGCTACTCACATGTGCAAAAGAAGAATACAACAAACGCATATTAAACCACAGTAATCAGAAAATACATCCCATAACAAACTGAAAAGCAAGTAAACAAAACAAAACCATAAGGCTTAAAACAGAAAAAAGTGAGACATCCATTCGTACATGAAAACGAAGAAAGCACTAGCAGGTCTCTTCGGTTTGTTCGGATCCTTCCCGGTTTTCTTTGCTTTCTTTCCAGCTCCTTGCGTGGCAGAGCCTTTCTTCTTCAACCTACAGAACACCGTGCGCATCAAAAATCAATAAAAATCTCAATTTCACTTTATATTAAGCTTAAATCTAGAAGAAAAAACTAAAAGGGGGTAAAACTGACTTGGAATCTGTATCTTTGGTGTCGGACTTGGATTTAGCACCTTTCATGGTGAAATCTGCAAACAAAACAAACAAAACGGAGAAAATCGTGCGAGAAAGTGATGAGAATTGATGAAACAAAGGAATGAGTTAACTAGGCGCCGCAGGAATTAGGGCAAGGTGGAGCGTACCTGTTAGGGTTAGGGTTTTTTTTTTCTCCCCCTTTGGAAGGTTTTGTGGATAGAGATGTGTTGTTTTGCCTTTGTGTGTGTATGTGTGTAGTGTGTGAGTAGTAGTAGTGATAAGAGAGAGAGAGAGAGAGAGAGGGGTTTTTTGGGGAGACAACACGGCAAAATGAAGATAGAGAGAGAGTATTAGAGAAGTAAATCGGAAAATGGAACGAAGTCCGGATTTGGGCGGGATTTCAAATATCCCTTGACATGTCATCTATCCATGTCAATCGTTCCCATTGGCTTTTACTTCCTGAGCCATAGTTTTTTCGTGTAGTACACCCTTTTCTCTTTTTTAAAAAATCTAAGTCAATGGACAAGGATAGACCGAAGGACGTTGATGTAATTCTCCTTCTAATTGAAAATATCTTGGTGCATAAAAATTATAAAATGGGATTTTCTTTCTTTTAAGATAATGCTAGGTTAAGGTTCCAATGTCATCGATTCAGCATTAATCGTTCCAATTTTAATTTAATTTGATCCTAAAATTAATTGAAAACATAAATATGGTTTAAACCTAATTAACTTATCCAATTCAATCTTATTTTTATGGAGAAAATATTTGATGGTATTAACATACTTCGTAAATTGATGGGTGATTTATAAGTATAGATAAAATTTTAACACGTGAATACGTAATTAGTATTTTTTCAAAAAGAAAGTTTATTCATTTTCAAATGTTTAAATATCAATAATACTTACACACTATTTATTGATCAATATAATGTGTTAATGCTATTAAATCTTTTTTCATTCTTATAAGACTATTTCTTTGTTTTCTCCCAAAAAAAAATGCAATACTCCAATAATAAAATAAATTTAGACAAAACAAAAAATAATTGTAGAAACTTTTAACTTTTAAATCTCAAATATATAGGTAATTTTATTACCTCATGAATATATATATATGGATTATATTTTAATATTTTTTACAAAGTATTTATTGGTACTAACACACCATATAAATTGATGAGTGATTTATGAGTGTTAATAAAATTTTAATACGTGAATACATAATTAGTATTTTTTCAAAGAGAAAGTTCATTCATTTTCAAGCATTTAAATATCAATATTATTTACACACCACTTATCAATCAATTTGATGTGTTAGTACTATTGAATCTTTTTTTTTCATTTTTATGAGATTATTTTTTTTTTCCCAAAAAAATGCACTACTTCAATAATAAAATAAATTTAGACAAAACAAAAGATAATTATACAAACTTTTAATTTTTTAATCTCAAATATATTAAGAATTTTATTATCTCATGAATATATATATATGGGATTATATTCTAATGTTTTTATCAACCTCCGTATAGCCCTTCTTTAACCTTAATTTGACTCTTAACTTATTCTCATTTTCAAGTCAACTTCTTAGTTTGCATCTAACAACATTTGTTTTTGATATTTTATTGGGGTTAAACCATGTTGCTTTTATTTTTATTTTTTACAAAATCAATTCAACATTCTCTTAGAAATATGGGGAGTGAAAAGTGAAACACATCCTAAGACTCCATTTGTTCATCTTTTTCTTATCTTTTTTATGTGTATTGGTATTTACTTGAATCTTGCATTTAGCATGAATAAGATACTTAAAAAAATAAAAATATAATTCCATATATATCCTTCTTATAAAATTATATTCCCAACAAATCCTTATAAAGTTGAATTTATTTACCATTACTTTATTCATATTTATAAAGATACAAATTAAAATAATTATCTCCAATACATAAGATATATTTTTTAAATATTTTCTCTTAAAAGTATATAACTTTTCATTTTTCAATTTAACACTCTAATAACAACTTAAGTTATAATTACAAAACAAAACAAATAAGATTATTGACACAATGTTACATTTGTAGTCAAGGCAAGTTTGCCTCTTATATTCTGTTATTACTGGATTTCTTTACAAGTTATTGAGATTGTTGTTTAGATAGCTATTCAATCCATTTATTTAAATGAAGTATTTAAGGATTATTATGTCATCATTGGAGTTTTTAGTGCCTTAACGTTTGTGGTGCCCATTAGGTTTCAAGGCGCTACATGAAGAGTCTTCTTAGTCATGTGTTTAGATATTGTAGAGTTAAAAATCTTTTGGTTAGTATTAAATAAATTTTTAACTCACCTAAAATAAATAAAAATCAAACCATAATAAATTTCTTCCGGTGTCACCATTAGTTTAACTACTTGTATATTTGATTTTAGTAAATCATACACATGAACAGTAAAATGAAAACCATTAATAGTTTTGTTTTTTATTTTTATAATCATGATTTACTAAAATATGATAAAAATAAAGCTATTAATATATTTTATTTTATCGTTTATGGTATAACATATTAAAATAGAATGTGATTTATTATGGTATTATGGTAACATGTGGTTACCGTGGAAAAAATCTATTTATTAAAGCCAAAAAGGAGAGTTTTTTGCAATTTCCTAAAATACCTTTAAAACATATTAAAAATAACCATTGAAATATATATTATTCTAATCTAGCTTATTAATATGAAGGGTAAATAAACCAATTCTCTTTTCTTCTTCTTCTTTTTTAATCTTTCCCTTAATTCTCAAATACATCCTCTTTTTTAAGATAAAACCAAATCTATAAAATGTTGATTGCCATTTTAATTTTTTACTAATTGAGATTCTTTTTTTTTTATCCTCTCCTCAACATAATTTGTTTTCATTACTATATATTAATAGCATTAAAATGGATTGTCTCTCTTTATATATTCATCTATTATTATTTTCCTTTGCTAAACTTTTGTTTTTTTTCCTCTCCTCCTTATAAAACTTCGGTCTTACATATTTCATGAATCTACAATATTTCTTCTGCAACTTTCTTCTTTTTCTCTTTTTTGATCTCTTTAATTTTTTTATGAGGGCATTAACTTAATTTTATTTATAAATTTGGTTTATTAGTTTTATCATTAATATATATATATATATCTTTTATCCTTTTATTTCTTTCTTAAAGCACTCAGTTTAGCTATACTAGAGTATTAACACACTTATATACTAAAGTTCCCAATTAATATCTCATTTATTTTCGATAAAATAAATTAATATGATTAACGTATTTTTGTAGCTATTTTAACAAGTATATTTATAATGTATTAGTTGCTCATTACTTCTTATTTACATGTATTTTAGAAACAATTTATATATAACTTTTTTACTCTTAATAATCATGTATATAAATTGATTTAGTAATTTTTTTATGCATTGAATTTTATTATAATACCATACAAAAGTGATAAACCGTCGACCATCGGTCCCATTATTCGCACAAAGCTCTAAGGCCTCCGAATCCTTTCTCGACAACCAGCTAATGATGAGAAACTTTATAATAAAGGAAAGTGGCTGAACTCTCTGAGCTCCCCACATTATCATTCGTTGATTTATACACTCAATTGTGATAATGCTAACCATTCTCTTACCTATGACCCTGTACTAAGTAATCCGACTAACTACTGTCGAGAAGTTCTAACCAAGTGACGAGTAACAAACGACTTACTTATCGGTCGAGTAGTTTTCTCTCAACCTATTATCATTTCTTTCGTCACCCTCTTCTCGTCTCAATTCTTTTATTACCGCAACATCTTGATCATCCTATATTTAAAGAATCTCCATATGAGACTACTATTGCATCATTACCTATCCACCTCATCCTATATTTTTGTCTTTTGACTTTGTTACCATTTTTTGTATATATTATGAATGCCCTTTTTGTATATACTTTTTTTATTTGTAATATTGCTCTAGGAACTTACTATAAATAGTCTATTTCTCTTGTAAGCCATAAATAACTTAACAAACATACACTGAATATTCTTTTATTAAGAGACAACCTTCTCTAAGTTTACTTTCTTCATATTTTTTTATCTAATTTTGCTGAGTAACTCAAAATTAGTAATGGGTAGACCTTAACATCAACTTATGCATCATATCAAGTAAGGTGTCAAGTCGTGTTGTGTTTGTTAATGAGTCATATCCTCCAAACAGCTTCACGTCAGTTACTCCAGTTCATCCATGGATGATTTTCCCTTTACTTTTTTTTTTGATATTTTAAAGGACCTATGTGGTTCAAGTTTGCTATGGTTAGTCCCAGTGATAACTAAGTTCCTAAGCATACCAATAAGTTTTACAAATGCATCGTAAGTACTCTATTTACTAGTATTTCTTTTTGTAAATGTTTTCTTGTATATTATGATGTTACGGTTTTCTTCTTTTTCCCCCTCTAGCTGTTACATATTACAACCATGAGAAGGAGATTCAAACCCGACTCATCTTGTTAGAAGATTAATATTCATACCATTATACTGCAATGTCGACATCAAGTAAGTTACGATTGGTGCTTCATAGCATGTTGAAATATCATTTTAGAATACTTTGAGAATTAAGAGTACTTATTTATGATTGTAGCTAGATTGTACATGCGTGTGCTATGTATGTTATTGTAATACTGATTTGTGATTAAGAGATAATCTTTGAGTGTTTTTTTCTAATTGAATACATCATGTCTAGCGTATTTTGAACTTGTTTGTTTACCTTAAAAATTTAACTAACTTTAACTAGGTACTAAATAGTAACTGGACATTTATGATAGCTTAATAGGGGTAACAATTAGGATACCAAATCAAATAATGATATTTCAATGAGGATAATAAGAATAGTCCTTTTCCCACTCTTAGTCAATCTAAGCAATAATTGATCTAAACTTGTTTGTTGTCTATGGATTTAGTTTGATAGTACCATGTTGAAACTCCTTAATCCAGGATAGGCTAAACTTTAACTTCATGATGGATCGGTTAAATATTGTGTAATGGACTACTATATGCTTGTTACATTTGTATCTAATTAATGATTTGATAACTATGTTTGTTAGTGTACTTTTATGACTCTATCTTATCTTACTGAGTTAGTTATGCTCACATCCTAGTAAATTGTTTTGCAACTATTAATCAGAACTTGAAGATGCCATACTACAATTACGTATAAGTTAGTTTCAACCAACCAAATAGTGAAGATGTGAAGACTAATGAACTGATCACCTTTTCCCATTCTGCTTTTGTTTTCTTTTGTGAGAAAACCATGAGGGTCTTTTTAGGAGGCCCTATAATTTTTGTTTGCTCATTTGTATATTAAATGCATGTAATTAATTCCTCCTATAGAGTTGTACGGCTATTTTGAAACTTTTAATATATATAAAGTTATGTAGAAAGGATATGAATTATCTATATCATGAGAAACCATATTTTTACAAAGAGTTACTTCGTAAGTTATATATATCACAAGTGCTCATCTGATTGCTTTGAGACTGGTTAAGTTACAAACATCTTGTGTAGACTATATTTATTTTAGCATCTAAGGTGGCTATCTTCTAACTTAGGTTAGTTTACATGGCAAAGCTATTATAATTCCTCAAGTTTAGGGCATAACATAAGATATTGTAAAGGCTTGTGTGTTTCCCTAAATTTGGGGGGCATTTCAAATATGTAAAATTGCATTATTTTGGGACTTGCAAAACGAAAGTTAGGGTAAAGTCTAAACCCAACTTAATAAGTGATACGTTGATCTTTAGTAGATTAGCGATTGTTGTTGTTGTTGTTGAATTGATTGGATTATGTTATTGGTGTGTAAATAATCCTAAGTGTTGTAATTAAGTATTTTACAGTGCGATTTACGGTTGTTTCTAGGGTTCTTGATCAAGGTATATATGTTTGTTGTTGTTATTAATTTGATTGTTGTGTTAGGGATTAGAACATATTCGAGTGTTCCTTGTTGTTAATTTGATGAGAAAGATTAAACCTTAGGAAGAAATTAGAGCATAAGATGGATTGGAGTTGCTGTGAGATAGTTTAAAGAGATTAGTAGTTGAAAAAGAGAAGAACTTGTCAATTAAGAGGAATATGGGTAAAGACTGCGCATGTGATCCTACTCGTAGGCCCCCCGTTGCGAATTTTCTATGGAGTGCAAAGAGAAGAAAATTTTTATGAGAGAGTCAAGGTTTAGGACCACAACCGTTAACCTACGTCGTGAATTAAGGTGTTAACTGTTGAGTTTAAAGAAGGACCATGGTCCAAGAACATAACCGTGAACTTTAGACGTACTTTTATAGTCCTTCTTTTTTCGATCATTCCTTTAACCTTATTCTAACCTTTTCTAAACATTTATAAGAGGCTATATAGATCCTTAAACCTCAAGTTGAGCAAAAATCCCAACTTATAACCTATGGAGATAAGTAAGAAACTTAGCTTAAATTTTGTGACTTAAGAAAAGAATCTAAAAAGGAGTTAATCTTATTTTGTTATTTAGGTGTTGACTTTGAAAATCCATCTAAGATAAGTTCCCCGAGTTGTTTATGAGACCTAGGTACATGAAATCTTTGTTTGCTACTTACACTTGTCTAAGATAGTTAAAATAAACTATACTAATAATTAACCGAAATGAAATTTGTTTATTGCTTGTGTTAGGTAAGGCTTAAGGAATTGTAATACTACTATCCATAAGGTACTTAGATTCCGTCTAGAGGTCACAGTGCTAATGTCCCAATGTCTGTTTAGATTAGGGCCACAATGCTAATGTCTTGACTAGGAATCGTACATGGAGTTTAAGATGCTCAATGTTTAAGGTTAATCATGAGTAATCCTGAGTTGTGTTAATTGTTAGCTTGATTGAAGATATTAACTTGTTGTTTGATATTTTCACTTGCATTATTGCATGTGTTATATTGAATGTTGCATGTCACATACATGTGTTTGTGGATTTTCATATTAGGTATTAGCTCATTCATTTTCTTTTTAAGTTGTAACAACTCTAGCCGATTAGGTAAATTATGATGAGAATAGAGAAGTGTATTATTATTATTATAAGGATGAAAACACTAAAGAGTATTATTACTATTATGAAGATGAGTTGTGAGCTGATAATGAGATAAGCTTATTAGATTTGCTATTCGAGAGACTTGTCAATTTATATAGAACATAAGAGTTTAGTTTAACCATGATTATTTTTGTTTCAGTATTTTGAAGAGTATTAATTAAGACTTTTAGTTATAGTGAGATTTAATTATATGAGGGTTTATAGAGTTGTTTTATGAAAATTTTTGAGATTTTAGCTACTCATTTAACCTAATGTATCGATAGATTAATAGGGGCACATGGCAGTTCGTAACACCTTAAGCTTAGAGCATTATAGAAGTACAATCATCTTGCCAATAATGGGCAATCTCTTTGACTTGTTCGGATCATTTTCCTTTCTTTATCTTTACTACATAGGAAGTATCCTCTTCTTTCTCTTCATGGCAAACTATATGAGTTGTAAAAGGGGCTTGCCACGTTTGTTCTCATAAGATGTATAGACCCACATGCATACTAAGAACAAAAAAAAAAAAAAAACTAAGAGTTAATCGAAGATAACGATAGTGAATAAAAGAATATCTATGCAAATGTTACAGATGAAACTCCATACAAGTAAATTCGTTGATTATAGCTTAAGAGTCCAACATAAGTTAGAAAACATACCCCTAATACCTTAAGCAAATGAATTAAGTAAGGAAAGTGGAACTGACAACTTAAGTTGGGAAGAAATAAATGTAAGAGGAGGAGGGGTCGTATGATTATCTTGCTGATCATGGTAAGTCTCTTTGACTTATTCCAATTGTTCCCTTTTCCTACCTTTACTTCATAAGGAGTTTCTCCTAAAGCCAATAGGTTTGAAGAAAATTGACAAAATAACTCATTCAAAAAGACAATAACACCATTTTTGGAAAGAGAAAGGAATACAAATGGGAGGAAATAATTTGAGAGGAAAGAAATTAAAAAAAAAAAGAAGTCATGGATTACCTTATTTGGATAAGAAAGGAAAGAAAGTTCGAGGAAAGTTCATAATATAAATTTTATCTTGTTAAAATATCCAAAATCCCTCATTCTTAAAAATGTACTTTCATTTTAAGGGTAAATTTATCATTTCAAAAAAATTTCCTCCCAATTTGCTCTCTAAATTAGAGAGAAATGATTTTGGTAGGTGCAAAGGAAAGTTTTCTTTCTCAAATCCATCCCCTTCTACTTTTCTTATTTTCAAAAATGGGGAAAAGAGAAATTTCCCTTCAAATTTCTTCTCTTTCCTTTCCTTCCCTTAATCATGATCAACAATTCACTTATGCCTCGCTTGATTGCATAAAATGGGCATTCCATTCCTAGGCAATTACCTAACACCCCTTTGTTACACCGTTTTATTGCTATTTTCCACTAGTCAATTCGAGCAATATACATTCCTTTTCTTTCCTGCATTCTCATTCATGATTTGATTTGGACAATTGTGATTCCACACTTTTCCCTTTTTTTCCCCAACATTGCCCTCATTAACATTCAAAAATTACCCTCATTGCCCTTCAATAATATTTTTCGATTTGTTTTTTTTTTTCTTTTTTTTTAAGACATTTTAGGTATTTTCATTTTGATTCATATCTTATTCCTTATTTTATTATATGAAGTAAATGATGTAATGATGATTTAATTATGCTTAATAAAACACTACAATATCTATTTGTCACCTATTATACTCTTATTCCATTCCCAAGTAATTTTAATCAAACTATAATTGAATTAAGCACCGATTTTATTTTTGTTTACATGGGGCTATAGGGAAAAAAAAAGGAAATAATTATCCATTTAAGGAATGATATTTGCAATCCTACTAAAGAAGATGGTTGATGATATACAACTAAATCTCAAAAGTAACTATATAATATTTTGATAATAGATCTTCCACTAACTATTAGAAGAAAATTTCTAATATCTTGTATTAAAAGATTTCCTACAGGTTTTGTAATGGCAAGGATGATATGGAATGATTTTAGATCTCCACAAATATCTCTTTTAATTTTAAACTTAGGAATATACTTTGAAAATCTAATTTTAATGGATCTTATTCTTATGTATAAATATATGTTTTTTGTCACCTTCACAAACTTCTAGCAATCAAAACACATTAAGATCAAAATCTAAATTGTAGCCTCATATCTTAAGCAAACAACATTATATTAATATTTTTTAAAAAATTTTTTTAGGTGAGGAAAAGGAAATTTCAACTGGAGGAGGAGGAGGAAATTCATCCATACAACAATAGTAATGGAAATATAATATTGCTAAATGTCCCATTTTTGTTCTCAATCCCTGCGTGTTAAGTTCAATTTTAGACCAAACCATCAAATAGACTCAAGTGGCATGTTTTTCGAAAGATTTTAGTTTCACTCCAAAACTTATTTAGGGGTAGATGTTCTCATTTCATTTTGATCAATTGGTATATTGTTGATGTTTGAAATTGGAAGAGATTTAGTTTGGTTTGGAGTCGAGAACATCGGATGGTGGCCAATTCTCCACCGATGGGTTCAAATTCCTCTGTCAACCGTAGTTTCTGACATCCAAACAAGCTGGATTGGACTTAAAAGACTTGAATAAGGAAACTATGTTTATGGAAGGGACATTATTGTTTCCATGTAGTGGAGAATGCTCATATAAGTTGCTTGAATTTGATGAGTAATGACTATTGCTCTTTCACTCCTTTTTCTTTTACTTTTTTTAATTTCTTTTCTCTAAGGCAGTAGTTAGAAAGTGGTTTTTTTTTTTTCTTGTACATATATCTTAATTTTCCAATTATCCATTCCATAATCATTTTTTTTCCCATTCTTTAAATCAATGTGTCTAAAATAGTAAAGTTAGTAAACGACAACTTATAACAATCCTGTGATTTGATGACTTCACTATAAATTTTATTTGAAAAACTTACTTTAGAGTGTGATCATAATTGTTAGATACTTTGGTATTAGAATTTGAATCATCTCTATTCACTTCAAGAACTAGAAGCAAGTATAGTGAGACATTTATGTTCAATTGCAAATTGAATAATAACGTCAAATAAAGTGGCGTTGGTGTTTATCTAGAGATAGTGATTTAAGAAAAAATTAATTAGTAATGAAAAAAGAAAGTAAATTAATTAAAAGTTAGGGGAAAATACAAAAAAAAAAAAACCTTTAAACTTTGACTTAGATATGAATTGATCCCTTAAATTTTCAAAATAAGGTATTTGATCTCTTAAACTTTGATAAATCAACAAAACAAACATCACAATTCTTAAACTTTGATTTTAGTGTGCTAGGGGTATTTACATATCAAAATTAAAATTTAGGGTATATTTACACACTAAAATTAAAATTTAAGGGTATTTACGTACCAAAATTAAAATTTAAAAAAATTTATAAGGGTTATTTGCCAATTTATGAGAGTTTAAGGGGGTTAAAAACCTCACTCTCAAAATTTAGGGGGCTAATCGGCATCTAAGTAAAAGTTTATGGAAATTTTTTATAATTTTCCCTAAAAGTTATTCTAGAAGATCTTGAAATCGAAAGGAGAAGAGAGTTCGTAATGATTAGGAAGGTAGAAATAGCTATGGCTATTATGTTATTTACATATATTACTTAGAATTTTCTTTTAGCGGACCAAATTATTTAGACATTTTGATAGGAATCAAGTTATGGAACCCCTAACTCGCAGCTGAGCTCGAGGACTAGAGAGGTTGGTACGGCGAATCCTTATGTTTTGACAAACCCCTGCCCAGGCCGAGGCTGAATACCTCCTTAATGAGTCACCTTTAATCCTTGACGAGTCACCTTTAATGCCGTACAGTATGAATACCCATTATTGTGTGGTATGCCAAGTTAACAATTACTCTCTGTTGCTGAGTCAACTAATTACTTGGTCTCTTCCTTACTAAGAAGCCGAGAGAAAAAGTCGGACTAACTAGGTTATCCCTACTTAGATAAACCCATGCGTTCGTACTTTTTGTCTACATCTACTAATAACCTCGCTAATGTAGTATCGCCACATGTACTGTATCATGTGTAAAATATGTAGCACCAGTGATTATTTTCTTTATATATTCATTTTTACCCTTTTGCATCATATAACATTACTTTTTTAGGAAATGTCATTTTTTTTCTTTTCCCCTTTAGGTAAGTTACCCTAGTTTGCGGGTATAAATACCCCTGTACTTATAGTTGTAAGGGATCGGATAATCTTTATATACTTTTGAGTACTTTCTTTCCTACATAAACACTGTTATTTACTTTTGGCATCACTCTTATCCTTTCCCTTAAGTAAGGTTAGGTAGTGAGTAACCTTATTGAACCAATTCATGCATCATATCGAATTGTATCATGAGTCATTGGAAGTTCCATTGGTACGTCATATCCTTTGGAACTATTTGTGGGTTTTACTTACTATTTTCATCATTTGCTTTTGTACCTTTTTCCCATTGACTCTTTTCGAGCTTCCTGCAAGGTTGAACTCATTTAGCAACCGGTTTTATCTGTTCTTGGTTACGGTTCGCAACACATTTGTTACATCATACTACTTTTTTTTTGTGTCCTTACATTAGCTTTAAATGCCTTTTTTTTTTCATCAACACTCTATCTTCGCATTAGCTATCCATTGAATCTAAAGAAGGCAATGGATTCTTAAGATTAATGTAGCAAGAATGCGACGCTAAGTAAATAGATAACCGAAATAAAATTTTTTGTTCCAATCTATTTAAATGTTTAAAATGGATTCCATCCATAAAAGAGTATGTCCTAGTAAGGTGAGATTTAATCCACTCAATATTGCATTTGAGGAGCAAAAGAATCATGCATTAAGCTATTTAATAAGTTAAACTAAAAATCAAGTGTTTTTTTGTCAATATCATTTCACTTAAGTTAATTCTAAACCTCTTTATATGGTGGGAAATTAGGTAATAAGACGTGCTTCAACATCTCGACTTCAAATAGAAAGGGTAAAACTATGAGGCTTTGGTTCACCATGGATTGGGGAAACGAGAGTGGGTATGTGGGGAAACTTTAGTATCGAATATGTAAACTCTATTGACTATTAGATTTTGTCTCGATGAATGAACATTTATAGTGATATGGACTCATGGATGGACATACGAACTCGATATCATGTAGAACCAAAGAGATGGGTCTAAGCCATAAGATGGCTTAAAAGGTAAATGATAGTCGAAGATTGAGTAGAGGGTTCCCGTGCACCGGCAGAGGATATAACGTATCAACGCCTCATACAAGCTCAGGTTACACTTGATCTAACACATAAGTATGGCTTGAGGTTACTCGCCACTGGTACACACTCGAATGGGCCAAATAAGAGTAGCTTAAGAGTAAGGGAAACACTTAGCTCGAGAGTGAAAAATTTTAGTGTATTCTCTGTATTCTGCTCTCTTAACTTTTACAATATGATGGTATTTATATCATCTCGTTAGGGTAAATTCTAAGTTACAGAAATTATAAAAAAACGGTCCTCATTTATTAAAAACAAAAAGAATAATTTATAAGAAAAATACGAAATCATGCAAAAGAAGGAACGCGGACATCCTTTGTCAGAAAGGACAGTATGGATGTTAGTAAAGGACGGCGCACGCGCGTTTTTACTGTAATTCTGATAGAATTGTGGTCTGAGTAGGGGTAAACCTCGATTCAAGCCTGTTTGGCGTCAAAAGGGGCTGGATAGTAGTTGGTTCAAGGATGACTCACATTAGGGTTGACCTCAAATGATCGGCTCTTGACAGTTCTGCTTAGCCTCAGCATAATGGAGATTGTTGCATTTAGATTCGGCGCTTGGACTACGGTTTAGTGGAGGGTTCGGCTCGGCATGCTAGTTGATCACCTCGGCAACATTTTGGATGGCATGGAGAGCAAAATAGCTTGGTAGATTGGATTGAGGCAAGCATTGCTCTTCAACGCTTAACTCACCTGGGATAGCTCAATAAACTATGTTGTGAACCATAGCCAAGAACAGACAAAGTTGGTCGCTGAATGGGTCCAAGTTTGCAGAAAGCTTGAAAAGAGTCAATGGGGAAAGGTATGAAAGGGTGAAAGCAAAAGATGAAAACAGTAACCAAAACTCACAAACAGCTCTAGAGGATACGACACACCAATGGAATTTTCGAGGATTCACGACACAATTCGATGTGACGTACGAATTGATCCAATAAGGTTACTTGCCACCTAATCTTATTTAAGGAAAAAGATAAAAATGATGCCGAGAGTAAATAACAGTATTTATACAGAAAAAAAGTTACTCAAAAGTGTATTAAAGATTATCTGATCTTTTATAACTACAAGTATAGAGATATTTATACTCGCAAACTAGGGCAACTTGCCCAAAGAGGAAAAGATAAAAGGGACATTTCCTAAGGGGAGGCAACGTACATGTTATAAAGGGGCAAAAATGAATATACAAGGAAAATAATTATTGGTACTATAGATTCTACATGTGATATTATATGCATGGCAATGCAGCATTGGCGAGGGCCTTAGAAGATGCAGACAAAAAGTACAGATAGATGGGCTTGTCTTAGTAAGGATAGCTTAATCAATCTGGATTCTCTCTCTTGGCTTCTCGGCAAAGATGATGTCGAGTAATTGTATGGCACTAGAGAGTACTCATATACTTAGCAAACCACAAAATAATAGACTATCATACAATACGGCATTAAAGGTGATTCGACAAGGAAGTAGTCTACTTCGGCAGGAGTTGGTTAGAATATATGGATTCGATGTACCAACCCTTTTAGTCCTAGAGTTCGGCTGCGTATCAAGAGTCCTGTAGCTTGATTCCGATAAGACCATCCGAGAGAGCCCTTGGGCTTGGGAGTGTATGATCAATCATTGATCCCTATCATGTAGAATAAGAAAAAGGCTTCGGGAGGTGCTAGAGGGTACTCCAGTACGACTACTTTAATGCCTAAGTTAGCCTTCTTATTATGTGAAGAGAATTGTAAAATGATTACGATATGAGGAAAATAAAAGAGGATCTCCTTACTTAAGGGTCTTGTATGATATTTATAGTGAGTTAGTAGCAATTGTACCTAAACTGGACTATTAGATTAAGCTTGAGTACAAGGTCGGCTAACATAAGCCTATGTAATAGTTATAAAAAACTGCCTGTCAACACTTGCCCCCCACTATCCTTGTCGACAAGGTCAGCAAAGAGAGTACCTAAGGAGGTTAATTTTGTGGGATCTTTGAAAAGGTTTGTAATATAGGCCTAAAGAGGCTTGAGTGCTTGAAAAAGAAAAGCCCTAAAGAGGTGAGGGTCGAGAGTGGTTAAAGAACTTATAGACGTTAATATGCCGGTATGCCTGAAAAGATGAAGGCTTAAAGAGGCTAAAGCAGCTGAAGAGGCGAGGAACTGATGAGGTTAAGAAAGCATGTAGGTCATCCGAGCTAAGTAAGACCTATGCTAAGTAAACCTGTAAGATAGGTTAGCTGGCCTCTAGTCCATTAATATATAAGGATTATGGGCTTGTTTGCTCGTCGTCCATGTAACTTTTTGGACTTAAAGTATTTTAACAATCACTGCTTAATGGCTTAAGGTTTTCGAGTAGCTTATTGTCTATTCATTAGATGGAATGATTAAGTTTATACTAGCTCGTCATTCATAATGTGTAGAACTTAGAACTATTAAGAGTTGCCTGCTAGCAAATTATACTTGCTTAAACTTAAAATGGGGGCATTTATTTAGATTAGTAGCAACTTGCTTGGGCTTGCCTAGACTTCCTTAAGGTCCGGAGCTATGAGCTTGGTGCGTGTAAGCTGATAAGAGCTCAATTACGAGTTGCCGATAATGTACTCATGTGAGTTGGAGCCAAGGACAACTCGGCTAGCATTGTAAAAGGCTTAGCACTTCAAATTGTTGATAATGTCAATCAATTCCTCATTTCCTACGCTGAAGAAGATATTGCTCTTTTACTTCGTACACACATACATGTCCACAAGACAGCACTTACACGCACGATACTTTACATGTAGACTGTACTAGAACATACATACATGGGAGGTCAACAACTGGAGAATATATGCACAATTGAAGTCAGCTTGGTGACAGCTAAGAAAAAAGATTCGGATATGAAGCTCGGATCTAGGAGCTTGGATTCGAAAATGTGCAATTGTAACTCGGCTATTAACTCTGTATGCTAGGGTAGGCTCTCCTCAAACTAAAGCTCGGATTCTCGTCGTGTTTAGAGTGTTCAGTGGATCGACGTATAAAGTTAGATGTTGGGGCATGACAATTGCCACATAATAAGCTGGAAGTGCAGCTGTTCGTCCTCACTTTAAAAATACAGTTGGTACTTAGGTGCTCAAAGATCAGCTCCGATTGACTCTCCTCGGTTGCCGTTTTGCTCGGTTCTGTAGTAAACCATAAATAGTTTGGTTTGGAATGCGGGCAGTAATCTAATACACAACAGCTGTGCTAGATCCGATCTCGTCGTTATGAGTAACATATCAAAATGCTTGGCAACTTGAGTTTGCAAATGTTAGCTCGATTTTGGTTCACAGTCATCGGAGCTTCGATTCTTTGGAATTTGGACTTGTTGGAGGGAAGCTCGGCCGAAAAATACTCAAATTCTTTTATCTACACCAGGGAGCTCTATAGGAGTTGGAATCCAACTCAATTACTTAATCTTCCTTTAGAAATAGTTTAGGACGTTGTGTAGTTATTTGCAAGAGCATAGAAAAATAAACTTGGCTTAATTTGTTGCTGAGCTCTGTAGTACGGCCTGAGTTGACTTACTCGGCACGGTGATGAAAGCTCAGACTTTGATCGGTTCAACGTGCTCAGCCAACTTTAATGGTAGGAAACTTTGCTCGGCAAGAAGTTCTAACCAAGAGAAATAGATCAGATGGCCGCTATGAGCACAATAGCTCATCGACTAGCTGTAGTGTAAAACACGTCAAAGTTGTTTGGCATAGCGTTGTGCCGTGCGGCCATTGAATTAGGCCGGCAATCAGCTTCTCAATGAGAGCAACTAGAAATTAAGGATGACATATGAACACAAATTGTCGTAAGCTCAATAATGCGAGCCGCCGTAATCTCAGCAGCGCAAGTTACAACTTACTCAAGTTGTGTGGTTCCATGTTAAGATTTGGCCGTAAGCTTAGCACGAAGTGTTTGGTAGAAAGGAGTAGAGCTCGGTCAGGTCAAAGTACAGCAACTTGGCATAGATAGAGCTTGGTAGCATATGAAATACATAACTGGATATCGATTTAGTAATGTTAAGTAGTTGTATCTTCTGATACCACACTTGCGACTGCCGAGTAAATACCTCTGCTGTTTAAGTGCTTGGCTTTTTCTTAAGTATATGGGTAGTAGATACCACAATGGTTCGACGTTAATAGCTTGTTATCCTGGGTTAGAGCTTGAAGAGAAATAGCTCGGATGATCGAAATACGGAAACTTGGCATTTTCAACTAGCTTGGCTACAGGAGGGCTCAACAATAATTTTTTGAGCTATAAGAGGGGTAGCTCGGCTTGGTGTTGTTGTGAAACTTCGTAGCTATAGGATAGGTGCATTTGTTGCACTCATGCTCGAAGTAGGAAGCTCGACTTGTGTGGAGCTTGGCAAACATTCACGGCCATTCGGCACTCGCCTATGGAAGCACTCGTTTTGATACTCGGTAAACATTGCTCGGCATGTAATTTGCTCGGGAATGGATTGCCGAGATAGTTCAAACGCTAACCAGGCATTCAAGAGCTTAGAAGCCCGTAACATGGAGTTTAACATAAGTGTTCGAGGCTTCTTGTAATAAACTTACAAAACCAATAAGGGAACTCGGGATGGGTTGCGATGAAAGGATAAACAGCTCGCAGATTATTCATAATCCAATTATCTCGACACTATTTCGGTACCCCCACAAGTTTTGACATGGACAAATCCGCTAGACAGTAGCAAGATACGAAGAAGCTCACAACACAGTGGCTCGGCAATTCTTTCCAGTCACGTCACTAGTCATTTGCCCCGTTTTAGTCAAGAATCGACTTAAGGTAGTTCAGTTTACTATAGATTTAATATCGATGATGACTCTGACATTTGTATCCTAGAGGAAATGAGTTATCCATATCTTTGTAGTTGGGGAAACGAAGCTGAAGTCAGAGGCAGAGCAACTTATATATCGAGTTGGGTCACGCGACCTTTCCCGACTAAAGTAAGAAGACATTCTCCCTAATGGTGCTCCGGTCCATTACTCGAAAAAGTTCGTCCGAGAAAAGAACTCAGACAATTTAGACAAGAAGCCATCACTCCGTTGCTATGGCTTGGCAACAAACTTAGATTGTTGTGTTGTAGTGGACTACTTACCGAGCAATCATGCTCGCCCATTTCTGTTGAGCTACAGCTTGAAAATTTCCTCAACCAACAACAGAAAGCTTTTGTGTTCACGAATTTCTAGAACCCATAAAGAAATAACTTCTTCCATAATAAGCAATATTGGCTCGAAGCTTTGAGGGACTCATCCGTATAATTTTCGCAAGCCTTTCTCGTTAGAAACAACAGGTAATACAGTTGTATCGAAGTATGGAGTTACTACTCGGCTTTGCCAGGAAACATGTCAAAAGTTGCAGCAGTTCGGCGCTGGGAGTTTGAAGGAACTTCAAACATATCGTTGAAAATCCATCGCTTAGAGATAACCATTCCATTGCCATTTTAGTTAAATAAGGTTGCTTGAAATAAACAAGATAGTAGCGTGGACATGTCATGCATACGAATCGAATTCAGCATCTAACGAAATCACCTTGAAACCATCCGTAGTGATAAGTGTATGACTGTGTAGCATTAAATAACAAAGCCTTTCTTTAACTAATACAAACCAATACACCCAATTCGTAAAATCGGAGAAATCAAGTAATGCGTGAAGTTACGGTAACGAACCTGGTGGTGACGGTTATGAACCAAAAGAAAGTGGTGTTGCAGTTATCAAACACACACACCAGCTTGAGAGTGACAGTTATGAACCAAATGGTGGGTTAAATTGCAGCGGTTACACTTTTCGAAGGAGGAAACCGTCATGCTTGTCTTCTCCGAACTTCATAGGCTTCTGAAAACAAATGCAATAGATGGTTGTACCTTGGAAAAATAGAATTACCCTTTAGCCTCCCTCAAAATTTTGAGGATCTATCACGAGATCTAGAAGAATCATTCATGGGACAAAATACTGCTGGATTGCATCATTTGAAAAATTCATCTGACAATTATGATAATCGTTTACCACAGATGGCGCCGATTTTTGACTATCATATTTCATCCCAATCAATGAATACCGGTAAAACAAGAAAATGATTTCAGTGCTTTGACACGGCTACTCCAATGCATAAGTGAGCCTTCTTATTGTATGAAGAGAATTGTAAAATGATTACCATAGTGAGGAAAATCGAAGAAAGTTCCCTTACCTAGAGATCTTGTATGGTATTTATAGCAAGTTAATAGTAATTATACCCTGACTGGACCGTTGGACTGAGCTTGAGTACAGGGTCGGCTAACATAAGCCTATAGTTATAAAAAAATGTTGGTCAACAAACTCCATATGTTGAAAGCATGTGCTTTGGTTGTAGTTGTTGTTGTTGAGGTAATAATTGGTTTCGGTTAAGCATCAATATTGATGGCCATTTTTTTCTTTTTCTTATTCAAAAGTTTCTACGAATTTCACAGGTTTTTTGGTTGCTGTGAAATACCTTTTTATATTACCTTTCTAATGGTACAATCAACATAAGACCTAATCATCAAGCCTCGAGTTGTTTTTTCTTTCCTATCATCCATCAACATTAAAAATGCAATACTTATGCACAATCCAGTTGGTTTTCACACCTTTAGGGGCTTTTCCAACATGAACACCGGTGCCCTTTTTTTTTTTTTTTAATGGAAAGAGGCTTAGGACATATGGGCTTGTCATTACCTGCAGCCATCTAATAGCTAAACTCTGAGCCAAGCCAGGACGAGAGCCATTGGCATATTTCTAGTCCCTTGAAGAGAAATACCATTATCTTTCACGGAGTGCCAAATTTGGAAGTTTCCATGAATCAAACTTGTAAAGATTAACCTCTAAAATAATAAAAACAACATTTGTTTGAAAAACACATTTTTCTAATTAAATAATGGTTCACCAATGATGTGTTGGGTAGAAACCGAACTTTTGTGGTAATTTTAATTCAATCTTCATTCACAGTTCACTCAAATCTTTCTTTCTCTGTATCTCTCTCATGTTTTCTAGTATTATCTCTTCTTCTCCTTTATGATCCTTGTTCTTAAAAAATACAAAACTCTAATACAGTGTGAAAAAAGTGAGAGGGGTGTCTAACATACATGCAAAGGAATAACATTTCATTGGACTTTTATTATGTCACGTTAGATTATGAGTAAATCATATGACATGGTTTATGCCATTAGCACCTGGCTTTTTGGGTCTGTCCTTTCTCTTTATGGTGGAACAACACAAGAAATGGCGGGTCTTGTTACATTACTTCGAATACATACATGCATCCACGCATAAAAAGGAATTAAAAACTAGGAGTTAATCGAGGGTGATGGTGGTGGTGGATAAAAGAAGGGTCTATGCAAATCTAAGAAATGACTTTCCATAACAGTAACTTTATCTAATGAAGCTTGATAATCGGACTAAAAGTAAGAAAAGTGGAACGGAAGACTTGGGTCAATCAAGTAGGCAAGGAGTGAAGGTAGGAATGGAAAGAGATGTACAACCATCTTACTAATTATGGATAATTTTCTTTGGTTTATCTTGATTGTTCCTTTTCTTTACCTTTGCTACACAAAGAGCTTTCTCCTAGGTCAAAAACCATAAAGAAAATCAACGAAATAACTCATGATACATTATAGATATGACGAATGTTACAAACTTGGACTGTTATATATTTAATCTTCAAATCGACTAAGGAGATGTTGGGTAAGATGTTTAATGCGTATGAATCTTCAAAATTTTACTTCTCCAGTCTCTTAATTGTTGTCCTCTTCGTTATTTGCCTCTAATGTTAACCTATCTTTAGCTTGTCCATTTAATCTGACTAATACATTGAGAAAAAACTTATTATGCTACAAAAAAATAAAATAAAAAAATTGCAATATATAAAAAGATAATAGTTTAATATAGATCATTAAGTTCATGCATGAAGAGGGTTGGTGTTGGATTACGAGTAGAGGTGTGCAATTGAGTTAAATGAGCCGACTCGGCCCAGTTTACTTTGACCTGCAAGTTAAATGAGTTGGGTACTAAATAAGCAAACCTAAACTAACTTACTTTGGCCAGCAAATTAAATGAGTCGGGTTCATTTGACCCACTTTTAAATTGTTAAAAAAATCTTAGCTTAAACCAATTTAACAAGCTTGACAAACAGGCTACCCTACGAGTCAAAACCTATTTGCGCACCTCTAATTGTATCGAGATTAGTAGCCATGGAAATGAAAAGATAGGAGAATAAACTATGAAGGGAAAGTATCAAAGATAGGTATATATTAATATTACTAATAGTAGGTCCATGACTTTACATATTATAATTTTTATTAACACTTATCTACTATTTATCAAAACACATGACGTGCTACTAAAGTCTTCCTTATAATGGAATAGTTGTTTGTTATGAATTGAATAAACCTGTAATGGGTATTATGTTGTTTACTTGGACAATAAAAGCATATTAGGAATAAACTAAGCTCTCGATGAGAATGCCCCAAAGATTAGTTGTACAACATTCACATCGCATTAAATGCAATGTAACCCCTAATGGCTTACCCCTTATAAAGCCCACATGGTAGTGATTATATGGCACCATCAAACATTTATGCGGAAAAGACAAATACAAGGTAAAAAATAATCATTCCCATTAGCATAAGAAGATCTTATCAACTTTGAACCCCCAAAATCTAGTACTGTACCTTAGTTTGACGAAGAATTGAGGGTTTAAAAGTATAAATACCTAATCTCCTAATCTTTACAAGTAAGTTCTCTCTTTTGAACCACCATTCCGCAAATTCTTAGCTTTTTTTTCATTAAATTATAGTCTCATTTACAAGCGTTACTAAATTAAGCATTAGAGTTGTTCCACCAGATAACCTCTCATTTGTATTATTCACCCTTATCTGTTTTCAATTGGACCTAAGCCCTACAAAGCCACCTCTTGCCTAGTTATCACGATGATTGGGAGCTTCGTTACCTTCTATTGGCTAGAACTTTGAGACAATATACTGCATGCAAATACATGCCATCCAAGATGGGGAGAAAAAAATGGAAGTTATTGAAAATTTGTAATACAATATCCTATGCAATTTAGAGGATGTGTACGTGGTGATGCACCTTGTAGTAGTTGGACAGTTTCTTCAAAGTCTGATAGTCTATTTACTTGGAGGTAGTGAGCTTTTTATTATTTTTTTTATCTTGTTCACTTTAGATTTCGAGTAAGGAATTCCTATCCCTAGTATCTTTTCCACTCCATTTACAGATGGAACAGTTAATAAATTACAAAAAGTGGAATTTTTTATTTCATCCATAAAGGAATTAAAAACCAAAGTAATTTGACCTTTACACCTCCATTAAGAACTTATATTGATATAATCACACATTTAAAAAAGGTGTAGTTAGTAGTTTTGAATATATTCCTAACATAGTAGTTTAATTAATAATTGAAGTAAACATTCAAGCATCTATTTGTCATAATAGAAACTTATATGAAGTAAACACTACGATAAAAATTTCTAACATATTCTTAGTAATAGTCGTTCTTAAGCCATAGTTTCTCTATTCTGTATCTATTTCATTTCCAAAAACAAACGGGTTGTAAAAGTTTAAAAGATTATAATGTAATTTAATAATGCTCAGATGTATTGTTTACTAAATTAGTTCATAGCTAATACAAGAGGTTGGGAAAAATTAAAGGAAAAACACTTTTATAAGAAATTAATTTTACAAATGGCAACAAGGTATGGAAATATATATTTGTGTGTGTATGTGTGTAAGAGTAGGGTATGAAAAAATACCCTATATAATAGGGGAGTTTTGTACGTAAATAAAGTACTTAAGAAAAAATAACACGAAAATAAGCCTCTCGCAAAGCATAATCTAAATATAAGGAATGGCCGCATGTGACTTCACTATCAATGAAAAAAAAAAAAAAAAGAAGTGAAGTCACTTGTAGGGCATGCAATTTCTTTTGTAATACCCCCCTTAAACAAACAGATATTGAACATCTCTTAATAAATACAACCAGCATTAACATAACATTCAAACATAAATAGCAAATACAAGAACTTTATATCAGACCAGTCCTCATCTCTTGATCCCTGCTTGCAAACTTAGATACAAAAAAAAAAAAAAAAGATACAGATTGTATATCATGAGACATATTGAAATAGTTGGACATGAAAGTAGCGATCGAGTATAATTTAAAAAAAGACCGAGTATAATTTAAAAAAAGACCAAGTATAATTACATTCAAAATGGGAGCATTATTTTTACAATGTCACGATTTAGA
Organism: Lumnitzera racemosa; assembly: GCA_024138005.1. Classification (NCBI taxonomy): domain Eukaryota; kingdom Viridiplantae; phylum Streptophyta; class Magnoliopsida; order Myrtales; family Combretaceae; genus Lumnitzera; species Lumnitzera racemosa. Next base: position 12,048,598 of record JAMXBC010000008.1, on the reverse strand, counting down.
AATGATCTACTAACGTTTTCCTCTACGACGAGAGAAAAACGTCCTATATCTAGATAAGAGAGAAGGTTATCTCTCTGAAGGACCAATAGAAGACTCAATGGGTAAGTCTAAGAAGTCTCTTAGCAAAAATGAGCTGACATGTGATGGTAGATGTTGCTATGTAACCCCTTCCCCTATGGTCGAACTCTATAAGAGCATGGTACGCCTTTTTCAGGGAGCTGTCGACATATGCTGGCCCTTAATGGGATGATGGGAAGACTGTGTTGCAAAAGAAACTACTAAGCTGCTACTAACCGCACCTAAGTCAATCGAATGTTACATACTAGAGGGAATGTCCGCATCACATCATCCTTGACCCTGTAACTATTCGACCTTACTTCCCCTAACCTTGCTCCGATACGAGCAAGTTGCTAAACTGGTGGATCAAGCTAGGGTTTTACCTTAGGTGGTGAAGCATGTAAAGTAAGATGATATAGGATAATACCACCATTATCCTATATGAATTGGAGGTCTCCAATGACAATCTTGTGTGTGATACCTATATCATTAGTCAACTGAACTAACCGCAGTGTGTCAACCTATATGAAAGAAAGATCATTAGTAGAGTTACAATATGAGGTTTAGTTGGAGATAGTTAGGTATGGTTGATTGTTCTTACCAGATGCCCCATAACAACACTTGAGTATGCGATGTACTAGTGAGTGTGTACTTTGTACCATTACCAATGGTTGGGTTTTACACTAAACACCGAATGCCAGCAATGTGTCAATCCGCTCATGCACGAATGAACTAGTCATGTACATCCCTCCAATCAATGTCAATCCTCTTTCTAAGATTGTAATGGTGTGGCTTCTCACTTATGTCAATAGATTGGGGCTCTATTTGAAAGCCTCTAAATTGTCAAATGACTTTATCCAAAAAATGCCATTTGACAATATAGAAGCAGATAAGAGGACCTTAGGTTATCCATATTTCTCGACTAACATTGCAAGAATTTGGGAGGAGTTGTAGTAAATCCTTTGAGTAGGGTTGCCACACAATGTATCATGAATTACATATAAGTTAGATTTATACATGGTAGTGGGTTAAACATAAACTTTTTGAATAGTAAACCGCGTACCTGGTTATTGGTTTGTGGGTTGAACGTCTCGCAATACAATTGTACCATGTACGTCAATTCATGAGCCATATCGCACTCGATTCCCCATCTAATTGCTAAGGGGTTCTTGTCCTCCATGACAAAGTTAGACCTACTAATTTGGGCAATGTATGGAAAATAATCCCATGCCTAAACGTGTACAACAATCATAAGACCCCTAATCTTGTGAACTCGGAGCATGTAACATTACATAGCTACTGGTACATCCATGTGAGACATGTTAATCCCCAACTATATGTCCTTACAAGCTAAAATTCCTCCAATAGAGGAAGCAACATCAAATGGATATAACTGGATGATTTATCTATAAAGATGAATCCTCTCATCACCTATAAGATATATGTATGCATATGGCATTTCACAGTTACCTCATCAACATGCTTAAGTAAAATCCTAAACTTGCTGGGTAACTAAGATAGTTGAACATAGTTACCTTTAGCATCTCTACTTAGTGGGATGTCATTAAGCAACTCTTAACATACAACAAACCAAGTCTTGTTGGTGTTGCCCGTAACTGTAGCACCATCCACTCTCATCACCAACTAGACCTCTGTATCCTATGGGGTAATAGACATATCAAAATGCGCCATATGGAAGGTATGTGTCTTTAGTCTCTACTTCTCTACTAAGGCACTGATGAGATGTCAATGCATTTGAATGAAGGTCAGTTGGCTGACAGTTAAGAATTTAACCTCCTTTAAATATGGCACCACACAAGGATTAAGTAATATGAGCCCTTTATCCTTCTTCAGTGCTAGCTCATGTTGTCGAATTGTTAAGTGTCCTTATCTTTGTAAAATGATATGTATATAAATATTAGCATAAGAAAATTTGAGTAACATGAAGAATATATGTCATAAGATCAACAAAGGAGTACCTATCCGTCCTATACGTCTTGGAAGCGATGTCTTACCTAATTGCCCAGCACTGATGGATCAACAGGGCCTGGATCCATTTAATCTGCAAAAGAATGAAACTTGCATTAGTGATGGTGCAAGTAATATTAACTGCTACATAATGGAAACGGGTGATACATGCATGTGTAAATGTATGTAATGCGAAATAAGTTTTTTTACCACCCTTATTCAAATATGGTAATCTTCGCTTGTTACGTCCTTTTCGTTGAAAATGACTACATCATGTCTTATCAAGCGCTTCATGATTATCAATCTCCATATGCTACCACTTTGTCCTAGGTTTACTTTTCTTCCTATCTAGCCTATGCCATGGTTTGAGCTATGGAAAGTTTACTTTTAGCCAATTAATGTCATCACCTATTGGATAGAGGTAGTTTTAGTACACATTAATTTAATGTGTCCGCTTATACCAGGGATTGACATGGTTTAAGGCGTTTACCCTAAACTTCGATGTAGTTGCGAATGTGTATGAGTAAGGAATTTTATAAATTTGCCATTTCTAGTATGTGCAGACCTAATTGTTCATGTCTACAATATGCATCTTACCACCAAATTTTATCACTCCATTTGCCTCCTTTTAGCTATCGGTCTTTACTTTGAATAGTCCATTTCACCAACTATAAGTAACCACATTGTACGTACTTGCCCTACCTCTCTATTTTTCAGTCATTCATAATGTGTAAGTCATATAAACCTTACCCATAACCATGTCATATGATATTCCTTCATTCCTCTTCTTCCACAAGGCGATAAAAATCCTCCTTACAAGTGTTGCAATTAGTAAGTCACGTGCCCCTCTCAAAACTGCATTATGACTTTCCATTATGTTGGACATCATGTTCTTGAAGTTGTAACATCCATCTTCGATCGATGTCCACTTATTGCTGTCAAGTTTTGCAAACTAAAGTGGAGCATCTACCTTTACTCTCCACATGTCTCCCATCAAAGCGTAAATTTTTTGATACTGTTCTTGCAAACTAGTGATGGTTACTAATTTCTTACATACATGATTCTTGTGTTTTTTGTTGAAGTTATTAATGATGTGCCTTATGCAAAATCTCCAAACGGCAAAAGGGAGCTTTTAACCTATGTATACGTTGTCTAATGTCTTTTTGATACCGATATGCCTATTTGAGATCAGACACGTGGTTTCCTATCGGTTGCCTACAACGTGTCTCTTTAACTTTTGAAGAAACTAAGACCAAGTCTGTTCGGATTATGTGTTAACAAAGTGAAAGCCAACAGTATGATAGGGTTATTTCCATTCATAGTACATGCGATAAGCAACTTATGATTGTATTTACCATATAAAAAAGTACCATCCATCCATACCACAAGACGATAGAATTTAAGTGCCTATACACAAGGTCCGAATGTCTAAAATACCCACTTTAAGATAGAAGCGCCAAGTTCCTTGGATCTTTACCACCTCGATCTATTTGTGTCCCCGGGTTGGTTATCTCGATGGTGTTTAGAAGTTTCGGAAGTTTCGGAAGTTCATTGTATGATTTCTCTCAATTACCATACACTATTTGATATCGTTCGACGTGGATGAACATACGATGTCTAGTATCGCACTAACCAAAAGGGGGGTATGGATTCAAACCTCAAAATTGTCTGAAAAGTAAATGATAGTAAAAAATTAAGTAGAGGTCCTTATGCACCAACGATGGATATAGCGCACCAATGCCTTATACAAGTTCAGATTGCACTTGATATGACGCATAAGTATGATCGAAGGTCACGCCACTAGTCCACGCTTAATGGGCTATATAAAAATAGTCGAGAGTAAGTAAGATACACTTAGCTCATGCAAGAGGAAAAATATCTAAATATTACTGTATTATTTGTTACAGCTATTATAATAAATGAATATTTATATGACTCAATTAGGGTAAGTTATAAGTTAGTGTAAATTACAAAAAGGATTCCTACTAGTAAAGGAAAATGAATAATTTACAAGGATAATATTGTAAACAAGTAAAAAGAACGTCTGATGATAGAAAAAAGACAATATGGATATCAGGAAAATATAGCGCATTTGTTAGTCATTCATTCTGTAGTTCTAATGACACTGCTGGTTGAACAGAACAAGTTCTGAACAGATTAGGTTAGCGTTGGCGGTTTAGCAGCTCGGATATTCAGGACTAGGAAAGGGTTGGTTGAGGTAGCAACTCATTATCGGGTCGGCCTTGGGAGGTTAGCTCCAGAGAGTTATCAGCTTAGCCTCAACTGGTTACCTTAGTAGCTTTCTAGATTATGTGAAGAGCAAAGTAACTTGGCAGGTTAAACTGGGGAATGCATTGCTCTTCAACATTCATCTTACACTGAATAGCTCGACAAACCATTTAGCAAGTCCTCAAGCTCGGGAATGCATGATTGGTCCATAATCCCTCTCACTATCTCAATGGTTTTCTCTTCCCTTTGAACACCCTCCTTTTACTGACCGTAAACTCAAACTCATTATGAATATTTTGTGCTAAGTTTATAAGCATAATATCAAGGTTAGTTCTGATGTTACCAATAAAGCGCTTAACTATGACATTACTGTCAATTTGAGGAAGATCCTGTCTTATTGTCGTGTTAACATACGTATGTGGTCCCTCAATAATTATTATGACGAACAACCCCAAAACCTTCTTCTTATATGCTCTTAGTGTCATGCTTCAAACTAAAGAGTCGTAACAAGCTCGATAATTGTAAATCAATGTAGGTACAGTTTACACAAGACGTTTATCACTTTACTACTTAGAAGTATCTTATTCGGTATTTGGTTGGAATTAACCTGTAGTGTAACTTTTCAAAATAGCTATCGAAAATAGTTTTATAGCTTAAATATCTACGGAAAAAATCAAAGTTATGATAAATATATGGAGAATGGAACCTTAAATCTTATAAAAATTTCAAGAGCTATGTTGTTACAAAAACGTAAAGTATCTATTAAAATCCATAAGTTTGTAAAGCATGGATTAAATCTTATTAGTTAAAAACTAAGGGTCACCCAAAAAGATCTTATTAGTTTTCTTAGAAGTTAGTATAGTTGATAAACTAAGTAGATATCTAATCAGGTAATCTTGAATCTTACTCCCCGACCTTGTTCTTTATTTTTCTAGAACTTGAAATAGTATTAATGAATCTACTAGGGAAACATGCAAAACAACTATAGAAGAATGAGCAAAAACTTACTCGGCAAGTGGGATAAAGACATTAGTATACATCTGACACAAAGTAACCAGGGTTTTCAAGCAAATTTAATTAAATGTAATGTATGTTCAAGCAAAAGTCATCTCATGCCGTTGACTAGTTATCATAAGATAAGAGAAATTGCATTTGTTTTAATATGAGTTTTGAGGAGTTTAACGTCCACACTCAAAAATTGGAACCAAACTGGAGCTTATGTAATGAAAAACATTCTTTGCATGAAATTCTCTTTGAACTATGGACCCTAATTTTGTCGTAACCTCCTCTCCTATCAATTAATTCGACTTAGGATGGGGAAAGAACCATTTTTGCTATCCTCAATAAGGAGTCCATGTTTAACCCGAGAATCCTAGTTGTTTACCTTAGTAAGTTGCGATGCAAGTCCAGTTAGTAAGTAAGCCAAGTTTGTGTTAGATTACTTTTGGGGTAATCAAGTGATTTCAAAGAGTTTAAAGCAAGTAATATCATGAAACAATCAACATATAAGTCTAACATTCAAAATAGCACAATAATATTCAAGCACACATGCTGCTTGCACATAGACAACTAGTTTACAACCATAAACAAGAATTTACTAAGGTCTTTAAGCAATTTCAAATAATCTAAAGCAAGTAATATCATGAAACAATTAACATATAAATGTAGCACTCAAAATAGTACAACAATATTCAAGCATACACGTTATATGCACATAGGAAACTAACTTACAATCACAAACAAGATAAATACCAAGGTCTCAAAGTATTTTTAAACAATACTTCAAAATGTGGTGAAATACTGATCCTACTTATCTTAATACCGATATCATTATTTACGTGTGTTGCACTTGTTTTTCTTTATTATTCATAAAATTTAATATGACATATTTAGTTTCCTTCTAATATATAACATATGTATTCATTTTGAATATTTAAGTATATTTTCAATTGTGTTTGGTGAGTTTTCTAAGGTATTTATTAAATATTAGTTAAATAGGGTATATTCTGACTAAGGTTTTGATCTAGTACAGATTGCTACCCTATAGTTTTTAACCTAAGTTCTGGCTTTGGTAAATTCTTAAAAGATATAATCAGGTAACTTTCTCATTTACTCTCCGACTCCCAATGATCCAATATTTAGTATCAATCATATTCAATTTTTTACCTACTCTTACATTCAGTGTCTTCCATTAAACTATTTTCTAACTGAGTTTTTAACTTAGGTTTTGACCCAGCCTTGTAATGTGGTTATTGTTCGAATGGCTTTTGACTTATGTTTTGACTTTGATAAAAGTATAAAATTTATATACAAATGATTGGTTGACCTATTAATTGGAATCTTAATGTGATTGAGGATATTCGATACTATATTACATCCTGACTCGGTTTCTGATCTACCATCCAAAATTATATTCTCATTTAAGAATTTTTTTACTTATAATTTATTCTTTAGAGATAGTATAGAGTTCAAGGATGGCCACTTTCTGATTCAGATCCAATTTTTATTATATTCACCATATTCACACTAGGTTACATTTTGATAAAATTTCTCACCCGATTGCTATTAGTATGTCTAACTACATTACATATACTCCACTTATATGTAATTCTATAAGTCCTATCCTGCATATACAATAATATCAACTAAGTACCATAATAATTTATTCTCAATTTTCCTATATTATTCACTAATCCACAATTTCATAAAACTTGAAGAATTAACCTTAAACTAATGATTATTCTTTTTCACCAAAAATCATCATTCATAAACTCATATTAAAGGTATACCATAGTTTTGGAAATTTTCATCAATCACCTTTAGTAAAATACTTTATCCAGCGCACAGTTTATACAAAAATGGAATTTTCTAAAAAAATCTGACTACACAACATCAAAATATAATATATTAGGAGTATATCAATAAAATTCTAAGTCGAAGCTGCATGAATTAGTATTTCAAAAACTTGATCGAAAATTTTAAAAATTCGACTCCATAGCTCCTTCTTAGTACTAAACCTTATGCCCGTGCTCAACTTGTTATTGTCAATTGTGTTGACAATGTGCCACAACGTTGGATTTGATTCAAGAATTGGAAAGTCGCAATACATATGATGTTAGAGCTTTTAATCGCATCCTGTAGCTCTTTCTTAGTGTTGAACCTTCTACTTGTGCTTAACTTGTCATTGTTAATTGTGTTACTACACTACATATTTTGTTCCTCTTTAAATATAACATAGTGTAAACACTTCATTTTTGTTCTTATAGTTTTAGAATTATTTTTATAATAGGGAAAAAAGGGCTCTAATTCATAGATATACAAAAAATAAAAAAAATATATAGAAAAGTACAAAAAATGAAAAATTAGGAAAAAAAAGGCATAAAAAGATAGAAGATATGGAACGATAAAAAAAATAGTAATACAAATACAGAAGGAAATAAAGAAAAGGTAAATGCGAGCCCTATATTTAAGAAGTAGAAATCGAACGGGTGAATTTAAGGTATCGGTTAAATTGACTCAACTAATATAGAAACTTACGAATGGGTTCAAGATGGTAAACGTTAAGATCCTGTAGATTCAAATATTAAAATATAATAAAATAATAATAATAATATAGCTAAAATAATACAATTCAACTATATTAATTACGTAAAATAGGTCTTATTAGTTCATAAACTTTTAAAAATAAGTTACATATGTAATAAAATTAATATGAGACATAAAATAACATATATAATATAAACATATGCATCGTGTGTAATTTTTAAGTATGTATGTATACTTGTAATTATTCAAAACACCTGAATAATTGTATTTTAGGTAAAATCAAGCTAAAGAAATTCATTGAATTAATTAAAAAAAGACTTTTGGGATAGCTGGGAATTTACCTTACTAAGTGTATGGATTGGTTTAATTAGGTAGAGTTGTCTTAAAGAAACAAACATGCAATATATATACTTAAAATCAAAAGGAGAGAGAAAACAAAAATCCTTTCATCATTACTTGGGCTCCTAAAATCTAAAATTCTCTCTAAAAAAATTATACATGGAAGATGCAATGTGGGAAAAATTATTTGGGGTTTTGAGGATTAGAGAAGGGAATTATATAAAAATTTCAAAACTAGAGTGTAATTTGAGCTTAATGGAGTGTGATGGATTAGGGAGTTTTTGAAAAATAGTTGCCGCCACCAGGCTACAAAGGAAGCCGAGTGTAGGCGCATTGACAAAGAGGTGGTCGCCACTGATGGCTGGAGCTTCACTTTTTGATAAGGGTTAATTTTAGTTTGATTTTCAGAAATTTGTAAAAATTATTAAAATATTCTAGAAAATTCCACAAAAATTAATTCTTGCATATTTTCATGTATAGAATCTACAAAAAATATTATTAAATAAAAATTTAGTATTTGTAGTGTAGGTACTTAAAAAATTGATGAAATTGAACACTTTTCGATATTGAAATAAATAAGTCTAATGATGTTGTTTTGATCCCAAAATTTTTCTATAGACTTTCTAATGATTATACTAAGATGCTTTGAAGAGATTTTTAACAAAATTATTTTCTATAATTTTTATAAATTTTTAGCCCTAAATTATGATTAAAATAATATTTTTTTGAAATAAACAAGTGTATTTATCCTAACAACTTCACTTGGATTTTGAACTTCATTGATTTTTGATGTATTTTGTGGTATATAGATGCTATTGGAAAGGGTTTTATCAGAGGAAATTAAGAAAATCAAGGATATGCTACTTATATGCATAGCTTGGTAGTACGGAAATTGTGGAATTGAGGAATGGTGATGTGTTAGATGAAGATTTTGAGGAATAATAAAGTAGAGAAATGTTAAATAAAGTATAAAATAGGTCCTTGTAATTGAAACTTAGGAGAGTGATGGACAAATCAATTAACTATAAGAAGTCGGTTGAGGGCAAATGATAACTCAGTGGATTTTGGAAGTGAGTTTTGAACTAGATTGATACTTAAAGAGTAGGTTAAAAGCAAAAACAATGAATAAACAGAAACGGCGGAAGTAAAGGATTAGTTAGATGATGATTTTATTAAAAACTTTATAGATGTCAAAGTCATAAGGTATCTTAGAGGAAGTTATGACACACATGCTCTATTCAATATTCACTCATAAGCTAAATTAAAGGCAAGATAGTGAGTTAAGTGCGAAACAGGGGAAATCTCAATGGCTAAATCAGATAGGGTATTCTTAAGAATTTTGAAGTTGTTAGTCTCAAAGGATATCATAGAGAGTTCTTATTAAGAAATTAAAATTCTAGATGATGCAACAACTTAGTCAAAAGGCAACTTAGAAGAATATTTGGGGAAAATTATAGATATGTGAACACTTTGAAGTTGTTTCAAAAGGCAATTTGTAAGAAATCTTGGATAGTTATCAAATTTAGAGAATAATCCTATAAGACTTTAACTCTGATATGGATCAAAGGATAATTCAGAAGCTTTCTAGTTTAAGAAGTTTTAGGGTGATCTAGCTTAGAAAGTAGTTTAGATGATGTTTATTAAACAATCTTGAATATTTGCTAACCTTAGAGATTGACTTAGAGATTGAGTTGGTTGTGAACCTCAATACCTATGTGATGCAAAAGGTAGCTCAAAGGTTTTTCTGGTTGTATATACCAAAGGTGTAATGGCTTAAGATGTGGCTCTAAGGGTAATAAAGGTAAAACACATTTATAACACTATATTAAACTTTTTATACTTAATGCATAAGACAATAAACTAGTAACTAAATAACTTAATACTCATATATAAACACTTAAATTGGTAATATTTCATGTAGAATAAAGTACTAGATTGATGTAGCTATCAAAGGATCATTAACAAAAACAAGTTAATAAGCATAGTTGCAAGCGAATGAGTTCTAAGTAAGTAAGATCAGTGCTTCACTATACTTTGGAGCATTGTTTAAGAATACTTGGAGACTTTTATATGTATCTTACTTATAATTGTAAGTTGTTAGCTTGCATGTGTGCGATGGTGCTTAGATATTGTATTATTGATATGAAGTGTTAGATTCTATGTATTGATTTCTTTATTGAATAGTGTGAAATTGCTTGATTGCCTTAAGAGGTAAATAAGTCAAACTTCACTTAATTACTAACTAGACTGCATTGTAACTTATTAGAGGAAATGATTAGAATTCTCGAGTCAAATACGGACCCTTTGATGAGGATAGTAGAAATGGTTATTTTCCCATCCTAAGTTGAATTAAGTGATAGGAGAGGATGTTGCGATAAGGTTAAAGACCGTGATTTGAAGGTAATCTTAGGCGGAGTGTATTTCTTCACTGTATAAACCCCGATTTGGTAATCGATCTACAAAGTGCACAGTGTGAAATTCCTTAAAACTCAAATTAGAGTGGGCACAATTTATTTGATCTTATGACTATTGATCAACATCGTGCAATGATATTTGCTTAAACTTCCATTGCATCTAATTAACTTTGTTTGAAAATTTTAATTACTTGATGACTGATGTGTACCATTGTCTCTGTCTTACTTATTGAGCAAGTTGTTGTTTACACCCCTATAGCGATTTTGTAGATTTCTAGTAGACTTACTAGTATTACACTAAGTCCTAAGAAGACTAGGTCAGGAGTGAGATTCAAGATTAACAAGTTGTGTTTTTATTTATTTGTTGGTTTTATTAATCTATAGAAAGACCAATATGGTCTCTACTAGTGACTCTCTAGTTTTCAACTATGGATACTGTTATTATACTTTATAACCTGTAACTTTTTATAAACCCTTTTCTAATCGTTTTATTTTCTCAAATTAATTTTACTTTTTGGAACTTTTTGTTTAAAGTGAGATTTTGTATTCTAAAGGATTTGTAATGCTTGATTTTATTGATCGGTTAAGCTACAAGTTTATTTTCCAAAAGCTATTTTCAAAAGTTGCATCACAGGTTAATGTCTATTAAACTAAGAATTGTATGTCTTAAAGCAGGGAAATAGTAAACGCCTTATGTAAGCTATACTTTTGTTAATGACTAAGGTGGTTAGCTTCTAACTTATGTTGGTTTATATGGTGAGATTGTTACGACTTTTTGGTTTAGAACGCGATCGTAAAAAATTCTAAAAAGTAAAAAAAAAAAAGAATTTTTTTATATGAAAATAAAATATTTTTAAGGAAATAGTGATTTAGAATAAAGTAAGGTAGTTTAAAATTTATAATAGCATTTTTGAATAAGAGTCCACTGAAGATTTGCTTAGGCTTAGACTAAGTTGAATATTTCTAGGCTTTCATTTAATATATGCAATTAGTTAGGATTAAATGTTAGGGCATGGGACAAATGGCCTAGTGATTGGGATGTTGTGTTTGCTTCAAGAAGGACATGGGTTCAATTCATACGTAAGGTATTATGGTGTCTTTTTATTTTAGTTCATCCTCTAAAATAAGACACGTGTTAGGCTACTATTAGCTGATCATGTTACTATTCATCGTCTTCTTCATCTCCTTCCCTCCTTGACTAGCTTGGTTTGCTTCTCTTTTGCTTCTGTTTTCTTCATGATTCTACAAAATTAATGGTGAAATCATGAAGATCTCCTGACCCTCTTTTGAATGAACCTCAAAACTTATATAGATTGAAGTAATGTGTGGATTACATCAAGTCTTGAAAATCATGAAGAGTCATACTTGAGATTCTAGCCATTTGCTCAATCCAATCAATTTGATTAAACTGGGCAAAAATCAAGCTTCCTTGTCACTCATAACGTAAGGCAAGTACAAATACTTATAAAATGATTTTGACTAGCAATTAATGTGAATTATCCTTGGTTGAGCTCTTTCATTCTTTTTGTTTTGAACTGTGTTCTTTTTTTTTTTTTCTATTGTAATAGAAACTTGAAAATAAAAAAAATAGAAAAAAATAAAGAAGAGAAAAGAAAAAAAAAAGAAGAGGAAAAAAAAGAGAAGAAAAAGAAAGGAAATGTTAGTTTTGTCTTATTTATTTTTATGCTTTGGTAAAAAAAATAATTAAAATAAAAGTGAAAAAACATTTTCTCACTTACAAAAATCCATTTTCCAAATAAATAAAAATAAATAAATTCTTTTAAAAAATTAGAACATTTTAGAATTTCCTAAAAAGATAAATACCAATTTAAGACCTTTTCTTATAATTTTTTCCAAATAAAATCAAGTGGCTAAAAAAAAAAAAACTTAAAGCCGACCATTTTTCAAAATTAAAAATGGCCAACATAATTAAGTTTTCGAAATGAACTACAAAACTTTGATCTTCAATTGCAGGTACGTAGGCATTTGTAAGATATTATGGGGCAACTTAAAATATGTAAAAAGTTTATTTTCACCCTTTTGTAAATTTTATTTTAATTTCTTAATTATTTATTTATAAACAAGTAGGGTATTTTTGAAAGGTAAAATTAAATTTAGAAGATTAAAAGTGGGACTCGTTTAGGGTTTAATAAGTTAGTCCCGAATTCAAATTATTCATTTTAAAAAATTATCTTTCAAAGGCATATATATATATATATATATTTAAAAGTTCAATGGGGTTATTGAGTTGGTTTTTTCTTGATGAAATGGAATGAAAATTTGAAAATAGAAGTTGTGATTAGTAAAACAACGTATTTACTTTAGTACCCCTAATTACATGAACTTTTTGTTTTAAATAAATAGTTAGTTAACAACTATTTCGTAAATTCGAAAATAAAAACTATTCATAATTGCTAAAGAGTAAAGACACAAAAATGTAGTTATTAAATGCTCTTTCCCTTAATAATACATACATACATATATATATATATGTTTTGTTTGTCTTCATTAATACATCGATCAACTTATTGTTTTATTACGGTATGGATCCTAGATTGGCTAATAGGTCACTATTTCACTTGTAGTTATCTCATAGGTTCGAGCTAGTATAAGGTGGTTAGTAATAGCAAATGGATAACTTATTATATGTTCATTTCATATAATGCTTATAATTAGGTTTGAGCTCAAGTGTCGTAAATGTGAGACAATATTTAGATGTTATGATGGATATGAGATACCTATAGATCTACGGATGATCCCACATTTAGAGTAATCGGGTTTCATTGGCGTATGGTAGGTGCCCTTTTTATAGCTCGATCACTACTTGATTGCTATTTATAGGGATATAAGGGAATTATTGTACATTAATTAGGACAAGATAAGGCCTATATCCTTTATATTTTTGCTTTTTATGTATTTTTTTATTGGTTAATATTTTCTTTCCTCCCCCCTTGCTGCCACGACTAGATTTGGCTCATTTGATATCTCTCTGATTTTTTTTTTTATAATTTTCTTTAATTGTTTAGTAAATTTTGAGTAATTTAGGTAGTTTTGTGTATCTTTACCTATACGTAAATACATGTAGGATATAAGTAAACACTTCTAAATGTTATTTAAGTTATTTTATTATTTTTAGTATACATATAATCTATTTCTAGTGATTAATTAGTTATCGAAATGTATTTTACGTACTTTCGATAAATAACAAGTAATATACTTAAAATTTAAAAATTTTATATTTTCTTATTTTATTACTTATTTTTTAAATTTAAAATTACAAGATCACTTTTATTAATATTTTTAGTTTTAATTTATAATTTAGATTTGATCGGATTCATTAACTGATCGTTTTAAATTTTATGTACTAAATTTGATTTTACGATTACTTTGACTTATATTTAAAGCTTACACTCTTGCTTAGATATAGAGCATGACGATTACTTACTGTATGAGTTACAATAAGCAAGGTAACGTTAAATGTGGTTGTGGACGGGGAAGAGGGCACCCCCCCACCCAACAAACATCTCCTACAACACCTCATTTTCAGTTTCACACCCCATTCATAGCAACTTTAACAAATAAATATAGACTCTTACAACTCTGTTTAAGGGGCAACTTCGAGGTCATAACGTTAACATGCGCAAAAGGGTTACGAGGACAATCCTTACTCCGATCCCTCTACATTATACTAAGTTGGGTACTTTCTTAGGGGATAAAGCACAAATCACTCAATTGGACGTAGGTTAAATGGTCCAAACCTAACTTGATATAGATACATGGAAGAGACGTACCTGTACATGTAAGTGGCGTAGAATTGATAGATTCTAATTGTTTATATTTAGTGAATATTTGAACTTATAATCAACATCGTGCATATTCTATGCATATTCATAACTTTAACTTTACTTATGTTTTTTAAACTTTTATCCATCAATTGCTATACTTTATAAGTAATTATATTAAACGATTTTGGCTTTTGTATATGTTACAAAGTTTAATATTACTTAAGTTCAGGTTTGCAATTATATTAAACAATTTTAGCTTCTGTATATATTACGAAGTTTAATATTGCTTAAGTTCAAGTTTGCAAAGTCTTAAGAATTATAAAAGGGAGGCCATTTCATATTATATATAAATTATTTTTTGAAGAGATGATTTCATTATAAATGAGATAAAATTGCATATTCATAAAGAGGTCTTAGAATTACTTTTTCAATATCTGAATTTTTGGAATTTATTTTCTTTTTCTCTTATTTTGCCTTTTTTTTAATGTATTATTCGGTAAATGCATAATTTTAAAATGTTGTGGAAATTACTTAAAAAAAAAAGAAAAAAAAGACATCAAACAAAACGACTTGCCATGAAGCTCCCTGCCACTTCCGTTGGTTTATGCACCGCCCACGTCCCCCAGTGTCTAGCGTTTCTACAGACGACTATTGCAACGCGCCGCCACCATGAGCGAAATCCCACCCTATCCGCCAATCGAACCGACCTCCTTCGACCTCATAATAATCGGCACAGGCCTCCCTGAATCCCTCCTGGCCGCGGCTGCCTCCGCCGCCGGCAAATCCGTCCTACATCTGGACCCCAATCCCTACTATGGCTCCCACTTCACCTCACTAAACCCTGACGACCTTTCCATCTTCCTTAACTCTCATTCCTCTCCAAACCCTAATCCTAATCCTAGCCCTAGTCCTAACCCTGATGACCCTTCTATCGTAAATCTCACCACGCGATCTCTCTATTCCGACGTAGATATTAACACTTTAGCCCCAGAACTCCTCGAAGAATCGAAGCTGAGGAAATTCAATCTGGATTTATCAGGTCCTAGGGTTTTGTTCTGCGCCGATAAGGCAATCGATGCGATCCTTAAATCTGGGACCAATCAGTACTTAGAATTCAAGTCAATCGATGCTAGTTTCATCTATGACAGGAATGGCAATATGGTAAATGTACCTGATTCGAGATCAGCGATATTTAAAGATAAGAGCTTGAGTTTAAAGGAGAAGACTTTGTTGAATGGGTTGTTGAAAACAGTTAAAGAACACTTTGATGTTAATGATACCGAAGCCGTGCGGATATCGGAAGAGGAATTGGAGAGTCCGTTTGTTGAGTTTTTGGATAAAAAGAGATTGCCTTTGAAGATTAAATCGTACAGATCACACTGTAACTTTTCCTTTTCTGGATTTACTAGTGAGATATTTTTCTTTTCGAACTTGATATCTGAATTTGGTACCTGATTTAATGATAAGCTTGGTATATATTGTTCATTTATTTATGTTTTGTTCGATTGGTACTGCATAATGTGACCAGTCACTAGATTTACTTGAAAAATCCGATGTTGTAGCAATTATGGGCTGGAAATGATCTCGTGATCGTGCTGTTGTCTTGATTTAGTTGTGTTTAATTGTAGTGTAGGGATGGCGATTCCTGGCACAAGACTGTAATGCGGACAAATAAGAACAAGATCACTTCAATTAAAAAAAAAAAGGAAAAAGAAAGAGCAAGATCAGATAAAACCAATTCAGTGCAACTAATCAGAGTATGATATGAATCGACATGATTGTAAATGAGTTAGTTATTATGTCTAGTCAATTTGGAGTGCTTCTAACACTGACAAAGAAATTGTGTAACATAACAGGAACACATCCTTGCAACACTGATTGGCAACCCTCTTTAATTTTTCAAGGGAAGGTTCAAAATGTGTAATTTTATCATCTGAGCAATCGTAATGCAAAGTCGGTTTATTATATTTTGGTAATCTTGAATCTTGTTATGTTTAGAACAGTTGCTAAAAGCTTTATTTACTCTATATTGGTGGTTTACTAATGCATTCAAAATTTTTGTCTTAATGGATACAAGGGAGTGTTTGTATTTGCTGGTTAGTTTTTGTTTTGAATCCAATGACATTGAATAAATCTGTGTTTGTTTGATTTTTGATAGCTTACTGTTGATTCATTATCAAGAATGGATTTTTATAATGAGCAATCTGTCATGTCTTATATTGCATACATCTTATACTTTTCATCTTTCCAGGAGTGATCAGTTCACATGCTTTCCTATTGTAGGATTATTATGTATGCCATTGCTTTGGTGGATTATGATCAGGATAATATTGAAATTTGCAAAAACATGGTGAAGACAAGATATGGAATTGATCGCTTGGCATTATACCATTCATCTATTGGAAGGTTTGTTATTGCTACTTTTGTTTCATTGCACATGCTAGTATTGAAATACAGCTTCTTTTGGGAATCTATTATATTGGTAGGTTAGTTAATCTTACTTATAAGATAGTGGGCTAATGTCCTGGTTACGCTGGTTGCTTTATTCACTTTGAAATTATGTCTCAAATAAATTGTAAAAAATGTTATGAAGTGCTCTGGATTGATGCTCTGAATAGCTGGATCGGTGGGCAATCTCATGAAGAAACTGGAAGGATTGCACTAAGATCTGTTATTATAATGAATTGGGAAAAAATAGAAAGTTTTCCAGGTTGTTTTTTTTTTTATGAGATCAAATGTATTGAAAAAGAGAGCCAAAATGATAATTTGAAATGGTGGCAACCGTGTCCAAAAGATGAAAGCATGACTTCTGAGTGCTTTATTGTTCATTCAAATTATAATACGGTGAATGAGGAATGAGAAGTCTTATGAAGAAACTGGAAAGATTGCATTAAGGTCTATCATTGTAATTGATAGGGAAAGATACAGAGTTAGCTGGGTCAGTTTTTTTAAGATCAAATTTATTGAAAAAGAGCAAAATATTTCTAATTTTTGATTGTATCAACAATTTCTAAAATTCTGGTGATTGTGTCCAAAAGGTGAAAGCATGACTGCTCAATGCTTCAATGTTCATTCACATGATGATATAGTCCTTTTTATTGTGGATATGTTGTTTTAGTTCACTTAAGCTTAATGGTTATCGACTTAAGATTCACATCATCTGCTCTGGGATGTCTGGATTTAAGCTTCATGCTTATAAACATTTTGATAAAATTTGTTTCCTGGGGGCCAAAACTTAAAAAAGTGGTTGAAATTTTGATCAATTTATATACCTAGCATATTTTTAATCCTGTATGCGCATGCATTCTCTTGCACTATTCAAGGAGACACTGTACATAGGTGCACATGTGTATATTGCTTAGTTGATCTCATTCTGTCTAGGTTTCCAAATGCTGCTGGTGCTATGATTTATCCCATGTATGGTCAAGGAGAGCTACCTCAAGCTTTTTGCCGACGTGCTGCAGTTAAAGGTTGTCTCCATGTAGGTTTGACTGAGCTATTGACAAACCTTTAGTTTTGCGTTTTGTTGCTGTCTGTTTAGTACTCCTGCAGTACATAGCATCATTTCTCTTTGCATGTGCATGGTTGATATGTTCTTTTATTTGCATTTCCTTAAGGGATTGTTCATGGTTGTGCTTGTCTCTTTATTTAATTTACGAGAGACACATGAGGTTGTCTTCAACAATTTGTAGCGGCATGAAATAAGTCTCCAATATTTGCCTTTTCTTATGTGACCAAACTATTATCTTCTTATAGGGTTGCAAAGGTATGCGATATTCATGACTTGAATGTATTGGGAATTTCTGGTTAATCGTTCCCATATGCATTCGGATTATTCTTTCTGCATTTAGCCAATGGTTTGCATATTGACCTATCTTGTTTAGAACATACTTTATTTTTTGTGTTCATACAGCAAGCATGGTAAGGTAAATTTGAAATTTAATGAGTAAATCTGATAGCTGTTCAAAAGTACTGCTGCTAATACACATTGATGCAGGTTCTCAGAATGCCAGTGACTGCTCTGCATGTGGAAACGGTAAGAACATGCAACATTCTTTTGTAGCCTGTCTTTCTTCATGTGAGATTCAGGCTATTTATTGTTTCTATATGTCTCTGATGCATATCATCTCTCGTCATACCCCATGCAGGATAATGGACAATATAGAGGCGTGAGATTAGGATCTGGTCAAGATTTATTCAGCCAAAAGCTGGTGTTGGATCCAACATTTGTGGTTCCACTACCAGGAGCATCTTTGCCAAATGATTCTCTTGCTGATTCTCTTCAAGCTTCTAGCCCAAGTGATGTTAAAGGGAAAGTGGCTAGGGGAATATGTATTACAAGCACGTCCTTGAAAGCAGATGCTACAAACTTTCTATTGATATATCCACCAAGATGTAAGTTTATCTTGTTTTCTATCTGCTTGTAGTATGTCAAAAGTGGAAGAAAAAGGAATCGAGTATTTGCTTGACGTGTATGTCTTTGGCTCCAGCTTTGTCTCCTGAGCAAGCTACTTCAATTCGGCTACTCCAAATTGGTGGCAATTTGGCCATTTGTCCACCTGGAATGTGAGTTTCCTAGCATCTTCCACCATTATAGTGGTAGCATGAGGATTAATATATTAATACACCATGTCTTTGATTTGGTTGAAAATTGCTGTGAGCTTAAATGAACCAGGTTTTGTCCCATAAGGTGCTAATTGATGATTCTTTTTCCTTCTCAATATGTAGCCTTTGGCTCCATTAAGTTGAATTACCGGAGCATGGGGTTATCATTCAAGTTTTGTGTTTTTCTTTTTTGAAGAATAGCATTTTCCATATGCAGAGTAAAGTAATAAAAGTTTTGGCTTGTTATTGCCTTATTGGCTTTTACTGCTGGATGGAGGGGCTCTTAGCGTCTGCTAAAATTATGGTTTTTAGAAATTTGTTATTGTGATCGCATGCATCTGTACTTGGCCTAAAAAGAAAACAATTTGATGCATATTGGCTTCTTGGGCTGACTTCGTTTCTGCTGCCAATGTAGAAGTATTAAGGCCTACTGACTCTGAAAAACTTACCATCCATTGAGGTTCCTTCTAGGATACATGTGATGATCATTGAGGCTGCTTCAACAAAAGTAGGAATGCATCATAGAGCAAGAAGGAAAACCTATCACTCATGACATTGGCTGTAGACGAAGAACAGAAGTAATGGAATTGGATAATTTCTTATTATTAGCAGTATTTCCTTAGCCAGCTTGATAGGTTTCTACTACTATTTCTCTTTACCAGGAATCGCTTGCAAGTTCCTAGTATAATAGAAATATTTGGATGCTGCTTTTTTCCTGCTTCTTTTTGCCTTTTTCTTTTAAATTTATAAGTTATAAATTCTCCACATATTTTCTCTATTGTTGTTCTAGTTGCTTTTTTTGGTTTTATTCTGCGCCTTGGACTGGGCATATCTTCTGAAAAGCATCTCCTATATTGTTTATTTTAGTCCTTTATAAAATATTCTGTGCTGGTAAAAAGAAACTGGTTGGAAGTTCAAGCAGGCCTTTTTTTGAGATTATTTGTGAAGAAAAAATTCCATGTTCTTTGTATTTTAAAAATGCAGTGGTGGCAGTTCTGGCCTGCCCATTGTTATCATATAGAAAGGAATAGGAGATAAATGATTAAGGTTTTCAGCCAACTGTCAGGAGATTTGTGATTACTTAAAAAATAAAAAAACTGTCTGCACATCTGTGCACTGCAAGGAATTGGCAACCCAATAGAGAAGAAGCAGATGCCCGGGCAAGCATTAAGATTCATTTATTCAGCTTCTGAAAAAGAAATGGTCATCTAGCTTTGTGATTGTAAATGAGGATGTGGATGGATATGCACAGTGCATATGCTTCTATACACTCTTCTGAGTACTTTTTATTTCTTTGGTCATTGCATACTTTTTTCAATATATATATTTTCTTGGGTAAGACGAGATATACTTTTTCAATGTTAATTCAATATAATCCTGAATTTGTTGATCCAGGTTTGTTCTGTATCTCTCAACTTTATGTGATGATGCTAGTGAAGGAAAGAAGTTACTGAATATTGCCATTGAGGCTCTTGTTGCATTTCATGCTTCTCAAACTTCTGAAACAATCCCCTCTGAGGAAAATGTGGATGCTGAAGACAGGAAAACTTTCATCCTCTGGAAAGCTTTATATGTTCAGGTACTGGTTGCGGAGCGTTTTGAAGCATATTATCCCTGTATTTATTATGATATGCAGACATTTTAGTGTGGAAGCTGTAACATTCTCTTGTATTTTTTTCTTTATTTTCTCTGCCTTGTTAACATATATGTGGATGTTTCCTTTGGCTATAAGAGAGCAATCTTGTCATTATTCTTTAGAAATATGACACTTTTGGAAGAGGAGATCCTTTGGATGGGAAGGGCGCCATGTTTGTGTTTGACCCCTCTTTCTGATCTTCACATGGGTTTCAATGATTGTAGGGGCAGCTTGAACTTGTTGGTTCCACTCCTATGCCAGATGGAAATTTAGATTACGATGGTATTCTGGATGCAACTGAAAAGGTACTAATGACTTGACTTCATGCTTTGGCACTATCCTTCTCTGTTTAATAGTTCCTCTTTCCGTAGGGGCAGATACTTTACTCCTAATAGGAGTGTATGATGTTGTTGATAGAAAGTTGCTTCTTCTTTTTGTTCTTTTCTTCAATAGATATTTCGGAAAATGTATCCTGATGCAACATTCTTCCCGGAGGCAGCTTCGCCTGAAAATACTGAGGATGACGTTGAAGCTGATCTGGAGACGTAATGAGGTTCTGCTGCCCCATTTGATGTCATCACTCATCACATTGGGCGATCTCCCGTCCTTCTGATGCTTGCTTCAGAAAAGTTTACTTCACATTCAAAAGTATGCCTTTATAGAAGCTTTACAATGAAGCGAATGAGTTGCTTTTGCTGGTTTTAGTGGCAGCAAACTTCCCGGCTCTTCAATGCAGACCATGCTTGTTGAGGATGGCTCTTACTGCTGGCAATGAGCTTCGGGACTTGAAACCCATCTTGAAACAACATTAGAAAGCATTTCTGACTGGGGCACTGCCGATCTAGAGGGTCAATTTAGATAGACCATTATACATTGGTATCTTATCTTTTAATCGTTTTGTACATTGTTTTTTATTTGTTTAAAAGAATATTTGCTGATTTTATGATTTGTATTTTATTTGTACCTTTGGGTCAAGGTGGTGTATAAAATTTTAGGAAGTAAATATCTACTGTATCTTATTTGTGATTGTCGGAGTTAGATGAAGGGGGACTGACGGAGATCTCATTCAAGGATAATGGAGAAAACGATCCAGCTTCTTTGGAGCAACCGTATAATTTCTTGCTGCTACCTTTTGTACACTTTTCATTTCATTTCTATTGAGAGTCATCACTTGGATTTGCAATTTATCATTTATGAGTGTTCTTTTGTGGCATGCTTGGTTGATTTAATAGGAGTATAATAGGATAAATATTTGTCATAGCAAACCTATTCATTCATATATATATATATATATATATATATGTGTGTGGTGAAATAACTATTTTACAGAATTGGGATTGTTGCAAAACCAGAAATAGTAATTTTTTTTATAGAGTCAAAGAAATAGCTATTGTTTGTGTTTATATATATATATATATATTTTCATATCTACTCATAGACCTGAAGGACTGATCTATTTCTTACGACTTGCTAATTAGAGGTGTCCTTAGTGCTTCTGATTTGAGGATACTCGCGTGGATGAAATTTTTTTTGATATGAGAAATAGTACATCTTCTGGACCTTGATATTCTCTAGCTTTGGAATATTATCGTGTGTAAAAGATAAATTTAATATTTAAATTTCTTTTTAACATAGCATAATCGTTAAATCAAACCGTATACATACAATATCGATGATTGACAAAGGAGAAATATATGTCCCTATTGTAAGCAATTCTCAAGTGCTTTTGTAGCGGATGCTCTTACAGCCCGGGGAAGCACGGTGATGAAAACGTGCATGAAGTAACAAACTTGATTGATGGCATAGCAGATGTCGAGTATGGTGGTCCCAGTCCCAGCATAGTATGCTATGCTAGACCGACGTGGCTCTATACTAGTAGCAACTGTAGAGTTTCGATGGAAATAATTGCAAGTTGAGATATTAGGGATAATTATTTAAACTTTAAAAATAAATAAAAAAAAATTTATTGCATCATAATTTTCCAAACATTGGATAATACATGTTTCCTTTTTCAATTGAAAACGTTTATACGCCATCTTGGACCTTCTTTTTTTTTTTTTTCCTATCATATTACATATTTTGTTTTTACTATATCCACTCCTTGAAAAAATTATCAATTTAAAGGAGTATTTGAGGAATTTACTTTTTATGGAAGTAATATGTTAGTACTCCTATCTTTTTGGCCTAAATATTATAACATCACGGAGGATTTTTTTTTTTTCTTTCTATTTTTCTCCCTTTAACACATTGATATTATAACATACACACAACGAATGCGTTTCTTAGGAAAAAAAAAAAATTGTCTCCTTTACACTTGTCTTTAATTAGAATAATATTTTTTCGACTTAATTTAATTTTAATTTGTCAAAAGAAAAAATTATTTTTCCTATTGAAACAAATTTGTCAAACCATTGATTAAACATCATAGTTGCTTTCTTGCCCACGGTTATCTTATCTACAACTCTCATCAATCAATTTCAACTTCAAAATAAACACTTCTCAAAAAAAAAAAAAAAAAAAACCCCTCGATTCTATCTCCTTATCCTCAAACAGAACGAACCATCCAGTGTTAATATTCACTATAGTACCATATGATTTGAAATTCTCTTAATAATTTTTTAAGTGACTTTATTGTAATAGCCGAGTTACCCAACTTAACTAAATAATAAAGTTGTAATTAACCCTAACATGACATAAGGGACAAATTTTAATTATATCCTGAAAAATATTAGTTAGTCATCATATATAATCAAAGCGTGCATATTCACTTTTTCTTAATTTTTAAATATATATATCTATATTATTAAAATTTTTTGGACTTTAAATAACTATCATCCTTAAAATTATCTATTTAATCTCTATTTAACATTATTTAACAAAAAAATTATTAATAAAATAAACTATTAAAATTATAAAGAATGAATAAATTTATTTATTCATTTTTTCTCTCTCTCTTTATTTGTTTCTTTATCACTTTTCTACTATTTCTCCTACTTTCTCTTTTTTAACTTTCTATTATTAATTACACCTCACATCTCTCTCTATCTCTTCACTAATATTTTTACTACTCTATTTCTCTCGTCACAATCCCTTATTTTTCTATCTTTCTCATTTATTAATATCTTATATTAATATTATAATATATTTAATTATACGATATAATTTTATCTATTTATATATTTTATATATACGTAATACAAATATATTATTGGTTAATATATATATATGTGTGTGTTTTGTTATATCATCTTTAGTGACGAATTAGTGATGGTTAACTAACTTGTGATTTGTTAAGGATTTAAGAATATATCGAGAGGTAAGATCCAACAATATGCAATTATCTATACACATGCGTTGCCATTCCCCTTAAATCCTTACCATATTTGTTTTTTTATTTTTGTTTCCTTTTCGGGTGAATAAATCCCTACCATATTTCGTATGCATGGACGCTCAAATCAATAACCAAATGGAGCACGTGTCACGTGCTTACAAGTTGCGGGAAGTGATAACGAACATGGCACACTGTTTTACAAAAGTCTTTGTTAACTAGAACGTTCGGTTTCCTTAGATTTGGACTGGACATTTGAGTCTGACGCTGGTGGCTTATGTAAACGGATGGATATTACAAAATTGCATTACACAGAAACCGTTAGCCACAGCTTTACGAGATTCTTTACTTCCGTGTGCAATATTTTCTCTTCAAGCCAACGCCCCAGATTATCCTACCATGGAAAAGCAATAACATGGGAACTGCTTTTTCATAGCTTTGTATATGAGTTTGCCCATGTTGGCTTAAAGCTTTGTAACGTTCAATTCCATTAAATCAGCAGTCTAATTGGCTCCGTATCAAGATCACAAGTTAGTCGAGCTTGGATATTGATGTTGTTTTAATTAGAAGAAAATAATTCAAATAAATCAAGTTTGAAATGAGTTTAATTAAGTTAAGTTTGAGTTTATCAAGTACTGTTTTATAATGAGATGGAGTTTATAATTTTAAGATTTCAAATCGAATTTGAACTATAAAATTTAAAGTTGAGATTGAGCTCATGCTCCTCATCATATCATCTTAACCTAACTCCATCTTCCATCTTGTTTTTGATAAAGTATGGCAAATATTTTGCTTACTATACACACCTACAATATACTATAATATTATTTATTCAACGAAGATAGAATAATAAAATTTCAAAAGGTGCTTTTACTTCTTTATAATAGTTGGAAAGATATACATACTCCTCGAGTTGTTTTTAAAACCTCAAATTGTTCACAATTTATGATTCTTTAGACCTTTAACAATAGTGTTAGGAGTTTTAGTAATGGTTAGGGTGAAATGCACATATTTTTTGAAAGTCATAAGAAGTTGAGAGCACCATAATGAGTTTAGTGAATCCATTCGTGTCCGATCGGCTCACGTTAAGGTTATTATTCTTAGATCTTTACTTATAAAGTTTTTAGGTGAGCCTAGATTGTAGAGTAGTTTAATGGACTGGTGATCTACCTAGATGAAACTGCATAAGAAATTCATAATTAAGTGGGTGTTGAAAGTTATTTCAATGTGATTACTTTAATACTTAAGTTAGCTCATAAGTGATGATAATGTGATTACTTTAATCCTTCAATTAGCTCATAAGTGACGATAAAGGCCACAAGTAGTAAGAAGAAAGTTCTAACCTCTATAGACGGGATTGGCTTATGGAATTAAGAGATTGTTTCTATATAGAAAGGAGGTTAGACATTTTATATGGAGGCCAAGAAAGAAGGCTCGAGATCTGTTGTCTTGGGTGTGGTGTCCTAGGATGAGAGGGCTTCCTAATAAGGGTCTAGCCAGAGGTGGTCCTAGAATCTCTCATCTTTTTCTATTTAAGGCTTCTAGAAGCACTCTATAGTTCTTTATCCTTAAGAAGCATCAGGATGGTGCAATTGGGATTTTGTCTGGTTCCCAACCATGGTGCTCAGTTTTTTGTTTAGGCACCGGGGAGGTCGAGGCCAGAAGTGCTTTATCTAAGATGACCTTGGGGAGAATCAACGAACTTTCTTGTCGTGAGTCTTTCGTTAGGCATAAGACCTGGGTTCATGGCCTGGTCTAAAAAATTTACCATCGTAGAGGTGTTATGTGCAATTAATTCCCCCACCCCTCAAAAAAAAAAAAAAAAAAGGAAAGAGCCTGCAAATTTTACGAACTTAATACATAATACGATAGGGCAAGTGTACCAAACTATGAAAAGTTTATGTTTCACAAAGTTAAAAGAAGTTTCTCAAGCCCTCGTTAATATTTTCTTATTTCTATTTGAAAAGTTGAGTCGCGATATTTGATGCTTAGTTAAAACGCCCAAGTTAAATAATGACAATATATAGTTAATAATGGCAATTACTTGAGTCAGAAATTAAGTTTACATCAATATACTCAATCTTCACATAATCAAAATATTTCATGTAAAAAAGTGAAGCAAACTTCATATAACATAACCATTGATTGATTCAGATCCATGAAAATAACTGAACTTCAATTTTAAGAATATATATTTGCAAAATTTATGAACCTCAGGTCAGCCCTCCAATGGCAATTTAGCATGTCCTATATCATTTTTTTTAAATAAATAATTAATATCTCAACTATAAGTGGCCATAATTGCTTACAACAAGGTAGGATTTTTTGTCATCAGAAAAAAATGGTTTAATACTTAATATATTCTTACAAAATTTAATGAATATCTTCTATATAAAGTTGTCTTGTTCTATATGTTTTCTGCCTTATTGTCCTTGCTAGTGCTCCTCACTGTGCTTTCTGACGTGGGGTTCTTCTTTTCTTTCAAAGTGGTACAATTTCATATTACCTGTTTTGCTTTTACTACTTTACCTTTTCTTTTTCACATTGTAAATTAACGGAAATCCTTTTATCAGAATACAATGTTCTCGCTTGTTCTACTCTTAGATTTTCTTCCTTCTCAATTAGCTATGATCCAGGATGCCCCGCATAAATGACACAAGCGTTGGTTTGGCCGTGATTCGTAGTTCATGCATTTTCTCAATCTCCATCGTTTCAGAAGAACTGTAGAAGTGATACGCCACATGTATTTTCCGGTGGTCGGTATAGATAAATAAAGTTTCGACGTAGGAGCATTTGTTTCTTACCATCTGTGCTAGATTTCTTAACATGAGTTTTTCATATGCTCATGTTATTGGCTTTTCATTTTGAACAACAGAAAACAAAGGTAAAGTATGTATTATGCTTAGATACTGAAGTACTAAGCATTTTTACGTACTAGGATGCATCTGTTTCGCGGAAATTTCTTCTTGCAATACATTCATTGATCATAGTGTGTAAGAAGCTTCGAATTTCTTTTCAAGCTTTCTTGTTTCTTAGATTTTTCTTCTGAAAAACAGTGGTTTATTTTAGCTTTCCCGTGTATTTTACTTCATTCAATTCGAACGGTGGTTTGGCTTTCATTTAGCTTCAAGAAGTTTCATATAGTTTTGAGAAATCGCCTCCTCATCTTTGCAAAAGTTCTCGTTTCAATCGAATTATGATTCTCGAATGCGAGGAGCTTCAATAGAGATTTGATGCACTCAGTGAATCCTTTTCTGGAATATTCAGTGTGGCTTGCTTTGATTTAGTAAGCAACTACAGAAATTTCGCAAACCGGATATTCATATAGTTGGAAAGCAGCTATCAAATTTCATGCTTACGAGATTTCGAACGCTACCTATTACTTCATTTGATTTCTTTTTTTCCTGGCAGGTTAGGTTAGCATTCATTTGAATCAAGAACCGGAGGCGATGGAACACGAACTCTACAACTATACTTCAAGGCAGGCGTTGGGAAATTTTGGTGGTTTCTTGAGGAAATGCATGTTCAATGTTCTCTCGGTCGGTCCGATCCCGAACCACATCTCGTTCATCATGGATGGGAACCGAAGGTTCGCGAAGAAGCAGAACCTGGAGACCGGGGATGGTCACAGGGCCGGTTTCGCGTCCCTGATGTCGATGATGATCTACTGCTATGAGCTCGGGATCAAGTATGTGTCGGTGTACGCGTTCAGCATCGACAATTTCAAAAGGCGCCCTGACGAGGTCCAGATCCTGATGGATCTGATGATGGAGAAGATTGATGAACTGCTCCGGCACGACAGCATTGTGAACAAATACGGTATCCGCCTCCATTTCGTAGGGAGTCTGAGGCTACTGAGTGATGATGTTAGGGCAGCAGCAGAGAAAGCGATGAAGGCGACAGAGAAGAACGACAAGGCGGTACTCCTGATCTGTGTAGCCTACACCTCGTGCGACGAGATCGTGCACGCGGTGGAGGAATCCTGCAGGGAGAAGCTACAAACCCTAGAAATCAAAGGCAATGATGACAAGGAAATTGTTGAAATAAACGATGAAGCCAAGGAAAAGCTCAAAAAGGGTCACATAGACCATGATTGTGAAGGCTACTGCAAGGATAAACAAGACGAGAAGAAATTCGATCAACCGGCCGTGAAATTGGTTGATATTGAGAAGAATATGTATATGTCAGTAGCTCCTGATCCCGATATTCTAGTGCGAACCTCGGGCGAGACGCGGCTGAGCAACTACCTCCTCTGGCAATCGGCTTATTGCCCATTGTACTCTCCGGCAGTGCTTTGGCCGGAGATTGGTTTATGGCACTTGGTTTGGGCGGTTTTGAGCTTCCAGAGACACCATTCCTATTTGCAGAAGAAAAAGAAGCAAGTGTGATATCAAGTTTGATTTAAGATATAGATAATGAACATGGTTATATTTGGGAAAAATATACTTAGGTATGACCATTTTTTCTAAACATAAGGTCATAAATCTGAAGGTATGTATTCTATATTACAATGTAATTATTATACAGTTATGGGGTTGCAATATATGCTTATATCTTTCTGCTTGCTGCTCACTGGATTTTTGGATATGCATATGTTAAAGGCAGAGAACGAAAATAACTGAAAATCGAATTCCACGATGGATTTTACATAGAAAACCCTAGTGAGAGGAGGAGCTACAGCTGAACTAGTAGAAAAAATATATATAAAAGCTTTGATTTTTTGGTAAATTACGCTAATAATATCTGTATTATCATACTTTTCCATTTTAGATACTTATGTTATTTTTTTTTTTTTAACATTTTGAATACCCATATTTTATAACATTGATGAAATACAGATGACAGTTACTTGAGGTTGCTTCTAAAACAATAAGAAGACAATAAAAAAATAAAATATTCATTAACCCAAATCTAGAAGCCTTAATCACAAAAACAATAAACATCCAACAGTTTTTCTCCTCATTTTCTCTTTGGTTTCGGTAAAAATTAGCACCAGTTATTTTACTCTTCCCCTCTCTTTCCCATTGATTTCCGTGAGATTGGCACCAAGAATCTCTCTCTCTCTCTCTCGTGCTTTGTCATGTGAGAAAAAGAAAAACAAAAGATGGTTTGTTTCACCTTTTGCAACTTAAATATGTAGGGAAATATGATAATTCAATGAGATTTCGATTGAAGGGTAATAGAGTTTGGGCAGTAGATATTACGGGGTAGGTTGACAAATGTATGATGTCAAGCAGAGAAGATACTGATGAGAACTAAGCATAGTAGGCCTCTATTGGTTTTATGTAATTAGAGCCTATCAATTTGTTTTATTAGATTCTACTTATAAAAAGAGCTAATCTATAGTCGAATCCTTATCTAATATAAGCATATATGTAATTAATACACAAAACTACTATTCATGTTAAAACACATGAACATTAGGGTAGAAAACACATGCATATATATATATATATATAGAGAGAGCTATTGATTTTTAGAATTCTAGTTTGGTGTGCAATCTTTCACTTAAAATTTAGAGTTTTGAGTAGAAATTAGTTATTCTTTCTTCCTTTGCTTGGTCTAACTTTGTTTCCCTTCTTTTAGAAGTAATGATAGCAACATATGTTAATTTTCACCATTTTATAAAATGCAGGCATTTAAAGTATAAAAAAAAAATAATAATATAGGTACTTAAAGTGAAAAACTGTAATATTTCGGGTATCCTAAACTTAATTTACCCTTCAAACACTATAATCTCATTTATAAGCATTAAACTAAAATCCAACTCTCAAGATAATTATGAGATTTTATCAACTTTAGTTGATGAAAAAAATAAATTATTAGAATTGTGTATAAAATAAGTACTATATTTATATTTTAAAAAGTAAACAACATCATGAAGCTAGACTTATAGGTGTGGGTCTTGAATTTAATTCATTAAGATCATTTATTTATTTATTTTTAAGTTGCATTTATTTGTTTGTTTCTTAATAAATGGTTCTTTTTCTTTCTCTGTTTTCTTTCTACAATGAGCAACAAAATTAACTTTCATTAATCAAAAAATAATAGTCAATAGAAAATATAATTGCAATAATAAATAGATTTTTATGAGCAATTCTAATGTTGGTTTAAATACGATATAAATACAAGTCTTGGTTGCATGATTATGCATCTGTGCCTTGAAAAATGAATGTTAAAAGCTTAAAATAACATCTTTTTTTTTTTGTTCATCTTTTATCTTAGTTTTGGTTTAAAAGTCCGATAATCCTTGGCAAAGAAATTGCGTAAAAACATTGAGAACTTCCCAGGTATTTTCGTTGCTCACGGATTATTACCCCCCCCCCCCCCCCCCCCCCCCCCCCCCCTTAAGATTTAGTAGGATTTATGATTCTGGTTAATAATACAACGTCTTGCCTTTTAAACCTTAATTGAAGACTTGAAATTATTGAAGTAATCGATACGAAATAAATAAAAATAATTAAAACAGGTTAGATTAAAATAAAAATGATTAAATTTCAACATCATTTACATTCTTAAACACCATCTTAAACTTAATTCTTTCTAAGTAGGTCATGAACGTAAAAAAGAAAGTAAATGTTGAACATCAACCCTAAGAACAACTTTAATACTAATAGATTCAAAACTAATTTAAGTACTGAGTGGAAAATCCTCTAAATAAGTGTTTTGAATCTTCTTAAAGCTTGATTTTATTCCAAACTGTTTATGGATATATTTGTGTTTTTAGAATTTTGTACATCACACCAATTTTTAAGTGCCTTACAAACCTTAATCACCATGTGTTTTTTTTTTTTTTTGGAAAAATCATAGTAAAAATGCTTTATATTTATATCAAAAGTCAATCATATCTTCTAATAGTGTTTAATTTTCAGTATGGTATTACATGACACAAAGAGTGAAATAGTATAAATTTCTTATACCATATTGGATGCATTAACTACAATATAAGATTAACGGTGGGCTACACTTATATGAGATATCGCATCTTCCCTTTTTCAAATAAAATCTTGGATCCACTAACGGGTTATCGGTGGTAACGCGTGTGAATGTTGGGAGGATGCAACGGATGAGATGAGGCCACTCAACCATACTTCCATAAAATCAATTAACGTCACTAAATTAGCGTCTTTGTCTACCAAAGCCGACAAAGTAATACGTCCTCAGACTTCTAAAGAGAAGCGTTTGTACATGTCCGCCAAAATTATGAATATCATCTCTCACGAAAAATAAGAAAAATATATATTAAGGCTGAGGGTCACTGAGCTAGTTTTTGGCCTTTACCTCTTGTGTCTTTTTTGTTATCAAGGGACCATACGCTATTACTTACGCCAATAAATTGTGTATTTCCTCGATTCTTCCCCAATTGTCTCTTGCCAAATTTTAAATATTTAAATTTAGAAGATTCAAATCAATTTTGAAAAGGGAAATTTTTTCTTTCTTTATTCCATTTCGAAGATCGTGCAAGAATAAATCCTCCAATGATTTATGCGTTGAATATGCTCTGTAAAATTAGTTTTTATTTAACTGGATTTTTTAAACATTTTAAAGAATTTAGCACGTCGCAAGATCTTACTAAAGAAATGTATTTATATGGGTGTCTGACTATTGGCTTTGTCGAGTTTAGGCCAAAAATGACTTTGATGAGGAGTGTTGTGCACTCAAATAAAAATTAGATAGATTAAGTATCACGATACAAATAAAGGTAAAAGAAAATATTAATATGTCATGTAAATTGATAAGTAGTATATAAGTAATAATAAAATTTTAATATATAAATATATAATTGATATTTATTTAAAAGATATGCTTTTTAATTTTAAAGTGTTTAAATATCATTAATATTTATGTCTCACTAATACATTGTATTAGTCACATTAAATTATTTTTCACGAGGGAGCGGGAGAAAAAATGCACATGACGATTTACGTGGAAAGCACCCTGGATGAACTTAAGGTAAAAACTTATCGGAAATAGAGTAGCAAAATTTACTATGATAAAAAGAAAAAAAAATTTTCAAATATAAGTATGAACTCTCTTTTATACATGAACCTTTAGTACCTTCTTTTTTTTTTTTTTTTCTTTTAAGAACACAAACCTTTTGTACATCATATATATATATATATATTAAAATAAACTAAAATAAATATAATAAGGAATCAAAACTCTAGAGCACTAACGACCCTAATGGAGATCGCTCACTCTTTAGTTGATTGGACTTCTCACTAGTTGGCTGCTCGGTTAGTTGGTGCCACCTATAACAGGCCTTCTAAGTCCTATCCCCTGCCCTTTGCCATGGTGAAAGCACCATGTCTCCCCTTTGCAGGTTTCTTTTGAATTTGACTTTGACTTTTACTTTGAGTGCTACAACCATTGATATGTACCTTGAGGTTGATGCCCTTAATCTCCATCATTATTAGCATCCTATAGAAGCAATAACTTCTAGTAATGCTCTACTCTGTTCTCACAATCACCATCAGTCTTAATATATTAGCTACTTAGTAGAGAGAATGGGCAGGTATCCACATGCTAAAATTTACTAATGGAAAAAAAACAAAAATTGTTAGAACCGACAATTAAGGTATATAAATGAGTTAAATAAGATAACTTGATTTTATACGTTTTGATTTATAAGTTAAACAAGTTAATCAATTTTAATTCATTTTTAAATAGATTAAATATTATTTAATTTCGTCTAACTCGTATAGGTTGATAGGTTAAATAAGTTATGTTAATTATTAAATTTTTACAAATAGTACTAAAGACATTTAAATGGACAAATTCTTCCCTTGCTAACTATTAATTGCAAGATAAATATAATTAATTGACATATTGCAAGCCGATTCCCATAAATGTATTTTATCGCTATCAACTAGATATGGGCATCATGAGCCCTAATTTGCGTTGAACTGCCGAGGCTACAAGACCTCATACAACCGAACGGTTCCCAGCCCTTCTAGGACCGGGTCGGTGCTGGGTCCACTGTAAAGTTCCAGTCCACGTCGAAGTCAAAGGATGTTTTCCTCTCGATTGCAAACCATGACTCCTGTTGTCCGTTTCATCCCAGATTACTTGTTTTTATTGAAAGGGGGAAAAAACTGTCCTTATTAGACCTGGGCTCAAAAAAAGACTTGGAAAGAAACGTGTGTGACGTCCGTGCCTCAATCCAACCAAATTATTGGCTCCCAGCAATACCTATATTTTTAAATTTCTAATATATTGTATTTTCGACGGTCAAAAGATGTAGCTAGATTCTAAAAAATCACAATAGGACGTTGAGTTCTGTGAACGAGAAGACTTCGACGGGGAATAAAAATTAGAAACTTGTATTTTCTCTTGGCCTCTTTTTCTTTTCTTTATTTTTTTTTTCATTTTTTTAGTTAAATTTATTTATAGATAAAAGCTGAAGCTAGGATTGTGTGTGCTCTACACCGTGCATTTCACTCAATGTTATCAATAATTTATGAGTTCTTATATCATTTGTTGCTTAAAATTTTTATTATGCTTATCAATCTAATTATATTTGCAAGAAATATTTTACAATCACGAGACTCTATATTTAATAATATGTAAAGGTACTTTCAAAATGGTTTCATTAATTAATGATATCTTTAGAAATACAAATTGCTGGAATTATATAAGATACCTAATTCGATCGGATTCAGTAGGATATATTCTCATATGGTTTGAGATGGGTTTTTAAAAAACTGTTATTATTACCCTACGAGTTTCAATTGGTTTTTGGAAAGATTCAATACTCGATAAGATTCTAAACTTATATACAAAGGTTTAAAAAATTAATAATAGGGACAAAAATATGATCCATCTACTCTCTAAAAGCACCTAATCTATTCTATTTTTGTCCTTAGCCTTCTTCTGGCTCCTTCTGGGCTTTGTTTTCTCATAAAATTTAAAAGCAAGATTAATGGGAATAAAGCCACTCATAAGTGCTGTACCTCCAATTTTTAATAATTTAGTATTTAAATTTTTATTTTCTACACTCGCAGTGTGAATCTGCTTCTATTAGTTAATTTCGACTCAATATTGATATTCCATACTTTATATATTACTCTATAGAAACAACGTTTGGAATCGAAAACTATGATATTCCAATCCATTTTGAATAGACCAGACTGGAGAAATTGCCATAGTTTAAGTGGGCTTGCATACTACCTAGTGGCCCACGGTCTTAATAAAAGACGGTCCATGGGACCTTAATCGAAAATTTTCGTAGAAAATGATAATTGTTTACGTCTTGTGTTAAATACTCTTGCCTTGGTCTAAACACAATCGTTTGTCAGTACATATCTTGACTTCATGAAATAAGCTGATTTTGAAGTCAACTAAATACTTTTGGAAAATTTTTGAAACGAGATATCCTATGGACCTAAGAGCATAAACAATCCACGAGGATTTTAACTTTTTAAATCAAGGTTAAAAGTTTGATTGTAAAAACAATCCAAATTTCAAAGGACAAAAAAAAAAAAGATATTCTAGATCTCATCGGTTTTTAGTATATTGTTTATTTCTAGAATAATATTTATATTATCTTTTGAAGAAAATAACAATTTACGGACATGATCGGTATATTGTGACAGGTACCAAAGTAATAAACTCTCACATTGAAAAAGGCCAAATAACTAAGTATATACGTAACAAAAAAATTATTTATCTTTGACCATTGACATTTCAATAATTTATGAAATAAGTAACGTGAAATTAATCAGATATAGCTTATGTCCTGTTTGGTTGTCCATCCTGATCCGCGTTATTTTCTTTTTGTTTTATCATCATAAGGGTCATAAGGTAGTTGGCACCAATTTTTCTGGATCATGCTCTTGGTTATAATGTTCTCATATCTTGCATCTTAAGATATACAAAGTACAGACTATAGAGTGCCCCGTATTCACCATTTAAAATTTATTTAATAATATATATATTAATAAAAAAGAATTTTTAAATGTATTTAATTAAAAAATAAAAATGATATTTGTTTTTAATTTTAGAAAAAAACCTATATCTTCTATACTATTAACTTTGAAGAATTTGAGCTTTTCATAGAGAGTCATTAGATAGAGGGTCATCTTAGAGAGAGTCAATCAGCGAGTTAAAAGCAAGAGGCAATATAAGAAATTTGGACAAAACCACTATTAATATGATTTTGAGTGAAGTGGATGTCAATAGAAATGTGTTTAGTTTGATTGTAGTGATAAGGATTGTCAACTTTCTGTTGAGCGGATTTGCTATTTGTATGAAAGCCAAAGAAGTTCTTTGGTGGTTGAAGCTATGCTGCAATATTGAGCTTTTGCAGAAGATGTAGCAACTATAGTTAGTTTCTTAGTTTTCCATGATATCAAAGATGAGCCAAGAAATAAACAATACCTACTTAAAAACTTTCGATTAACCAAACTTGCTCCCTAATCCACGTCAAAGTAACCGATAAGAACCAAAGAAGAATTAGCTGCATAAAAAAGACCTTAACTAAAAGAACCTTTCAAGTAATGTAATAGATGCAAAGCAGCTTGCATGTGTGCAGTGTGTGGATGACCAACAATTCGACTAAACTTTTGGACAGCAAACCCAATGTCTAGTCGAGTAATGTAGTAAGCTTCGTAGCTTGTAGAATATTACGCAAAAATTTGCGTTGTTGAAGCATAAAACCCTTACTACTGCGGTGAACTTCAATACTTGGAAAGAATTGAACATCACCCATGTCTTTGATAGTAAAAGCCTTGTGTAAAGAATCTTTAACATTAACAACAATAGATAAAGAAGTGCCGGTATTAACACATTATTGACGTACATAAGAATTACTAATAACTCATCTCCTTTAAAACGAATGAACAAAGAGTGATCATGCTTTGATTGTCGAAAACCAAGAGATGAAATGAAATGGGTGAACTCCTTATACCCTTGTCACGAAGCTTGTTTTAATTCGTATAAAGATCGGACTAATTTTCAAACTTGACCAGGAGAAGAAACCATATATTTATCTGGAGGATCCATGTAAATTTCTTCCTTAAGATATTCATGTAAGAATGCATTGTTCACATCAATTTGGTGAACATGCCATGATGTAATAGCAGCTAAAGCTAGTAATAACCTAACTATAGTCAACTTAGCTTTTGGAGAAAACATATGAATATAGTCCACACCTTCAATTTGATTGTAACTCTTACCTACTATTCTAGCTTTAAATCTTTCTATAGATCCATTAAGTTTGTATTTGATTTTACAAACCCATTTAGACCCTATAGTTTTCTTCCTTAGAGGCAAATAAACTAGTTGTCATGTGTTATTAGATTTACGAGCTAAAACTTCCTTGTTCATTGCATCAACCTAATTCGGATCATTTTTAGTTTCATGATAAGATTGTGATTCATGAATGGTTAATACATTTGCTAGGGAAACAATATACTCCTTAGGATAATTGCGTAAATCATTATCATGGAAAAGCGGTTGAAGAATTGGTTGTGATGAAGTAAAGGTAGAATGGTTAGGGGAAGCTATTGCTAATAGGGACTTAGTATGAACACTGTGAACGTAATCATGAAGCCAAGAAGGTGTTTTCTTAACTTTAGTGGATCTATGAATAAAAGAATCTGTAGAACAAGGTGGATTGGGAGAAGAATGTGATGAAGACTGATTATTAGCACTGTATAGGACAAAAGAAGTTTGATATGGATTATGGTTAGAGGCAAGTGTTTTAGATGAAGAAGGGAACAGAATAAGGGATGAAATCGAAGTATCTAAATGGTGTTGTTCCTTAAAAGGAAAGAAATTTTCAACAAAGGAAACACCTTAACTAACAATAATAGATTTGGACTCAAGATCATAGAGTTTGTACCCTTTTTGATTATGCGGGTAACCAAGAAATACATGCTTTCGTCCTCGTAGATTAAACTTGTCTTTGGGTTTGTTAACAATAGTAGCATAACACAAGCAACCAATAATGCGCAACTCATCATACAAGGGTTCTTTCTAGATCAAAATTTGATAAGGTGTTTCCTGACTAAGTGTTTGTGAGGGCATTTTGTTGATTAGTGATGTGGCGACTAAAACATACTAACCCTCCAAAACTCCTTAGGTAAATTAGCATGCAACCTTAGTGCTCTTCTTGTTTCAATCAAATGTCAATGTTTTCTTTCGACAACTCCATTTTGTTGTGGTGTATATGAGGTAATTTTTTGGTGAAAGATACCTTTGTTTCTAAAAAATTGTTGGCGTTCTTTGGATAAGAATTCACTCCTATTATCACTACAAATGTATTTAGGAGTAATGTGAAAGTGGTTTTCAACATATGAAATGAAAGTGATCAAGGTAGAAAAAACTTAGTGTTTGGTTTGAATCAAATAAGTCCAGGCGACTTTAGTCATGTCATCTACTATAGTAACAAAATATCTAGCACCCAAGAGTGATGGAGTATGGTATGGTCCCCATACATCAACATGTATAAGTTCAAAAGAATTACTAACACCAAAGGGCAATTGATAAGATTTAGCTTATTTACATTTATCACAAGGAGAAGACTTCTCATCATCATTATTGCAATTAACCAAATGCTTGAGCTTGGGCAAAGAAATATGCCCTGACCTATTGTGTAATAACACTATAGACACATGAGATATAGAGAGAATGTGGCAGAATCAATTTCAAAAGATAAAGTCCCTTAGTAGTAGCAGCTTGTGCAATGACTTTCTTAGTTTTTGAGTCTTAAAAATGACAATATTATGGATAGAAAAGAACAAGAGTATTAGTTTGGATCATTAGTTTGTGGACGGATAACAAATTGTAATGAAAATGTGGTACTAAAAGTACATTGTGTAAGACAACGAACTCATTTATCTTAACTTATCCCATAGTAGTCACATGTTTTGTAGTTCCATTAGGCAATTTAGCAACAATAGGATGATGAAATGACTATTGGTTATATAAGATTTCTGAATAAGGAGTGATGCGATTTGAAGCTCTT
The DNA here is from genome assembly GCA_024138005.1 of Lumnitzera racemosa. NCBI lineage: Eukaryota > Viridiplantae > Streptophyta > Magnoliopsida > Myrtales > Combretaceae > Lumnitzera > Lumnitzera racemosa. Next base: position 12,010,722 of record JAMXBC010000008.1, on the reverse strand, counting down.
GAATCTACTATCCATTCGTCTACAATTTTATCAGTTTTGTTAAATGAAGCTACAAAAGAATTCGAAAAACAAATAACCTAACCTACAGAATTTAGTGAAGAAGACATTGACACTTTTATGATATTTGAAGCATCTTTGTTTTTCATCAATTTAAGTATTTGATGACAAATTCGTGATATAAGTTGTGGATCTTCATCCTTACCTTTCTTATCTAAAACTTTTTGTCTTGCATAAGAGAAAAGAGGAAATTCCAAAGGATTATGAACATTGCAATTTAGACTTTTAAGAACATGCCTTGCAAACTTCTGTGCCTTCTTCTCTTTGTTACCATTATACTAGTTCAAGTAACCTATAATCTCCAAACAATTATAAACTAAAATGTCATGTTTTCTTACATCGTGTACAAGATAATTTTCCTCTAGATGTTTTAAATCTTTTATTCCTTTTATCTCCATATACTGCTCGAGATTGAGATTTAACAACACATGTTGATGCTTCATCAATATCAACTAAGAATCTAGACGATTGCTTTCATATGTTTCGTTGAGTCCTATAAGAAACTGTAACAACCAATTCTTGCTCTCATTTTCAGACAACTTAGTCACTAAATTGCATGTACAATTCTTAAGAGGTTCACATTTACAGTTAGGAATTAAACTCAAATTAATCTTTCATCCCATAGCCTCTTCAATTTATTATAATATATAGTGACAGGACAATTGCCTTGTCATGCATTAACTAATTCATATTGCAATTGAAAGAGTAATGGACCATTATCCAAATGTCTCACTAATATCTTCCAATGACTCTTTAGTGGACGGAGCATACATAAAACCCTCAACAAGCTCCTTTGACATTAAGTTCAAGATCCAATATTGGATTATGTAATCACAATGAAGCCATCTTTGTGCTTCAATTTGACTTTCTTCTGATTTAACACAAGAATTGTCTATAAATGCTAATTTCGATTTTGCACCTAGAGCTAATCGAATAGAGCGACTTCATCTTAGGAAATTCATTCCAGTAAAAGTAATATTCAAGATAATAGATCTAGGATTATTGGATCTTAATAGATATAGCGGATCGCTAAAGGTTTGATCAACTGCTACATTATTATTATTCATCTGGAAATAAAATGAAAGTTGAAGTTGTAAGAAATACTAAATGAAGGGAAAGCACAATCACATTAGGTTCAATTCACCGCTTTGATAGCATATTAACTTTGGAGAATTTGAGCTTCCTTAGAGAGTCATTCGATGGAGAGCGTACGGAGTAGAGCAAAAATGAATGAAATAGTATGATGTATTGATTAGTTAATTTTGTTATAAGCATATTTATATACAAGTCTTACTGTAACTAATCTGACATGTGTAAATAAGTAAATGGTACAAGCTGGCTAATTAGTACAAGTCAATAACTAATCAATCTATGTAATATTAATATATACTTTTATGCATACACCCTAATGCGTTTGTCATTTAATTGTTTTACTAATAAAGAGTATCATTTAACATTTTAAGTTTTATATAATGTTTGAAAAGTAATCATTAGACATGAAAAAGAAAAATAATCGAATTTTGCTTTTACAAAATGTAGTTGAAATTTGTGGGAAGGTGGAATAGTTTATAAGTTCCATAGAGTATCCTTATACTTTTTACGAGGTGTGTATTGTAAGGTGATTTTAGGACCATAAGGTAGGTTTTATAACCAACTTTAATTTAGATTAAAGTGCGTGTTACATGATGGGTTAATTGAAGTAAAACATAGTTAGCTGTTGTGCCTATTTACTTCGTACATTCATTTATTTTCTTACTTGTATAATTGACTTTTCAGCTTTTAGGTTTTCATAATTTGTTATTATTAGCCTTTCGATTACATAAAGGCTAATGAAGTTAAAATTCCATTAAACAGATCGCATTAACGTATTTTCTTTGAGAGTCTTCTCTCTTCTCCTTCCTTTCCCCTTCCAACAACCGCCTGCACAACCTACCCCTACTGCCACCCTACCACCCCCTAAATGATGGTGACCAAGTAGGTATTTGTAACTAAGAAAATAATAACCATAATGGATTTTTTTATGGTTTCGTTCATGTTTTTGTGATTTTATATTTATTAGATTTCAATCACTGATTTGATTGTATTTTTAATAGTTTAGATTTAATTGATAGTAAATCAAAGATTAGATGGAAGATGAGATTAGTCTTATTAAAAACATGGATAGGATCGTATAATTTGACCGTAATATAAATATGATGATTTAAAAAGCATGAAAATTTATTTTATGTAACTTAAAAAAGTGATGAAGGTATGTGAAATAAAAAAGTTGGAAAACTCATTTTATGAAAAAAAAAGAAAGAAACAATATAGGCATATGATGTGGAAAAATGCAAAAAAACTCATCAAAATTATTTATTTATTTTATCCAAACCCTATATGAAATTTGAGAAAATCCGAAAATTTTAGCATTATACTGGAACGTACTTAACCAACTTTCTTTTTTAAAAGGGGAAAGATATAATACATATATAATATTATAAATTAAAATTTTTAATAACAAATATACATATTTAACCGTTAATTATATAATTATTTTATATTTTATTTAGTGAATAATGCTATGTAAAACAAAAAATTCAGTAACAGAAATTGCGTGTTTGGATGGAATGGACACTGGGGAAATACGAGGAGAAGAAAAGGACGCTTTTTGAACGGGTAAACTCTGAAAACAAAGTTTGACCTAACTTCCGACTTTCTGGACGGACGCCGTTATTTTATTGCCAAAACAGCAGAACAACAGCTGGATCAGCCACAAGAATATTAGAAACTTGCAAGTCTTTTTTTGATTAAAACAGGAACTTGCAAGTCTACATTGATGACTCTTACAATTTTCAGGTTTTATTACTCCTGAGTCTTGACATTAATAATTGACTTCTTTTATATATATATATATATATAAATACATCGATTTATGAGGAAAAACGATTATCAAAACCATCGAGTGTGAAATTTCAAACTTTTAACAAATAAAATCCTAACTGAAATTATTTTTATAATATCTATTATATTTACGATTAATTATTTAGCAAACTAATCCTTTTATAAACAAAATAGAATTTGATGTCAAGAACTAAACCTTAATTTTCTTCTTAGCCCCTTAATTTTGTTCCCGATTTCCAAAACTCTCAAACAATCATTTCGTTAAATCAAACACTCTAACGTTCTTCTTGAATCATAAACAAAATCACTGCGTGCACACACATGCTTATATCACAGCACACATAACTTAATTATTATAAGTACAATGACACAAACATTCAACACATCCGATTGGTATGCGTTTTATATATACATTTGAGTCGTGATTAGTCACACGAAGAAATAAGCCGAAATTTCAAGCCGATGATTGTGGACTTCTGATTTGCCCAATCATCGTCTACACGTCTTAGAAATAAGGACAATCATCGATCACTGATTGTAGCCATGTCATTCGTTCTACGGCTCGATAGAAACAATTCGAGCTTAGTTCACGTATACTAACGAGCTTTATATTTTAACCTTGTGCAAAAGCTGATTTAGAACTGTACATATGTCTTAGTGGTTGGTGAACCTATCGAATCACTGGGACCATGAACCAACAGACCCAAATTGCTAGTGAATTGAAGGTTCGATCAATCTAAACGTTGCTTTATTAACTAAGAAAAATAAAACCTTATTATATGCAACTGATTTGTTCTTTTCCTTTATCAGTTATGATATTCCACTTTAATTTCTATACTTTTTCTTCCTTTAATTATTCACCTCTCTTTATCCTTTCGATTAGTCGTAGTGGAAAATCAACTTGTATCATTCAATCGAATTTGTTGAATAAATAAGTAGTATTAATTATAGAAATTAGAATATTTATCAATTTAAATTAGCATGTATGATATGTAAATATGATAAAAGGTAAGAAATCAAAGTCATAAATTTATTCTAAATTTAATTGATTAGAAAAATTCTAATAAAATCATTGATTTATCTAGTGTCCAAATATATTATTTATCTACAAGTTTACTAAATTGAAGATTTATGGCATTTTCAAATTGATAGTTCCAATGTCAATCATTTTTTTTATTACATTGGTGTAGTCTTTTGCACTGTACTGCACAACATGAGTAATTCATTAACATATTATAGAGTCCAAACTTTAGAGGAATTTTTATATGGAAAATAATGTTTTGTAACGTATTATTACAAATTACAGTTAATAGTTACGTTGGAATTAATTTCGTTCTGTATTGACAATGTATTCCGAGAATTAAATAACAAATTTTCCTCTTTTGTAATTTCTCTTGTTGTTTTCTTAACATTATTCTCAACATTGTAATATTAAAGTACCATCATGCTCATGTGGTTTAAATAAATTATTTTGAAATGGAATAAAATTTTAACAAAAAAATAATAGAAAATCATTCATATGTCGTCGTTACATGCAATATACATATAAAGTATTAGAGTTACAGTAATGTGGGAAAAAAAAATAAAAATATATGAAAAGACGGAAAATTATCTATATTAATTTACGAAAATGCAAAAAAAAAAAAAAAAAAAAACTAAAGAACCTATTGAAGGGCCACCAAACCTGCTGGAGTTATGTGGCCTTAAGGGATAGGCCCGATTCACCTTACCACCAACTCATAAACTGGTGGTTTAGTGTTAATTTTATATCGGTTTGGCCCAATACACAAATTTAACTCGATTCTTCTATGAATTGAGCCTAACTTGTAAGCAGTTAAACTCATTTACAGCTTTAGCAATGAGTGTCCCATTTCACTAGGTCTTTGAAGGAAATCATGTTATAGAAATGAACAGAATTTCGCTGAGCCACGTGGAAATGGTGAGACGTTTTAGTAAAATTTTATAAATTTTTAGAAAAATCGAGAGAAGATACATTGAGAGGAACCATTTCCGCCAATCTAACTATCATATGGGTGTAATTTGATTGTGTGAGATCCGTTCCTGAGATTATTGAACTTGGAAAAAGTTTTAACAGACGAACCTTGAACTTACTGTCTCAACAAAAGAGATAATTTCGTTAAGAACGCAAGATGTTTTATCCAGATATCCAAGTTTCGTAGCACATGTACTAATAATTTCTTAAGTCTCTGCTGGTACTTTCTTGTGCATAGTTTTTATTTGAATATGCAAATAATCAATAAGCTAAAAACCAACTAGGAAAGTGGATGACAAGACGAATGAATAGTTGGATACTATATGAATACATTATTTTTGGCCCATATGATGCATAATTTGAACTAGAATGTCTTTTCCTGCAGTTAAGTAATCCATATTTTTTCTGAAATTAAAATCATCCCCCCTCTATCTGTCCTTCTCTATATAAAGTCTATCAAATAATATTGCAGTATAAATTTAAAACTGATAGATGAATGTATGAATGTGAAAAAAGATTCAATAATATTAATATCTTATATGGATTGGTGAGTGACGTATAATTATCAATAAAATTTTAATATGTATTAATAAAGGAATGTATTAATTGAAAAAATATTAATTATATTTTTATGTATTAAAATTTTATAAATATTTATACATCATTTATCAATTTACGAAGAATATTAGTGTTATTGAAACTTTTCTTGTCCATGTGTGTATATATGTATGTCTGTGCAAACACGTAAGTATGTGAATTTTGATATGCAACAACTTGAGTGGAAGAAATTAGACAACCACAAATACACTTTTGACTGTAATAATGTGATCACAGTCAATTCACATGTGATGTTAGTGATCACAATTCACACCCCCACCTTTCTAACGTTGGACTTGGTCAATACATGTACGAGTAGGGAAAACGGCAAAAATGAAAATAAACAGTGTAAAAGTCCCGGCATATAAATATAGAACGTTCACCATTCTTGCTTGCTAGGCTCAATCATAAACTTCAAATAGGGAGATCATTGGGACATGGCAATGGCTCTTCAAGCTACTCTAGAAAACCTATCAGCTCTTGCTATTCTACTCTTAGCTATCCCTCCATTAGCTCTCACCACGTCTTACCACCGCGATGTTGATCATCAAAGTGGTATTACTTCTCTCCATTTCTCTTTATACCAACACGAAACAATAAATAAGACGGGTTATATCATTGTAAATGGCGTAGCCGGCCCGCCCTTGGGCCAAACTACCCTTCCTTTCGGCTCCTTGTTCGCCTTCCAAGATCCATTGACCATAAAACCAAATATATCCTCCAAATTAGTTGGAGTTGCGGAGGGTACGTCCGTAACTTCAAGTCTCGACGGTCTTAGAAGCATTTCCGTTGCTAAGATAAGTTTGAGCCTCAAGGGACTTAAAGGCTCGGTGTCGATCGTGGGAGGCACGCACAATGTTAAGGCGTCGGATCATCCTGTCGTGGGTGGAACTCGCGATTTCATGTTTGTTCAAGGCTATGTAACTTCTTCACCGGTGAATTTGACGGGATTGACTGTTACTTACAAGATCGAGTTCCATTTGTATTGGCCACCGTATGCAAAATACGTGAGAAAGAATTGAAAATTGTCGTTGCATATTCATTCGTTCGGCTGGGAAGTTTCCGGGCCAGTTAAAGATAGCGGATTCAGTTTACGCATAGTTCAGCATGGATCGAAATAAAATTAGGGTTAGCGTGAGCGATAAAGTTCGGTTCTATTTTTGTTTTCTTGATCGGATCATCAATTTGAAGTTGAGTCTGAATTTTCAACTCAAAAGTCTTCATGGCTTTTTTTTTTTTTTTTTGATCATTAAGTCCAGTTAAAGTGTGGTTGATTGTAGAATAAACTTTTACTTTTTTCATTGTCTAATAAAATCCGCATCATCTGGGACCCGGTTTGAAAAATCTTTGTTGATAATTACCTCTTGCCAAACTCACAAAAACAATGGCAATTCTTGTCCTTGTGCGTGGAAACTTTTATATTTATATTTGGAAAATCTTTATTGAGTACACGTCTCATGAAATTCATAAAAACCTATATTCATAAGAATACAATTAGTGAGTGTTTAGGATTGTTTGTATGGTGACTTCAATATTTAAGTCATTAGAAGGCCATAGAGGCCTTATAGCTAAATCTCTTGGCATTTATCTTGGAAGATATAAAGACCTTTGTGTAGTCAAAGTTTGTAATAGGTTTCTTCTAACTTTAGCTCCTCCATCCAATGACTTTGGTTCTTTTTCGTCTTCCATTGGAAGGTCTTGTAGCTTCTTTCTTTTTCTGGAACCTCTCTTATAGCATATTTATAAAGAGGTATTTGATACAAATATTCATATCAAGTACCTTTCTCGCTTTATAATTTGTACCTATGAACAGTTACTTAATTTGAAGGAGGTGTTCCATAAAGAATTTGTTTTCCACTTTACTTTTTTTTACAGAGTTGGGTATGACCAATCTATTAGGCATCACAATTATTATTATTTTTTAATACTTTGCCACTTTTGAATGGCATTTATATGTCCAATAGCTTTATTGGCATTTTAAAGTTGTTAGTGTAGGAGTAGCAAATGGCAAATAATCATTCAAATTAAAGGTATTCACTGTCGATTCATAGGCTAATAAAAGTGTGGATTGGGCCTAATCATTAGGGGAACGGGTTTGGGCCGATTTAGTAACCCTTATACCATAGGACTTTTATTTTTTATTTTCCGTAATTATTATAAAATAATTTGTGAAATATTCATCTTTAAAAAAAAAAAAAACTAAATTAAAAACTTTATGTTATTGCTTGTGAATAAAAATTTTATTTTTTGTTCAATTTTTTTTATTCCAAAATGATTTATTAAGAACGTGTGAGCATGAATATGTGAGGTTATATTATATATATAGTATATTATATATAGTATATATGTATATTATAATATATATTACATATACTATATATTGTTTACATCATATAATATAGTAGTATATATAATATATTATATCTATATATTTTTAATTTTCGAGACTAGCCCAATCTTAAACTATCAGGCCAAACCATCAGTTCAAGGGCGATTTGGCTAGCTAATTTAGTGACCTATAAACTTCGATGGGTTGCTATGTCTTAAAGCTTAATTGTTTAATAGTCGGTTCAGACTTATATAAAGCGAACCGACCCTTATATAGGTTTAATTCAGATTGTAATCAGGATGAATCATTAGATAGCGATAAAGGACTTATAGCTAAATCTTTTAACATTTATCTTACAAGATATAAAAACCTTTGCGTTGTCAAAGTTTATAATAGGTTTCTAACTTTGACTCCTCTATCTAAATTGACTTTGGTTCTTCTTCATCTTCCATTGGAAAGTCTTGTGGCTTCTTTTTGTTGGAACCTCCCTTAGAGCATGTTTATAAAGGAATGCTTGACATAAATACTCATGTTAGGCACCTCTCTCTCTCTTTATAATTTGTACTTATGAACGAGTACTTAACTTGAGGAAGGTACTTTATAAAGAATCGGTTTTCCACTTTACTTTTTTTGACACAGTTGATCATGTTGCCAATGTGTTAAGCATAATAATTATTATTAATTTTTTAAATACTTTGCCGCTTTTGAGTGGTATTTATATGCCCAATAGATCTATTAAGTTTGACATTCTAGAGAGCATGGCATTGTACAACGACAATCTTTACCATCTAATTTTTTTAGTTTTTTAATTAGTTTTCTATTTATTTAGTATATTAGATAGTAACTTAGTGAAAAAAGTATATTATAGTTTTTTAATTTATTTTTTTATTTAATCTTTCAATTTGTTTTTTATTTATTTGGTCTTTTTTTTTTTCCTTTGTCATTGAAAAACGGTATTTGCTTACAACGACTTAAATGGAACCAATTCCCTATGATGGGAATCGGCCTTTGACTACATCTATGCCGAAGCAAACCTATCCAAAGTCGAAGTCGATCAATGCTTGCTGAGGTCGAGCTGAAACCAGAAGAATGAGAGGAAGAAAAATAACTACTCAGCAACAAGTTTGTCATCAAACCAGTAATCGAGAGACTACATTGCTGAGAATGGGATCCACTCGATACGGTATGGCATGGAGAGACTATGGATGATTAACTTTAGAACTTGGTAATTGTGAGCCAACCTCTCTAGTATCTCAACCAAGCTACGGAGACTTCAATGACTCCAATCCGAACTCATACATCCAACTGCCGATCCCATCTAGTTCAGATATTACTCTTTCCAGGATTTACCGAGTGATTGCATGCTGACTACCCCTTTAAAACGCACAGTTTTGTATTCTTATACATGTTTTCCTTTATTTTATTTATGAGCCTAATTTTTTAAAGTTTAAGGCCTTATATATTATTTATAGTTTTGCTACTAAAGTATAGGACTTGCTATAAAAAATAAAATTTGTAAACATCAGAGACAGACATCAATAGATAGAAAAGTGTATTCTAACGTTTTGGAACCTTTCCCTTTTTTAGCAAGACTACTCTTGAGCAAGTATTGCTAGATTATCGAGTGTAGATCAAACTCTTTAATCTTTCTTGTGTTCTTATCAATCTTGACCTTAAGATTGTGGTGAACTTTTTATTTGAATTGGTTAGTGAATTTCATCTAACCCTCATTTGAATCTTAAGCAACATTTAGTGTTCGTGAGTTGTATCGAACCCTACTTCGAGCTTAAACCCCCAATAGTTTTTATGTCTTGGTGCATGATATTCATTTACATTCAATGTCAAAACTAATCATTTCACTTCTTGTTCATTATACCCATTCGACCCATTCTGAGTTTTCAAGATCTATTGCTATTGATCCTTATCACCCTATTGTTGTCTAATAGCATAATTTTGTGCCATTGGCCATTTAAATTTTTTAAAATTATTTTTAAAGTTTAGTATAAATAGGTTTAGAATAGCTTAGTAATTTGCATTCCAAATTCATACAATAACTTCCATCATTAAAAATAACCCTCTATTCCAATTTTATATTATTTATAGAGGCGAACAATTCTTCAAATTTTCCATATGTAGAATACACAGAAGACTCACAAAATTTTTTAAACCTGCACCTACATTCTAGAAGGGGTTATATATTTCATTTAGCACATATTTTCACGGCATCCCAAAATATCAATTTCCCAAGAAATTTTCTTCAATAAACCAAAGTTAGCAAAATTTTCACCAAAACCCAATAAGCATGTGGATACAATATTTTACTTTTAAGAACTAATCGTCCTTAAAAAGTCACTATTATTTTTTACCCTATCATGTGCTCTTTATTTTTTCTCATAAAAATACATAAAAGTATAATTTTTATCTTAATTATTAACCTATTTTTTATTGTTTAACTTGTTTAGTTTCTTTTTTCTTTTTATTTTAAATCCATACTAGCTAACATATTATTATTATAATATGTGATATTGATAAAATAATTTTTCATGTTATAAAATTCTACAAAACATTTTTTATGTAATGTTTAAAAAAATGAAATGGTTGAGACCTACGAAATAATTAAATAAAGGTGAAGAACTTTTATTTAAAAGTACTGTTTTATAAAGTGAACGAGTGCTGAGATGAAGAGGTACTTAGGTTGCTAACATGGCATCCTAAGCACCCCTTTTAAGATTCTCTTTATAAACATGCTTTTATAAACTCTCCTAATAAATACTTCTAACTATGGATCTTTCCTTTTAGTCTTACTTCTACCATTCTATCTCACTCTCTCATCTTCAGCAATAGTAGCACCATCGTCTCTAATAATGGAGACTAGAGGCCCATTAGGGCTTAAAGAATTATGACAAATTGAGAACCTCTACTTTGAGGGGTTACTTTTTTACCGTTGGAGGATCCCTCTCTTGTGTTTTGTTCTTTTAGCTTGAGAGTTATCATTAGAATCAACCACTGATTAAAAAAAGAAAATGGTGTACAATTTTCTAATGGCCAAAAGTTCTCTTACAATGAGAAGCAACGAATAAGGAATGAATAAGGATTCATTAGGTAGTACAAATGGCGTATAACTATTAATGAAATTTGAATACGTAGGGTAGTCATGGGTAGTTACTATCAAGTCCTATTTCGGTTTCCTTAATTTAATTTATATTAAGCCTAACCCACTTAATATAAATTACGTGACATTAAATTAAGAAAATATTTTTCTAAAAAATTTTAAAATTGGAGTCGCTAACCAGTTTAACTGGTAAAAAACAAAATTAGGGTTTTCGGGTGGGAAAACCCTAATTTCGCCATTAATCTACAGATATTATAAAAAATGATTTTTTTAGAAAATTAAATTAGAAAAATTGAGTTCGGAGGCTAATCTATTAAGATTAAGTCACTATCTAGACATACAAAAGATAACTAAAATGAATTTTTAATTATTCTTTATTACGAATTTTCAAGGAAAAGGGATTTTTTTTAATTTTTTTATATGATTGCCTTGAAGGTACCTACATACTTGCTAATTACGATCAAATCGGTCGTAATTCTCTTTTTATAAAATATTTAGTAGGTGTATTCTTTTTATTTCGAAAAACCGAGTCAAGTTTACGTTTGTTTATCAATTTATTATTTAAAAAAAAACTTAAGGAATCTAATTTTCCCGAATTTAAGAAAATTTTAACTAATTAAATCTTTTTGAAAAACTCGATTGAGATTTTTTATTTTTGAAAATACTATGTGTCAAAAAGTATCTTTTCTAAATTATAACTAATAAGATACGTCGAAGATACGGTTAGATACGTATTTCATGCATATATTTTTTTAATCATAACCACAAGATATGTATTTCGATACGTATTTTTTAAAATCTTAATCACAAGATACGTATCTCAACCATTAGATACATATCTTGATACTTATATTTTCCGAATCTTAATTACAAGATATGCTGAAGATACGTTTATTTAAAAAAAAATACGATCTTACTAAAAACTCAATTGGACTAAATTTCGTTGGAATTATCTAAATACATTATGAAATATGAAAATAATAATAAAAAAACCTACACTTAAGAAAAATAAATTAGTAAATAAATAAAATCGAACTAACCAATAAAATAAAATAAATAATTTTTACCTATACAAACCGAGTTGTACGTGATCGTAGGGTTATGTCCATCGGCGTATTGTGCTTGTGCTCATGTTGTTGGATTTCGTCTTTGAAATTGGATTGTTAGGCGTTGGGCTTCTGGATTCAGATTGTGGAAATTGGCTTCGGATCGCATTGTAGAAATGGCGTTGGATTTGTTGTTGAGGGTGTGATTATGGCTGTTGTGTATCTAACTATTAGCGTGTTGAAGACGGCGTGTGTGAGGATTCGGTTGATGTTGGTTAGTAAAGGGGGAACATAGCGAATTTCTTCTTGCGGCACTTAGTTGGTGCGAAGGGGGATGTGGCTTTGGTTAGGGGTGATTACATCAGCATGCAGTGTGCATTGTGTTTCGGTGGATGGGGGATGCGACTTCAACTTACGAATTGTTGATTTCAGAATTAGAGTTGCTGGACTTCGGACGTTGGACTTTGGATTGACTTCGCAAATGGATTTTGTCTTGACGTTGGATTGTTGGATTTTGTGAGGGGGCTTTGATATGGGATGCTATCCAACGTGAAGTTGTTGGTTGGTTGGCTTGTGGGCAGTTTTGAATTTGGCAAAGTGGACGGATTGGATGGACTTTGAATTGAAGATAGAGATTTGTGTTTAGAAATTTGCTGTGCGAATTGTGTTTGTGAATTGTTGTTCAGATTGTGGAATTATCTACATTGAAAAACAAAAAAAAACCATTATCAAAGTCACCTACCAATTTATTGATAACTCTTATTTTAAATACATTTCACATGATGATTTTATAGTATTTCCCTTACATCTTTGGTTTTCTTTAAAGAAATTGATACTTAATTGAGTGAAATTTTGATTTGAAGGTTTAAATGCGTTCTTGGATTGAAAACAAAGAAAAGGAATCAAGTTTTACTCAATTTGGAGTTCAAATGAATGAGTTATGAATTTTTGAAGTTATATAGTCTAGGACACAATTGTGTCCCCAGGCTGTGTGCATCCAGGAAAATATGCTAAGGTTAGAAAGTTACACGACCTGGGGGACACGATTGTATCCCACGCCGTATCTGGTGACAAAAACGGAAATCTTACAATATATTATAAAATGACATATTAGGGTTTTGCACATAAGATTAGACATTCAAAAGAGAAGAGACTTGAAGAGAAGGAGGAGCAAAAGCGAAAGAAACACTTAACTTCAAGATTGAAGAGATTTTTCATTAATAAAAGAGGTTTTCATGTTTTATTTCTTGATTTTGTTGCAATTTGTTTTTAATTTCATTATGATAGCTTAAGACTCTTGTATTTAGGATTATGGAACTTAGGGTTTCATGTAACTGTTGGATCGATTAATAATTTTTAATAAAGTTTCTATCTTTTCTTGATTTAATTATGTTATTTAATTGGTAATTGATATTTCTAGGGTATCAATCTATGATATTATGTATGATGATTGAGAAATCACATGTGTAATGAGATCTTGACATAATTGGAGAGAATTACATGTGTACTTAAAGATAAGATACATGTTTCTTCCAGAAAGTTGTTCTTTTGTGTAGGAATTCATTATACATTAATGCGATTCTGAATTATATTACTAAGTGAAGAGATTCCGATAAATAATTTAGGATTAGGGTTAATATGTTTGAGAAAGGTGTTAACTTTAATTGTGAATCCTGCTGGTCAAGAATAATAGAAATTGAATTGGATATATTTTAAGTGGTTACATGTTAAACACTGAGGGAAATAATTCCTAAATACGTGATTACCTTCTTGAAGTTGTTCTTAATTTTATCGCTTTCTAAATTTCTTAATTAAGTTTCATAATTAGGTTAGTTTGTTAATTTTAGTATTTTTAATTCATTCAACTCATCTCAATTTTCTGGTTAAATAATAGAGCTAAGGTTAATATTAGTACTCGAAGTTTCTGAGGGATCGACTCGGATTCACATCCGCTATATTAAAACTAATAGGTGCACTTGCCTGATATCATTTATAAACTCTAAAATTGAATCTTTTGTATCGTTTTAAATATAGATTCTATTATAATCAAATTAAGATACAGAAGATACGATTACGATTACGATTTTTTAAAGATATGATGTAACTTCTAGAAACCCTACTTGGGCTTCTATTTACTGGACTCAATCTGATCCAATTTGATTTAACCTAACAACTCACCTAATAAATCTTAAGTATATTTAGGCCCAATATAAATTAAATAAAAAATCTATTTTATATTAGATTGGACCAAAATTATTTTAATAAAACCTAATTCCTCAACGACTAAAGAATTTATTAAATTAATCACATACCGTTGTCCAATTTGATACTAAATGATTCGATTCGACTCAATTCGATTCGACTCAATACGATACGACTCGATTCTCTTTTTATATTTTTTTCATTTTTTCTTTTAATTTTCATTTTTAATTTTTAATTTTCTTATTTTTTATTTTGTTGATTTTTAACCTGACTCAAATAAAATAAAAAAATATGGCAAAAATGAGGTATCTATAGTTACGTAAAAACTCATTACTAATATAGTCACATGTTTAAGTATAGTTGGCCATACACCACATGTATATAAATGTAGCATGTACTACCAATTGAATTTTTTCTTCAAAACAACGATCACTTCTCTTATTTAATAGGTTTTTGGAATGTATCTATTATTTACATTTGATAAATTGTATAATTCTACCATAAATGGTATTAAAGGGTACTATTTTTCAAATGTTTCAATTTATCTCTTTAGGTTTTGGGTATGAATTATGACAACTAAGAAAGTGCTACTTTTGCATTAATAGGTAACCTTTTCATTTCCATAAGTCTAATAATTTTGTTAACACTTTAAATTGAAGTTTACTAGCTTGGAATTTACTTAATACATCACCATAATATAAGGTCGACAATTTGTCTGAACAAACATATATGGAAGTTTGCTAAGGCTATTATAACCTGGTGGTATAAACATGTTTTCCTAATGGGATGGACCGGATTTGAATTCTCTCTCTTCGAAATTATAATATAGTTAGAAAAAAAATTATATGGAAGTTTGGTTTGGTAATTTTTAAGGTCATCAACATATTTGAAAGAAACTTCTCTCCTCTTTTCTCCTTTAGTTGTCTAAGACGTTGTAATGTCCTACTCAAATTTTCACCTAAAATCCCATCTTCTCATATCTTTTTTTTTTCTATTTTTTTGTGTGAAAAGAGTGTAACCAGAGAAGTCTAGGAAAGCAAGCTTTTAATTATTCTTATTAGGTTAAATTTGTGGAAGAACCAAATCATGATCTCTTGTTTAATCTCTATGAAAAAGCATACGAAAGAGTGGAAGAAAGAGATGTGTGAATAATAGAAAATAAATCGATTCTCTAACTAACTGAAAATAGTATATATAAGGAGTATATATACTCTATTGTTATGTCACGTGTAGCATAAACATCCTAAGCTACCCAATTGTACATAAACAAATATGTAAATGATATACATACACTACACTGTTAACACCCCCCCCTTTAAGTTGGATAAGCCGAAAGGCCTAACTTGCTCAAGAAATGATGCCATAGATGTTGAGGAGGAATCTTAGTCATTGCCTCAGCTAGTTGTGAAGTGGAAGGAATATGGTGCAATCGAAGAAACCTAGTAGAAATGTGATGAGAAGTAAAATGAACATCTAAATCAATGTGCTTCGTTCTATGGTAGAAGCACAAATTATTAGCAAGTTGATTTGTTGTTAGTGAAGAGTTCAATTGGTAAAGAAACATCAACATGAAGAGCTCGTAAGAGGAAAGATAACTAGAGAAGTTCTTTAACAGTAAAGGCAACACTACGATATTCCGCTTTAGTTGATGAAGTAGAAATTGTATCTTGTTTTTTTGTCTTTCGTGATATGAGGGAAGAACCAAGAAATATATAGTAACTAGATAAAGATTTCTTATCAACACGAGAAGAGCCCTAATTGGTGTCAGAATATCCATGAAGATGCAATAGAGATAAAGCTGAATAGACCAGCATCAACATAACCTTTCAAGTAACGAAGCACACGAACTGCTGCTTGTAAGTATATGCTACGAGTAGAGCCAATGAACTGGTTGAGTTGTTGAATGGGAAAAGAGATATCTGGTCGCGTGATTGTTAAGTATAATAATCATCTTACCAAATGTATGAACATAAAAGGATCGGCTAAAGGTTCTCTTGATATGTGATTAAGCTATAACCATGTAGGAAAAGGTTGTGTGATTGGTTTATGACTAGTAAGACTTGCATCCTAAAGAATGTTAAGTAAAAACTTGTGCTGATGAAGAAATATGCCATTAGAAGTATGGGACAATTCAATCCCAAGAAAAATTTAACTTCTCTTAAATCTTTCACCATAAAGGCTTTGTTAATAGATGTCTCTACAATAGAAATTGCTTCTAAGTCATCACTTATAAGAACAACATCATCAACATAGACCAATAGCACCAAAAAAATTTTAGCATTGGCGTATAAATAGAGAATGGTTAGCGTAGGATTGTTTAAAACGAAGAGAACAAATGAATTTCATGAATTCTTTGTTCCATTGTCTTGAGGCTTGCTTCAAGCCATATAATGACTGAACCAACTTACAAACTTGGCTTGGAGCAACTAAAAAATTCCATTTAGGAGGCTCCATATAAATTTCTTCATCCATGAACTCATGTAAAAAAGCATTATTAACATCAAGCTAATGAATATACCAACATTTAGTAACAGAAACAATAAGCAATACATGTATTGTGGTGAGTTTAGCCATGGGTGAAAAAGTATGAGTGTAATCAACTCCCTTAACCTAAGTAAAACCCTTAGCAACTAACCTTTCTTTAAAGCTATCAATAATGCCATCAAATTTATACTTAACTTTGTACACCTATTTAGAATTAATGGGCTCTTTGCCAGGTGGTAAAGTAACCAAGTCCCAAGTATGATTGGACTCAAGAGTTAAAAGCTCCTAATTTATTACCTTAACTTATCTTGAATCATGTTTACCTTCATAATAGGTTGATGGCTAATGATTGTGAAAACATTAGTTAGGAAGTTAACATAGTCTTTAGGAAATGACGTAAAAGAATCATACATGAAAAGGGGATAAGACTTGGAAATTAAGGGTAAGGAAGGAGAGCTAACATTATGCGTTTTAGGATGCTGACCATTTGTCTTGAGATTATGAACAAAGTTTTTTAGCTAAGTTGGTAGTTATTTAATCTTCTCGAACCTTCTGACTTATATATGTAGAAAAGAAAAACAAGCAAGAATAATAGTAGACTGTAGGATAGAATCGAACAGTGTATGTGGATGTATGTCAGGCAACTCATCTTCAACAAACTTTATGACAGGAGGAAATAAAGATGAAGAAGGAGAACTAGTGTTTGGAATTTTAGAAGAGACTTTGAAAGGAAAATGTCTCTCATAAAAAATAACAACATGACTAATTCACAACTAATGAGAATCAAGATCAAAGAGCATATAAGCTTTATGATCCAATGGTTATCCAAAAAATACACATCTTCTCCTACGAGGATCAAACTTATCTCTTGAAATAACTGTAGTGGTTGCATAGGTAAGACAGCCAATGGTTCTTAAGTGTGTGTAGTTTGGTGGCTTGTGAAATAATGCCTCATAAGGTGATTTCCACTCCAACAACTGCATAGGCATCCTATTTATCAATGTAGTGGCAGTAAGTATGTATTCTCCCCAAAATGTTTTTGGAAGATTTGCATGTAATCTAAGAGTTTGGGCTGTGTCAAGCAAATGCCTATGCTTTCATTCAACAACTTCGTTCTATTATGGTGCATAAACCACATTCTTTTGGTGTTAGATACCAAATGTTTTAAAACGTGTTTGACACTCTTCAAATAAGAATTCATCCTTATGGTCTATGCGAATGGTCTTTGGTGTGATGGAAAATGGTTCTTAACATATGAAAGAAATGTAACAAGTGTTTCTTAGGTATGGTATTTATATGGGATCAAGTATGTCCATGTGCTATGGCTCATATCATCCACAATTGTTACAAAATATTTGCAACCACTCAAAGACATTGTATTATAGGTCAGCATGTATAAGATCAAAAGGCTTAGAAGTAATCGAAGCACTAGAAGAGAAAGGTAATTGACAAAATTTTGCAATATGACAAGTGTCATAAGGAAATTGAGTTAGACGTTTATTCTTACAATCAACAAGATGCTACATTTTGGACAAAGATGGATGTCCTAGTCTAGTGTGTAGGAGTTCTAAAGGAACCTCCTTTACATCAGATGAAGAAATTGCAAATTGATTAGATATAACATGTTGTAACAAAGTGTTATTAAGAAGACAAAAAGGTATAGAAGGTCTACCATCAAGTGTACATTCAACAATGTCAGTGCTACTAGTACTCATTACATATAAACCTTTGCATGCTCTTCCTCTGGCAATATAAGCCTTAGTTTTCTGGTCTTGAAATACACAATTATTAGCGTTAAAGATAACAGTTAGGTTTATGTTGATAAATGGCTTGTTCAGTGATAGCAAATTGTGTTTAAAAGCAAGCATAAAAAGAACATTGGTCAATTGAATATTTTTTTTATCCTCACATCTCCAACACACGTTACTAGTTTTGTAGTACCATCAGGGAGAGTCAGTTTAATTGGGTTCAACAGAGTATGTTGGTTAGTTAAGAGTTGTTTGAAGGGTGTAATATGGTTTGATGCTCTTGTATCCATAATCCATTCATACATTGATCTATTATGAGCTAAAACATTATTTAAATAAGAGAAGGAATGAGAGCATTCACTTGCAAATTTCATTGAAGGATTTAACTCTTGTCCATGAACCACTTTTTTCTTCATCATTCTAACAACTTCAGAACATATCCTCTGCATAAAGTTAGAATCATCAATAATTTTGTTAGTATCATAATGATCTTAAATGGTGTATCTACATGGATTACAGTAGCATGAGCAGTTAATTTTAGATTTGTTGCTGGCCTCTTTTCCTTTTATTTGAACCAATCTAGGAAACCTATAATCTCAAAGTAGTTTTCGACTAAGTGCCTATGTTTCTTGCAATGAGCACAAACTAGAAACTTAGTGCTAGTCCTATTCCTTTTATCCTTACGATCCGAACGACTAGCTTTTGAATTTATCTTCAACTGATATGTAGCTGACATGATTTCTTTTGCATTCCCCATTAAACTAACCGTTTGCTTATGTTTTTCAACCTGATACACAATAGAATAAGCCTTGCTTACGGATGGCAAAGGCTTTATTGAAATAATATGATTTTATACTCCCTCGAAAACATCATTTAACCCTACCAAGAATTGTATTAGCTTAGTTCTATTATCAATCTCTTGAATTTTGCTCACTAGATTACAGTTGTATTGAGACAAAACCTCACATATACACTTGGGAAAACCGGAAAGATTATGCATCTCATCGCATAGTTTCTTAAGCATATCGTAGTACATTGAGACATTCAGAGTACCTTGCCTAAAAATGACAATTTCATTTTGCAATTGATAAAACAAGGGCCCATTTGTCAATCCAAATCGCTCAAAAATATCATCCCATAGTTCCTTGGATGATTGTGCATACATGAAAGCCTTTGAGATAATGTATCATATAGTCACAACGGGTCCAATTTTGTACATCGCTCTATTTATCCTCATTTGGTCTTTCACATTCACCAGTTCTAAAACCTAATTTTGCTTTATCACCAAGCGCTAATCTAACCTAACGACTCCATCCTAAGTAATTTGCTCCATTAAAAATCACATTAGTAATGATCATTCTTGGACTATTGGAATTAGATAGATGCATCGATCATTTAGATCTAAAATCGACTTAGATTTCTCACCATTCATCGTTTTTACCGAACGAAAGGATGTATAAGGAATGACCTAATCAAAACAAAAGATAACAACAAGAAAAGAACATAATTCAAGAATCACGTAGCTTTGATATCATGTGGGAGAACTAGATCATGATCTCGTGTTTGATCTCCATGAAACAAGCATATGAAGAGATGTGCGAATAATAGAAAATGAATCAATTCTCTAACTAGCTGAAAATAGTACATGTAAGGAGTATTTATACTCCATTGTTATGACACATGTAGCATAAATATCCTAAGCTACCCAACTATACATAAACAGTATGTAAATGATACACATACACTACACTGTTAACAAAATTACTATAGTAGCATATTGAGTATAATTTTCTTTGAAGCAATTTATTGACTTTGATTTTATATATCAACCTCCATGTTAAATTCGTCGAAATTTCTATATTTTTTAAAATGTTGATATGTTAATGAAAAGGGCACTGCGTATATGATTTCATTTAAATTCTACTGCTGTGAAGCCACTTAGTGTTAGAAAGATCTCACCAACTTTCTACATTCACATAGCAAAATTGACTGAAAGATCTTAGTACTTGTCATTTAGAGAAAGTTCATTTCATATTAAGTCTCTTACATGTTTAAGATGTAATCGATCGGATGTTGATAACTACACGTTCTAGTTTATATAGATTGCTCGCTATTTATCGAGAAATTCCTACCGAAAATTTTCAAACCAAATGTTTGCGTAATCTCATAATTGTATGTATAATTTCTATAAGTTTATATAAACATTGGGATATGATTGTTCGCTTTGTCTGTCAATATCCTGTAGTGTTGGGAGAAGAGTCTAGCCTAAGATGGTTTTAAGATTCTTTTTTTCTTTAACCATTAGACAACTTAAGATATAAACATGCAGCTTTTCGCATATTATAGGTAATTCCAAAATTCTTAATAATAAATAAGGGTTTTGATAGTGCTGATGTTGTCTTCTGGTTAATTTATACAAATAAGCGATTCACCAATGTTTAAGTAGCTATGTCAAGACAGACATGGGGAAGGGGATTTTGAGGATCGATAGTAACAATGATATCTGTTTTTGGACCAAAGCACTCCTTAATTTATCCTTATTCTATTACACCATGTGTATCCTCTAAAAAATCTGTTTTGTGTTTTTAGGTACTACATTAAACAACTTAACAAACTCTCTTCCTTAATAAATTTACGATTTTATTTCTAAGTTCATTTATAAAGGTTCCTTCATGAGTTTTAAATTATTTTTTGTCCCAATAATAATTTTTAACCATTAGAATTTTAGAAAAAAGAAAGAAAAAGCAAAACGGCTTGAAAATGTTTCTTGTCGTTCCACCCTAAAAGGAACGTGCAACGATGCTTGAGGGAACTCCCGTTCCTTCACTGTCGGATTTTGTGCGAGGAAACAACCGTTGTGCTTGGTTTAGTTGGTTAAATCAATGGTAACTCGGAAGAGAGTACTGATACTTCTTTTCTTTTTTCTTCTTCAAATTGTTTGAACTGCATTGATAAAAAAACTCATTGCACATTGCCAAAAACCCATAAACTAAGTTAGCCAAATGTTAGGTTATGAGCCCAAATAATAAATTATCATAGTCTACTTAGACACGTAGCCTGTTGGATAATTACATTTTCAATCTCATGCCATTAGTTTGGCTGATTGAGTTGGTCCATAGCTTGGTAATTGCTGTGCAAAAGGACCCGTCTTTCTCTTATAAAACTCTCATAACTTGGACAATATCTATATAAATATGATAGTAGTTTATCAATGTTTATATATCTATATGCATTAGAAAATTGGCATTATGACAAGAGATTATTTGTTGATTCTCCATTTGTAAAACTTGAAAAGGAGATGATTTGATTAAACAGTACTACTTATTGTCAAGTTTTTCAAGCTCAAATTCAGTTTTAATTTTCTAAGATTGTTGTAACATTACTATTGATTTTCTATTTTGGATAAACTAGGTTTCGGATCCCCTTTTCTCAAATGAAAAAAAAAGAAAAAGAATAGCAGGATTTTATTTATTTGGTAGTTCAATATTGACACTAATTATGATTTCTTATTTATGCTATTGCTTATCGTGCATATCTGTTTTCCTAAGCAAGATACCACCTTTGGAGACATTACCGTTTTTGAGATTTCAACGTTAGCATACATTTTCCATGGAATTTTACTACTACATAGAGTTATTTCCTCAAGCTATCTCAGAACTAAGTGATGTACATAATTTCTCACGCACGAAACTTGAGATGCCTTATCCTTTCAAGTTTCTGTCAAAAGCTAAACCACCGGTTCACATTCTCTCCGGATTATATCTCAAGTTCTATTACTCTATGTCATTGTTAGACGACAATTATCGGCTCTTGTGTAGCTCAAAATAATTAATTTAATATAATTGTGTTATTAAATATAATTAATTAATTAATATAGTAGACATCATAAAAAATGAACTTAAAAGAATTGGAGCCATAGAATTAAACCTAACGAAGAGTTGGGTACGACTCGTGAACCAAACTAGAATCGGCCTGAACCGTAACCTAACTCATTGTGCTTAGCGGGTTGGTGTGGTTCCATGTGTTAGACCCATCGAATCGGCTGGGTCTAAGCTTAGGTCGAAGAATCGGTGGTTCAACTTGCCAATTTTGATAAAAAAAATTTAAAAGAAATGTAAGTTTAAATAGATTAAATGTAAGCTTTTATCCTAGTTAAAATATAAACTAAAATTAAATATATATTATCACTTATATTTATAAATTAATATGGAGACCGAATAATATATATGAAAAAGAATTATTGAAACCTGTATATTTTAATGTTAGTGAAAGTAAATAGTTATAGTATAAAATATATTACTTTAACTACCAAAAGAATTTTGACCATAAAATAAAACAAGTTTCATATAATTTTATCAGCTTTTGAAAGAGTATTTTTTTTTTATAATTTAATATATTTTAATGATTTATAAAAATACAAGTGTATTTATAACTAATACCATTAAAAATTATTAGGAATATATTTATACTATATATAAAATGGCAAGTATATCATAGGTGTTAGATATATGTTGTTCTCTTTATAATATTAGTCCACTTTCACATAGGTTATATTGTTTTTTAAAATTTCTTTTGAAGTAATAAAAAATCATGTAAGCATTGTCTATTGCAAGTTTTGTCTTATGTTGATTATATTGGTAAATATTTCTTGAAAGTATAAATTATTAATCTCATGCTCAATAATTAATGTTGTGAAATAGTTAAAATTTTAAATCCTTATAATTTATTAGTGGTTTGTTTTTACAAATTAAAAATAAACGTAAGGGAATATATTTTTCCAAAATAAAAATAAAAATTAAAAAAATTGGTTGGTTTACGAGTTGAGACCTGGCCCGTGAAACTACTGGGCCCAGTAAACTGGTCTAAGCCAGGCCAATCTTCGTTCGGGAAGAATTAAGCCCTTGATTCGAGTTGGGTTCGACCAGGTCCAATTCTATATGGAATGCATTAGCTTTCTCATGATGTACTTCACGGCTATATAAATAATGTTAGACGTATTAACATGATTAAAAAAATGTGTATTTTAATATGTGGCCTTGATAAAGTTTGTTAAAAATTATTATTGATAATTATATGAAATTTGATAAAAAAAAAATTGTTTGAAACGATAACCTATTTTTTAATTTTCACTAGTAGCTCGATCACTTTTAAAGTTGTACAAACTTATAGTAATTACTTCATAAGATCGATCTAAAATTCATGTCAAACTGTGTATCAAGTGTTATAAGGTTTCTAATTCGTACTTCGGAAAATATTGACACTTTCCCAAAAGTCAACAATATGATCTAGGAGAAGTACATATTGATAATTGCGTAAAACACTATACTACAAAAACCGTTCAATTTGAACGTTTGAAAGTCGTCGGTTGAGTATTTTCTACAACAAACCTCGGGAAATTTTATCAATTTCAAGTTTAAATTCAAAGCCTTACACGCATTTCGTATAAAAAAATACAGTATCATACTGAATCTCTGAGGTTATCACGATGTCGATTCTTATAATATAAGAGACCAAATTTAATATATATGTTAAAATAAGAAATTACCTTAAAAGTTAGATAACTTTCCAGCTATCACATTCTGATTTGCCAGAATAAGTCTCCTTGTGATATAAATTGCTAAAGTAGGGAAAAAGAAAAAAAGAAACCTGGTTTACTAGAGCGAATTTCAAATTAATCGTGAAGTTAGAGGCATACTTTTAATTTGATAGATAATTGAAGGAATTTATTGGGAAAAAAGTTAATTCTTAAGAGGTACGAGTATGTGAAACATGGGAGATAGATGGAAATGGATGATCTGCGTTGATAGTTGGGCATGATGGAGGGTGTAGTCTTTAGATGCTATGTAAAAATTCTTATTCTAGAATTACGAATTTTGAGAGGAAATAGAAGTGACCAAATCAATTTATCCATCTTACAAAAAAAAAAAAAAGTCAATTTATCCAACTAATATATTTGCAAATATTTTTTTTAGTTAGATAGCCATTTTAGCAAAAATGAGGGATTCTTGTGTAAACTCTTCTATATTTGGCATATAAGCTATCCCGGATTCTATTAGATTTTAAATTCAATAATTAAATTCTACCTAATTCCTATATGAAATTATTTCATTATATGTGCCAATGGATTATTAGATTAATTAATTTATATTTTGCAGTCGGTTGGCAAACCTGAAGTAAATAATTTAGCGAACAAACTTATAGAGATTAATGGAACCACCTTTATCAAGTGTAAAACAAATTAAGCAAAGGAATTATCATATATGTATAACGAATTTGCATGATCACCAAAGAAGCATTTCCAATTATAACAATATCAACATTCATATGCATGGTGGCTAGCTCAATCTTTAGACTATAGTGATGAAATCAAATCATATGTGCAAGTCCCACAATCAGGTGTTCGAGGTTCAATTTGTGAAATTTAAGATGATTGAGTAAGTTGTTTGATCGAATTCAAATTTTACAATGAAACTTAGAGTATTGTTAAAAGTGATCCTGTGAGTTTAGATTTAAGAAAGTAAATAATAAAATAATTAATTATAATAATATTAAATTATACGTAAATTTCTCGTTATTTATTGAAAACACGTAAAACGAGTTCCGATAACTGATAAATCAATAAAGATAAATTATATGCATATTAAAAATTATAAAATAACATAAATAATATTTAAGAGTATTTATTTGTACCATATATACATTTACGTATAGGTAAAATAGGTAAAATTACTTAAAATACTCGAAATATGTTAAAATAACACTTAATAATTGAAGAAAATTCATAAATAATTAAATAAAAACCAAAAAAATTATGTAAAAATATTAAATTGTCTAGAATAGGGGCGTAGCATGCTGGGAATGAAGAAAGAAAATCAATCAATTAAATTAGGCCAAATATAAAGTGAAAAAGGAAGAGATAAGGAGCATGTAACACTTAGAAAATTAAAGTAAAACCCTAGCATATACTATAAATTTAGAAAAACCCATTCAAATATCATTTTGGTCAGTTTAGAACTCAAGAAAAATTAGGGAGAGGAGAGAAGAGAGGAAAAACCAATTTTAGTAAAATATTAACAAAATAGTGTATAAATGAGGCTTATAAAGGGAACCCACATCTAATGACCTCTTGGAGAGGAACAGCTACCACCAATAGATAGTGGATCCCACGTCTAAAGCTGTAGACCATGGTGGAGCCACTGCTGGTGGTTGAAAGCTTGTCGATTGGTGAGTTTTGTTTTCCCTTTTGAATTTGTTTAATTTAGTAAAAATATCAAATAAGTATGGAAAATTATGAAATTTAGTTTCCTTAGGTATTTTTGCATGTAGAATCATAATATCAAATTTTATTTTTAAAATTATAAGTTCTTATATAGGTTCCTTAAGAACATGCTTGATTTCAATGAATTTTGTATGAATTTTCAAAAATAGTAAATAATGTTATTTCACGCTGATTTTTGGTGTACATATTTATTATATGATATATTTAATTTAATAAAAATAATTTCTTATAAAATATACGTTTAGTATTTATTAAAATTATTTTGATGAATTTACCCTATTTTTCATATGAAAGAAATAATAGATTTTTGATTAAATTCCTTAATTATCTGATTTGTAATGAATTTTAAAGCTTAGTTATGATTTTGGAAATATTCTATTTGAATCTTATAATTTTATTTGTTCATTCACCTAATCTAAGCTAATTTTAGCAAAATCGGACCTAAAATCGGTATATCGGAAAATAATATATAATGAACCATCTTAGTACTTTTCATGATCATAATATAACAATCATAATTTATTGAGTATAATATATTTTCCATAGCTTATTGGAGTTTGAGGCATTGGTTGTAGGTATTATACATAATATGTACTAAATATGTATGTAAATAATATATTTTAAGTTAATTTTGTAAATTAGGGTTAATTAGATACAATTTCTGATTTAGAATATGATTAGACATTTGATATATTGTTGGAGGATGAAGGATGATATATGTAGTGTTAAAAGTGTTAAATAAGTAATTTAGGAGTGACTTATACAATAACATATAATATGTAAATATAAGATATTAATGAGTAGAAAATATTATGCTAAAAGTGATAATATTATAATAATATTAATATAAAAAAATCCGATATTAAATATAAATTTATATAATTATATGAAAAATACAATTTTTTTTTTCACATCGGGAGTTAATTTGGTAATTAAATAAGGATCAAGGTATATTATATAGACTAAAATATTAGTTAGAGACCAAATATGATATTTAGGATGCCCGATTATAACATGAATAATTTCATATTATAATTCAAAACAAGTTTTTAAGGTTCTTGTATAATCCTTAACTAGAAACCGACTTAGAATCTAATTTAGAAACTGACTCCAAAACTGAATTAGAAACCGACTTAAATTAGGAATAACTGTAAAAGACTTAAAAACCTGAATAATTAAGTATACTAAAACCTTAAACTAAAGATGATAATAAGTGTTAGAGGAGAAAACTAATCTATGGCAGTTATGTGGAAACTGAAACAATATTTGTATTTTAGGGATTTTTGATAATGGCCAGTATGAGTTGTACGTCGAGTGAGCAAACGAGGAGTTCAGGTAAGTTGGGATTAATACATGACTGTATTTCAAAGCACTAATTTGTAGTACTTAAAGCTTGAAATTGTATTTGATTGTGCTTGTTAGATAATGGTTGTGCGCATGTGCTTATTTTTGAGTGATGCT
The DNA here is from genome assembly GCA_024138005.1 of Lumnitzera racemosa. NCBI lineage: Eukaryota > Viridiplantae > Streptophyta > Magnoliopsida > Myrtales > Combretaceae > Lumnitzera > Lumnitzera racemosa. The sequence goes on along the minus strand of JAMXBC010000008.1, from coordinate 11,983,534 downwards.
ATGAATTATGGGTTGTTGTTTTAGCTTGTATTTATGTGATTTGTTTGAAATAATTGATCACTTTAAACCGGATTTAATTAAATATATGACTTGAAATTCTAAATCGGACCTGCATAGCAACCTATTAGGGGAAACTTAGGGTTCTCCGGCCAAATACCAACCTCCTTTGAAAGGGATAACATTGGATAGCATAATTGGTCCCTTCTTCATCCTTAGTCAAACTAAGTGATAAGTGAAGAGGTTGCGGCAAGGGTAAAGTTGTCGTGGCAAGGGTAAAGGTAATGGTTCGAAGGTAGTCACGGGTGGAGTGGTATTTCCATTGCATAAGTCTGGGTTTGGTTGTGAGCTGTTGTATTAAATGAAAACTCCTTAATTTGGATTAGAGCGGGTGAAATTTCTTTAATCTTACGATAGACTGGATAACGTCATGTTATGAAATTTACTAGAATATGCATTGCATCTAACTAAATTGATTGATAACCCTACTTGTGTTTGATCTATAGTTTTAAGTCTTCGTCCCAACTTATTGAATTATGATTGCTTACATCTCTATAGACGTTGTCACAGGTGTTAACTAGGTAGCAACTTGTGTTTGATGTATAGTTTTAAGTCTTCGTCTTAACTTACTGAGTTATGGTTGCTTACATCTCTATAGACATTATTGTAGGTATTAGTTAGGAAGTAGCTTATATTTATCTTGTGGCTGGCAACTGCTATATCTTAGAAAGTGAGGAAATATATTTGAAGAATAGAGATAGTTTTAAGGTTTTAACTTTTATTTAAAATCTTTCATTTTCAGATAATGTATCGTTTGGGAAATCTAATACGATGAAAGCTTGTAAACATTATTTGTAATACTTAAATTCTAGTGAATATACATATATTTTCATAGGTAAATAATTTATTTAATTTATGAATTGTTTATTTCAAAGCCATTTAGTCATGGACACCTTATGTTAATTAAATTTAAGATAGTGATTGTATGGTCAGTTTCTACTTTAGAAAGGATTTGCATGGTGGGACTATTACGACTTTACCACTTCAGGGCGTGACAATATATGTATACAATTGTAATTCTGCATGCATTTTCTTGTATAATTGGCATAAAATAATAGCAAATTATTGCATAATTTAAAATTTTAGTGCTCAAATAAAATAAAAATAATGGAAAACACACATCATGATTATCACGATATAGAAATTCATTAAATAAGGTTTCAAACTCCTACAAAGCGTTAAAAAAAAAAAGAAAAGTAATCTAATTGGAGATTCAAACCATATATGGGTTTGATGATTCAAAGCTTATTAAGAATAAAATAGATTCAAGCACAACAACATAGTTTATAGCTCTCTTATAATGAGTTCATGAAATTAAAAATCTCCAACAATTTTCCTCTTATTAATACCTTAGACCAAAAGCATCATCCTCGAATTCATCACTCCCCGACTGGGTTGAGAAGTTAATAGGATCCTCTGGAATGTTATGATCAACTTCTAAATCTCTTTACCATTTTCCATATTACGGCCTTTGCCACTAGAAGATATTTGTTGAAGAATTTTCCATCCAATGGCTAATAAAGTTGATGGTAGTTCTTGTACTAGTTGAGCTACCCTCTAGGTTGTTAAAGCTGCCATCGAGGGAATAGCCAACGGTAAATATTTTCCATTTTGATTCCAACTAGGATGAATCAACAGATGGTGATAACAGGCCTTATAGCTAAATCTTTTGCCACATACCTTGCAAGGTATAAAAACCTTTGGGTCATCAAAGTTTTTGATAGGGTTCTTTAACTTTAGCTTCTCCATCTAGATTAGCCCCACTTCTTCTTCATCTTCCCTAGGAAAGCCTTGTAGCTGCTTCTTTTTACTAGAACCTCCCTTATGAACTCCTCCATAAGGTACTTCTAACTCAGGATCTTCCCTTTTTGTCCCACTTCCATAACTCAATCTTGCTCCCTCATCCATAGCAACACCATCACCTCCAATAATAGAGACTTTAGGCCCATTAGGGCTTGAAGGAACAGCGATCGACTGAGAACCTCCACTCTCATTGGTTACTCGAGAGGATCCCTCTCCCCTGTTTTGTTTTTTTTGCCTTGGGACTTATTACTAAAATCTCCCATTGATTGAATGAAGAAAATAGTATTAGAAAATTTCTAGTAGCCAAAAGTTTCCTCACAATGAAGGGTAAAGGGATTGAGCATTCAGTAACCACTTCTCTTATATATAATAGATTCTTCGAATCTATTTGTTATTTACATATGATAAATAGTATGATTCCACCATAAATGGTATGAAACAACACTCTCGTTCAATTGTTGTGTCATTTCCTTTTAGATTTAGGGTGTGAATAAAGCAAGACAACTAATACAGTGTTGCCACTTTTAGATCAATAGGTATTCGTTAAACATTTTAAATTAAAGATTATTAGCTAGGAATTAGATAAAACTATTACCATAATCTAGGGTGGAGAATTAGCTAAAATCATCGCTTATGGAAGTTTATTACGGTATATTTTTAGGGGTTATAGATATCTGTTTCTATCCTCTTTCTATCTTGCATTATCATAGACTCTTCAAGGTTCCCCTCAATTTTTCACCCTGTGCTTTCAAAATCGTTGAGTCAATGAAAGGGATTCATTTTATAATTTTATTTAAATTCTACTCCGGTAAAGACATTTGTTGGTTGGAAGATTTCAATAACTTTATGCATTCATACTATACAAATGCAATCCTTTGGGTGTCGAGAACAACATCTACTAGTCAATATATATTGCTAAATGTTTGTCAGGCAATTTCTATCGAAACTTTCACCCTCATGTGTTAGTCATCTCGTATTTGTATGAACAATTTTTCTAAGATGGTATTGTTTTTGGAACAAATTGTTATCTTTCTTTGTCAATATCCTATAGTACTACATGAGAAGAGCCTTGCCTAAGATGGTTTTAACGTTTTATTTTTTTAACTGTTCCATTTAATTTTTTTTTTTAAAAAAAAATATAGACAATTTAAGATATAAATACGCAACTTTTTGCGTGTTTGTAGGCAATTCTAAAATTCATAATAATACTCAAGAGTGTTGATAGTGTTGATGTATTCTTCAAGTAAATTTATACCGATGAACGATAGGGATTTATCACTAATATTTAAATAACTATGCAAACGGATGATAGACGTTGGGATTTTAAGGATTCGCAGTGATGGTTTGGATGTTAAGGAGGCTTTGGTTGATTAAAGCACTTCACATTTTGCTGTTATTCTAGTAGTATGGTTCTTCTAGACCAACTTCAGTTGATCCAATTTATCCCCTATTCCATGCATTCATTCGATTGATTGAAGTCCTTGTTTGCTGGTATACACAAATCACTGTTTTTTTACGCAGGACTTAAAACACTTTTCCTTTTCTTCTTTTGGTTGTAAGGGATGGATTTCGTGTTCAAGCTGTCTCATGTTTAGCTGTTCATTGTTACTTCAAAATGAGATATACATATATATATGGATTCATAATTTAATCTACGTGTGGGTTACTAATTCTTGATGAATTTATAGATTGTTTTAGAATCTAGTAATGAGATTTAAAGTTCTTTTTACACAATTATGAAACTGAGTAGAGATTTAGCTGAGTGTAAGGATATAACTGTGCTAGTTTTAAGCTCAGTAAATACTGAGCATAATTCCTCGATGCAGTTACTCAACTCACCATCTGTCGTACTCTCGTAGAACTCTTGTAATCCAGGAACCATATAGCCTCCATGGGAGGGTTTATTTTATTTTATTCTATCTATATATATATTGGGGGAGGGGAGGTTTTGGGAAGGGTGGGAAAACAGGTTAGACTTAGAATCATGTAAACATAGGCTTTGCCAAAGACACATATAATATGTATATTCCTCCTTTATATATATATATTTTGAATTTTGATGGCCAAGCCTTCTTTTGGCACTCATTTAGGTCTGTCCAAGCAATTGTAGCTTTGATTCATGAGCATTTATTTAGTGAAATTTAGATCTTCAACAAGCAAAGACGAGGGCTTATTAGTCTCTAAAGTGAATTAAAGTGACAAATTAGAGATGTTTGCAATGATCATGCATTTGTAATTTCTCCAACAAGAGAATAAATATTACTCTTCATATAAAAGCATACAAGTTAAATTAATTAAAGAACTTGTGAACCTTGTAATTATTATTGGAAATAAAGAAGATTGCATATATTTGATGGGAATATGAGTATTACTGTATGAAATGCAAGAGTAGATGTAGACTGATATTTCGAACTAGTGACAAAGCTTTGAAAATTGGCCTGTTTAGGGATGTTATAAGGAGATCTAGCTTGGTAAGCTTAGAACGAGAATTGCCAGATTGGACACTCTACCCTTGGCCTTGCTTAGTTATCTCGCACGCAAAAAGTAAACTAAAAAACAGTTCTTTTGGGCCTATTTAAGCTTTATTTGGTCTTATTGGACCTTAAGGAGGCTCAATTGGTTTTTAAGCCAAATAATAATGATAATAGGTCTTTTTTAATTGATAAAAACCTTAAGCATACTTGGACCCATATTTAAGCCTATGAAGGCTAAAGGAGAGGATATGCTTCAACAAAAGAACTCAATCTCAGCCATCCATCTTAAAGTCATTTAACGGATAAGATTAACCTTCAAACTTTATAAATAGAAGATTTCTTTTCTTATTTAATTTGTTCAGATGATTGTCAAGCTTAAGACAAACACCAAAGCTCTACTGGAATCACTCCAAAGAGGATCAAATAAGTAATTTGATCAAGAACACTGAGTTTGATTCACTATTACATGTGCACATTCGAGTTATCAAGTTTACCTATTTTTCCTCCCATGCCACTTCTTAATGATATCCCTCCCTGTGTTATCAACTTAAGATGTCTCCTAGGTTGATCGGCATACCCGTTACATGTAATTAGCCAGCTACAGTGACCCCACAACACATTATTTAGCTACTCCACTAGGGAGGGAGAGACATGACGAAATGGTACTAGTACACAAGAAGAGTGGAAATGATAGGCACGTTCAGGAACATAAGAACCAACAAGAGAAGGTTGAGCAAACCCAAGTGATGTAAGATACCAATGCACCAACAGCTATATAAGTACTGAGAATGATGCAAGAGCCTGGAACTATACAAGTACTTGGAATTGTACAAGGATTTGGTGCTACTCAAGTACATGGGACTATGCAAGCACTTGGAACTATACAATCGCCCGTTACTGATGATTTACTTATATTGCATACAATACAGGAAAATACCTAAGTGATGAACCAGCTCTTTACCACTCTTATGTAGTTCTTGCTAAGCATGGCAGCTGTAGTTGCTATGAATACTGGGACATTACTTATTATGGCTCTACTATTGTCGGCTATGGCAATAACCTCATTGGTAAACATTGTTGCATTATCTAGGGTGAGCCTATAGGAACCTGTTGGTATTGTTGCACCTGTTAGTACGTCTTTTGGGATGGTTGTACCTACACCAAGTGTACAAGTCCTAAGATTTGTTCCTATTGCTATCGCCCCAGAAGATGCTCAACAACATGAACAAATTGACCTAGCCCCTACAGAAGGTAAAGGAGGGAAATAAAAGGAACTTGTGAACCTACTGCAATACTCTACTCTAGTACATCAAACATCTGTGGTTAAGGAAAAAAGGGTCCATCTTAGAGGGTCCTCCTCTTTGAGATGCAACTTATAGCCGCTAACAACTAGCATGGTTGTACGCTACAACCTTGCGCTAATGCTCCTAGCATACCCAATCTCGTACGTGCTGCTTTGTCCTATGTAATGAAGGAAGACATGGAGAGGTTTATGAGGCATATGCAAGAAGCACCTTCTACTAACGTACTCGATTTGAAATTTTTGTACCCGTCAAGGGTTGTGGATATATACTAGTCCCAAGTTCATCAAATTTAATAGGAAGCAAGGAAGTGCGAAGGAGCATTCCCTTAAGTTTGTTGAGACACTCGATGTCTATAATCTTGACAACAATTTGAAGTTAAAAGAGTTCTGAAAGTCACTCATCGAAAAGTCAATATTGAGTTCAAAACCTCGAGATAGTCCGAAGAATAAATAAAAGTTGAAGGATGAGTAGGGGTCCTTATGTATCGATGGTGGATATGACACACTAATGCCTTACACGAACTCAGGTAGCACTTGATATAACGTACAAGTGTAGTTGGAGGGTACTCGCCACTAGTCTACTCTTAATAAGTTAGATAAAAGTAGTTAAGAGTAAGCAAAGACACTTAGCTCATGCAAGAAGGAATAGGTCTAAATACCAATTGTATTAACTCTTGCGGTTATCACCATTTACAAGTATTTATAGAACCAAATTAGGGTAAGTTTTAGATTAGTGTAAATTATAAAAAAGAATCTTACTGGAAAAGGAAATGAATAATTTACAAGGGCAGAGTTGTAATTAAACAAAAAGAACATTCTGTTACAAAAGGACAATACGAATGTCAGGCAAATAAGGTGCATGTAGCTATCCATTATATGGTCCCAATGATGCTTGTTGAGCCTATTTTTTCTCTTGGTTTGTTAATATTTTCCATAACTCGACCAATATTAAACCCTAACCCATTTAATATTAGTACTCGACTAAAGGTTAAAGAAAACTGGTTTTTCTTTTTTAAAAAAGATGTTCAGAGATGCCACCAACCAAAGTTGGGAAAAAAAGTTAAGTTATAATCAATTAGATGAATTAGTTATAACTTAACTACGGATCTTTCAATAAAACCAATTTTTAAAACAATTTAAAAACTAGAGATTTGGATCTGAAGGTCATCTTATTAAACCTTAAACGGGTATCACTTTTAACTTTTTTATTTTAATTTTACTTTTCAAAATTACCTTTCATCCAATTGTATTTCTCTTTAAGCTCATAATACTCTTCCGTTCCATCATTGTCTTCCTCATCCTCCTCTTCAATCTCATCCAATGCTAATCTGTGCCCAGCAACTCTTTCTACTCTTCCAGCTCGGTGTAGTCGAGCTTGCGCATTAGCTTAAGCATTTTAACCATTGCCTCTCTCGGGTTGTTTATTGGTTTGTCCTCGGTAGGGATCATTTTTGTCTCTTTTGTCTTTATTTATGGTAGTCACCAGGTCAGTAAGTTTATCTAGTTGGTCATCAATAGATAAGGGTATGAAACTTCCTTATTAACCTTGGCCATTTTGAACGCCACTCTCTTGGTTACCAATAGTTCCTTGTACACTATAATCAGACATTGTTGTCTATTTTCAAGAGTTTAAAACACTATTCAAAACTTCCTACCATAAATAAGGATAAAATAACATTGAATACACTAATAGCTAGTACAACCAACACAAGATAAATAAACAAACATTCGTACTCTGTTTTGCATACAAGAAATAAGGGAAAATAGAGCACAAAATTCTTCAACATTATGCACCTTCCAAACTCTCGCAATAATAACAGAACTCGTAAAACTCACGAAAGTAGTAGTAAATCACTTAGAGTATAAAGTAACATAAACTTGCTGGAAACGTAGCCAAGCTTTGATATCAAGATGATATGAGTACGACTGTGGATGGATACACGACGTCCAGTATCTCCCAAACCAAGGGGGGATAGGTTCGAACCTTGAGACTATTTGAAGAATAAATGAAAGTCGAGAGAAGAGCAGAGGTCCTTGTATACCGACAATGGATATAACACACCAATGCTTTACATGAACTCAGGTCACACTTAATATGACGTACAAGAATGGCCAAAAGGCATTCGACACTAGTTTACACTTAATGGCTAGATAAGAGTAGTAGAGAGTAAGCAAAGACACTTAGCTCACATAAGAAAGAATAAGTTTGAATACCAATCGTATTAACCCTTGTGGCTATCACCATTTACTAGTATTTGTAGGTTCTAATGAGGATAAGTCTTAAGTTAGTATAAATTACAAAAAAGAATCCTATTAGAAAAGGAAAAAGGAGTAATTTACAAGGGCAGAGTTATAATCAAACAAAAAGAATATTTTATTACAAAAGCGATGTTAAGAAAATAAGATATGTATTACTTGTCCATTATATGGTCCCAATGGTGTTGCTTATTCAGTAGAGTAAGTTCAGAATAAATCAGGTTAGGCTCAACAGCTCGGATGTTCCAAATTGAGGAAAGGTTGATTCAGGAGGTGGTCCATTGTCAAGTCAGTCTCGGTAGGTTGGCTCCGAAATGAAGTTAGTGCGGCCTTGATAACATAGCAAGTGGATAGTATGATGTTTGGCGCTTGACCTTGGACTGGGACTGATGTATTGTGGAGGGGTCAACTTGGCAACAAGTCGATCATCTTGGCAGTCTCTTGGGTGAGGTGGAGAGTAGGGTAACTTGGCAAGTCAAACTGTAGAACGCATTGCTCTTTAGAGTTTAACTCCCTTTGGACAGTTTGATGAACCATATGAGTGAGTCATTGAACTTGGGAATGCATGATCGGACCGTGGTCCTCATCACTTAAAGATTTAATAGAACCTTTTTTGCTTCCTATTGCACTAAAGTAGGCATTTCCTATCCTTTGATTTTTCATCACTAGTTTCCCTTTATACTAGTCAGGATAACCAATTATTTGAAAACAATTTTCAATCTTATGTCCATCGAATTTATAATGCCTATGATATAACTTTAACCTTACAACATTCTTGGATTTTCTCTTAACATTATAACCTTTCACCTCACTCTTGGTTGCATAGAAAGTTGACACTTCAGCATCACTACTCATCATGGAAGTAACTTCCCATTGTTATTTTAATTTGTTATACCAAGTGAAAAGCTTTATTTACACTTATGAGTGGATCCATTAACAATATATGGTTCCTCATACTTTCATAGGTCTCACTCAAACTCATAAGGAATTGCATTAATTTCCCTTGAGACTTAAATTTGACTACTTTTTCCTTAAATTCACATATACATACATTTATATGACCACAAGTGCATGTAAGATATGCATTGAGGGCTTGCAATTCATCCCAACACCTTTATGTTTTATTAAATTAGACTCCTATAGCAAGATTTCTTTATTTCATGTTGTAGTTGGAATATCAATGGTTCATTGTCTTGACTTTATTATTCATTAGTTTCTAACCATGAATCTCTAACACGTTGTGCATAAAGTATTCGCTACTCATAGAGTTTAGAATCTAGCACTGTATCATGTAATCATACTTGGTCCATCTAACTAGATCAAGCAATGCATCATTCAGCTTTGTAATACTACCATCAATAATACCTAGCTTCAATTTGGCCCAAGACCTATCTTAATCGATCTACTCTAACTTAAGTAATTGTTTCCATTGAAAATAATGTTGCCAACAACCATAATAGGACTATCTAAAGTTGATATGAAGAAAGGACCCATGACTAAATCAATTCCAACTAATCAATGATTTTTATCAACTTATAAAGCCATCACAACTCAACAATTAGGAAGCAATCAACGTAGAATAAAGATAAAATGTAATAGAAAATACCTTTTGTTTTGATACCATGTGAAAGTTTCGAAGATTCTAAATTGAAATTCAATCTCTATGTTCAATCTCACCATGGAAGACAAAGAACACATGTCTTATCCTCTCAAATATGTGGCCAAAGCCAAACCGCCAACTTATGATCTCTCTATAGCATATAAACACCAAGACATTAAATTCAAAACCTCTCTCTCTACATGAACTAGTAATGGTGTTTGATTAATCTCGACTATTTCGAAGCACTTCAAATTCAATAGGCAGGTTAACATAGAAGTGATGTAGTTGGTGATAGCATAGAATAATTATATATTTAATGTTTGGTTGTATATATAATAACATAGTCTAGAATATGTATATTAATTTTATAAAAAAATAATTAAACTATAGAATAAGAAAACATTCAATATTTTCTATAATGTTATAAATTTATGTAGATAATATAAATAAAAAATCAGCAATTTAATCTCATCTAATGTTTCATGACAACTTCATGGTTGCTTATGGATATAATCATGTAGATAGGGTTAAATCTTTTTCTTTTCTTTATTTATTTATTTATTTATTTATTTTTTTGCGTAACTTAGTGATAGCGATGGTTATGTCATGGATCTTGCCCATCATTAAACATGCCATAAAGGTACATTGATCTTAGTGGTTTAGTAGTATTGTAGCCTTCAATTTGTATGAGCTTAGATTACCACGATGCATGTGAGATTGTTTTAAGTGGCTAGGGGGTTGTAGCTCAACATAAACCATCTTTGTTTAGTAATAAAGGCCTTCAAGCATTGGCAAGTCTAATGACGAAAGACATAACTAAACTGGTCATTGGGAAAGCAAGTGAAGGGGAAAAATCAAATGATCAGCCTAACCCATTGAAAATAAAACCTCTATTCATTAGGCATAATACAACATGTGCTCGTACTATTTGTATACCACTTTTAATGGAATTTTAATACATAAACGTACTATTAAATTATAAACAGCATGTGTTGAAATCTTATTAAAACTTATACATCGTACGAGTGAACACATACCATCAAACCCAAGCTATTGCCAAACACCATACACTAACTTACCCCTATTGGTTGACATGACGAGCTAACTAGGCTACGTCACCACTAATCATAAGATTTGACTAGCCCATCTAATAAGTTAATCTGCATCTATTATAAATGCTATGGTTTAGTTGTCTTTTATTTAGAAAAAAAAAAGAAGATAATCTAAACATGATAAAAATTAAATGAGCTTAGTGTTTGGTCTTATGATCGAGTCCATCATTATTATAATTATAGGTAAAACTTTCCTTTTCATACCCTATATAAAATTTTCGCTTTACAATAGTGTTTAAATTTTTAACGGTGCTTAACTTTACCTATGTTAAATAAATTTTTATTAATTTGTATATATGATATCAAAATTGAGGAGCTTATATGTATAATTCATGATTTAGGGGTTAATTTCTTTTTTCCCCCTAATTTAAATACTACGAGCTTATACATGTATTATGACCAAAAAAATAAAATAAAATAATAATAATATGGAATAACCTCATATCCGACAATCATTAAAAAAAAAAAAATCAATTATATTTTGCAAGTGGTAATAACTAAGTGAGCTTTGTTGTTTTGTCTTATAGACATCATGTCCATTTCTAATTGTTTTATTGCAGATACTCCTTTTTATTTTATTTAAGTATGAGAATATGGTAACTATAATAATACGTGATGAGATCACAATGACATATCTTTCTCTATCATAGGTAATTTGGAATAATATTTTTTGATATGACAACAGTTATAAATGTGATATTAATTGGTTTATAGATATTTATGCTTTTGTTTGCATTAAAAGCTTTGGATACTATGCGAAGAGATTTTATTGATTCTCAATTTGCAAAACTTAAAAAGGAGGTGATTAGATTAAAAACGACTACCAATCATCAACTTTTTCAAATTCAAATTTAATTTCATACTTTTTATGAGCTTTCTAATATGATGATTTTGTTTATTAGGTGGCTTAATGTCGACAATCGTTATGATTTGTTATTACATAATTATTCTCACAAGTACCATTTTTAAGATTTCAGCATTAGATGCAGTTGGATCCCTAAGCTATCTCAGGATTAATACCATGCGTAACATCTCCCTCGCCAGCCTCTCAACATGTCTTATCCTCACAAATTTATGGCAAGAACTCAATCACAAAGCCGCATTATCTCTAGCGCACATCGACAGAAAAACCCCAAATCCAATACTGTGTTTGGACGAATAGAAAACGATGGAAACCCTAAGGAAATCGATGGAAATCACGTGCTTGGCTATTTAAATGAGGTGCGAAAATCAAATGAAACGAATGAGAATGTCTCCACTCTATGACCTCTTTTGTTTCCCTCTAAACTTATAGAAATCAATGGAAATAAGTAAAAAGTTACAAAAATACCCTTAAAATAAATCATCATCATCATCATACTTTTTGAAGAGTAATATGGTTTAATTTTTCTTCTTTTTTATCTTTTGCATTAATCAAATTCCATCTATTTCCAACTCTATTTCCAATTTTCATATCAAAATAAGGGTGAAAATTATATTTCTATTTTTTTTTCCCTTTCCTTTCTTGAATTGATTTCTTTCAATTTCCACTTTATCTAGAACTTACTAAATATAGTGCAAGACTTCTCTCTCTTTCTCTCCTCCCTAATTCAATTCGGTCCTTTAATTAATTGCAAGGTGGTTCAAAACATCTTCATACGATCTCTTTGATCTGAAGAAACAACCTTTAACAAAGATTTTAGATGAAATTTTATATGTCTTTGTCTTGCCGCTAAACCATATTTCAATATCTCCTCTTGCTTTCCTCTCTCTAAAACTTCTTAATAAACCATACGGTAGAGAAGCAGCCACACAAACTATCCCTTGGTTCTAAACCTTTCTTGTCTCTCCACCGCCTTCCCCTAAATTTGTAGAACCATCATTGATCTTAATATCCATAGGTCTATTACTACTAACCTCAAATGTGTTATGTTGAGCTTTAGCAACAAAGGCGTTGTCTTCTTCTTAACTCCATCAAACGTAACATAAGCACAGCTTTCTTTTCTTTTCTTTTCTTTTTACTGACAAAATACATGCTTGAGGTTGAACAGGACAAAAAAAAAAAAAAAAAAGAGAAAAGAAAATGTTTCAATGGAAAGATCAATTCTTTATCAATCACTAAGACAAGTCTAATAATTAATGACGAACTTTATATAAACTGTTTTTTCATAGATTTTTAAGCATATTGTCCCTTTTTATTGTAGTAATTAATGTGCTAGATCTAATACATCCAGTTTTGACAATTGTGATTCAATGAAAGGAATATATCCAAAACAACCACCAAAATAGATATTATTTTCCGAAGAATGTTAATCGGTGTCTTTTAATTCATTATCTATCCCATTGTTTAATATTTTTATTAAAACATTTTAACTAACAAATATTATTATTGTAAGAAGGCAATTCAATTGTAAAAGAAAATTTGAGAGACAATTTCAAATCAAATGTAATCCAGTAAAATATGGGAATCTCCCAAGAACTTTCCTTGTAAATAGATTCGTGTTATACGATGTCCCACAGAAAATCCGTCGATATTATACCATTTCCCATAAATTTCAATGCCAAAAAGTGGAAATATAATTAGTTTTTTCGACAAATCCATGCATGAACCTCTAAAAGTGGGGTGGAGCGTATTGTTTAACGGATAACACCATCTGACATAGCGTAAAGTATACACACACAAAAAAAAAAAAAAAAAAAAAGACAAACAAAAATCACATGACATGGTCCTAGACAAACCCAAAAAGAGATAATATCATATTCCTAACTTAACATATAATACCAACATACTCTAAACAAAAAAATTAATACGTGTCTTATCATACTTATTTACACAAAAAAGAAAAGAAAAGACATTTTTCTATGTATCCTCAGGCATTGGATTTTACGTAAATTATATAATTAGTTTAAAATGAAAATGAAATTCTTCTTCTTCTTTTTTTTTTTCTTTTTGGACTTATCTCATAAGAGTATTTATTGATGAACCTATTTCAAAAAAGAAAATGTCAAAAGAACAATGATTTTCTCTTTTAATATATAATATGGTTTTTATTATCGAATATTTATACACTTATAGGATGGATTCGCACCGTGTAATAATACTTTTCATTTATTATTTATCATCAAATAACTTATAAGTCCAATAATAACACTTATTAGCTGATATCTTAATTTCTTGACAATACTACTCAGTGAGAGAGAGCCTGTTTCCAAAAAAAAAAAAAAAAAGAAAAGATCAATATTCTTCTTTAATGTGGTTCTTGTTAATTAATGTGCATACAACATGAGATAGACCCATATTTTGTAGCCTAATAATACTTTTCATTTATTGTACAATATCAAATAACTCATAAGTCAAATGATAATATTGATTACATTTTTTTTTTCCACAAAAGATGGATGATATACCTTAAAGACACAATTTGTAATAGGAAACTTTAGTAATATTTTTTTTTCAATAATCCAAATAATGGAATAATTTGAAATAAGGTGTAGGAAGACACGCCAGCACATGACTAACCGTTGTTGAGACAATAAAACCCAAAAAAAAAAAAAGTGTATTTAGTCCATCACATAGCCAGCATGCCCTAACACATCCAACGGTCATATTTCACTAGCCGTTGGGTTTGAAAAAAATACGGCAGCTAAAAAGGAGGGTTCTTTATTGTGTTACTCCATTTGCAGACACCTTAGTCCCTTTTTAATTCACTACATTTCAGGAGCATTAGGCTCAGGTTTCCGTTTTGTGTTTAGTGGGCTTGTTTTAAGGTTTTATGTGGGTTTGTTTTTAGTGTTTGAACTTTAATAATAAGTTCAATTACAAAGTGGTGTTCCCTTCAGTAGGTGAATTTAATTTTTTTACCAGACAAGAAACAATTATGGAAATTTTCTCTGATGAGAACACCCACAATCAAAACAAACCCAGAAATATTTTAGGTAAAAATCGACCCGTTTTGATTGCCCAAAAAGATTTATACGTCCTTTTCCCCCTATTAGTTAGTTGGTTCATTTATTTTCATTTTTATTTATTTTAGAATTTAGCTGGAAACAACCCGGGATCTGACTTCGGGGCGTTTGTTTATTTTTGAAATTTTAAGGAAATTTGGAGGGTGAAGGAAGGAAATTTGGGCAGCCAGTGAGGAGCAACAGGAGGGTTTTGAGTGATTTGAATCAGAATTTTATTGGAGGTCAATCTTATCCATGTGTTGTTAACAAGAGAGGCTTGTCAGAGTAATTTTCTCAACATTTTACTATGAAATTTTGAGTTTTCTTTTTTTTTTTTTCCCTAAAGATTTTGATTTGCTCATGGTGGGTCTAATTTGAATTTGACCTGTTATGTTTTGATTATAGCAGAAACAATGGTGTCTCCAGAAAGAATGATCGGCCAGATCCAGTTCATAGACCTGTCACAAGGTTAGGACTTAGGATCTAAGCTCTTATCTCTTATTTCGAATCTCGGCGTTGAGCCTGAATTTTCATGCGAGCTAATGTAACGAAAAGAATGGAACAATGGAAATCAGAATTCGAATATCAAATCCAGATCCGTTATTATAGCCCATCAAGATTTCCCTTTTACTTGAAGTAGTAATAATATTCTAATAGAAAAAGGATCACAGTTGTAAGTGTGAACTCAAATTTTTCAAATGGTGTCATTAGGAAATTTGCTGCACAAATGGCGAGCTCGCAGCAAGCGTTCCCCGAGGTTCGATTTCTCTGTCCCCATGAGCAATTTGCCGGTTGCAAAAGAGTCATTAGGGCTGATGAGCTTAATGTGCAATTATTTCTCAGGAAGCAAAGAAAGCGAGACCGACTATTGGGGAGAATAACGAGTTTGGAGATTGCATACTTGTTGATATGGAGAATCAAGCACCTGTAGAAGAGAATCACCAGGAACATGAAATCCTAGAGGAAAGTCCTCAAGCTGCCAGCAGTGATGACATCGATCCTATGGTATTTTTTCCTTTTTTCTCCTCCTTCTTGAAAATGTTCGGAAACCTCTAATTTGTAATTTGATTCATGATTTTTGTGATATTACGTTATGACTTAGAAGGTTTGGTTGTATGGATTTTATGCAAAAATGATTTGCATTTCACGCATTTTTCAAATGACTCGTTATGATTTCGGGCGTATTTGCATAGGAGTATATGTTCAATTTCGCCCGTAAATTTGATTCTGTGCCATAACTGACTATTAGCCATATTTCTTAGGAGGAGGATGAATTGGAAGATATGTTGGAAGAGCCTATTGTAGATATTGATAGCGGAGACAAGAAGAATCCGCTCGCAGTAGTTGAATACATTGATGATATTTACTGCTACTATAGGAAAGTGGAGGTATGTTTTGTTGGTCATATATCAAATTACAATCTAAATGTTAGTCCAAGGAGCAAGATCCATAGAATTCATGCATAATTGTCTAGACACCGAAACAACCCTGCAAAATTACAATTAGAGCATGGCTGTTATCTGTCACTTATGCACCAAATGGAATGTTGAATGGGAGAATCCAAAAAATCGTTCACCTGTTAACACATTGCATTTATTAGAATGCTAATAATTATCAATTTGGCAATTGAATAAGTGATATGCTATTCTTGTGGAACTGAAACTGAGTAATTGGTAACTACTAGCTAAATATTCCAAACTACAGATGGTAAGTAACTAGGAATTCCCAAAACCGGAATGAAATAACCTTCTAGGATATACTATATAGAGCTGGCCATAAGGAAAGGGATTGGTATGTGAAATTACATATTGGGTTTTTTCTGGGATTAATTTACAGCCAAGATTGAATATGTGAATCTCTTTTTTTTTTTTGGCAGAATTGTAGTTGTGTATCTCCTAATTACATGGCACAACAATTTGATATCAATGAGAAAATGAGGGCCATACTCATTGACTGGCTAATTGAGGTAATTTTTTCACTTTCTTAACAAAAAAAAAAAATGGATCTACCTTTTTTGCTTATATAATTAATGTTCTATGAATTTTGATTTTATTAGGTGCATGACAAATTTGGACTGAGAAGGGAGACATTGTTCCTGACTGTAAATCTAATTGACAGATTCCTAGCCAAGGCAACTGTGATTAGAAAGAAGCTTCAATTAGTAGGACTAGTTGCTATGCTATTAGCTTGCAAGTATGAGGAAGTTACTGTCCCTATTGTGGAAGATTTGATCCTTATTTCAGACAGAGCTTATACTAGACAGGAAATTATTGAAATGGTAATTATCCTCAAAACTCACTAATAAATGAGAAATATATTCCACACGGCAAAGAATTGTTATCATATATAATCACTCACTACTTTAACATTCTTCCTGTCTCATGATGTCTTTTACATATGGCAGGAGAACCTCATGCTCAACTCGCTTCAGTTTAATATGTCACTACCAACTCCCTATGTATTCATGAACAGATTTCTCAAGGCAGCTGAGTCTGATAAGAAGGTTTTGATTTATTTATTCTTCTTTTGCTAATTAAATTTTCCGCGACTTATCTTAATACAATAAATTTTGATAATTCTTCTTTCCTATTTCTTTTGCAGCTTGAGATCCTATCGTTTTTCCTGGTCGAGCTTTCGCTGGTGGAGTATGAGATGATGAAGTTTCCACCATCTCTGGTAGCTGCTGCTGCAGTTTACGCTGCTCAATCTACTCTCTATGGCTTCAAAAACTGGAACAGAACCTGCCAGTGGTACAGTGACTATTCAGAAGACCAGCTCTTGTAAGTAAAACTAAAGATCAATCCTTTTAATTCCATTTTCACTAAACATAAAAAAACTAGAATTTTGGTATGAGACACGGATTCTGAAGACCAAAATCTTGAATGTTATACTTAAAATGTATATGAAGCTGTCGATATGTAACCTTAAAAGCAAACAAGTCCCCAATGTGGATGATATACTTTATGTGACGGTGATTTAAATGCATACAAGAACTATAATTATTGTTATTGTTTATTTATATATATACATCACAATTTTGACGCCGTAACTTCATATAAAGCGGTTGTTGGTATGCAACTTTAACAAAAACACAAATAAGTCCTCAATGTGGATACAGAACTAGAATTGTTGTTATTATTTATTTAATTAATTGTTATTTTGGGGGTGATGTGTGGCAGGGAATGTTCAAGGATGTTGGTGGGGTATCAACAGAAGGCAGGAACAGGGAAGTTAACTGGGGTTTATAGAAAGTACAGTACATCAAAGTATGGATACACATCAAAATGTGTTCAACCAGCTACATTCTTATTAGAATAACACAGGGCCATGTACAGAAGCAGCTTTGCTAACAAACTCTCTATACATGACTTGGGTGGATAAAATTGGGTTTGGTGGAAAATAAGTTGGCAACTTGGGTTGCGCTTAGAAATGGTATTTTTTAAGGCTTAACCTTGGTTGTTTAACCCCATTAACAGCCATAGTGAATTTTTAATTTCATTGTTGTAATTCAGAAACTCCACATTTTCCCCGGTTGATATGGCAATTCAAATAATCATCTCTCTCTAGCTCTCTCCCCCCCTTTGATGACACTGCAACCTTGGTTGTTTAACCCCATTAACAGCCATAGTGAATTTTTAATTTCATTGTTGTAATTCAGAAACTCCACATTTTCCCCGGTTGATATGGCAATTCAAATAACCATCTCTCTCTAGCTCTCTCCCCCCCCCCCCTTTGATGACACTGCACCAACTAGTGATAATTTCTAATTTTTTGCATAGGAGGAAATATTTAAGATTTCAAGGAATCAATTTCAAAGAATCCTTTCTTTTTTGGTCTTTGACGGGACATGGAATTTAGAAGATTGTTGTGTAACTACGATAGTGCTAAGTCAAAAAGAAATTATAATATTTCTTTTTCTCAGATTTACTAACAATATTTCTTTTCCTAGAATTTCAAAGAAAAGAAAAAATAAATCTAAAAAATACGGCTAATGAAAATTGCACTTTGAAAAGGCAATTTTAATTTAATTTTTAAGTGATTTCAAGAAAAACCCTCGCCTAATTCAAAACAAAATCACGCCTCTTAAAGAGGAATTTTTATCTTGAAAAGAAATTAATATTTCTTTTTCTCGGATTTACTAACAAAATTTCTTTTCCTAGAATTTCAAAGAAAAGGAAAAAAAAAAGCAAAAAAAAAAATGAAAAAAATCTAAAAAATATTGCTAATGAATCAAAATATTGAAGCTGCAAATGCCGAAGTCGAGCTTGAAATAAGATTTGTACGGAATCACTTACGAAGATGTTGCATGTTTTTTATTCTCTAGCTTCATAATTTATATAATTTACCTAGTTATCAGTCTGTTGGAAGTGTATAATTATCAGCTTTAGTGAAACTTCTAATCTAACATATATTAATGCAGAAATCTCATAAGTATGCAGCTTGGTGCAAATTTGGTGATAAGTGGACGATATATTTACGTTATATATATAAATAATAAATATATTATAATACTAATAAATGAGAAAGAGAGAGAAATGGAAATCCTGGTGAGAGAAATAGAGGTAGTGGAAACGTGAAAAATTTCAAAAGTTCTTATGACTGCAATTCAATACATATTATGGATAAGCTATGCAAAATTTTTCAATTCGAAACTATTTATATATTTTGAAAAATTATTTTAAAATTTGCAATAACAAAGCATTTTATTAAGAAAGTAGTATGAATCATAAATATTTTAGCAAAATAAAATTATTACATTAAAGTGCATGTAAAATAATGTTTTATTAAAATAATGTTTTATTAAATATTTTATTAAATAATGTTTATTTAAAATTTCAAAATTACCTTATTTAGAATATTTTACTTAAAGTGCATGTAAAATAACCCTTAGAAATATTTTTCTAAAAAATTCTAATATAATTTAGTACGTTTAATAATTAAATGAGAATCGAATTAACAAAATGCACTCATCGATGAGAATATTGGAAGAAAGAGGGAAAGAAAGAAAGAGAAGAATAATGTTTACTTAAAATTTCAAAATTACCTTATTTAGAATTATAATTAAAATTTTATTTAAATAAGAAAGTAGTATGAATCATAAATATTTTAGCAAAATAAAATTATTACATTATAGTGCATGTAAAATAACCCTTAGAAATATTTTTCTAGAAAATTCTAATAATAATTAAATGAGAATCAAATTAACAAAATACACTCATCGATGAGAATATTGGAAGAAAGAGGGAAAGAAAGAAAGAGAAGAATAATGTTTACTTAAAATTTGAAAATTACCTTATTTAGAATTATAATTAAAATTTTATTTAAATAAATAAGTAAAAATAATTAAGATCTTATTTTGACGATTTGCTTTAATAATATATATATAATACTCTATTGGCATAACTACACTATCTTCAATACATCTAGCACCATATATCATCATTTTGAGGATTGTACCACCACCAACATCAGGATGTACAACCCTATTTCGTGGCACAATGCTATTACAATTACAGCAATATCGATACCACTATAAATACAAGTGAACTCTATGTAATATTACAACTGACTCAACCATTATCAATAACAATTAACACAACACAACAATTATCACGATAATCGAGAAATAACCTCTCTTGAAGGTCCGCCTTAAGCCGTTTTCTCCGAACGCTCACCATCTCTTGCGCCAGAACTACTTGCTCCTTGCCCTAAGCACCACCATCACAAAGCATCAACATCATGGTGGTATGAATCTAATTCGAGTCCCTGGGTCACACAGTTTCGTTTTATTATCTAGATCTCTCTCTTACTAAACAATAGTCTTCCCTAGAGAGTTTCGCTGGAGTGGTCTTTACTTCTTAAATGCCATCTGTCAACGTCATAATCCATGGTAATAGTGCTACTAGCACAATCGTTCACAAAATCATCTTACCATCAACCAACACTACCACTATTACCATCAACCAACACTACCACTATTGCAACCGTTGTGACTGCCTCCTACCTACTATAGTCTACTCAGTCTTCAACAACGTACATAATCATACTTGCTTCTACTGTCAACACCACCACCACTTCCTGGCATCGGATTGCTATCACCTCCATATATCTTTACCACGATCCCAATTTGGACTGATCTAGTGGCATATAAATCTAGCATAATTAATCTAGTGGCATATAAATCTAGCATAATTAATCGAGTTTTGATTTTACATTTACATTTATGGAGAATTCAGAATACTACATTTCTTTTCTTTTCTTTTCTTTTTTTCTTCCTTTTAATATCATTTTCAAAGGATGTGAGTCTTCGATTTTATACATGATGGTAAAAATGGGAGGCAATTTTTCTCGTTGTTGAACCCGTGGGATGAAGGGGTAGAGAGGGAGGGAGCTAATTTACAAGGGTTTTGTTCCTTTAGTCTTTATACGCCAAGGTGAATTGGCAATACTATGAAGAACTGGTGATCTTTCTTGAGTCGTAACATATTTGCAGATATTATAAATAAGAAATGCCGACTGTACTTTCGTTCTCTCGATTCTGATTGGCATATGCATTCTCACTTTTGATTACTTTACAATTTCTGAATACATTGACAAAGGTTACAAGAACAAAAATGAAGTGACTGCAAACGTATACCAGATTCCATACACTGAAATTGTCTCTGGTCTTCCAAGCTGAATCAAGATATCGATCTCTGATCATTAAAACTGGATGTCCACCGAAGTTGCTCTTCTTGCTGCTATGAAAATGAGAATCTAGAGAAAAGTGAGAGGGAAGATCCCTGGGAGTCACTTGTAGGGCTTGGTTGGGCATCTGTAGAAGCACGATAAGCTTGTTGGCATTTCTGTGTCTGCAGATATAACAAAGTAACATGCCATAAATCGGCTGAGTGAAAACAAGTGCTACGATTACTCCAATAACTATTGACACTCATATATTCCGGTTCTAGCAGCTTTAGCTATTGAAGGATGAATGAATTGCTACTGGAATATTTTGGTGGTTTTCAAAGAAAGTTAACGACTCTGCTTTCATCTGTATATCATCAAAAGGAAGTACAAATCGCAAATTCAAGTCCACTCTTTTAAGCTAACCAGAGATATTTACAGGGAAAACAAGAATTCACCTCTTCAGGGCTAAATTGAAGAAGCATCGCAAGAACTGGCAGTAAAGCTTCCACCTCGCCTGTTTTCATTAAATAGGCAAGACAAAAGAGCTAAGTACACAACAAACCCAAAAGGAGAAAAGAAATAAAAGCGGATCAAGGCAATGGCACTAAGATATTAGTTAAGAAGCCGTCTCCACCTGTTTCGAGGAGCTTCAGGACAACATTCTTTAAATATGTCATGTCAACCCCTTCTCTCTTCTGTGAACGTTCCATATTCCGGAGCTCAACCTTCAACATGGCCACCTGCACCATTGTGTTGAAATCCAGCATCAAGAGAGAGAAGAAACAGATTGAAGTACCAGACGCTATAACCTTGAATTACAGAAAATATAAAAATTTGAACTCATGAAATCATATATGAATAATGTTGGTCTTAGATATGAATTTGAACTCATGCATGAAAAGCAGGTGCAAACATTGGTCTCAGATATGAATAATGTTGAACAATGACCACATGCAATCATGCAGCCCCAAAAAGCAAAAATAGCATTCTATAGATAAAGGATCAACGATATAATCTCTCAAAGCACTAGTTCCTTTAAGATCAATCAAGCGAAATTCCACACAAATCTTCCCTCTTGAAGACCTCTAGTTTCTGTTAAAATGTAATAAGTTGAGGGATTGTGGCAATGTGCATTCTCCTTATGGACGTACATCAACAAATCACCCATGAGAATCTATGTGAACTCTCATACTAGCTCATGAATTCAATAATCAGTGCTAAAAGAACCCTTTCTAATCTCTCCATATATTCAACATTTAGTTCTACAGGAATCTGCATTTGTGGGTATGGAATGCCAACCATCACTTGCATATAACTTTTAAGATGGTTTCCCAATGTATGATGCTATTACTATCTTGTCATGTAGTCCACTAAACATAAAAATAAATTTAGAAAAACTAATCACCTGCTGATTGTGAAGAAGATTTTCATGTTCAAGCTCCTCTATCTCCTCCTGAATAAAAACAATGTCAGGACAGAAATATTCACTAGAGCATGAACTTCTAGTGGATCAGCTGGAAAGCAAACCTGAAGTGCTAAAATATGCCGCTGAGATTGAGCAAGCTCCTCCTCTCTCTGAGCTTGCTGCCTTGCCAAAAGCTAAGGATTACAAATAAAAACTAGGATCAGGTCATCAGTAGCTTTTAGACAATTCTGGATTCAACTATTAAGTGTTAAAATGACAAGGGATCAAATTTAGAGTCATCCATAGATTTAAAAATTTGATTATTTCCACGTGATATAATTATAAGGAGTTTGAAGGTCTTATATTGACCAAAATGATGGTAAACAATTCAAGAGAAGACGTGCATACCAGAATTTGCTGTTCAGCTACAGAGGCACTCATGTCCTGTTTCGGCAAGACTGCAACAATGTGACATTTAAAAAAGGCACGTCATAACTAGCTATAAGGATTTGGGGACTGTTATACAACAAACAAACAATATGAAACTCATGCTATAATGTACAACATAAAGATTTATCTAAGCAAATAGAGATGGTTCAGTGGAAGTCCGTATACCTGTGTTGTAACCATCACTGTGGCCAGCCTGATATAATACACCATACTATAAGTCAAGGAAGATTTAGAGGGAACAGAAAAACAGCATCAAGGCTTTGCAAAATAAAACACAACTTTAAAAGGAAAAACAAAACATACTGGCATTGTTGAGTCTCTTGACTCCAGAGATCGTTGAAGACTTTTGGTATCATCTATTAGCCTAGAGATTTCTTTATCCTTCTCCTCAATCATTCTATCAGCAAGATCTCGAAAAGAATCATGCTCCTCCTAGAAGTTTGAAACTGGTTAAATAGTGAGGCAAAGATCACATGAAAGGTTCAAAGAAGACAACCAACCTTTAGAGTTTTGTAACGCAATTTAAGCTCGTCTAGCTCTTTTTTCCAATCTTGCCCACAAGCTGCTTCATTTTCAGTCTTCAATGTCTCACATCTTACTGCATTATTCAAAAATTTGTTGAGAATTGCCCAGGCAAAATAAGTCTTTTTTTGGAAAAGGACTAACACTATGGAACATTCAAAAGAGACTCAAAGGTGGAAACACAAGGCTGTCTAATATCATCAATGTGGTAAAGTAAAAAAATATCAATTAGAAAGTTGATTTCAACACAAAACTTGGCTCAAATAGAGGTAGTCGAGTTTCTCTCTCTTCAAGATGTAGAGAGAGAAAATTCTCCCTACTTTTCTGATTTTCCCTCTATCAACCCCACCACCTCCTCTCATCTCCTCCCCTTAACCCCCTCAGATCTGTTGCACCTATTCTACCCCCCTTTTCTTTCCTCTCGCTACTTTCCCCTACCCACCTCCGCCTACTCCTCTACAGAGTGCTAAGTAGTCTTGTGTCTTCTAGTCCTCCCAAGTTGGTAGCCTAGTTTCTTAGCTTGGCGGTCATTTGGTTTTATCATGAGGACCTTCGTCTGTAGGAATAGGAAAGTATCTTTTGGAGTAGCTCTAGCGCCACCTAATCTAGTGGATGGCCCGAGCAAGTTGAGGAAGCGGAAAGTCAAAAAAGCGTCTCCACTAGCAAACCATGGTGGCTCCCCTAAAGAGAGTAGTATTGCAGTTTCTGGTATTAGGACTACGAAAACCAAGACAGGTTCCAGCTCGACATCTAAGGCAATGACCGTGGCTAGTCAGCTTTCACATGGAGTCTGCTATTAGGACTGAAAAGTCTATGCAGCAGGTGGAAGGGAAAAGTAATCCAGCTACCAAATCAAGCTCGAGTCCAATGTTCAAGGAACAAAAGCAAGATAGGCCACTTCCCTTTTTGACTGGAGGTTAGAGCTCCACAAGTGAGTCAACTCTTAGGAAAATGACAAAAATCGCAAATGACGTAGAGAGCTCAGCTCTCTAAAGACAGGCAAACCAGGAAACGAGAAGCAAACAAGCACCTAAAAAACTACCATCTTTTGCCCAAGTGATTTCTCAAAACACCCCAGCTTCGCTAAGATTGTTGGTAGATGTCTCTTTAGACTACTACGCCTCATCCAAGATAGGAGATTTAATCTGTGTGGAGCACTTCAACAAGTTTTGTGAGGAGGCGGAACTAGTTGATGCCAAAACTAGTGGTCCCCTCTAACCTCCTCTTAAGACGGCTAGACCGCTTTCTGGTCAATTGAGTGTGGCTTTTAACCTTCCTAAACTGTGATATGAGGATATGTGCCCCAGAAATTTTTTATCATAGCCTGATCATGACCTACCTTGGCCATTTGATGCCGAAAAGGAAAACCCCCTTTAAGTTCTTTGATTTCTAGAGCAAGGATTCGAGATTCCTTCCCTTGGTGGAAGGGATGTGGAATAAGTGTGTAGAAGAAACCCCCATGTTTAAATTGGTCTCTAAGTTAAAGTTGCTAAAGAGAGAGTTGAGGGAACTAAATAAGGAACACTATTCAGATATGTCTAAGAGAGCTTCCCAAAGCTTATCTACTTTACAAAGCATTCAACTTTCCAACCAAGCCGACCCTCCAAATGCAAACTAGGAACTAAAGAAAATGAAGTACAAAGAACACTACCTATTAGATGTTGTTGAGGAATCCTTCCTTAAACAAAAATCAAGAGAATCTTAGTTAAAGCTGAGAGACAGAAATTCGTCTTTCCTCTTTCTCTCATTGAAGTTGAAACAAGCCAAAAATAGTATCCAATCTATTGTGATAGAAGACAGCTCACGGCTAACCAATAGGAGCGACATCAAGGAAGGGGTTATCTCCTTCTTCCAAAGCCTATTGAACCAACTAAGGACTATGCCAAGAAACCAAGATACGGTCTCTTCGCTTGTGGAAAGAAGGATTACAACAAGAGATTGGATCTACTCATTAAACTAGTGGACAATACAAAAATTAAGGAGGCTCTGTGGTCTATAACCATAAACAAAGCGCTTGGTTCGAATGGCTTTAATGCCCTCTTTTTCCGTTTAACATGGCATATCATCGATGAAGAGGTTAGCGTGGCAATCAAAGATTTTTTGCATCAGGGAAGTTATTGAAGTCTATAAACTCCACCTATCTTACGTTGATTCCTAAGGTGAATGCCCCGGAATCCTTCATGGATTTCCACCTTATCTCATGCTATATTGCGCTCTATAAATGCATTTCCAAGATCCTTGCTAACCGCTTAAAGAGTGTTCTCCCAAAGCTAGTAGGAAAAGAGCAATCTGCATTCATTAAAGGAGGAAGAATTATGGACAATGTCCTAATAGCACAAGAATTAATGAAGGGTTACCACAAAGATGCTCATGGTGTGAGATGTGCAATGAAAGTAGACATTAAAGAGGCCTATGACCACATCAATTGGGCCTTCTTGGAGAGCCTTTTACACACTCTTAACTTTCCACCTATCTTTGTAAAGTGGATTATGGCTTGCATATCTTCACCTAAATTTTCTATTTGCCTCAATGGTGAACTATCGGGTTTCTTTGCCAGCAACCGAGGACTAAGGTAAGGGGACCCTATCTCTCCTTACCTTTTCGTCCTGGTTATGGAGATCCTCTCATGCATCTTACGCAAAGTTAGTGATCTTCAACGATTTAGTCAATCACTAGCACTGTAGGATAGGAAAATTGAACTACCTCTACTTCGCTGTTGACATTCTCATCTTCTCCAAGAGTGATGTCAACTTGGTTAAGCTTATTAACCAGGGACCACAATCTTTCACACGACTCTCGAGTCTCCATGCCAGCTTGTCCAGGAGCAATATCCTCTTTAGCGGAGTTTCTTAAGATGTTAAACACCAAATTTTATCGATGACTGGTTTCAAGGAGGGGCAACTACCAATAAAATACTTGGGGATCCCTCTTACTTCTGCTAGAATCAACAAAGGTCACTGCTAAATCCTGGTAGAATTGTTCACTTCTCAGATTAATTGTTGGTTTACCGAATCCTTATCTTACACAGGTAGGGTCCAATTAATTAGAAGTATCCATTTCTTGCTACAAGTCTACTGAGCATCTATGTTTGTCCTTTTGAAAAGGATCTTAAGAGAGTTACAAACTAAGATGATGAGATTTCTATAAAATAGTACAGATGAAACAAAAGCTAAAGCCAAAGTTTCATGAGAAGATATTTGCTTTCCAAAGAGTGAAGGGGGATTGGGCATAAAGGATATCACCCTTTGGAACAAAGTAGCCCAACTAAAGCATATTTGGTTCTTGAAGAGCGACCCAAATGGCTTATGGCTAAGATAGACAAGAGAAGAATTGTTAAGAGGATGAAACTTTTGGTCCATTCCCAACCCTTCACAAAGTTCTTAGCCATGGCGGAAGAGCCTCCAAGCTAGAAGATGGGCATGGCCACTTTTCTCTTGGGGCATCAGAAATGGAAGAAATATCTCCCTTTGGTATGACTTATGGCATCCGAATGGCCCTCTTGTACATTAGATTAGAGAGAGGAGAATCTATGCCATGAACTAAAGCAAAGAAGCAAGGTGGGTAAGTGACATTATAGAAGGACCAAATTGGCATTGGCCGGAAGGGAACACTTGGGACACCATTAAATCCAACTTACCCCATACTATAAAGCCAAAGGAAGGGGTTAACGACATCTTCATTTGGAATGTTGACCCAAGACAAGGTTTCTCGATTAAGTCAGCCTATATCAGAGGAGACATTAGTCTACTTCTTAGCATCCCGTGGTATGGAACAAATCCAACCTTCCATGACACTTCTTTATTTTGTGGCTTGCAACCAAAGAAAGACTCCTTACGCAGGACAAGCTATCACAATGGGGCATTCTATCTCAAAACCGATGTTTCTTATGTGCATTAGAGAAAGAGAACCACTAACACCTCTTCATCTCATATGAGTTCACTAAACTAGTATGGGCAGGACTCCAACATCATCTCTCCCATCCATGGAACCTTCATTCTTGGATTGTCTCTATACAAGCTCTTATAGGCCTTTTCACTTAGATTGGATCCAAAATAAGAAGGGGGGCTCCATTAGTGGTATTCTGCAGTATATGTAAGGAAAGGAATTCTAAATGACTAGGTTACTACGTGGTACTCCTACCCCAGCAAATATTCTAATTAGGTCCACTTTGTCATACTTGGATGTATAGTTATGCGCTCCTAGCGCCTTCCAAGTTCGTCAACCACATTTGGTTGTTTTGTTAATATGGAAAACGAACTTAGCCTCTCTTGTACATCTCTTTTGTTATTAATACAATACCAACCTTATCCAAAAAATAAAAAAGACTATGGAACAGAAAAAAGAATGATGTAGATATTTACTTCGCCATGTTTCTTCCAAGTTTTGAAGATCTGCTTCCCAAGCTTCTTTATCTTTCTGATGACGAGCAGTAATGGAATCAAATTTCATTTCTAGATTCTTGATCTGCTGATTTGCAGTATGAAGAGCTGCATCCCTGCCATAACTCACAAGTTACCACCAGAATATGTCAAAAGAAGATTCAGGAAAAGTTCGTAAGCAGAATCATTGAATCTTTGAATGCCTTGGTAATTATTAACTTTGACATGCAGTAGCAATCATAATGATTCTGTACCTCTCTGCTAGCTCTTTATCATGGTTAGCTAAAGCTGTCTGAAGATCTTGATTAGCCTTGTCCCTATCTGCAGATGCCAGCAATATTTCCTTTTCAGCCTCCTGGAGGATCGCATATGACAATATTCGGATAAATACTTAAGAGTAAATCAGCCCATTTCAGCTTCACAGTCTAGAAGGAGAGTAGAATTAGGCACCTTAAGTGCTTCTTCAAGAGCTTTAATTTGTTCGGTGTCTTGAGCTGCAGCTAGCTCGGCATCCTTTTTTTGGAGAAGTGCATGTGCACGAACCTTGTAAGATGAAAATTCACTTTGTATGCGATTTATCTGCAAGATATATTACACAAAAGACGCAATCATCAGCAATCATAAGTTCGAACGATGTTTTAATATTACTGAACATATAGAAGAAGCTTCGTCATATAATCACTAAAAGGGTATGACATTCTGCTGCCAAACAACAAAAAATAAGAGTGAACAATATTGCATAGCAGGTTCAGTTGAAGAATGGATTCAGATATATATGGCATAGATCCATCTCTCCAACTCCAATAAGGACTTTGGAGCAGTGGAATATCCTCCAAGCGCTGAATGCTAGTAACAGTGCATTCAAAATTATAGACGCATCATCTAGTGAATAAATCTGCCAGTATAAGCATGACTATAAATCTACATGCAACAATGTTTCTTCCTGGATAGAATTCATTAATTGCCAGTGCCCAACAGATAAGACTAACTTTTTTCCTTTGGTTTGGGGAGGATGGACACCAAAAAAAATCTAGTCTAGTGAGCTTTGTTAACAAAAATAAAGATGAATACTGGCAATAAAATAAAAAATGCCACTCGTGAGAGGCACTTCTCTAAATCAAGAATATTGATGGATGCGGTCTTTGACAGATTGCACAGTATGAAATAGCTAGATCAGTAGGTGCAGTCGTACAGAACCATTTACACAATTTCCTACATAATCCAATCAAGGGAACTTCCAAAAAATCTACAGAGAATATCACTCTCTTTGCCATTAGCAGGAATTGAAGAGAACAAATAAGACTAACTGTTCTGTTGGTAAATCAAGATAAGCATCAAAATAGAATTCCCCTCCTTTTTCTGTGTTCCCAACTACCATTTCAATTTCAAATTAGATATTGCAGGGAAAGGTAGTACCTCTTCATTGGCAGCTGCAAGTTCAGCATCTTTAGCATTCAATATCTGGGTTTGTGAAGACACATCAATTTCGAGCTGACCTGGTAAATACTACACAATGAGTATTTCTTTTAAGTTTTCATCATCAAATATTTTCTGGAGACAAAGACACATACTTCTTAGTTTAGCCACTTCGACTTCAGCACGTATACTATTACTCTCTGCAATTTCAAGTTTTGCTTTGAGGGCCTCACAAGCAGCTTCCCAGATTTCTTTTTCTTTTTGCTGTATAAAGAATATTTAGTGATGGAATTTGTTACAGACAAGAAATCAGCTCTTGACACAAAATATGACATGCCAACAAGACAGCAATTACATCAACTCTGCAATAAGCAATCCCGAATACTGTACTAGTACAAAAGGTGCATAATGAATGACTAAGGTTGCTTCACATATTGATTATTACAAAGGCATGGGTATGGTGGTTGATAGATGTAACACTACACAGAAGGATCAAGACAATGAAGGCATGCAGCTGATGGATGATAACAGAACTCTAGACCATGTAAAGATTGATTGATGCTGAATCATGATTCATAAGTCAGAATGGATGTGTTCAAGAAAAACAATGCAGATTATATAAGATCATTTGCCTAGATAATAAATTTTTGAGTTGTGACTTGTTGTAATAACTAGATTATACATGCTCACTCTTCAATTGGATAATATCTCCTTTTATAGATTCTGTAGCAGCTTTAAGCCTTGCAGCTTCTCCACTTGATGCTGCTTCAATCTCAGCAATCTTGGATTCTTTTTCTGCAACTAATACCTGCCAAAGAAGATAGCACCAGAGTTTACACAATTAGCTTCAAGCATTTCTCAACTAACCAAATTTTAACAGCAGGAAATACACTACAAGATAGATTGAACAGATATCATGCAAGACACATGCCATCCTGTTGTAAGTTGTAAGCATCATGTCTACTTTCTTTACAGCTTCATTCTACTTTCAAAATGCATCATATAGAGGAAATACACAAATAGCAGATGCTCTCACCTGCAGCGAAGATATAATTTCAGTTGCTTTGCTTCTGTCTGATGTGGCATCAGCAAGTTGAGATTCTAACTGCTCTATGTTCTGATAAAGAAGATCGGAAATAGAAAGGCTGAGTGGAAGTTTTTGCACAACTATGATTAAAGAGGTCAGATAAGCGTAACAAATAAAGACTACATCCAGACATAGTTAGGCACATTACCTTTTGATGCTTAGCAGTGAGCTCAGCTAGAGAAGCTTGTTTCTTTTCATCAGCAGCCCTTAGTAATCCTCGCAAGTCTTCCAACATCTACGGACAAGCAGAAAATGGCAAACATACATGATCAAGGATTATCTTCTTTAGCTTTCTAGTCCTTATTTGGTAGTGTCCTACTTAGATGGCATAATATCATACTTAAGGCTGCAAACAAGCCGAACCACTAACCAGTTTGGCTCACTTTAAGCACGCTTTGCTTAGTAAACAAGCTAAGCTTGACCTCTTGTTTAGTCTCATGAGCCAACTCATTTAGGCTCATGAGCTATCTATAAAATTAAAATCCAAAAACTAATATTTATATTTATATATATAATATGATATGAGATAATATATAATATATGTTATAATTTTTCTTCACTATTCATTAATTTATTTATATATTTATTTATTTATTTTTTATATTTAAACTTGCGAACAAGCTTGAGCTTAGCTTGCTTTAAGCTAGGCTGGACTCGAGCTCTATTGATTTAAGCCTGATTTGTAAATGAGTTAAGTTTCAACTCAAAATAAAATTTGTTTATCTAGATAAGCCAAACTCGAGCCTAAAATTTTTAAATTTGTCAAAACCCAACTCAGCTTGAGCTCTATAATTTTTAAATAAGCTGAGCCTGAGTCTTTAAAAGTTTAGCTTATCACACTAGCATATAGTATATAGTATATAGACAAAACATCTAAATTTCATCATTGCTAATGCTTCACTATACCTTGATGTTTCAAGTGGCAAATCCACATCACCAATATTAAAATTATAATCAATGTACCACCAACATATCATGTGTGCTCTCCATGCATCAATTGCAAAACCCCACTGTACCTTCTTTTTTTTTTTTTCCTAAGAGAAATAAAGCTATATATTGGTCTAGCTTTACATTAGAATATAGAGGACGGATATGCATATAAGTTGGTAAAAGTACTCTCAAGAAGGAAAGATTGTAGTGTCCCTTTGTTAAAAGCCAAGCAGATTGATCTCCTTTGACGATATCTAATTTGAGACACTTTTGGCTTTTCTAAATGCTAGACATAAATAAAGCTATTCCTTTTGAAAGAAGCAATTTCTGAGGAAGCTAGTAGCACCTAAGCAACTGACGTGTTAAATTTTGACATTGTGCAGTGCACAGATCTTTTATTGAATTGATAGTGGCAAACATTTCATAAGGCTCCAGAAATATCTGTTCAATACTTTCCTAAATGTGTAATAACTGAAAAAAATCAGTCATAATACACTATATTATTACTGCATAAGGTTATCCTTTCTACTACTGAACTATCCAACTTGAACTTTAGTCCATCTTAATAATGGTTCCAAATTCAGCACTTCCCCTTCTGGCGAAGTATTAAATATTAAACTCAACTTTCAAAAAATTATGTATTCAATCAGAAAGTTTATAGGATAAAGTGCTTAAATTGAAAATGCATGTGACCACGGGCACTGGCTCCCATAATTCAGGGATGAAATTCATTACCTAATGTAGTATGTTCCCTCTTTTAACTGCTATTGTCAAACAGCCAGACAAGAAGTTTTAGTTTTAATCATACTCCACTTTTTACATAAACTTTTTGGAAATACAATTGCATCTGCACCTTTTAACATTCTTTCCCCTGAACTCAAATTAATTTAAGTATAGGAGAGGCCACAACTGAAGGACATAATTAAAGAGACCATCCCAGAAGCATCAAAAAGCATGAATAAAGAATAAATAAATAACAAGTTTCAATAGCCATTTCTTGCAGGCAAAGACATCAGTACATAATGAAAGGGCAAGACAGAAGCATTTCCTCAAAGATAGCTACAGCATATGCCGATGTACATGTAAAAAGAATAAAAAGCTTTAAATTATGAAGTAAGGAACGGAAGGAAAAAAAGAAAAAAATAACAAAATAATAAGATTGAGCCACAGAGCGATCACGGTTCAATTACCTGTTCTTTCTCTGCAAGTGTTTGTTGCAATGAATCAATGGCAAGTTGTTTAGGTTGCACAGAACGGCGCAACTCTTCATTTTCATCCCGAAGTCTACACGAAACAAACTCTTCTATAATTATTGAAGACATTGAAAGAGAAGAA
This sequence comes from Lumnitzera racemosa, assembly GCA_024138005.1. Lineage (NCBI taxonomy): Eukaryota > Viridiplantae > Streptophyta > Magnoliopsida > Myrtales > Combretaceae > Lumnitzera > Lumnitzera racemosa. Next base: position 11,950,812 of record JAMXBC010000008.1, on the reverse strand, counting down.
GTCAGGAAATATGTTATAGAACCAATATTTATGTCAGAGAAAGTCATCTGTGGGAGCTAGTTACAAGCTTTTCCTTATATAGTTGTTGAGACCAAGACATGAGGGGTTTTCACTGATCAATTGAGACCTTGCTGAAAAACCTATATGAAATGAGTCCATATTTCCATAAAATGCATTGGAAGATTAAAACTATCCTTCTCTAAATGGAAGCCACTCTGAAAATTCAGTCTCTGCACAAGAGCACAATTAACTTCTCTTTAATTCAGGTGTACAGTTAATGGTATAGAAACTTTACTTGTTGCAAGTACTTCTTAACTGCTGCCTTTCTGCATCCATTGCTTTCAATGCTTCATTTGCTTGTTGACGTGTACGCTCCATCTCCTGTTGCAATGCTACTTGTATGGATGCTGCTTGCTCTCCTTTTTCATTCACTTCGCGAAAACGAGCCTCAAGTTCGTCTTTTTCCTGAAATCAAACATCCCCAGATCACACCAATGGTTAAGCACGATCTCTGCCATAAAAGGAGCAATAGATGCAGCAGCAATCAAAATATTAGGCAGTGATACTAAGACATAAATTGAGGAAATGAAATCTAGTGAGGATTCACCTTTTGAATCTCTTGAATACGTTGCTTTGCTCTTTTATGGAGTCTACTAAATTTAGAATCAAGTTCAGAGTGCTTGTCTTCACGCTCTTTTATCTCTTGATCCATCTTCTGTTGAACTACATGAAGGCCCATCTACTTAATAAAAGATAAGAAAATAAAATGGCACAAATAATAACCCTTGCACATGAAAAATCACAAAGACTGAAAAAAATCAGACCTTCAGCAAGCTTCGCAGACAGCTCCTGGGCTCGAGCATCTGCCTCTGAATGAGCTGTTCTGAGGTGCTTCAAAGCTTCCTCAGCTGCACCTCGTGTTTGTTTTTCCTCTAAGAGTTCACAATTCAAGGTTTCTACCATCTCATGGAGTTGCTTCACTTCTTCTTGTTCCTCTCTGTTTGCTCTTCCTTCGTGCTCAGGCCCCCTCTGCTCCAACTGAAGACCTTTAAAAGCCTCGAGGTGAGACTTGAGGTACTCATTTTGAAGTTTAAGCTCAGTAACCATTACCACAAGCTCGTCATGACTATTTTCAGAACCCCGGTTCACTTCACACAATCCATTCTCCTTTACAGCAGCAACAGTACTCTCATGACTGGCATCACTCATCCGGTTGTCCACTTTCAACGAATCCTCCTGAACACTCTCCTGTGATTCAGTAACTCCAACCTCAACCTCAGTATCACTGCCTTCCATAGACATTGCAATGCTGTTTCAGATTAAGCACTCCAGATCATAAATTTGCAGCAAACAATCCTTACCGATGACAACCTAAAAGTTAGTTACACCTTTCTCAATATCACTGCCGAATAAATACATGATTCAACACTCCATTCCAAACACTAATTAAACTTCGCCACAAGCCTACAATGTCCATCGGCACATGGCATCACTTAGTAACTAATTTCCACTCATGCATTAGTTCTATAACTAATTTAATATTTCCAAATCAACAGTGATTTCGCAACATAAAGCCAAATCGGATCGTAGCGATTCAATAACTGATTAAACCCTAAATCCAATCCGAAATTCAAATATCAATAACCATTCGAATGAGAAGCACTGACCATACCTTTGAACTGATGCAATTGAGAGTTGCCGATGAATCTGGAGAGCTAACGAAGATCAAATCACACCCGTGATTGATTCGGAGTCGGGAACTGTTAGAGATCCGATCGGTGTCCCTTTGGGAGGAGATCTCGCATTTTTCAGTCATTCACTCTTTCGCGGGGAGATTCTCAAAACGCACCGCCTCCATCTCCAACCGGCTATAGGCTATGGCTATTGACTCTCTCCTAACATATAAGGGAGGAGTAATAAGTTCTGTATGGAGTTCCAGAACCGGCTATCCCTTCCATATAGAAAACCGGTTCCATCATTTGGGACCGTTTCCAAACCACTAGGCGAAGCCACTTTCCATTCTTAAACCGGTTGCACAACACTCAGTCCCATAAGTACTTTTTTTCCCCCTTTCAAGAAAAATATTGATCAACCTCGTGGTTTTAATTTCGATTTCAATAGATTGCAGCTGGTTTTTAATTACTAAAATCATCATTCTTATAATTTATCTGAATTTCGATAGCAACTTGAATAAAAACATAGAACATTGCTTAGCTCCATGGTTCAAGTTGTAGTTGTATTTGACTCAAATTTGAGATGATAGAATCTCAACTCAAGCTTACATCCAATATAATCTATATATGAACATTTAATCATATTAAAATTTAAGTAATGAGAAAACCATATTCTATTTTATTATAAATATACTTTTTTATATTATTACTATTATTATTTACTACAGTTAAATAAGATTCTTTTGGAGAACATTAATGACTAGCATATAAGCATACATAGAAGCACTACAATATAGCACAGAACCTATAATCTTGACTAGGTTATGATTCCCCATAATGAAGTAAAATCTATGAAGTAGAATGTATGCTTATATACTCATGAAGGCTTGAAATAACTTTTTATTAACACTTAATTCTCACCTAACTTGAAGTTCGACTCACAAGTCGACCCCAAAGACTTCATCGAGTACTCTTTCTCTTCTCAAGTATCGCAACCTTTTCAAATGTACTCATTGTAAGCACCTTAGCAACCCATCTAAGGGGTATACCTCCATGTACTAAGCCTATTATGCCATACTCACTTAGCTCAAGCAAAACATATGAGGACATCTCATTAGCCCATGCAAGGACATTCTTGCATGCTCCTAAGACTCAGCTCATCCTTAGCTAAGCATTTATAGGCTTCCCAGCATCCTTGCTCCTCTTTTGTCTTTAGCACCCTAGCAAACCATCTAGATAGGCTTGCCTACGAACATCAAGCCTATTATGCTATGCTTACCCTACTCGAGCACAATAAGTGAGGACATCCCACAAGCCCAAGTGAGGACATCTCATGAGCCCAAGCGAAGACATTCTTACGAACTCCCAAGACATAGCTCATCCTCAGTCAAGTGCTTGCAATCCTCCTAATGTCCTTGTTCCTCTTTTGTTTTTAGGGTTGGCACCCAGCTATAGCTCATTAATTACTATCTAACATCCATGGTATAAACAACATACCTAATAGCCCTTGAGAATGTCAAACTCCTAGATTACAAACATAGCTACTAGCATGGTTATGACTGACTAACCTTTAAGGTAACACTATCAACTCCGTCGAATGTGTCACCTGCCAATTGCTAGTATGAGTGAACCCTAAACCTCCATGTGTATAGGTAGTCATACCCCTCTTACACTATAAAAAGTATAATAGAGCATTTGCTAAATGATCAGACGCTTTCTCTCTCACGTATGCACACACTTGGAAGGACCTCAATTCCCTTTTTCTCGCCACTCTCCTTACTAGCTTGAGCATCAAAGGACCCTGTAGTCATACCCTTAAGGGGCTTTTTGCCGGTATTAAGGAGTAAGGAACTAATACAATTCAATTGATCTCAAGGTCCTTATTTAGCCCTCAACTCATCTCTTACCATTTGTAGTTGATTCATCTACATCAACACTTTTTAATTACACTCTTTTCATTTTTGTTTGTCTAACATGCTAAAGGTTGGTAAAAGTTAAAACACTTATCTCATTTTCAAATCTAAACTTCTTTAGTACCTTGTTTTTCATACTTCTTCTAAAAGATAAATTTACCATCTTTTGTTTATTATTTGTAAGCTCATAAAGAAATTTAATTCTCTAATTATCAAGATTCCAAAATCTGACCTTAGAAAATCCTCTATAACACTTTTTATTAGTAGAATCAAAGATAATATTTTCTAGATTTGTTTGTACAACTAGAATATCTTATCAAATTATTCTAAAAATAGGGTCATATCAAATTAATAGTTAATAATAAAATTGAAGATTGGATAATCAAGTTAGTAAAAAAATTTGCTCTTTGCTATTTAGATTGGAACGATATGGTTATTTGTGTGTTTATTACACTTTGGTTTATCTGGAAACATCAAAATACGTGTACATTTGATCATTTGGAGCCTATCAATGTCTATTGTTTGTAGAATCAATAATTCGTTGATTGAAACATCTTCGCTATGCCAGCAAATCAAACCAAATCCCTTCCTTGAGCAAGCAGTGCAAGATGTTTGGTAGAAACTACTGCTATTATTCTAAAAAAGAACTATGAAGTTATCGGTCTCATTGCTAGTGACCATCATGCGAAATTTGTGGTAACTAAGGCAAAGCAGAAGTCGTTCTCCACGCAATGCACTTTGCTATAGACAACCAATGGGAAAGAGTTCGAATTGAGATTGACAATTCCCTATTATTTTCAAGCATTAAAGATGTTGAAAAGACCTCTTCGAGACGCGTGTTTTTGTTCAAAATGTTATTTCTTTAAAATCATCTTTTTCTTTTTGTTCTTTTAATTTGATGAGCAGGGAAGCAAAAGCTTACTCTAATTGGATAGCGACCCGAGGAAGAAGGAGTTGTGCATTCCTTATTAGATTTTGATCTCCCATCTCCTTTGTTTATTGATGCCGTCTCTAGATTATTGGTTTCCTAATGTTGGATCATTTTTTCTATTCTAATAAAAGTTTTCTTTGGCTAAAAAGGAAAAAAAAAAAAAAAAAAGAAATTCTAAACCCGATTTTACTAAAAAAAGATAACATTTCATTGATGTCAATACTTTGGCCGAATTTGCCCCACATTTTTTTCTTTAAATATAGATTATGTTAATTATTTATTAATTGCATAACTATTCAACAGTTTTTTTGGTCAAATTTTGGTGGAATTAAGTAATATAAGTATGATCACATTAAAAATTGCAATTTTCTTCTTCTTCTTTTAATTAAGTGGGCATAAATATCAACTATAGGTAGATTGAAGTTATTTGGAGACAGTTTTACTGATTAATTTTGATTTTGTTTCTTCTAACTAGTTGAAATAATGAATTTTGTTAGATTTATAATATATGCTCATAGGTATATTTTGCATGGCAAAAAAGGGGCATATCTAGATCGGTGAGCTATGAAAAAATTGAAGTAAGAATCAATAGAAGCTACAAGGAAATTGTTATATAAAATGTGCACAACTATAGAGGTGCTCATAACACTTACTAAGTGGAGTTATTCCATGGGCATCCTATGGTTTTTTAGTTAGGTGGTGTGCCATTCAGGTATTTATTGACACTTATCAATGTAAACAATGGTATAGAGGGTCTTATTGATATGGCTAAATTAAGGGTGATTTTTTTTCCCCAACCTATTGATGCAAATAAAGAATTAATATAGATGAAAAGAATGCGATTGGTGACAGCTTTAGTAATTTTAAAATTGAGACATTGGTTAGAATCACTGTAGATTGTGTTAAAAGGCACTATATGCCTAATCTTCCCATGTGTGAGATAATCGAAATGTCTATTCAATATCCAATTCCTTTCTCTAATAGGAAGGAAGGGGACAATGGTTATATAAGATTTGAGAAAAATGAATACAATTTTAAATTATGGGTTAAAGAAAGCAATGTAATTTCCCTTAAAAAAAAAAAAAAAAGCTAATTTGATTTATGCAGCAAAGACACATCACGGCAATTATCACTAAAGCTTTTGAGTTGATGGGTTATATAAGAGGATGCAGTTTGTTTTATGTTCAAAGAGGGACAATAGGTATGGATGGCAACTTCATGCATGCCAAAAATATATGGGTACCTTCATACCTACACTAATCCCTTACTAAGCTAGACTTTAGCTTAATGGCTTAATGTTTTCTTAATGAAGTTAGTAAAATACCTAATGTAAAGGTTTCCATACTTCAAAAAAATATTCTCAATGCATTATAATATTTAGTGAAAAAGAGAAGGGTATGAGATGGTAAAAGAAGAGTGATTGAAACAGTATATGTTGATTGAGACTCTTCTTTTATGGAATAAATTGTTGAATGCTAGACAATTGAATGATCCATAATCATAAGTGCATTGAAGTGCTTCGACAAGGATAGTAGCATGGATGTAGAGACTTTATTGATTTATTTAGGTTGGTTCTTACCCAAGGAGTTGGTTAACCCTAACTAAAGTGACATTATAATGAGATAGAGAGCCATCATTGAATATCACATGTGTCTTCTATGTGAAAGAAGGTCATATAAGAAGATATCTAAAATGAAAAAAAGCATAATGTTAAGTGGTTATTATATAGTTATTATTCATACTTCATAATGATTATCTAGTGTAACGCTATTTAATTACAGTTATTCTTTCATATAACACCATTTACTGCTTATATGACCAAAATTTTTACATTTTCTTGTCTAAATAGATCTTAGACTTGTTGATAGATTGCTATTTATATAGCAAGATAGCCATTACTTAAATGTAGTATGGTTGGACTAGTATATATTAGGTTTATATTTTCATTTTTATTATACCTCTCACATGAACTTCATACATGCTTTACTTTTTTTTTTAACAAGATGCGACTTAGCTAGTCTCATATGGATGGGAGGCTTCTTTACAATGTATGGAAAATAGAATATCCTTAGTGATAAGAATCAAGCTGCCGGACTACTAATTCGCACCCGAGCCCGAAGACTAGAGGGACTGGCAAGACGAATCTTCCTATTCCAGTCAACTCATATGGAAGTCGAATATCTCTTTACCAACCTATTCTACCTGCCGAGTCAAGTGACTACCTATTTTTCACTTGTTGTATGCTGAGAAACGAAAGGCCAAGACAATAGCCCATCTTTATTCTTATACATGCTTGGTTAATAACTTACTTGGTTTTACCCTTACCGAGATGTCGAAAGAAAGAGTGTAGATTGACCAAGCCATCGCTGCTCGAACGACCAAGCTATCCGTACTTTTTGTCCACATTTTCTAATAGCATCACCAATATAATAGCATCACTAATATAGCATCATCGCGTATACAATATCATGTATAGAATCCGTTGCTCCAATGATTGACGTTCTTATATATTCATTTTTACCTTTTTGTATCTTATACATTACTTTCTTAGAAAATGCCCTTTTTGTTTTTCTTTTTTTGGGCAAGTTGCCTTAACTTATGGGTATAAATACCCTATATACTTATAGTTGTGGAGAATCAGATTATCCTTAATACACTTAAGTATTTTTCTTTCTTATGTAAACACTGTTTGTTTACTCTTGACCTTACTCTTATCTTAACCCTTATGTAAGGTTAGGTGGCGAGTAACCTCATAAGACCGATTTATATATCATATCGAATTGTGCTATAAGTTCTTGAAAGTTCCATTAGTATGCCATATCCTCTAAAGCTATTCGTGGATTTTTGCTTACCTTTCATTCGCATTTGTCCTTTCACACATATTCTATCACTTTCCTTTGAGCTTTCTGTAAGCTTGGACTCATCTAACAGCCGACCTTGTCTGTTCTTGGTTACGGTTTGCAACATCTTTATATCAGAGCGGAGGTTTTATATGAGCTGTAGTTGGTTCTTTTTACAAGTTTTGTTATACTCTGTTCTGCGTATGTGAAATAAAGTAAGTTATCATGTTCATCTTAGCTGCTATGTTTACTAGCTGTTAATTTCCTAAAGTGTTTGTTTGAACTTTAAATCTGTGGAGGAAATGACAGAACTGAGTGTGAATGTTAGTATGGGAGATGACAATAGTGGAGTCATCTACCATGGATGACAGTCTCAAGGAACCCCTAAAAGCAATGACAAGAGACTTGATGAAGTGGCTAATCTCTTCGTTGATTTGATTTAAGTTGTTTATGTGTTGTCTTGCTAACCGATTGAGGTTGGCCAAAATACTCCATAAGTTGATTAGCCTGTTAGAGGTCAGAACCCAACTTAACCAATTCAAGGTAGAGGAGTAGGTGGACGAGTGAGAAGAATGATTGACAAACATGGGAGGCGAGGAAGAAGAGGAGTATTTTGAAGAAGAGCACGTATGAGTCCTCAAAGCATCTAACTATGTGAAGCTTCAAATTCCAAGCTTCAATGGATTTGGGAATACTGATGAGTATTTGGAGTAGCAAGAGAAGGTAGAGTGGGTTTTTTATTATTATAATACGAGGATTACGAGAAAGTGAGAACTACTGCTGTTGAGTTCTTCGGGTATGCCACCATGTGGTGGAAGAATTTCTAAGTCATGAAAAGATGAAAGGGCTACCGAGAGATAAATACTTGACTCGAGATGAAGAGAATACTCAGAAATAGGTTCATGCCGAAAACTTATTTTCAAGATACTTCTACTTAACTTCAGGAGTTGAGACAAGGAAGTTGGAATGTTGACGAGTATGTTTAAGAATTTCAAATGCTTATGATTTATTGCGAAGTGAAGGAACCACCAACTTGAACAATCTCAAGATTCATTATTGGGTTGAAAGGTAACATTTGTGACCTTGTGGAACTCTAACGATTTACAACAATGGATAAAGCCATCAGAATATGCAACAGGTAAGGAGGCAAAGAAGGAGCCGAGTACTTACCAAGATGCTGACTAGCCGACCTGAATAGGCAAGTCACTGAGCTTAGTTGAGTACCAAGCTGAACCAAAAGATGGACATTCGAGCTAAACTGAAAGGTCAACCTCATACTAAAGTGCCAACCCAAAGTTTTGAGAAGGTACAAGGATTAGGCAGGAAGACTAGCTAGATCAAGTGTTTTGAGTGCCAAGGGTTCGAACACATGACTACTGAATGCTTAAACCAACTGACCATGGTTATTAAGGGAGACATCCCAAAGCTAGAGGTAAACAATACAAATGAGGAACCTAAAGAGGAGGAGGTCCTTACTGAGAAAGAAAATGCCGAGAAAGAATTAATTGAAGAAGATGTGTTCGTCGAGGACTTAGACCAATTGATCATGGTTTTCCGACGCACAATGAACATGGAACCATCATGAGATGAGGCGTAAAGAGAGAATTTGGTTTATACTACTTGTAAGGTGAATGATTAGGTGTGTGCCCTCATCATAGATAGTGGAAGTTGCACCAATGTGACATCAACTGATCTTATTTCAAAATTGAAGTTACTGATTGTTGCACATCTGAGGCTGTACAAATTACACTGGTTGAGTGAGAAAGGAGCACTACATGTTACTTGATAAATATTATTGCCGATTACTATAGGGAATTACTTTGACCAAATTCTCTAAGATGTATTGCTCATGTGTGCTTCCTATATTTTGTTAGGTAAACCGTGATTGTTTAATAGAAGAGTTATTTATGGTAGCTACAAGAACATGTACATGTTTGAGAAGGATGACTAGAAAATCACACTGAACCCGATGTCGTCGAAAGAAGTCAACAAATTACAAACAAAACTTGCTCGTGGATTGAAGAAGACTTTAGTGATGAGCAGAGTCGAGCTCCAAAAGGCCATCTATGATGACAAATTGACCCTTATGTTGGTCAAGTACCTACTAGAAATGAAGGAGCGAGGTGAACTACCCTAAGAAATCATAGTGATGCTTGATGAGTATGCCAACCTGATCCTAAAACAGTTACCTAAGGAATTACCCCCAACTTAAGACATAGAGCACCGAATTGACTTAGGTACCGATACCGTATTGCCGAGTAAGCCAACCTATCGGATGAATCTCGAATGGGCTTCTAAGCTATAACGTTAAGTCAATGAGTTGCTAGAGAGAGAATATGTCTGAGAAAGTCTCAACCTTTACGTTATTCCAGCGCTTCTAGTACCGAAAAAGGATGAAACCTGGTAGTTGTGTGTCGACAGTCGAGCCGTGAACAAGATCAAGATCAAATACAGGTATCCAATCCTAAGGTTAGAAGATATGTTGGATTAGTTGAGTGGAGCTAAGGTCTTTGGTAAGATTGACTTAAAGTCTAGCTACCATCAAATTTGCATGAGGCCAGGAGACGAATGGAATACTACTTTTAAAACTCGACATGGGCTTTATGAGTGGATGGTCATGCCATTCGGCCTATTGAATGCCCTGAGCACTTTCATCTAATTAATGAACCATCTGTTAAGACATATGATTGGAAAGTATGTCATAGTATACTTTGACAACATATTGGTCTATAGTGTTGATATATCGAGCTACTATAAGCATCTCTGAGAAGTATTGGATATCTTCTATGTCGATAAACTCTTCGGCAATCTCAAGAAATATTGTTTTTATCAGGAGGAAGTGGTATTTTTGGGCTACGTAGTCAGTAGAAAAGGCTTACAAGTGGATGACAAAAAGATCCGAGTAATTGTAGAATGGCCGACTCCTATTACTTGTGCCAATGTTAGAAGTTTCCATAGACTAGTTTCATTCTATAGACGATTCATTAAGAATTTCAGCACCCTCGCTGTGCCTCTTACTAAGCTCACAAGCAAGAACACTGATTTCTGATGGGGAGAAAAGGAAGAGAGAAGCTTTGTTGAGGTAAAAGAAAGATTGACCTCCGCTCCAATGTTAGTTTTACCTGACTTTGAGAAAATATTTGAGCTAGATTATGATGCATCAAGCATTATAATAAGCACTATCTTAATACAGGAAGGCTAACCAATTGTCTTCTATAATGAAAAGCTCAAAGGACCGTAGTTGAACTATTCCGTGTGTGACAAAAAACTTTTGGCATTCAGTATTATTTATTGTCGAGAAAGTTTGTCATCTGTACTGATAATGAGTCACTGAGGTACCTCCGAAGTCAAATTAAATTATTGAAGCGGCAAGCAAAATGGGTTAAATCTCTTAAAGGATTTAATTTTGTAATAAAATACAAGCAAGAAAAAAGCAATGTAGTTACAAATGCTCTTTCAAGGAGATATGCGTTCTTAATTGAACTGTAAACTAGGCTGTTTAGGTTTACAAGTATCAAAAAACAGTATTTTAAGGATCCACACTTTAGACCCATAATAATGCGATGCGTTAATGGAAGGACAGTGGATAATTATCGTGTGGAGGATGGTTACTTATTCCAAGGTGGAAAACTATGCATACCGACTTGTTCCTTAAGGGAGCTGCTAATCAGCAAAGCCCACAGCAGTAGACTTTTCAGACATTTTGGAAAAAGAAGGACCTGTGAACTGTTGAATGGTTGATTCTTTTGGCTAAGAATGAGGAGAAATGTACACTGAGTCGTCGATAACTATACCATGTGCAAAAGGACTAAGTGTCGAGCTAAGTAAAGGAAAGTAATGTCTTTACTTGTCTCGATGAAGCCATTGACATAATTGAGCATAAACTTTGTTCTCAAACTACTACGAACTATTCGAGGCAAAGATTTTATAATGGCCGTTGTAGATCGTTTCAGCAAAATGGCACACTTCATGCCCTACTAAAAAACTAATGATGCTTCAGTTATTGCTTCACTTTTCTTGCAGGAAATTGTACGGTTATACAGCATGCCAAGAAGTGCAATCTTTGATAGGGATCCAAAGTTCTTGAACTATTTCTAGAGGACCTTGTTGTGTTAGATAGGGACCAAACTACTATTCAGTACATCTTGTCATCCCCAAACTAACGGTCGAACGAAGGTGGTGAATCGCACTTTGGGATTATTACTCCAAGCTGTAATAGGAAAGAACTTGGCTTTGGGACGTCTACTTACCAGTAGTCGAATTCGCTTATAACCGTACAGTTCATGACACCACTAAGTAAACATCCTTTGAAGTGGTCTATGGTTTTAATTCCGAGTTGCCCCTCGACCATACTCCTGTACCTATGCCTATGTAAGAGGATCCTGACGCAAAATCCTTCTAATACATCTATGATAAAGTCACTCAGTACATCGACCAAGCTGTTAGAGGAATGTGGGAGAAGACTAAGGGTAAGACGGCTAAACAATTCTAGCTAGGAGACTTGGTATGGTTATACCTTAGTAAGGAATGGTTCCCAAACAAGAGGAAGAACAAATTATCTACAAGAAGTAAAGGATCTTTCAAAATCCTCCAGAAGATTAATGACAATGCTTACAGATTGGAGTTGCCCAAGAACTATGGGGTTTCTAATGCCTGCAATGTTGCCAACCTTAGTTTGTATCACCCTGACTGAAAGCTAAACAAAAACCATTCAAATTCAATCTCAAATCCAGAATAACCTAAAAGGAATGATGGGAATCAGGCTACTAGACCATTGACCCACAGTTGAACCCGAGGATTAGAGGGACTAGTAAGATGAATTCTCTTGTTCCAACCAACTCATGAGAAGGCCGAGTATCTCCTTACCAACCGATTCTACCTATCGAGCCAAGTGATTGCCTATTTCTCGCTTGTTGTGTACTGAGAAGTGGAAGGACGAAACAATAGCCCATCTTTATTTTTACACATACTTGGCCAATTACTTACTCGATTATACCTCTACCAAGATGCCGAGAGAAAGAGTCCGGACTGACCAAGCTACTCCTGCTTGGACAAGCAAACTGTCCGTACTTTTTGTCTACATCTTCTAATGACATCACCAATACAGCATCATCACGTGTACAGTATCATGTATAGAATCAGTTGCACCAATAATTGATTTCCTTGTATATTTATTTTTACCCTTTTATATCTTCTATATTACTTTTTTAGGAAATGCCCTTTTTGTCTTTTCCCTTTTTGGCAAGTTGCAATAACTTATAAGTATAAATACCCCTTATACTTGTAGATGTAGAGAATCAGATTATCCTTAATACACTTGAGTATTTTTTTTCCTTGTGTAAACACTGCTTGTTTACTCTTAGCCTTACTCTTATCTTAACCCTTGAGCAAGGTTAGGTAGTGAATAATCTCATCGGATCGATTTGTGCATCATATCAAATTGTGTTGTAAATTCTCAGAAGTTTCATTGGTGCATCATATCCTTTGAAGCTATTCGTAGGTTTTTGCTTACCCTTTATTCGCATTTCTCCTTCACACATACCCCATCACTTTCCATTGAGCTTTCTACAAGCTCAAACCCATCCAATGACCAACCTTGTCTATTCTTGTTCACGGTTCGCAACACTTAGACCTTGCATCTTGCCTTATTTACAGAAGGTTGGTTTTGTAGTATCTCTTAAATCTCCTTTGTACAACTCAATTGTCATCTCATTATGACATTGATGAAGAGGTGGAGACTTAAGCCTTATAAATTCCATATGCCAAATACAGAGGTTTCACTTACTTTGCAAGATATAGCTATGCAATTCGACTTGCCTATTGATGGTCAAGTGTAATGGACTTGGGAGACTCCTACATTCCATATGTGAGACCTTAAAAAAATTGGCTACTAACTCACAATCGAACAGTTCGGAAACAGTATGAAAAATTTAAGGTGATCGTAAAAGTTATTTGATTGAGTCCGAATTTTACGACAAAGTTAGAAAAAAATTAGTAAAAGTAACTTTTATGAGATTGGATTCTGGAGAATAAAATAATAATATAATAACATAGTTGCAATATTGAATTTTAATATATTATTTGTTATTTTATTGGAAACATGTAAATGGGTTGTGGTAATTAATGAGCTCTTGAAAAATAAATTGTTTGGATACTAAAATTATAAAATGATATGAAATAATATTTAGAAATATTTATTTATACAAAATACATTTTTCTGTATTTAAGCGAATATTCATAAACACCTAAAATACCCAAAATAAGGTAACATACATTAAAGTAACTATAGAAAAATTAATAAAAATAAAAGGAAATTATGTAGCCTTGAGAAGAAGCCTCACTTCGGCATTAGAAACCTAGTGATTGGATGTAGACTCATGTAAGATGGAATTAAGATACCTTAGAAGATCAAATATGGTCAAAATAAGACTGCTTATCACTTAAGAAATTTCCTCATTGCCTACAGTTCACTACTATAGCCAAAAAATTCTTTCATTAGACATTTTAGTCGCTTTACATCTTAGGGAAAAAAAGGATTTTTCTAGGAAGTGTAGAAATTTTTGAGAAAATTTAAGGAAAATAAGGTTTAAATTTATAGTACTTACGATTTGTGTGTACAAGGGTATTTCGAAAGTGCACAGCCACCACCACGTGATAGTAGCCGCCACACTTAGACCTGGTGACAAGGCTAGAGCTGCCATTAATGGTTGGAAGTAGATCAATTGGTGAGTCGTGAAATATTGCCTAATTTTCGATAATTTGTTAAAAATATCATATTATGTTTAAAAATTATGATCTTAGGTTTTCCTTAGTAATTTTGTGTGTAGATTTCAAAAATCATACCATTTTTTCCTAATTTTAAGTGAAAATATATATTCCTTAACAAATTGAATGTATGCACTGATTTTCGCTTATGTTTTTCAAAGGGTAAACGACTTAGTTTCGATCTTGATTTTTAGCTATAAGATCTTCATATAGTATATTTTCATGTTATGTAAAAATTTTCATGAAATTGTAAAGTTGGATTTTTGAAAAAATTTTGATCTCTAGAAAAAAAGTGCACTAATGTCCTATTTTCTTAAGCTTCCTTAAAAATTCAACATGATTTATGTTATAATTTGAATTTTAGGGGTGATAAATTAAAAAAAAAAAAGATTTTCTCAAAGCAAATAAGATGCTTTCAAAGCTAGTTAAATTAGTAGGTGTTGAGCCCTATTTCGATTTCTTTAATTTAACCTATATTAAGCTCAATCCGCTTAATATCAATTACTTGACATTAAACTAAGGAAAAGAAATTTTTTTTTTAAGAAGTCGCTAATTGGTTCAACTGGTAAAAATAAAATTAGGGTTTTTGGGTAGGAAAACCTTAATTTGACCACTAGTCTGCAGATATTTAAAAAAAATTGATTTTTTAGAAAATTAAACCAAAAAAACTAGATTCGAGATCTAATCTATTAAGATTAAGTCACCATGTGAAAATTAAAAGAAATTAATGGGCTTTTATTTTTATAATTTTCTAACAATATTAAAAATATACCTAAGTTCATAAAATGTAACTAAAAATGATTTTTTATTACGAATTTCTAAGAAAAGGGAAATTTTTTTTTAACGATTGCCCCAAAGGTGCCTACGTATGCACTAATCGGAATTAAACTGGTCGTATTTTTTTTTTTATAAAATTTTTAGTGAGTGGATCATTTTTACATTGAAAATCGAGCCAGGTTTATGTTTTTATCAATTTATTATTTTAAGAAAACAAACCTAAAAAAATATAAATTTTCCTAATTTAATAAAAAAGCCCTAACTAACTGAATCTTTTTGAAAAAAACTTAATTTAAGATTTTTCATTTTTCAAAACCACTATTTGTCAAAATATTTTTTATTAAAAAAATCATGATTTTTTTAAAAAAAAATTAATTTGACTAAATTTTATTTCAATAAAATAAATAATAAGAAAATAAAAAAAAACTTGCACTTGAACACAAAAATAATTAATAAAGGAAAAAAAAACATAACTAATAAAGTAAATTAATAAAAATTAATGAAATAAATAAATAGTAAAAAAAATAATGAAAATATACCTAGTGTCGAATTGTATGAACTAAGTAGTGATGGGCGGTGGATTGGCAGTGACTAAGTGCTATTGGATGACTGGCTGGGTGGTGTTAGGTGATAGACTGGGCGACGAACTGGGTGACATTAAGCGATACTAAATGGTGTTGGGCGATAAATTGGGCAATGCTGGGCGATGGACTGGGTGAAGCCGGGTGGTGCTAAGTGACGAATTGGGCAACGAACTAGGCGCTATTAGTTGAAGGGGTGTAGTGTTATATGGTAGTTTAATTAAAAAAAAAAACCATTTTTTTCTCCTAGAATCCCTGGCCAACATGCTATTTATAAACTCAAAATCGAATCTTTCGTAACAAAAGATTTTATTGCAATTCTTCCAAGATTTACCCTAGCTTCTAGAAACTCGAGTTAGCTCGGGTTTTTCTTTCCAAGCCCGACCTAATCTAAGTTAGCCCAATAATTCCCTGATCTAATTAGACAAATTAATTAATTCAGCCCATCCCACTACTTAATCCAACAACTTAACTTACTCCAACTTGATACGACTCAACTTATGACTCAGCTTTCTATAACCTAACTTAATTTTCTTCTCTTTTTTTTCATTTTTCTTTTAATTTTCTTTTTTTATTTTAATTATATATATTCCTGTTTATTTATTAACCTGGCTCAATTATTTGAAATAAAAAAAATCGATAAAAATGAGGTGTTTATAGCTGCCTTTCTCTATAGTGAAGTTCAATTAGAACTTTGTTACAAAGACAAAAGAGATACTCATTTTTTGCTAAACCCTACTTTAAATGATCAACTAAGCTATGTTTTATTTTGATGGAGGATATCAACTTGAAAGGTCAATGTAAAGAGTAAATTGCCTATCTTAAAAGGACGAGGCAAATGAATGTCTGTCTTGAAAGAACAGAGCAAAAGGTTGAAGGGCCTATCTTGAAAGGATAAGACTTACTGATGTCTATCTTAGAAGGATAGAGCAAAAATTTCAAGAGGCCCTATCTTGGAAAGATAGGGCTGAAGGGTATCTATTTTAGAAGGATAGAGCAAAAATTTCAGGGGGTAAAATTAATTGATTTTGGTTTAGTGGATAATTAGAAGGGAATAAATCTCTCTGAGATGAGTTGCTCGAAAGGATATATCTTTTAAAGACAAGATGAGACATTTTATTAAAGACAAAATGAGACAATGCTCTCATGAGCAGGTGATCTTTTAAATGACTAGACAGCGTTCCTTTGAGCAAGCGATCCAAGCGATTCTACAAAGGAATAGATAAGACAGCGCTCTTATAAGCAGGCGATCCTAAAAAGGACTTAAACATCGCTCCTTTAAGTGGCGATCCAACTAAGGAATAGGTAGGACAACGCTCCTTTGAGTAGGCGATTAGAAATGACTAGATGGCGTTCTATTGAGTAAGCGATCTAGGAAGTAAGAAAACTTTCATAAGTTTTGACAAATTAATCTATGACTTGAGTTTTAGAGATTTTGATGACTCTTTGAAAATGTTAACTTTTTTTTTTCTTTTAAGAAATCTCTCTTGATAATTTTGAAAGTATCATTTATCTTTTGAAAATTTTGTTTCTTTTTTTCAAGAAATAAAAAAAAATACTCTTTAGTAGAAAATTGTGTTGCTAACAAGTAAGATAGTCTTAAAAACTTTAAAGATCACAAATAAAGAGTTGGCTTACCCCTTGCCTACTGATCACTCATTCTTTCAGTCTTGTTTCTTAGAGCATAATTAATGATTTCTAAATTTTAAGAAGCACTAACTTCAAACTTGGGATAACACTCAACTCTTCAGTTTTCCACTAAGGGGATAGATATCATTACTTGAAATGTTTAGTTAAATTGGACTTATTTGCACTCTCATAGGTCTGTTTTTATTCTCAACATTAATTCCAAAAAATTGTAGCATATCTTGTAAGTGGTACATCCTGGTTAATTAACAGGCCTTTTCTGGGTTTGCAATATAAGGCTTTTAGTTAATGGTTTAAGTAAATGAATATTAATATACATGGCCAATTTTGAATTAATCATATGCAATCAGTCCCGGGTTTGCAAGTTAAGAACCTAGAAGAAACTAAACATGAGCTTGCCCCAGTTTCTCGAGTGAATTTCACTTAAGATAAGTCAATTTCTTTAGTCAAAAGAGTTTCATTAAAGCTGGTATAATGAGGGGGATCATAAAATGAGGGCTTTGCTTTTAGGCTTAGGAATTGATAATATTTAGACTTTAGATATCATCACCAGTTCAAACTTTAAGCTTTATTTAGCTATTATTATTATTTTTTTAAAGATGATTACCTTGCTAATATCTTCAATCTTTTTTTTCACTTTTTCTTTTTCTCCTTGTTTTCTCTTTTTTCTTTTCTTCCTTCTTTTTCCTTTTTTTTTTTTTTGTTAAGATGGTCACCTTCCATTGTTGAGTTTTTACTTAATAAGATCCAAAGCACTAAAAGGTAGGTTTAAGGTGTATAAGATTAGGAGAAGTGTATATGGCTTTAAAGTGTTTGGGAAAGAATGTATGGACTTGATGTGCTTAAATGAATGTATAGGCCCGAGTGAGATATATATAGTTTAAAATTCTTTTTCATCCTAAAGAAATTGAATTATTTATGACAATATTTGCCCATGAATTGGCAAAATTAAGGTAAGCATAAGTTAGTCTATTCCTTTTCTCCAAATTAATGATCTTAACCTCCCAATTGCCGAAGTTTGAGGTGGTTTTTAGTAGGGTTATTTTAAAAAAAAAAACCCTAAAGGTTTAAATGGGTTTGCAAGGGATAATCATATTTAAGGATGATGAAATGAATACCTAATACCATTTTGACACGTATACCAAGTTCAAGATAAGCCTCTTTTAAGGAATGAGCCCAAGTATTCACCTTAATGACACTCTTCTCTCATGTATGTTTAGGGGTAATGTTTGGGACATGGGTTACCTCTTTTCATCCTAAACCTTTCAAGTAATTTGTTATCATTTCCTTAGGTAGAAAGTTTTAAGCTCCAAGTTCATATTTTCTTTATCCATTTTCAATTCGAAATGTACCTATTTGAATTAAGCTAGCTTCATAGCAAATAAAACTACTTTATTCAATAACTCATATTTATTACAAGCTCTAAAATGAAAAAAAAAATGTAGGAACTAAAATTCTTCCCCCCTCCCCCCCTCCCCCCCTCTCTATATTTCTGTCACTTCTTCAAACTTGGCCTATTCAATTGAATTGATTTCTTGAAGATATACCTAACTGCTTTAAGTGGTGAGCCATAGTAATAGATCCTCAATGTTTGATGTTAAAGGTTGTCTGTTTGATGCCACTTTAAAACTTAGAGAAAGAATACCATTGCTAACCAACCCATCAATCTTTAGAAAACTTGGTTGAATAATCTTGTGAGAAACACTAGGTTAAACTCAAAAGAGAGAGAGGGAAGGGGGGGTGAATTGAGTTTAAGGACAAATTGCAATTCTTTTCTGATATAAACAACTAAATGCAATAATAAGGGTAATCAAAGCAACAATATAACAATAATAAGTGCGGAAATTAAAAAAAATAAGGATAAAGAAGATCAAGCTTGAATATAATGTGGGGTTCAGACTGCCCCCTAGTCTCTATGGATACACAATGCCTTAAACCGAGGACTTCACATCACTTTATTGATTTCTCAATCCAAGATTTAAGAGCTATACAAACATAAACTTGATTACATAAGTTTCACTCTCATAACTCTCAACACAAATCACAATCTCAACTTTCTATACAAAACTCAATCTCAACTCACAATACAAAAACTCAATCTCAAGAATTATTGGTGTAGTGTTTTTAACTTTCAATACTTGTAACTAATATATTGCAAACACTACATTTCAAATCTCTCTAAATATTAGTAATTTATGGTACAAGAGACAATGAGTATTATACATAACAAGAATACAAGAGAATGTTGAAATATTGCAGTAAAATATTAGTTCTCTACTGTCCTTGGTTGGCTTATTGAGCATTTATATTATCCCATTTATTTCTTTCCACTACAATGCATTCAATGCTCCAATGGCTAGTTAAATTTGACTGTACTTTGAATTACTGGTAAGCCGGTAAAAATTACTCTACCAGCAAGTGAACCGGCAAGCCGATTCTTTCAGGTCAATGAACTTTTCTTTGTATTTTCCAAGGCTTTATACTATCAGCATGGTTCTTCCTTGAGTCATCAACCCGGTAGACCAAATATCATCTAAAAATTCTTTTAACACACAACAAACAAATACTCTTTGCAATATAACTTCAAGATCATTTGATCACCACTTCAAAAGATTAAATTTCTTGTAAAGATAATTGATATATTTAATCATTAAGCAAGCTAATTGAACTTATTCAATTATCTTAAAATAATTAAATAATACTTAGTTTAATCATCCACTTGTTTTTATCCTCTTAAAAAATAACATGTTTAGATATACATTTTTTATTTTATTCTCATCAAAATCAAATAATGAACCTTAGGTTCACATCTTGGCATCAATCAAATCTTGCACCTTATGCTTCAATTTTCAACAGCCTTTTAGGGTATGCCTCGCCTGACCCACATGATAGTTGCACCATTTGTTGGGATCACGATCCTCAACTTGCATTTCCTTATTGGGTTTTCGCATGTCAGTAGTCCCACATCTCTCAATTGCTTGAACACTTGAGCCATTGGAATCTTAAATTGTGTAAACCGCCTCCTCTTGTTATGGATAAGCTTGTCTTGATTTTAGACTTCCCAATTGGCACATTCACCCCTGCTTTCTCTTTCATTGAATCCTCTCCATGCTTAGGCTGTAACTTCCTATTTACATTTGGATGTAAGTTTCCGAGTTACTTGAGCACATAACCTATCACCATTTCCATGCTAGTGAGCCTTTCTTCTAATATCACTAACTTTTCTTCTAGGGTAGCAACCTTTTCTTTCAAACCTTGGCAATAACATGCCCTCTAGGCTTGACCATTCAAATTCACTTTTGGAAACTTTTCAAAACTTTGTATCATGTTGATAGTAGGCCCTTGAATTTGCAACTCTTTAGACTCATATGCTTGAGATGGTGTGTCAATAGGCTCTTAGGCTTAGATATAAGCTATGGCCTCGACTTGTTTCTTGTGTTTGCTCAAAACTCCTTCTATTGTGGCTATTCTATGTTCAAGAGCTTCAAACATCTCGTTTTTTAAAATGAGTGATTACGGGCTTTAAGTTAGGTTAGATCACTTTGAAAGCAATCTTTCAAAGCCTGCAAGAATCCCTTCTTGTTAGTAACACTGCATCGAGTTTTTTGTTTTGAAAACCATTGTATTTTTTTATACTTTTATTAGAAAATCGATACTTATTTTATGCCATAGAAGCCCAATACTAACATCGATGAATCTAAATAAAGAAAACATTGGGACTAACGACCAAGGACATAGGATGACGATAATATTACAAGGATGATATGGAGAAGCGAAAATTATTTTACAATGAGAAACTTATTGAATAAATGACACAATGGTGACAACTCATGGAGAAAACTCTATTAGAATTGTGACAACCTAAGGGCTAAACATGAAAAGTGAGAACTTTGACATTTACAAGATTAATAACCTTAAGACGGAAAATAATTCACAATGGAAATCTAATGATTAAATCTTTTTATTTTTTATTTTTTTTATTTTGTTAGTTCCTAACAGTATGGTATATGTGTGGCATTGTAATAGAAATCAAATGAGTAAATAATTTTCATGAAACTGGTTTTTAATAATAAAATATCTTTTGAAATTTCCTTTTTTTTTTAAAAAAGTTGGAATGTCTTTTTAAATAAAAAAAACGACAGTCTTATAATAATCTTTATCATTGTTAATTTCCATGATTACGTGCTCCAAAAAAAAATTATAAGTTGATATAGAAGTTTTCTTTTTTTTTTTTTAACATTGGCACAAGGGGAAGATTAATAATTTTGAGCATTTTATGTTAAATATTATGTTACACAACCTATTACTGATGAAATAAAACAAAACCTACAAGATGCACATATATTACAAAAGATAGCACATACAAACAACTATGTAAAATAAATGCGATGCAATATGCTACACATGCGTGCAATGCAATTGGGTTAGTTATTAATAAAATATAGGGAGTATAATAAATTTACGGTCAAAGAGCACCCTTATATATAAGTATATTCAAAATAAGATTTAATAAAAATGAAGCTCGTGTATACTTGTAGATAAGAGTTATTGATTTTTTTAATTGAAAATGGAGGATAAACTAACTATGGATTAAATCATACTTTTTTTATAATTTTAAAAATAACTTCCCCTTTTTCGAAAAGAATGATGTAAGAGGGTAGGGTCTATAGGTCTTAGGCTATGTCGCTCTAAGGCTTTCTAAAGAGAAGCCTAGTAGGCCATATCGAAGACTGAGTGAGCTCGCTTATCACCGCTAGACCAAAGTAAAGATCCTAACAACTTGAGGGTTACACAATGGTGGCCCGTCGTAAGTTCCTACGGTGGATAAGGTTTGACCACATCTAAACATATAGATGGTTACTTGAAAAATAAAAAACCCCATATTCCCATGAAGGCCTATTAGGCCAGGCTTTCTTTTTTAAGGCCTGCATCACTATAAAACAATTAGTACAATTATAATAAAAAAAAGAAGAAAATAATAAGACAAAAGCCCATCAATAGTTTTTTAGTTTTTACATAGCTAGCCCATAAGCGATCCCAAGTGGAGTCTTCAATTTTGTTGAGCCCTATTTCGATTTCCTTAATTTAACCTATATCAAGTCTAGCTTGCTCGATATAAATTACTCAATATTAAATTAAGGAAAAAAAATGTTTTTTTTTTTAAAAATGGAGTTCCTGATCAGTAAAAATAAAATTAGGGTTTTCAGGTGGGAAAACCTTAATTTGACCACTAGTCTGTAGATATTTAAAAAAAAAATTAATTTTTTAGAAAATTAAACCAGAAAAACTGGATTCGGGATCTAACCTATTAAGACTAAGTCACCATGTGAAAATTAAAAGAAATTAATGGGCTTTTATTTTTATAATTTTCTAACAATATTAAAAATATACCTAAGTTCACAAAATGTAACTAAAAATGATTTTTTTATTATAAATTTCTAAGAAAAAGAGAATTTTTTTTTAATTTTTTAACGGTTGTCCCAAAAGTACCTACGTATGCACTAATCGGAATCAAATTTGCTATAGTTTTTTTTTATAAAATTTTTAATAAGTAGGTCATTTTGACATTGAAAACCGAGCCAGGTTTATGTTTTTATCAATTTATTATTTTAAGAAAACAAACCTAAAAAAAATTTAATTTTTCCGAATTAAATAAAAAAACCTAACTAATGGAATCTTTTTGAAAAAAAAAACTTAATTTAAGATTTTTCATTTTTCAAAACCACTATATGTCAAAATATTTTTTATTAAAAAAATATTTTAAAAAAACCTAATTTAACTAAATTTTATTGCAACAAAATAAATAATAACAAAATAAAAAAACTTGCACTTGAACACAAAAATAGTTAATAAAGGAAAAAAACATAACTAATAAATTAAATTAATGAAATAAATAAATAAAAAAAAAATTAATGAAAATTTACTTGGCGTCGGATCGTATTGGTGTTAAGCGGTGATAGGCAGTGGACTAGGTGGCGTTAGGTGGTACTAAGTGGCAATGGGTGGTGGACTGGCAGTGGATTGGCGATGACTGAGTGACTAGCTAGGTGATGCTGGGTAGTGCTAGGCGACGTTGGGTGGTGCTGGGCGATGGACTGGGTACTGGGTGATGCTGGGCAATAGACTAAGCAATGCTAGACGACAAACTGGGCGACATTAGGTAGTGCTAGGCGATAGACTGGGCAATACTGGACAATAGATTGGGTGGTACTAGGCAACAGATTGGGTTATGCTGGGCAACGTACTGGGTGACGCTGGGTAGTAGATTGGGCGACATTGGGCGGTAGACTAGGTATTGCTAGGTAATAGACTGGGCAACAGATTGGGCTATGCTGGGCGGTGCTGGGGATGGACTAGGCAACGCTAAGTGATGTTGGGTAACAGATGGGCGCTGTTGGTTGAAGGGCTATGGTGTTGTGTGGTAGTGTAATTAAAAAAAAAAACTGCTTTTTTCTCCCTGAATCCCTAGCCAACATGCTATTTATAAGCTCAAAATCGAATATTTCGTATCGAAAGATTTGATTGCAATTCTTCCAAGATTTATCTTAGTTTTTAGATACCTTAATTAGCTCAGGCTTTTCTTTCCAAGCCCGACCCAATCTAAGTTAGCCTAATAATTCCCTAATCTGATTAGACAAATTAATTAATTTAGCCCATCCCACTACTTGATCCAACAACTCAACTTAGTCCAACTTAATACGACTCAACTCATGACTCGACTTTCTATGACCTAACTTAATTTTCTTCTCTTTTTTTTTTTCATTTTCATTTTTATTTTTTCATTTTTTTTAATTTTAATTATAAATTTTTATTTTTATTTTTTTCTGTTTATTTATTAACCTGGCTCAATTATTTGAAATAAAAAAAATTGATAAAAATGAGGTGTCTATAGTAGGTAAAAGGAAATAATATGTTTTATTCACTTAAACTTATGTATAATGTGGTATAAAATTAAGGATCGTTAATGTGTGATGATAGTGATTTTGAAAATAATATTTATTACTAATATTGACTATAGTTGTAAATGTATGTATGTTGAAGTAGTAGACTTTTTGTTGGAAAAGTGGATGCATGTTAAATCAGAAGGTAAATAAAGGATAAATCAGAAATTGTAGGCAAATGCCATGTTAGAAACATGTTCAGAAGTTGAATTAGAGACTGTATATACAAAATATAGTTAGGTGGACCTCAGATGATAGGTTAGAGGATGTTTCTTTAAGGGACTCTTGAATAAACCATAGCCAGAGGATGAATCAGGAAATGAATCAGAGGATAGCCAAGAGCAAACTATTAATAAGTGACCTAAAAACCTGAATACTTAAAAGTAACGACACTTTAAGCTTAGATTAATGAACCAAGATAGGAAATAATGGTATATAATGTACTCGTTCAATTACTAAAATGTTACTTACATTATAAGAATTTGTAGTGAAGCTGTACCTCAAGTAATACATGAACTATTAATAAGTGACCTAAAAACCTGAATACTTAAAAGTAACGACACTTTAAGCTTAGATTAATGAACCAAGATAGGAAATAATGGTATATAATGTACTCGTTCAATTACTAAAATGTTACTTACATTATAAGAATTTGTAGTGAAGATGTACCTCAAGTAATACATGAATGAGTGACAAAGAGTCCGGATAAGTCGGATCAATGCTTCATTACACTTCGAAGTATTATTTTAGAATACTTGGAAGCTTTAATATGCATTGTTTGTGGTTGTAGCTTAGTTGACTATGCATGTGCAACGCCTATACTTAAACATTGTGTTGTTGTGAAAGTAGAGCTTTGAGAATTGTTTCTCTTGTGATTACTGCTTGAATTGGTTTGATTGAGATTAGTTGATTACCCTAAAAGCAAACTAACTTCAACTTGGGCTAATCTCTAACTTGACATGCATTGTAACCTACTAAAGGAACGACTAGGGTTATTGAGATAGACATGGACCCTTCGATAGGAATAATTGGAATGGTCATCTTCTCACCTTTAGTCAAACTAAGTGACGAGAGAGAAGGTCACAGTAAGATTATGAATCGTTGCTCGAAGGCAATCTTAAGCCAAGGAGAGTGTTCTCCATTATACATGTCCCAGTTTGGTTTTGATTCATTTGTAAGATGTTAAACTCTTTAACCTAGATTAGAGCAAATGCAATTTCTCTAATCTCATGACGAATCAAATAACGTTGTGCAATGATATTTACTTGTATATACACTGTAACTAACTAATTTGATTGAAAACCTCAATTGATCTATGTTGAATGTATACTTCTATCTTCGTCTCACTTACGGAATAAGTTGTCATGCGCTAAATGAGAGGAACCATGATAGTCTCGCTGTATAAACTATTTTAAGACAGAAGTTAACCTCACAGTTGCTATCGTAAATATAACATATGTTAGGTGTACACAACTTAACAGGTCTAAAGTGTCTATCAGGGTACTTGTTTTAGGTAGAACCTGTGGTATCTCTATAAAACATTTACTAGAAATCCTTTAGTAGACAACTTAAAGTTCATAGATTATAATTACATAATAGTATTTACATGAAAAGCGTATGTCTTTATAGAAAGTTTCAAAAGATACATATCCTAATACATATATTTACAAACATCATTAGAAAACTAGTAATTACCCAGGGAGACCAGTTAGTTCCCTTAAAAGACCAAAATATCAAAAGTGATTAGGTTCCAGTAATCATCATACTTTTCCTCACTCCCAACCCCTTGTAAACTAACCTGTGGTTGATTGTAATGTTATATCTTTACTTCTAGTCAGTACCTACAATAGAATCTATAGGGACGTAAGTACAACTAGTTTAGCAAGTAGAACAAAAATAGAAAAATACCATACAAACGCAAATAAAATTATTAATTATAATGAAATGAAATATAATCAATCATTTGTACATCACATAATGTTGTCTAGTCCATTGTGAGATTAGATAAATTACATTTGCTTTAATCTGAATTAAGGAGTTTACCGTGACTCAATCAAACTAAATATAGGTTTGTACAATGGAGAATACTCTTCTTCTGATACTACCTTCAAACTACGTCCCCCAACCTTATGCGACCTCCTTGTTTATTGCTTGGTTCGACTGAAGATGAGAAAAAGACCATTTCAACTATCCTCATCGGAAGAATCGGTATTTGATTTGACATACTTAATTGTTCCCTTAATGGGTTGCTATACATGTCCGATTATGTTAATGGTCAGATTCTTATTAATTTCATTCAAGGGTGGCCAAACAAGATCACATAATACAATACTATAAAATCATGCAAAACAGCACGTCAAGGAGTTTAACTCTTGTCACATTTAGATTATCAATCACATACATAATATGTACATAAACAACTAATTTACAATCACAAACAAAAATACTTTTAAGTCTTTGGATACTTTGATATAATATTCTAACAAGCGGTAAGTCACGATCCCAACTTATTTGTACCGATGCTCACTCTGGTAGGTCTATACCGTTAACCTTCTGCTCACTTGGAAATCTTATGTATACTAAAACCTAGATTTAGTTTTCATAAGATTTTAAAAAATGTTAATATTTTATCTAATTCTTTATATTATCATATAACTTGGTTGAAATACTATATATGAAGTTATATATATAAATTTATATATTTAAAGTATATTATTCATATATGATGAAATATAGTTATATTTATATATGCACTTAATTATTATAGTTTTATTATATAAGTTATATTAAATTAGTTAATATTAATGATATATATAGTTATATTATGACTTATAATATATTATTTTAATTGTATCAAAGTGTATCTTTAATCGATTAAATTACGTTTCAATAATGGAAAAGTCATCGTAGTATGATAATTTTCCTAATATTATAGAGATGCCTATTTTATTACCTAGAATTATCTAATTTTAATAAAATTAGTATCTCTAGTTTCATGTGACCTCAATGATACATAATACAAGTTCTATTTCAAATGATAATTACTAAATCATATTTTTAATTCTATTATACATGTAAACCCATATAACAAGCAATTATCACATTATTTCCATTTTGTCTACATAGAATATATTTTACATAATTTCCTAATATAGCATAGCAAAATGGGTATTATTTAGCCTTAGCATGCGTATATCATAGCTCGGGTCATATAATGTTACGAGATATAACAAAAATCATATATAATTAGGTATGACCAAAATGAAGATAATTATATTTTAATCAAATAATTAACATATTTTAGCCTAATATTGCTAAAAACATGTCTCAGTTAGTAAATTAAGCCATTTAATAAGGAAAACTCATAATAGATAGCTAGGAATACCACATAAATCCATGAAAATTTCTATAATCTTAGAAAAATATAGGAAATTCAATTAGCAACTTATTTCATGTAATCGGGTTTATCGCCTATACTTATATAATTACATTTTTTCCCTTAAATGACAATTAATTAAGCAAATAATATTATTTTTATGTAAAATAATTTCTAATGTGTCCTGACGCTATTACAAGCATCCGAAATTCATTAGATGCTAATTTCATCAATTATTTTTACAAAAATCCATTTATTTCAAAAAATGCTCATTTTAGCCATTTTTAGGGTCAAAATATAATAAATACTAAACAAGTATGCAATCAAAATTAGGCTACATAATATTAAACTAGATGTAATGAAGATCTTATAGAAAAATTTTTAGCTAAAAAAAATCATTTAATATATTTATTTTTAAACGAAAAATTAGAATGAATAGTACATTTCTTAAGGAAGTATATAAAATAATCATAATTTTACAAAAACAAAAATATAATATGAAAGCATCCAAGAAATAACCTAAGGATAATTTTTTTTTTAGATTTTTCCTAATTGTTTTACTATTTTTAGAAAATTATTAAAAAATATGGTAGAAATTTGACTCACTTATTTATTAGAGCTTCGTTGATTGGACGATGATGGGAAGTTGTCAGCTGACCAGGGCGCGGGTGGTACTCTATCTAGGTTCAATGGGTTTTATGTTAGATTATGGTTTGGGAAGTAGCTTTAGTTGGGTCTTTACTCTGTTTTTCGTTTCTTCTTTTTTTTTTTATCTAAAATTTTTTCTACGAATTTTCTTTGAATGATATAGTGTCTAAAATGTGTAAAGTATAGTTAGAAGGCCTATATATAGTTGTTTGGGGCTACTAAGATTTTTCTACATAACCAAGAGATTTTATTTTATTTTTTGTTGACTTTTCTATCGCAGTTTTCCAACGAAGTGGTGTCAATTCTTCATGAATTTGCTTTTGATTCATCAATCTGATCAGTCCCTAGATTGCTATGGTGAGATCTAGATGCTTTCCTAGCTTTTAGATTAGGTTAGGTATTATTTTAGTGAAATTTAGGTATTTAAGGTATAATATATTAATATTTAGTAATTTTACTGATATAAGTATATATATTCTACATACTTGGTATGTGTAATGAGTAATCATATTCATGTAATTATGTTTTACTCATGTTATTAATATCTAAGATATAATTTCCTTTTAATTTTGTGAATTTATCATTTATTTTATACATTTATACATTTTCGAGTTAATTTACGAGTATATTTATTATATATATTAGGTATATTATAAGTGTATACATATATTCATATGTTATTTTATGCAATATTATTCACTTTTACAGCTTAAATAATTTATCTTTAGTGTTTCGTTATATTTCAGAGTTCAATTTTAGGAGATCCAACAAGTTCTATACTATATTGAATAATTATACTTGTAAGACTAAAATTGGGGGTTTATAAAGTTATTTTTAAAATCTAGCTTTATTAAGTCACTTTTACTATTTTTTTTTTACCTAATCATAAAGTCGGGCTCAATTGGTTGAGTTTTCCTGAAGACCCTAAATTTAGGTACAATTACCCTAAATTTAGGTACAATTACCCTAAATACAATTTTAAACGCTCATAAAAATTGTGGCCCATTCACCTATAGTTTGTTCTGGAGGTCCTAAGTTGATTTTCAAGCTCATCACCCCGTTTTGGAAGGTTAAAGATTGGGATCGAAGAGTAAGGACCAAGAAGAGTTGGTTGAACTTTTACCTTATTTGAAAATTTTACTAATTATTAGGAGAACTACTAAGATCTCCTAAAGTGGCTCTCTAGTCTTCAAATACTAATTGTGTATGCTAAGTTTTGTAAACCTATGAACTTTTATCAAATTCTCTTATGGACATGTTAATAATTTTGTAAATACTCATTGTTTTAAGGTGTTATATCACATCTTGGATAGAAAAATTGAATCTTTTTGAAAGACATAATTACATGTTTGTTTTTAACAATTATTTTGATCAATTACATCACATGTTTATGTTAGGCAGGTATTGAATTGGATGCTGCAAAGCGGTTGAGTCAGGTACGCTTTATGTGAACTAGGTTTATGGTAATAGTTATAAGACTAGCTTCTATCTTGGGAAGGTTTATAAAGCGTAATCATTACGACTCTACTACTTTGGGACATGACACTATATGCTACATAGAAAGATCTCACTTACTATGTAGGCTATAGCTGTATAGTTTGAATTGCCTATTGATGGTAATGCGATGATTGGGAGCCTTAGGTCGATGGATAAATGCAAGCACTTGTTTGGAGTTAGACTTACTAAGCATGTTATCTCGCACACGTGGGTTGTGAAGTTTTGGTTGCAGCATTCATTTAGGCAATTACCACTAACTGTTAATGATAAGACCATTATGCGATATCTATGAGTATATAATGTATAGTTAATAGGTGTTATTATTTTTGTAAACAAATTGTCCAGCCTTGTACACTTGATGTTCCTCTGGTTGTTTTAGGACTTTAAAGATGTTAGGGTTTATAGTTGGGTGTTAATATGTTTGGCATGGTTATACAGGCAATAGGGTTATGTTATCAATGCTGCAACACAAGAAATCAATGGGGTTGTTATCATTATATAGGTTTAGACATAGGATAAGTTTCTTTATGTTGCCCTTATATAATGATAGATGTAAGAGCAATAAGGTGAGTCATTGCATGTTGCTAGTGAGCAAATTTCAATATTGTGTAGTTCCTATAAATGCTATAGGGCAATATCATCATGCCCTAAATCAGTAAACACCAATTAATCACATTGATATTGGCTTATTTACACATTCATTACATACTTATCTAAATCTACTCTTTGCAAATTTTATAGATGTTAGATATAGTGGAGATGCACCATGAGATACAATCCCCTTATAATCAACAAGGCAGTGGCATATGGTTAGCTTGTACTCCTCTCATTTGCATTTTATATAGTAAATTGGTACCTTCTAGATTGCGCCATACAAGAATTTGGTATGGTACAGTGGATCCTAAGGCCTTATGATACATTACCTTCCCTTTACCAACTTGATCTTAAGGGGAAGATAGGTAAAAATTAGGTTAGTCACGTTATAACCTACATTTGCGTGGTATGAGCAGCAAGCATACCTTGTTAAGCTTGAGTTTGACAATACATTAATGAACAAGGTCAATTTAAATTATTACAGATGGTATCATAGTATTAATAGACATTATATTGGACATACTGGAACAATGCTTGGAGCTTTAGTTAGATATATTAACTATATCGCTCTATCTCTATCTTCTATGGCTAACATATGCATCAATATATTTTTCTTATTTTTTATGAAGGTGGATACTACTATGCCCCGAAGCGGCAGAGTCATAACAATCCTCCCGTGTAAACCATTTTAAGATAAAAGCTGACACTTCAATTGCTATCTGAAACTCGATTTATACAAGATGTCCATGACTAACCCGCTTTGAAGTAAACAGTTCATAAATTAATATGTTATTTACCTATGAAATTATAAGGAATACATATTTATTTTAAAATAATCTGAGTATATTACAAGGTTTAGTAGCCTGAACATAATTTACTTAAGAAATACATAAAAAAACTTTAAAGATAAGATCCAAATTCATGAGTGTATCATATCTTTGGTTT
The DNA here is from genome assembly GCA_024138005.1 of Lumnitzera racemosa. Lineage (NCBI taxonomy): Eukaryota > Viridiplantae > Streptophyta > Magnoliopsida > Myrtales > Combretaceae > Lumnitzera > Lumnitzera racemosa. Next base: position 11,919,684 of record JAMXBC010000008.1, on the reverse strand, counting down.
TATATCCTTACTCCTTAGGATCCCGTAATTGTTAGCTTCAAGGTAAATGTAAGCCGCTTTCTAGCTAGCACTTGCAATAACATTTATAGAGATATGAGCAACCACAGTTTAGTAAGTTAGAATAGAGACTCAAAGCTATATGTTAATCACAAACATGGTTATCAACTAAATTAGTTAGATACTATGCATGTACAAGCAAATGCTATTGCATGACGTTGTCCGGTTTGTCATGAGATTAGAGAAATTACACTCACTTTAATCTGGGTTAAGGAGTTTCCATTTAATATAACAGCTCATAATTAAACCCAAACTTGTGTAATGGAGACATCACTTTTCCTACAACAATCTTCGAACCATTAACTTTACCCCCGCCATGACCTTATCACCCATTACTTAGTTTAACTAAGGATAAAGAAGGGATCGATTATGCTATTCAGTGCTATTCCTTTCAAAGGAGTTGGTATTTGGTTGAAGAACTCTAAGTTTCCCCTAATGGTTATTATGCATGTCCATTTTACAATTTCAAGTCATATATTTAATTAGATTCAGTTTAAGGTGTTCAATTATTTCAACAAATGACACAAATACAAGCCATGACAACAAATCAGAATCATATCATTAAACTAAAAAACAAGCACATATGCATAACCAACTCTATAACAAACACAATCGAGTACAATTTTAAGCCTCCAAGTATTACAAATCAGTACTCTGAAATACAATAACATGTTAATCCCAACTTACCTAGACTTCTCACTCACACACTCAAGGTGCGACTCACATAGGTCATCGTCGATAATATCTATAATACAAATATTGTTTTAGTTTTCACATAACTACCATAGGTTGATTTTATTCTATAACACTTATTATTATCTTTAGTTTAGGGTTTTAGTATATTTAATTATTCAGGTTTTTAAGTCTCTTAAGGTTATTCCTAATTTAGGTTGAATTCTTATTCAATTTTGAAGTTGGTTTCTAAATTAGGTTTTTAACTCAGTTTTCGATTAAAGATTTTATATGTAAACTCTAGGAAATCATTTTGACCCATAATGTGAAATTAATTACATTATTTTCGGGTATCCTAAATATTGTCTTTAGTCTCTAACCAATGTTTTGGTTCGTGCGGTACATCTTGATCTTAATTTAACTACTAAAGTTATTTCCGATGTGAGAAAATTTTACATTTTTCATATAATTACCCTAATTTAAATTTCCTACTAGATTTGTTATATATTTCTATTATTAGTATAATATCAATTTTTACTTAATATTTTCCTACTCATCAATTCCTTATACTTATATATTATACATTATTACTAATATGTACATAATATATACTTATAATATTCTCTTCACTTCAAATATTATCTCTCAACATCAATTAACATCTTAAAATACTTAAATTCATCCTAAATCAAAATTTATACCTAATTACCTTAAATTACAAAATTAGCTTAAAATATACAATTTTTACCTAATACATATATACTACATAATTCCTTAATAATTACATCTAGTACCCTAAATACTACAAATATCATATTTCATCAAATTTCAATAGCCTAAAACATATAATTATGCACTAAATCGATAATTATCTATTTAATTACTTAATTACCCTAAAATTACACATTTTATGCATCATTTTAAGGCATAAAAATCATCTAAAAATTTCAAAAATTCATTTTTGAAAAAAGAATTTATAGTACTATTCTACCTCATCTAAATAATCTATACAAAATTTTTAAGTTTAAAATTATACTTCAAAGGTCATTTATTTATAAATCGAAATATGATTGGTTTTATGCGGTTTTTTAAGAACTATATATTTCCAAATGTAATTAAATCTAACTAATATTTTTCCCTAAATCTACATATAATAAAACATTAGAATAATAAAATTCATAATTTTCTAGATAAAATTAATAATTTTAATAATTTATACAAAATCGAGCTAAATTTGAACTCACCTGATGTTGAACTTCTGACCACCAGTGGTGGTCTTAAGGGTGTTAGCCGGTCCAAGCAATGGGTTTGGGGTATGGTGGTGGTAGTGGTTCGGTTTCAATTGGTGGTGGATCATGGGTTCAATCTAATTGCCTTAATTACATAGATTTTTTTTTTTAAATTTTGCAAATAAACCCTAACTCTCACTCTTTCAGTTTCTCTATTTTTTTTAACACTTCTAATCGACCAAATGAGCTTCTGAAAATTTTTGGGTATTTATAGTGTTCTATGTGATTTTTTTGCATTAAATTGAGTTGACATTTAGCCTTATCTTATCCTATTTTCACTTTCTAGTTGTTTGTTTATTATTGGTTGCTTTTTTTTCCTTTCAATTCTAAGCTACCATAACCCCTATTTGGAATTTTCTTCATTTTTTCTTAATTAATTATGAATTTTCTTTCATTATTTAGTATTATTTTAATATATTTTGGGTATTTTAAGTAATTTCACATATTTCCACCTACATTTAAATTTATATATGGTACAAATAAATATTCCTAAATATTATTTATGTTATTTCATGATTTTTAGTATGTATATAATTTATTTCTATTGATTCGTTAGTTATTGGAATTCGTTTTATGTTTTTTTTTTTATAAATAATAGATAATATACATATAGTTCAATATTATATTATTTAATTATTTATTTTCTTGAATCTAAAATCATGGGATCATTTTTACTAATATTCCTAATTTTGTTGTAAAATTTAGGTTGGATCGGATAATTTGCTTAATTATCCTAAATTCTACTAACCAACCTTGGGTAGTTGATTACGGGGCTTATAGATACTTTTTGATCACATTGAATTGCCTAACATTTTACAGGAGTCAAGAGCGGTTACAATAACTAAGAGGCATCTTTTTATAGGTTAAATAGGCATGACATTATTCTCTCCATTAATAATAGCAGCTAGAAATTCCTACAGCTTGTGTAGTTCAAGAGAGATGATAAGGCTACGGTAGGGGTCACCCTTAAGAGCTAGCACTACATTGATCTCCTTCTCTTCCTCTATGTTCGCTAGCCATTCACTTCTAGCCATTGGCTCATGCCTTATTAGCCTCTATCGCTTCATCACCTATGGTTGATCTACTGGTCCTACTAGATTTTTTGTCTTTTGGTACCTAGATTGTTGATTTAGCCTTTACTACTATAGTAACTCCATTTACATTTTAGAAGCATAAGCATCCAACTAACTCTAATGAGTGAAGGCATCATATAGATAAATTTATGTCATATTACATGGGATGAGGCACTACTCCATACCTACCTCCATCTAGAAGATGCAGTAGATCCAAGTAGTTTCATCCATGTTGGAGAAATTTTAGAGCAACTTGTCTCACTTCGATACCAAAGGCATTGTTGGAGTGAGTTTAGCCTTATGTTGTTGCACCTTTTTTGTACATAATAACTAGAGACCATAATTTGAGATAGTTCGTATATTTATTATAGATTGTACACATTGTATATAGCTATCAATGAAGTAATGAAATATATAATAATAGTTTGAAATAGACCATGTACTTATTATATTATTAACAGAATGTGATTCTATGTTAGTTGTAATACAATTATAGAATGTTCGAGATTTTGATGTGATGAGACCATTGATGAGTTTGTGATGCGTTAAGAATGTAGATAGAGCTTGTTGATGGAGTTTTGAATTAACTCTACAATGTTGATATTTGGTTTTGGCTATCATAGTTGCTCATGCATTCAAATGCATTGATTTAAATGTCTTTTTACTAGTTGCTTATGTTATGGTTGTAGTTTAGTTGGTATTGATGAATTAGTTTTGCCAAAACTACTTTTAAAAAAAAATTCTAACTTTTGACCCAATTCCCAATGATAAACCTTCTCATATAGAAAACCTTTAATCATTCTCTTAAGGCCCCTAAAATATGAATATTAATAATATTCTCAAGCAATATCGCCTTAAATTTCTGTTAGCCATCACAATCCTTTTGTAAAAGAATTTCTCAACCATGATTATTAGTATAAGTTCACTAATTTTATTCCTCGTTTTTCTTTTTTCCTAATGAAAACAAATTATACTAAAGCATTGTATTTGATATAGACCTAAGGCTAGGCTTAAATAGACTCAAAACCACCGGGTTATGGTTCAATATTTCGTTGAACCGTAATTGGCTTACCTAGAGCCGATTTTAGGCTGGTTCATGAGACTTATCGATTTACGAGTCGGTTTTTGGGCCATGACCCAAATCTCCAATGATTTTTTTTTTTATGTTTTTAGGTTTGCAATATATACATATGTATATACATGTAAAAAATTTATATTATATGCATATGTTAAATTACATATTTTAATATGTATTATGTATATGATATATATAATACATTAATATATATGTTAATACGTATAAATATATATTAATATAATATATAAAATATATATAAATTGTAAAAAAAAAAAAAGCCAATTCAAGCCCACCACATTATAGATCGGTTGAAGGCTTGAATCACCTAGACCAATATGAATTGGTGAGTCTTTGGCCAGTCAATTTCATATTGGTTTATGGTTCAAAATTGATCATTCCTTAGGTCAAACTTGATACACATATCAAGAGCATTTCCAATGTTGCCCTTTCCACCTAAAGAATTCACCTCAAGTCGGTGATTTCCCAGGAAATATTTTGTCTAAAATTGCTAATCAATATCAACCTCATCACCTTTGATTGAATTGTGGCTTAGAAAACTGCTTGCACATTTACAGCCAAAAAGATCATATAATTCTCCATGACAAAGTTTTAATTCCAAGTCATATATCAACGCTAAGGATTCCATTTGCAGTGCCTAGATGCCATCACTATTCCAAGGAATTCTCTTTATTAACAGCCTAACCTTATTCTATCCTAAACTCCTTCATAAAAGTGTCTCAACAATTCTTTAAAGTTTTTATAGGTCCCAATATATCATATATTTTTTAAAGTCCAGAGTTGTTTTCTGACAAAGGAAAAAATAAAAAAAAAGAAAAAGAAAAAAGAAAAAAATCTCTTCCTGGTCCTTTGTGAAGGAACACAACATTTTGCAAGAACCCAAGTTTAATGGAGAAGGACCTCAAAAGCCGTTTGTTAGCTTAAGAGAAGGAACGCAAATTGGAGATGGCCTAATATCCAATAGACATTCAAAATATGTAACCTAATCATCTCACATGATCCTTAGTACCACAATCGTAATTCATATATTGTTACTACGCATGAATTGGAATTCATTGAGTTTAAATTGTGACAAACAACAGTTTGAAAACTTTTAGAATAAGTGGTTGAAAAAACATATTAGTTACCTATTTTGCTTGGGTATTAACTACTTTTAAATATTACAAATGAAATCAAAGGCAACTCATGCTAGTATCAGTATGATTTAAGGAAAAACCATGGTGAAACTGAGCCCTTTGGTTCATATTCATCTTGAAGAGTGATGGGAATATTTTAGCCCAATTTTAAAGTGACAGTGGAATCTCACACCTTTTAAGGAGAAAATGATACTCATGGATTGTGGGAGAATTTGTAGTACTTCGTTTAACGATATAACGTATATCAAATCTAACACTAACTAGGAATTTTCTAGCCATGTGATTAATAGGAGAGTGTGATATCCATAGATTGTGACTTCTTATAGAAAGTAGCGAATGTTAAATCGACACTAATTCTATTGAACAAATGATTAAAAAGAACCATTAATCATCATCCATTAGCTTTGACTATTAACCACATTGGGGCAAAATAGATCCCAAAAGCGTAAAACCGGTCTATTTCTAGCATCATATAGCTAGCAGATTCATCATAGTTGGAAGCTCCACCCTGTATCAAGGCCACTATCGAAATTGATTCAAATCCAATGACAATGGCAAGGTTCTGCATTTCAAGTCATAATGGAGAGAAGAAAGGGGTATGCTGTAATATGATATAAGCCTATATATATACTCGATGGAATTAACTATAAGCGACGCCATTAAATACAAGCCCCATCGCCTTATCTAGAACCAGTCCCAGAAATCGTTGGAACATAAGCATCTTAATATAGTACTTACTATATACTAGGTTATACATCTACCTCAACTGCCAAAAGAGCAGTAAGCATGCTTCCAGGTTTTGTAAGATCACATAAATTCACTTTTTAAGTCATGGGTCATGAAAACTGATGGTATGTTGACAGGATGCTGTTGTGACACTGATGGGATTTTCACAGGCTTCGGCTGCTCCTTCGCAGATTTTAACTCCTGGAAAGAATAAACCGTGCAGGATATTTTCAGTCAACAATGTCATGAAAACATAAACTACGCTTATGTTTAACACTGATTGCGTTAACATAAATATGAAAATGTTGCTTTGTCTGTTACATTCAGAGCAAAGAGCGAGATGGGAAACATGCAGCTACTCACCTGTGGATCTTCTGCCTCCAGAGTCCATAGCTATTTTTTCAAAAAGTTTCTTTGAAGCATCTGCAAATATTTCAGTGCAAAAATGGATGAGAGAGACTCCCAAACATCATCCAAGCATTCGGACGCCAAGATCACAGATATAACTCTTTACATCATAGACCAATTTGACATATTAATTCTAAATAAGCCAGCAAATTTATGTACGTCATGAAGGAATCTTGAGGTGCTTATACAAAGATTCTTATCAGATAATAAAACCATCAGTAGAGATATGGCTCTACAAGATATCAAATTTGTACACATTTCCCATGCAACAATGTTTAAAGGTATATGGCACAGCAACAAAGTTTCCCTCTTTTCAAATGGTGTTCATGACCATTTCTTCTCGAATCATAAGCTGCCATGAGTATAAATCTTTAATGCATGTCCAACTTTTTGCTCAGTACATGCAGCATCTGAGTGGAAAGAAAAAGGACAACACCACCATCTGGGAATGGGGATAGTGCAACATATGAATCTCTACTTCATTTCAAGAATCCTAGCTTATTTTCTCAAAAAGAGAAATCCATCCAAAAAAGAAAGCAAATCGATTTCATCCTTAAGGAAGAGAGCTACATTACTCTTATTCAGACATACCATGCTTCATCGTCAGAGCTGGGGCCTGCTCATTTACAAATCCAATCACCCTGGCCGGATTCCCTGCAACAATGCTAGAGTAGCCAAAGCAGAAAACATAAATTAAGCTACTCCGAAGATATTGGATGACAAAGACCTGTTGAATGTTAAAAGCATACCTGTGGGGAGGAACATCTTTCAAAACCAGGGAAGCAGCTGCAACCATGGTACCTTCCCCGATTTTGATATTTCCAAGTATGTTTACATTTGCTCCAATGAGTACCCCATCACCAATCTTGGGGTGACGATCACCAGTCATTTTTCCAGTTCCACCTAGAGTGATGCCCTGCCATTGGTACCATCCTTTAGATTTTGAACCCACCAGATCATGAATTGACAAGATAAATATCGTAACGAGGGGATCTAAAAAATTTGAGAAAGGGAAATGGTATTTCAAGCTATATTTCAATTCCATACATGGGCAAAACTCAGACAACTACAATGGAATTATGGCTTATAGAGACTTGGGCATCATTTGAATCACGAGAAAAAAAAAAAACATAGGACAGACCTCCAGTATTGGGAAATAAATTGGCCAAAGTAACAACAACAGATTGACTTTTCATGGATCAACTAGATAATTTACACTAGGACTGGAATTCTCACAATTTTAATATCCCTTGTATATATAAACGGTGAGAAACATGTTTGACTTACTTGCATGAGTGAAACTCTGTTACCAACAACAGTAGTCTCCCCGATAACAACACCTGTTCCATGATCTAATAGTATTCCATCTCCAATCCTTGCAGCTACAGTAGAATTGGAACATTAGATTATAGGCCAACACATACGTAGCCTTGCATTGATGCTTAAGACAATCAACATAACATTATAATGCTCATGTTTAGAAATTACATGTGTGGACCCATTAATGCCCAGTACTTGTTACCTATTCATGAAACCAGTCCTATTAATACTGCAATTTTGCTAAGGTCAGCTACATCCATAAGGTACCCATGTGGTTCAAAATGATCAATGAAATTGTGTATTTTAATCAGATTGTAAGTAGTGTGAATGCCCGAGTGGTAGTTTTTCTAACAAATTGCAGGACGACATAACCTAAAAGTGAACTGCTATCACAAGAATAGGCAAAACCATATTTCCACATTAGTTGCAGTTTCATCAACATTCATCCCTTTGCATAATATTAGCAATTTCATGGAAAAAGATTATATATATATGTACCTGGATGTATATCGATCCCAAAAACCTGAGATAAAAGGGACGATAGGTAAGAAATCTGAAAGGGCAAACACCTAAAGATAGCAGGTGTGAAATAAATTTGTATATAAAGAAAGACACCTCACTAGTACGGCTTTGTATGGCCAAGGCAAGTACTTTGCGCCCTTGCTTCCATAATGCATGTGCAACTCGATGAGATTGTAATGCATGATAACCCTGGAAAAAAGTAGCAGATGATAAAGCACAAAGCAGTTTTTGAACTTTATGGACACAAACATACCAAAATAGTGAAGAATGAACTGATTTCAAATGGAATGAAATCACCAATGGTAATCAGAAGCAGGATCATGGTTTTCAACATGTATATAAGTCTATGTACTTGGATAGTATGACAAGCCTACCTCAATGTTTGTACAGTATGGAGCAAGTCCAATACAATTCAGTTTCCCATTGAATCAAGAATTCAGTTTAATACCCTATTGCAGGTAAGAATTACCTTGAAGTATAACAAAGCTGTACAATATGATATACAAGCAGGATCTCGATCCTTAAATGCCTGCAGAATCAGAATATCCAAATAATCAATTTGTATGAAGTAATAACAGCAGCTAAATCTTATTCAACCAGTAAAGTTATAAAAGCATTCTTTATGCCATAACACAGCACCAAATACTCTGAAAATCAAAGAGAAAAGGTCACAAAATTTCTGTTTCGTATCTTAGACCACTTCCCACCCATTTAAGGTCTCATTTAAATATCATCACATCTTACAAGTGCGTTTTCTAAAGCTCTATCTTTCACAGGTCCAAATTCTTTAAACTGCTCTATCCATGCCTATTTTCACTTAGTATAAGACCTTCATGGATATTCATTCTCAATCTTACCTTTCCATATATTTCTACACATCAAATAAAACCATCCATACATTGCACTTTACCAGCAAGACTCTTGCATTACTGAATCATTCACATTCTAATATTAATGTGAAAATACTTCCCCTTATGCTTGTCTCCTGTGATCCTATAGAACTCCAAGAACAACACTCATTTCCACTTTACTTGGATCTAAAGGTTAACATCTTCAATAATCTTTTATTGTCTTTAAATTTTCATATAATAGTTGAGTCTACATTTTTACCTCCATCAACTAAACTCAATGTCACAAATTAATTGTATTTGGCAGAAGTCTCAAAAGAAAAGGAAAGAAAAGAAAGAAAATTCGCAAAATACGTTTACCTGAACGTCTAAGCGAATTGAACGTTGAATTCCCTTGTCAGTCATCATTACATCATTGAATATATCCACAAGTTGTGTTGCAAACAAAGTAGAATTACGCAGCCGATTGGCAAGAACAAAACTCAAAGCCTGCTCTAAACAATCATGTGAAAGGATGCTTGCATACAAGAAGCTGCTCAATATTGGCTCTCTTTCTGCCTGTGAAATTTGTCCAGTGCAATCAATAATCAATATCATGATATTGATCAAAATAATACCAAACGATAGAAATATAAACTAAAACCATGAGCTACCTGCCAACATGCAGACAAGTTAGTAATATGCTAACAAAATCCTCAAAGGAGCAAAGAAGGACTAGTGAGTAATTCATTCGTTTGAGAACACTCAGAAAGGAGAAAAGGTTGCATCATCCCGGATATAAAAAATATGAGCACACTTGAAAGCCGATGGACCAGTAAGACACATGTCCTAATATATGTCCCGGATAGCCGGAGCACATCTAATCCCATGCCGAATTCCATGATCACACCACCGGACAACTTTTTATACTCAAAAAGACGTGTGTGAAGATGGCTTGAAGAAAGCTGATCAAGCAAAGATGCTAGAAATGAACATCCCAGTCCGGGAAGAAAAGCTCAGTTTTCCATTTGCCTTTCATCCCCAATACTTACACATCTCAGATCGATATAAGAGTAATTCCTTACTAAGATAACAAATCATCAGCTCACTGAACGTACTCCACCAAAAAAAAAGAAAGAAGACAAGACTAAGGTTCCTTTTCTTTTTGGAAATTAAGCTAAAGTATTCCCACAAAGACGGACTCATTTTAGCTTTTAATTCAATTGAAGTTATCCTCACCAATGATTTCTAAAAACCTCCATATACTTGAAATACATGATACTAGCCAGCACAAGCCACGAACCTTAAAAAGTAAAAGGAAAAAGAAAAGAAAAAGTAAAAAACCAGGACATAACTTGAAACACTCCAACGTTAAAGTAACAAAATTTGTCAGAAGAACATAAAAAAGACTCGGACTTTGTAACAATTAACACTAACAGAAAAGTGGATTATCCAAAATATGATCCTCAAAACCGCCAAAACAAGAGAACGAATCCGAAGATGTCAGAGCCAGAACATGAGTTCACAAACTCCGACGTTAAAGACTCAAAATTTGTAACACTTAAAGACCAGACAAAAGTTGGGGTTACCTCCAACTTAGCTTCTTCTCTAACAGCATCCCAGATAGGATCATCCGAACTCACCACACACTGGGATTCGGCTTCAGGTCCCAAAATACCCGACGCATAAACCGGAAAAACCTTCTCAAGAGTATTCCTACGCTCAGAACTGACATACCCATTTCCATTTTCTCCGCGAGAACACTCTCTTTCTACCTCTTTCTTCCCTTCCTCTTCTCTTTCTTCAAGTGACAAACGCTTTGTCATCATCATTTCATGAGAAGGCAAAGGACAGACAGCTAAATTGCTCAAACAAGTCATGGCCAAACTCCGAATAAATAATACCGTAAAATAACCCTTGTCGGGAAACGTGTGCTCATTTGTTTGATTAACTACGGTGTCGTTAAGGGGAGAGAGAGAGAGAGAGAGAGAGAGAGAGCGCAACAAATGGTTGTAAGAACATGTTGAAGGTGGTTTTATGGCTGTTGTGCGTAAGGGCCAAGTGCAGTGCAGTTATATGTGCTGTGTGCGTTTCCTTTTTCTTTGGCTTTGTCATGTTGTTTAATATTGTGGAAGAGAATGGAGTAAGAAAGTCATAAGTAATTACAGTTTGCTTTGCTGGTTAGGGATTTATTTACTAATTCGGTTCCTTGGGGCATTCCTAAATCAGTGCACTTTTACGCCCTCGTTTTTTCTTTTTTTAATCCGAGCACTCGTAGGCTCCAAGGAATCGAACACCGAAAAGGGGCGAGCTACTCTTCTGCCTTCCGGGGAAAAATCTACGTGTCGCCATTCATTACCGTATGCTCAATTTTGAGTTGCAGTGAATCATCCGCTTATAATAAATAAAATATTGAAAAATAAAATTATCAATAATAAAAATAACTTAGTAAATGTGAACCTATTATCACGAAGATGATATAATTCTAAATAAGCTATAAAGTGTAGCATATTGTAAAATTACAGCGAAAATTAGAATATAAATGAATATTTAGGAATAAGTTTAAATAAAAGATTAATATTTTAAAAGTTTAAATAAAAAATTAACGTCTCGAAAAGTTTAAATAAATAATTAATATTTTACAAAATAATTTAAATAATTTTATAGATAGATTATTATGAATTATTTATTTAATCGCTTTATATAACGTTGAATTATTATTTGAAACATTGATATTTTATTTAAACTTATTTCCAAATATTGATTCATTCTATTATAATTTTTCCTAAACTTGTATTCAATCAGAAATATATCCATTATTACAAACTTTACATTAGGGAAAATTAGATATGAGAGAATCAATGTTTAAGATTAAATTCAAATAGGGAATTGAAATTTTGAATTGTTAAAATAAAAATTTAGTGATAAGTAATTTGAATAAAGAATCGAACTTTTAAATATTAAAATAAAATATCAACGTTATGATAAGCAGTTTAAATAAAAATTCAAAATTTTAGTATTATCTTAGTTGTAATCATCAATTTGAATCGTTTATATTAATGTTCATCATCTATTTCAACAACATGAAAGTTCAACTTTTTAATAACATTGAATTTTTATTTTAACCACTTAAAATTTAAATAATTTATTTGAACTTGAGTGTAAATATTGATTCCTTGTGTGTTATTCTCTCAACTCAAAGTTTATGACATCTAGTAATATTTAAAAAATATAGAGCTATGTAACTTATTTAGAGTATGCCAAATAAAATTAATATAAAAATATAATAAAAGTTTAACTAAGTTTCATTTAACATAAAATCCTTCATTTTAATCTCATATTCAATCAAACAGTCAAATCTATTTCAAATTTTTACAGTAGTATTTATTTTACGTTTATTGTAAAAGAAAAACTTATAAATTTCACTAGCTATCCTGAGACGTGTGGATTTTACAACACACGGACTTTAGATTTTTCAAAGTTGCAAATTTTAAAATCTATATTGGACAATCTATGCATTATGTATCTGCTGACTCCTGGTTTTTGGTATAAATCAAACGAACTAATTCCATTGACATGAAAAAGAAGGAACACATAGTTTAAATATGGAGTAGTCACAATCATTTTCCTGCTGAATCAAGACCGTGAAAATATAGAAAAGTATAAAAATAAATACATTGGCAATTTGGGACGGGATTTTTGAAGTGGACCGGCATGGAACAATGGTCAAACCGCCCACCTCTAACGTACCTTGGATCTATGCTCCAAAACCGGTCACTCAAAATCATCCCTTAAGTGGCCCAAAAAAAAAAAATAAAAAAATCATCCTTTAAATAGTCATGATAATTGTCATGTAATTATTTAGCTGTGCATAACTTAAAAGTATAGGTAATGGTTTTCTAAAAGAATAGATCGAGATTATATGTTGTGATTAGTAAATATTTAGTTGTGTTTTTGTTTATCAAAATTTTACATATAAAATTTGAAATTATTAAATATTATATTTAATTATACTTATTAAATTTTTTTAACTTATCCTTAGAAAGATACTAAGATAAATGTCAATTTACTTAAAATTAGGATTATAAATGAGTCGAGTTGAGTTAATTTTTGGAAATCTTAAACTTAACTCGTTTAAAAATTATCGAGTTCGAACTCGAGTTAAGCTTTTTATTAAACTTATAATCAAAGCTTGAGTTTAATTCGTTTAGATAAACGAATTTTGTTTTAAACTTAAGCTTGGCTTGTGTTAACTTGAATTTAAAGCGAATTAGTCTTAAGTTTATTTGTGAGTATAAATATATAAAATGAAGAAATATATAAATAAATAAATTAAAAAAGAGTAAATAAAGATTTAATTATATATTATCTTATAACATATTATATATTTATATATATCATGTATTAGTTTTTGAATTTCAATAATATATAATATATAATATACAATATTTATCATATAATATATATATATATAAAACTTATAAACTTATTCACAAATTCAAATAAGTCAGTTTGCGAGCTTAAATTGAAATTTAAACTTGATTCGTTTAGAAAAGTAAACTTTATTTTAAGCAATTGACAAGTAGCTAGATTTATTTGTAGCCCAACCTAAAACGATAAGCATACCAATGAATATTGAGGTAATAAATCTAATAAGAAAGAAAAATAGTCAATTAATTATGATATTTGATAAATTTAAATATCAAGTGTAAAATAAAAAAAAAAATCTAAAATTCAAAAGATGATTTTGACTTCTTTTTCCAGAATCCTTGCTATTAGTTGAAAATATAAAATTAATTGCCACTGCCCCCATTCTACGGGATATGACCATCCAGGTGATGACGTTACACTCAATATTTGATCACCTTGGCTGCACGTCTTCTATTTTCTTTCTTTCTTCTTCTTCTTCTTTTTTTTTTAATTTTCTTTAGGTTAATTTATTTTATATGTTTCAACTATTACATCTATTACTTTAATTACTCAGTTAATTCATTATGTCATGATAAACTATAAACTATTTAATTAAATAAATTTCATAATTAATATCTAATAAAATAAATTACAATGAATTATTTAAAAGGAAAATAGATGATTCATCAAGTTCAAAAGCAAAGCAAAAGAGGAATATATGAAAAAATGAGTAACGATGTGTTTTTCTTCTTCTTCTTTTTCTTTTTCTTTTTCTTTGGCCATTAAGTAACAATGTGTTTACACTTTGGATATGTTAGATGGACGGAATGAAAGAAAATATTTCGTTTGGTAAATAAAATAAATGAAGAATATGGATGAAGAGTGAAAAAAGAAAAAAAAAAAAAAAAGAAGTAGAAACATTACTACCTTAAGGTTTATTTCTTTTCTCTTTACAGCCGGAGAGAAATCGCTAGAAAGGGGGTAAAAAATGAGACTAAAACCACACGTACTAATAACAAAATCAACCAAAATAAATAGGTTAATTTCGTCAAAGGCATGCTTCATTTCTCTTTCATTACACTAAATAAATAAAGGAAATGAAAATATTTCTCTCCAATTTGTTTCTGTTTTTGTACAATATTCCCAAGCACAAAGATGCTTTCCATTTTTTTTTATCCGTAGATTACGATTGTTTTCCATTCAAAAGTTGGAAAAAAAAAAGTTAGAAAAAAAATCGACAACTTTTGATCATATGCATAATAATTACTTTAATATGGAGCAATATTTATGTTGTCAAAAGTCAGAAAGGGAAAAGAGAAGAAACATTTCATAAGATGGTAAAAGGTTTTCATTGTTGGACTTTTTAATTAGTGTTTCGAAAGAATCCGTTCATGCATCCTGAAAATCCATACCTTATTGTGTAAGAAAACTAAGATGAATCAAAGGCATTTAAACATTAGAGTAACGGTTTTATAAAGCTTTATATAAGAGCGGCATCGAAATGGTCATATCAGTTGGTGTGGTGGTTGTAATGAAAAGAAAAAGCACTGGTTCTCATTTGAATGGCTTACTGCTTACATGTGGTGTGGCGAAACGCTTCCGAATCCCCCTTTTGAGGGGAAAAAGAGAGAGAGAAACAAACAAACAAACACATGCTCTACGGTTTCTTCTCTTCGCAGTAACGCCTCCCATTCTTTTTTTTTTTTCTTGGTCATGTATATCCATTGCTCATTAAATTTACTAAGAGGCGTGCATCCCCATAAAAATTTAAGATAGAAAAATTAAAAGAAAAAGGAAAAACCATGCACAGATGATTAAAAAATGATTACGGAAAAAGACATGTTCAACTATAACTCATTATCACAGGATGAAATTATACCAATCACATTGTATTTGTTTACTGGAAGAAGTCAGTGTGCCGGCAGAAATAACGAAATAGATATTAAGTAATACGTTTACGTAGCAAGTGAAGCTTTTCTATATATACCAACAAGTTACTTAGTAATTAAATCATTAAAACTTTTGTGTATTGTCAAAGTCTTTATAGCCTCTCCTAATAATTATTGTAATAATATTCCGAAAAAAAATAAAGAAGAAGAAAGAGAAAAACCCCGTGTACATAAATGAAACATAGAACATTTTAATTGGAAAAAGGCTGCACAATAAAAAAAAAATGAAATGTGAGAAATTGAAGTAAAAAATCCGTAATGATGTTGAAAAAAAAAATTAAGAAATAATAATTAATCAAAACCAAATGGAAGCATAAACTTCCACTCTGCAAGGTAAAACAAATAAATTGCATGGTATTAAAGCTTGACAATATGTGATAAAGCAAATCCACTCTGGTATTTAGAAAATAAACAAAAAAAAAAAAGAAACACAAATTCATAAGCACCGGACTGTTGATGATCTTAAATTAAAAACAGATAATAAGATTTTAAAATATATATTTTATGCATTGCTCCATTACGGCATTGTGCAACATATCATGCTGTACAACCTTCAAAAATTTAAGTAGGTGGATAAAAGAAATCTTTCCTCAATGAAATTAGATATACTAATAACAACGTTAACTAAAAAGCAAACCAAGAAGGAAGGAAGCAACTTATTTTTGCGTAATAATGTTAAAATGGAAAAAGTTAATTAATTGTGAAACAAAAATCTTCTACATATCTTATAGAATTAATTCAAATCCTTTATATCAATTCTGACAGATATAAGGAAATAACTTATTTCTTCACAACAATGTTCAAATGGGAAAGTTAATTAAGTGCAAAACAAAAATAATCTTCTATTTATCAAATTATATCCAGTAGATATGGGAGTTTAAATAAAATCCATTTCGTATTACCTTCCAAAAGATTTTTATATTGCAAACTATGCATATCTCAAACGATGACAAACAAAAAAAGTATATGTATCGATCGCAATAATTTTTTTCTTCATCGCCCCATTGATATTATTGAAAGATTCAGATGACTTTGTAAAGAGAGCTTTATATGACCAGTAAAATTGTATTTACTGAAATTACATCGGAAAGTATGACTTGAGAGTTTGTAATTTGGAATCTCCATTGATGGTTCCAGATTGATTCAACTCATCATTTTATTTTTAATTTAATATTTATTAAATTTAAACTATTAAATTGATTGTTTTTTAATAATTGAAATCTAATAGATATATTGAATCCATTATGTAAAAATAGAGAATGTGTTGCTTAATTCTCACTTTGAACCGGAGATTTGATTGGTTCATAATCAAAATCTTAAGAAATTCAATGGAAGTTCCAAAATTTTCAAGAAAGTCAAGGAAGGTAGTAATTTAATAAAATTTAATTATCTATTTTTAAAAGTTGGATCAATCAAGAATATGCAACAAAATCAAAATCTCAATAATATATATTAGAATTTAATACTCAAATATACTTTAGACTCTAATGAGATTGAGAAGAGGGGATTTTTTTATCATCAAAACCATCAAATAAATAACCCATTTTACTATCATTCGGAATGCCCTGAGATTTTAATGGGCATTACAACCCATCACATGCCTCTAGTAGCCAAAGACATGTTAAGGTGCTAAGATTTTATAAGACAAAAATAACTAGTAATATCATACTATCTAGAACCACAAAAGTCCATAAGATAAATCAAAGAATGGGGATATCATCATCCACTCATAACTATATATATATATATATATATATATATCAACTATCATCTCATAGGAAGATAAAACATTCCCTGACAAACGATCTAATATCTAATATAAAATCAAGGAATCTTACATGCTCCTAAAACTCCATAAAAAGAGAATTAATCAACATAGGAGTCCATAAATCTTACTACATAACCTCAAGTGACAAAAACCAAGCTAAAAGTCTATCATCATCAAATAGCTAGACAAAACATCAAGTAAGATGAAAAGCATCCCTATCATAAAGAGGTCAAACTTTAGAACTTCACTATTAAATCAATAACATCCGCATTGACATCCATCTCAAGACACCAAGGCTTAACCAATTGCCACCAACTTAACGCTAATCATCATAAAAATAAAGATACTTAACTCTCTCCTCCCCTTGAGTGTCATCAATAAAGGGCTTTTCATAGGTAATGTAGTCATCCAAACCTGTGCTTCAAAAAATAAAAAGTGAGATGAGTCCTAATACGCAATGCACAAGCACATATGAATGCCATGTAGTTCATTTCATATACACAATGTAGATAAAGGTAAGTAATAGTTTAATTGTCTTGAATTTTGTTCAAAAAACAATAATGAACATCATGATCTATGGATATAGGTATATATGTGTGTGTCTTATGTTTAGAACTATGTACCAGAACTATTGAATACCAACTATATGACCTATGTTGAAATAAGGAGGAGTAGTAGTCCCAATAGATTATTTGGCTAAAGAACATAAATCTTTTCTTAATCTACTAATTAAGCTAAACTAATGAGACATTGAGTTAAAATTTTCCCCAGTACTCTCGATCTTTAACCCTATTAGGCTTTTGAGGGCTGGAATAGATAAAAACTTTGAATCTTGGATAAGGTTGAGTGTATATAGCATTTGGGTACAAGTTTAGGGTTGAAAAGAGTTAAGAAATAGAAGTTTTGAAGCTAAATAGGGTGTAACATCGAGATGCCAAGCCGTTAGTGTTTAGATGATATGTTAACTTTACCTTTAGAAGCCTAATGTTTGGATGCTAACCAAATGGTATGTGGACACCAAGTTGTTATTTTGTATTTGAGCAGAACAACTCAACTTGAATCACACTCTAAAATTATCCATCTTCCTCCCATACTTAATACATCTTTAAGCACAAACTAAAACACAATTTCTCAGTAATTCGTAACTATAAAATTCCATCCAAAACGTAGCTATAAATATCAATCTCTCATGCCCAAACTTTAATAATCCTTAATAGAACCCAAAACTAAAAGAGGAAAAACATGTATACTTACTTGAATCAATTCAAACACTTAGAGAAAACAAAGCTAAACACCATTAGCAACTTTAACAAATAATTCATTTAAGATTCTTTCCTTATTAAAATTCATATAAAGCTCCTCTAAAACAAGGCATTAAGCTTAAAAACGGTTTTAGATAAGGATAATTGCAAGTGACTTACCTTAATCTCTTGAAGAAGCTATTCTTCGTGAAGATTTAGGAATTTCCAGTTGAAATCTCCTGAGAGTAATTGTATTATGAAGATATGAAAGGTTTCAGGATGTTAGTAAGTAAGTTAATTCTTCAAAAACTTATCTTAATCTCCACTAATCCTTCGTCTTAGAGCTTAATTAAGGGCTGACCTTTAGTTTTCTACAAAAGGGATAATGGATTATTCTATATTTGGTAAGGGTTAGGGTTTAGTAAAGGAGGTTGGTTAAGGGAGGTAAGGTTTTAAGAACCCACTAAATGACCAAAATGCTCTTATTTTTAAAAATATTTTTCCTTGATGTTATAAATGTGATTAACTTACTTCATCATAAAGCACCAAAAAAAAAAAAAAAAGATCCCCAAATGTCAAACCAAGAAATATTAACAATGGAAAGACTAAATTTTACAAGGTGAAGGTACCTTAAAATTTACTCTGATTGAAATATCAACAAAAAATTAGGAGAACACTATAAAATTAGAAATGAGTACTTGAATGTATTTTAGACAAGCTCAATCCTTTATAAGTCGAAAATTAAGTTGATAAATTGAGACTTTTGTGTAATTCCAAAAGCCCTCATGCATAAACTTTGATAGTCTAAATGCTTCCACTAATCAATATTAAGAAGGGGTATGTTCAAGCTCTTAGACTAGACACAAGACATGCTATATTCTTTTGTATTTGTATTTTGTTACACAAATAATTTCTTTCTAAATTAGAGATCTTAATTAAAAGGTATGAAATTCATTACTCGTAGCTATATATTCTCCTTATTATATCCTAGTTTGAATAAATAAAAAGTTATGAATTCATATGTAGATTCTCTAATTGTTTCTCTTGAAAATTTGACAAACAATGCGATCAATTTAAAAATCAACACTGGTAATAATACTAACATCCATTTAATCCATGATTTCACTTAATTTAGTGATATTATGTAAAATTTTTGAATTTTCTATATTTATTAAGATTTTCTTTACTAAAACTTTTGTTTTGATTGTAATTTTATATTAAATATGAAGATACTATGTTATTTGCCTTTATAAAATTTAAATACTATACATTTTTTTTCCTTTTGTGTCAATAAATATTTTATAGATTTAAGTATAATTTTTAATTGATAAATGAGTTCAATATGGAGATGAGCTATGTTTATTAAATAAGTTGGGTTACAAATTTAGGTTTATATACATGATTAATAAATGTTACCATTAATTAATTTCTTTGAAAGTTATGCATCATATTGTTCATGTTATCATTAATTTCTTTGATCATGTTTTCCATAGTATTAGTCTAAGCAGAAACTTGATTTAAACAAGATTCCAAAGAATGTACCTCTTCTTACAAATTTGAAAGGCTACAAGTACTATTGGCCATAGCTAAGTTGAAACAAAAGACACAAGACGAGAGCACCAATTGTTAGGCCTATCGACAAGCCCAAGCCCACTTTCTTATTTACACTGAACAAGCTACAAACGTTGTCATTTTTTCACTCCTTAAATACAATATCCAATCCTCGTTTCTAAATGCTTATGTCAAACTTTTTGAAGGTAATGTTCCCCCTCTATGGCTTCTATTTGAATCCCTTACTATACCTGGTTAGGGTTTCTAAAGAAATCTCGATTATGATGAGATGATCTCTAGATCTTTATGTTAAAAGATACATCTTTGTATCCTAATGCTATTTCTATGTTTCAATTTTTCTATTTGATGTTGATTTGAATTACTTGACTAACACTAAGTGTTTTTATGTATGAGGTATACATTGATGGAGGATGATCTGTAAGAGATTAAAGAAGGTGATGATGGGTGATATGTTTTCCTGATCTTCGAGCATTAGCCAACTCCTAGCCTAAGTCTCAAGTGTTTGTTGGGGTAAATGCTATTCCCTTTTTTATATTTCTTCTACTATTTGTATGTTAATCTCTCTTTACAGCTTCTAGTTACAATTGTGTAAACCATAGACACTTAGACTATTACAAATCTATTATGAACCCCAACTGCTTGTAATTATTATAAATGATTTGTACAAATAGTTTTGTTACTATATATGCAACTCCTTATTCATTATATAATCCTTCAAGTAGTTGGGTATTTGATAGCTTCTCCTTGTAAGATGTTTGTTATTTTCAGATATAATGGGGTTATGTCACAAGTTGAAATTTTTTAAATATAAATCTGTTTAAATACAAAAATGAAAAAGGGCAAAGTAACACCTATTACTAGCCATAAATGGAGTACTTGCATTGGATATATATATATAATACTAGCCCATAGTATTGTGCCTATAATGCCCGTACGCTTCTTAGAAATTTGAGTTTGAGCTAGCAACTCAGGAAATCGAAAAGCATGGATACAGTTAAGGGGAGAGATGACAATGGTAGCAATAAATATACATATATATATATATCTATTATTATTGAAGAAATATCTCATTTTTAAACTCCACATCTCCATTCATGAAATTCCAAAAAGTACCTCTAAATAATTCCATATACTTGATATAACCGTTAGGCAGTTTTTTTCAATGTAACCTCTCGTTCTATACTTCATTTTCATGTTCCTAAAAGTACTTGTTGGGTAGCTTCTTCTTCTTTTTTTTTTTTTTAATCATCTTTCTCTAGAATTAGACACACGTAAATTAAAGTTTTTCGTGATTTCTTTCGATCTCTGTCATAGCATGATCCAAAACAATCTAAAAACACACAACATTGGAATTTTGTTATTTGTTTTACTTTTTCTTTTTTCCTTTTACAAATAACTATCACGTGTATTTTTTTAGAATAATTAATATTTTGTACATACATATATAATTATTTTATTTTCCATTTTCATGACGTTATCTCTTTGAATCTTAGCACCCACATTACCTGCGTAAATTACTCAGCAGATCGCATTAATAATTAATTAATATAATCATAGAGGTTCTAAATACAACCCCATATTTACGTGTGCGTTGATGTATAAAATAGCTCTTTGCAAAGCATATATCAAATAGTTTTAGAACTTCGTCGATTTATTTTGTCAAATCAAATGGGATGCTTTAGATGTTTGACACATTATTATTTTATGGTCTGTTTACTTAACATTGGTTGATAGGAACCAACATCGTAAATGGTTTTAAAAGGTGGTTGATTTTACTTTGAACGAAATTCTATCTGCCCTATATAACTAAAAGTGGCAAACCCGAAATTTTTGAATTGGCTATTAAGTGTGAGTGCCCTAGAGCAGGGCAACCACCTTCATCTATTGGGATCGTCCTTGATTTAAGTTTTGGGGTTGAATACTGTGGACTTCCATTGAAAATAGACCCCTATGAGATGACCGACAACTATGAAAACTTTCCCATTAGGCTAAGAAGATTCATCACTCACGAAAAATGAATTTTGTGTGCAAAGACTTTTATGTCAATGACTTGGTTCTATAGGTAAAACTATGGGTCGGGATTGTCAATTTTTTTATGACCGATATTTTAGTAAGAGACAGTGTAAAATGACTATCGGTTTTTTATTTATTTTTTCCTTTAATTTAAGTGTGAAATTTGAAGTTGTTAAAAGTCATACTCAATTAAAGTTTCACTTATCAACTATCTTATCTTTCATATACTTGTAGTTTAGGACCAATGAGTTAGAGAAAAAATTATGATAAGTAAAAGTTCCATTATGTATGGTATTTAGCGACTTTTAGCTTTAGGCATAAATTTAATAAGCAAAAAAATCAATCAGGTATTGTTGTCTTAGAATATTTGCTAGTATAGATTTGAAGGAGATTAGGTTTTGTGCAATCAAGTGAGCTTGCAAAAGAAAATATAGTAAGGGTGTGTTGGGATGTTGTCTGGCGTGATCATTTCCATACATAAGCTAGTTAAATATTTAGAGAGTATAAGTACTTGAGAGTAGTATGTAGACTCAAGTGCGTAAAGTATCCAGTGGATTATCATTAAGTATTGGCTTTGTATTTATAGAGGAGTAAAGCTAACGGTTGGTGAAAAGCTAGTAGGTAGAGCCACGTCTGCAAGTGTTGGAGAGTGGGGTCACAATTTTCGAAGTAGTTCGCAAGTATAGGAGTTAGTTATTGACTTAATCTTTCAGCATTATCTAAAGTCTTTTAGCCATTGGGGGCCTCATCTAACCAAATAAGTTGTGTTCTAGGCCGAGGGTAGCTCATCATAAGTCATAAGCCTTATCAGGTTAGAATGGGCTTGAGAAACCCATGTCCAAAAAGCCTTATCAACACTTATCTTACCCCCCCTCTCCCCCTCCCCTTAGTCTCATTATCATTATGAAGGTAAGGAGAAGGGAAAGATGGGTTTCTCGGGCATATGGTCAATCTAGTTTGGAGGTGTCTATGTTAATGTTGCCATGCTAATGCAAAGATGATGGAAGTCCGGTTTGGCAAAGGGTTAGTACGAAGACGTTTGAGTTGTCGTAAGACCAAAGCGAATACATTCGAGATGAATGATACTAAGACTAAACAGGAGTGGTATATTCGAGTAGATTGCCTTCTAAGTAGAGGTGAATGCGATAATTCTAAGGTGAAGTGCGGGAGGTTCGACTTCCTTGGCCATCGAGGGTAGTCCTCCATCAGGTCAAAGCAAATTGCATGTTTACCAACTGGATTTATCGAGTTAAGGTAGAAACATCATGGCTTAAGCCAAGTACTCTAAGCCGAGGTGAGGATACAGTAGGTTGTGTGTTTCACAATAGACTTACAAAGCAAAGGTGTTCAATAGATGGGGCCAAACTAAGTTGACCATTGCTTAAGCAATTATAATCTATTCAATCCAAGGTATAGTATTGTTAGAGTATCAAACAAGTTTTCTTATGGAAGTTAAGGGGGTTTCGGGAAAACTTTCTGTGGAAGTAACTTTTTGAATTCCTACTTTATCTTGCCCATTTTCAATGCATTTAATGCAATGTGACAAGTGTCCTATTATAGCACACTTACATGCATTTTGTCTTTTGAATGTAGTGTCTAATCAAAATTGGCTCCATGTGTTTGCATTGCAATATTTCGAGGGATTAGTGCTTATATGAATCCCTATAACAGTTGATTCTCTTTCCAAAACATTTGGTCTATAAATACCACAATTGCTTAGAAGGATTACCTTTTCGCAACTTACTTTCTCATTGCAAACATATTCTCTCTTTTCATCAATCTTCTTCGAAGTTTTATTTTCTTTCAAACTTTTCTTTAATGTTCTTTGTTCTTCTTTGCTTCTTCAATCTTTAGAATGTTTGCAAACATAAGTAAGATGCCATTTGTTACGTTGAAGTATAATATAACAAACTTTAAAACTATAAGGAGTGATCCTCCCCCTGGAGGAGAGGACAAAGTTACATCACTACAACAACTAGATGTCACCATTAGGATAGCGGTATAGGTACTAAATCGACCAGGACTATTAGTGCCATTCTAAAGGACGTTTACGTGTACGCTACCTTCCCAGAGGCTAAAGATCTATTCACTATGCCTAGGATAAGTAGGGGCCCCGAGTGGTTGAACTAATGGGAGCAAGGCTTCTACCCCTAATTGGGTCTTGAGTAACTTCATAAGTGGACTAACTCCAGGTTGGATAATAAGGCTACCATAGAGGGAGGAGATGGTGTTTCGGTTGATGAAGAGGCATTTCGCAGTATTCAAGAGTGTTTAGATTATGGGTAACATTTCCTTCTAAGTGATTTTGAAAAAGAGCTTCCATTGGTGCAGTTTAGCACAAGTCCCTCCTAATGGGTTGAGGGTGTTGAAGGCTTTCTAGGGACTTTGTGAGTATCTGATGATAAAGGCTACTCTTAAGCTCTTCAACCATTTCTATAAGTGCAAGAGTTTGGGTAAGTAGCCATACCTTCAACCTCGTTCAGGGAAAACCTTTTCAAGAGCTTCGTTGACTTTGTTAAAGGTTGGCAGGATGACTTCTTGGTGGTTAAGTTACTAGATGCGGTAGACTTATGAATTAGATAGATAGAACTAGTCCAAACTAGGGCCTAATGATGTCGAGGTCGGAAGGGAGATTCAAGCCTTCATAGCCCTAAGGAATGGCAATGAAATGAACGCCGATGAGACGGTAGAGAGATATTTCAAGTCTCCGATCTCTAGTTCATCCCCAGCATGAAGAAGTGGACAGAAGGTATGGTTTCGTTTTTCACGAACCACTTCATCTGTCATGCTAGCATGTGTATGAAGTTGTGTTTCATCTAATGTCCTCCTTAAGAGAAATGGGGTAGGGTTGGTGTGTTCTTCCTTGTCTGTGTTGGTTACGATGGAGTGGGTAAATGGTGGTGCTTTGTACTTGTTTTGTTTTTTTTTTTTTTTGTTTTTCCCGATCGCTTGTTTGATTCTTTGCAAGTAAGAAATCGATCGAGGAGATTCCTTGGCCCTTGACGTTTAAGCTGCTAACGTACGGTCAGGTTAAGTTGTAGCTAACCACCAAAGCTTCCAACCGTAAAGGCAAGGCCTTAGGGCCAAGATCAGGGGTAGGGGAAACCATTAGGGTCGAGCTGGCTACTCTACCTTAGGGATTCCTCTTATTGGTCCTCGAACAGAGCCATTGGCTACTAAGCTCGTTAGCATGGTCCTTCCCTCTATTATTTCTGTCCTTAACTTTACGTCCATTACTGTGGATGATGAACTTGCCGATATTGAGGAGCTAGATGTAGTGATGCTTATGCCCCCTACCCCTCTCTCTAACAGGGGTGAGGAGGAGGGGATCGAAGCCAATACCTCATCCGAGTTAGCTGGGTAAAAAAGAAAGGCCTTTAAGACTATTGGAGAAGCAACCCTTAAAGCGAAGAAGAAGAAGACAATAGGGAAGGAGCCCTTGAGTGGAGTGAAATGGTATGAGTGGCCTTCAACTCATCCATATAGGTGTGTTGATGAGCTTAGGGATGGGTTTTTTAAGGTCCTTAACAAGTTCTAGTTCTTGGGAATAGAGTTGGACTCGTTTAAGGACATATCATACTTGTCCTAGAATGAGGAGTTCTGCTTACATAATTCTAAGCCCGAAACTAAGAAAGCTAGGGGTAAGCTCCTAAGGCTGAAATAGGATATCCGAGGCAATGACGTCATGTTGTGGCATTGAACTCTCAACTATCAAGCCTTGATGGGGTTGTATACCCTTAGCAACTGGGCTATTCTTGAGGAGCTATCGAGGGTGGGTGGAGGCAATTCAATGGAGATGATCGGTCATTTGAGCTTGCTCATCTGGCAAGTAATCCTTTTTGTCTTTTTTAATTGATGTCCTTTCTTGTTGTCACCAATCTAATCTCAATTTGTATTTATTTGTAGTACCATGGCTAAGCGTTGCTTCAGCTTAACAACTATGACACCCTATGGAAATAGGTAAAAGGATTTCTTGTGACGGTATCTAATATAAAAAAGGGCCTGAAGAAGGAAGAGTCCTCATCTAATGAGTATATGGATAACTTATCAAGGTTAACTGGTGCTTGCGTTGCTCTTATATGCAAATGGTTAGCCATAAGGCAAAGTTGCAGGAGGCCGAGCAAAGGAAAGTTAACACTAAGAGAAATGTCTAGTGGGCTGGCTACTTGAAGACTTAGCTCAAGGATGAGCAGAGGACCAAAGCTCAGCTCTTCCAGAAGCTTGAAGAGAGGAGAGCTAAGAATGAGCTTAAAAAGGAGAATGCTAAGCTAAAGATGTCATTCTCTAGGCTATAGACTAGTCGATGATGAAGACATTAGAGTATGATAGTGCCAAAGCTACGTCGCTGGAACTGGCTGGTCAGAAGGTTTGGTTGGAGCAACAAATTGAGGAAATCCAGAGGCAAGCTTCAGAGATGAAGGAGATCATCTCCAAATTGGAAAGTGGGAAGGCCCTTAAAGACTTTTAGAAGATAGAGTACTCATTGGAAGAGCTGGAGGACATCTCCATCGAATGTGCTCGGTTTACGAGGAACGAGGTGCTCACCCATTTTCCTAAGCTTAATATAAGCTCCTTTAATTGGGTGGACTTACCAACTTTTGGGAGAAGAGGCTAGCCTAAATGCGAGAAAGAGAAGCTACATAAGCAGCTACTGAGGTCCGAGGGGCCCCATCTACTGCTAAGGTTAGTCAAGACACTTTTGCATA
This sequence comes from Lumnitzera racemosa, assembly GCA_024138005.1. NCBI lineage: Eukaryota > Viridiplantae > Streptophyta > Magnoliopsida > Myrtales > Combretaceae > Lumnitzera > Lumnitzera racemosa. The sequence continues at coordinate 11,892,899 of JAMXBC010000008.1, read as the reverse complement.
CACCTCTACCTTAGCAGCTCAATAGGAGGTTACCTTTGAAAAGTGTTTCTCAAGATGATTAGGGTTAAGGTGATCCTCCTATTAACTTAAGTTAGCAAGTTTCAAGCTTTCATATAACTTGAGGCCAATCATATTAGGGGTGGTCTACATATTAGCTCTCCAAGTGGATTAAAGAACTAGACTTTTCTGATCTACTGGAGTTTACTGATCTAAAGCAATAGTTATCCCCCTTCCTTATGTCTTATAATTCAGGTCAAGATGCCAACCTTTGTTTTATATAGCCTCACTTTAGTAATGGAATTTGAATTTCTTCATGTACTTTGTTTTACATACTTTGACTTTTGTTGAATGTTTTTTGCTTTCTTGTTTAGTTCATTGTATCACAACCTAACACTTAGCGTATAAGGGATGTTATCCCTTGCCTAAGCTAGTTTAGGGGAGTCGGGTCGGTGACATTTCAACCTGCCCAATTAGTGGGAGTTCATCAGGTGAAAAGGTGTTTCCCTTTATTAAGGTTACCTAAAAGAGGTTAGGTCGGTGGCATTTTGACTTGTCCAATTAATGGGAGTTCCTTAGGTAAAGGGTATCTCCCTTTACTAAGATTACCTAAGAAGGGTCAAGTTGGTGGCATTTCAACTTATCCGGTTAGTGGAAGTTCTTTAGGTAAGGGGTGTTTCACCTCACTATAATTACTTAAGAGGGAGGTTAGGTCGATGGCATTTTGACATGCCTAGTTTGTCGGTCCATTTACCCTTTGGGGGTTGGGACTTAATATGAGGGTAAGAGAAAAAGAAGTAAACTTAGATAACTCATATGAGAGATAGAATTTTCATTCATAATTTGTGGAATGATTTACAAAGTGATTGTACATTAACCAAAATAAAGCCTAAGGTCATTAGCATTCCATGTGCACAGAGTGAGTTCACCATAAAGTCGTTCCAATCTATATGCTTCATTCACTAAGTTTTCTCTGACTTTGACCAGGTCTCCTAGTTGGGGGTTAACTTGTCTTTTCCTTCTCGTGAACCCATAGCCTCTAGCTTCTTGCAAACCAGGTTGCCAACCTTGAATTATTTGTATTTGATCTTCTAATCACAGTACCTAGCTACTTAGTGCTACTAAGTAGTTACCCGAGTTGTAGTAAGGTCTCTGATCTCTTTGATAATGTTGATGCTGGCTTATAGTAGGGACTCATTAAGGATGGTTGAAGCTTTAAGTTCAAATGTTAGGAAGCTCGAGCTTGATGGGGAAGACTATCTTCGACCTAAATGCTAGGAGAAAATGGGTAGTCCTATACCCCCATAAAATGTTGGGTAGCTCAGCTGTCTAAGCGCTCTGAGCTTGGTCTACTATCTTCTTTAAGCTTTCAAGGATGACCTGATTAGCTACTTTGACTTAACCATTCGATTGAGGATGGGCGACTGACTTAAAGTGTGACGTGATGTGGTGTTTGGTGCAAAATTTATTGAATTTGGGGTTATCAAACTACCACCCATTGTCCATGATGAGGGCGTAGAGAACCTTAAATTGAGAAAAGATATTTTTTTGAATAAAGGATTCGACATTTTTCTCAGTAATCTTCGCTACAGCTTTAACCTCGACCCACTTAGTGAAGTAGTTGATGGCGACAATGATGAATTGCTGACCTCTCGAGGCCTTACGGAAGGCACTAAGGATGTCTATTCCCTACTAGGCAAAGGAATACATACTTATTAGGGGCTAGAGATTGTTGATGGGGGTGTAACTAATGGGGGCACGCTTTTGGTATTAGGGGTACTTCTAGGCTATGACTTTGGCATCTTACCTCATGGTAAGCCAATAATATCTGAGCCATAGAGCTTAGACATAGAGGGCTTCGAATTGAATGTGCTTACTACATACCCTAGTATGTAGCTTTTCCATGTTGTGTAGGGCCTTATCTTCTCAGAGGCATTTAATCAAGGGGAGGTTGACCCCCTTATGGTATAGAATGCCATTAACCAACTTATAGTTAGTGGCATGATATCTCAGCTTCTTAACCTCTCTTCTATTCTCTAGGAGCATGCCTTACTCTAAGTAACTTTGGATGGGATCCATCCAACTTTACTCTAGTGTTGATGTTATTAGCTCTAAGGCCTCTCTCGAGCCCAGAGTTATGCTCTTCTCTGGCATGTACTTGATGAAGATCTTCATATCCTTCACTTTGGGCATTTGTATCCTCGTAGAGGTGAGCTTGGATAACCAATCTGCTATTAAGTTTTCGAGTTAAGGATCTTTGTGATGGTCTACGAAGGAAACTCAACTAGAAGGCTCTTCACCTTTTCCAGGTACCTTGCTATAATGTCATCCTTAACCTCATATTTACCTCGGACTTATTGGATAACTAACATAGAGTCTGAGAACACTTGTAGATGCTTAGTGCCGATCTCTTTCGCCAACTTGAGACCGGCTATCAGGGCCTTGTATTCGGATTCGTTGTTACTAGTGTTGAACTTGAACTTGAAGGCGTAGCAAACTATAATTTCATGCAATCTAGTTAGAATGAAACCTATACCTCCACCCTTCGAGGTGGATGATACATCAATGTAGAGAGTCAAAACCGATTTATCATCCCTTAGTGGTGCTTCCTCCTTTTCTGTATAGTCAACCATGACGTTGGCCGGTACTTGTATCTTGTAGGTCGTTTATGATTAATACTAGATTCTGTACGCACTCAACTCTATTGTGTACTTTACTATCTATCCAGATGCATCCGGCTTGTATAGCATTATGCATAATAAACTCCTCAACTAGGTGTTCCTCTAACGTTTCCCTTGGTAGGAGCTGGTTCTTAGGATGTTAGTTGTTCACCAATTGGTAGTCTTCAAGGTCGTTAACATATGACATGGTGGTTAAGGGTAATGTTTAGGAGAGTGTTTAGTATGTTTGGATAGGAACTTGGATTAGTTTCTCACAGACAGTGCCAAATGTTGTCTTAGAATATTTACCGATATAGATTTAAGGAAGGATAAAGCTAGTATGAGTACTTAAACTTTCATTTTTTTTTTTCATTTTGGCACCAGAACTTTAAATTCTTTCATTTTAATGCCCTAATTTTTTAAATAAGACAAATTTGTATATTTTTTATAACTGTTATTATTATAAAATGGTAAAATAATATTCTGAACACAATAACTTTCATTTTATTTTCATTTTAGTGCTTAAATTTTATTTTATTTTTTATTTTATTTTAGTACTTTAACTTTTTAAAGTAAAACAAATAGATATTCTTTATTTTCCTTAACCTAACGTAGGCTCCCTTGAGCTTAGTCACTAGCACCTAAAATGAAGGCTAAGTCACAAAGAAGTTAGCTCAACATCTATGAGGTCGACAGTTTAGTTCCGACTTATTTTGACTCGTCAACTTGAGACATAAGCTAGCTAAACACATAAGTAGTTGTTAGATTGGAAAATTGAGACTGTCTTCACCTCAGTTTTGAGCAATTTTTTTCCCTTATCCATTGTATTCTTACTCATCTTCATTGTATATTCAAATAAAAAAAGAAGTAAGATTTTTTATTATATAATATTGAATTTGTTGATAGTTATTTTTAATACATAGCCCCTAATATGCCTAGTTCAAGTAAACCCAATAGGCGATTATGCCTTCAGGTAAAGGAGCTCTTTGCTTTCTCTTTCTCTCTCACCTAAGGTTTTATTTCCATGACATTACATTGACTTAAGCATCAAGGCAACTGCGCTAAAGCAAACTTTGGTTGCTCCAACGCCCTACTTCAGTAGCCTACTAATAGTGTTTTGTTTTGCAAAAAGCCTAAATCAAAGAAGCAGCTTTATTGACCAACTAACAAAGTGAAAATGACCCATCAACAAAATTTATTTATTAATGAAAGAAGTTTTACTACCTATTTCTGAATGCACTTTATGAAACTTATTTTTCATCGATAAAAAGATAATTGAGAAAAAAGAGGAGATGTGAAATTTATGGGTTTACGGAGGAGTTAAAAGAGATTGTTGAATGTTGAATTCTAATGAATGCATATAAATGTTGATAATGATTGTATGTTATTGATGATAATTGTAAACCCCACAACTAACCATTCGAGATTTCAATCAGTTGAAAGATTTTATTGAACCTAAATTATAAAGTAAAGCTAGAAATATTAGTAAAAATGACCCCGTAAACTTGAATTTAAGAAAATAAGCAATAAAATAAAAGATTATAAAAATTCCAAATTTTAAGTATATAACTCATCATTTATTGAAAATACGTAAAATGTATTTCGATAATTAACGAATCGTTAGAGATAAATTATATGTATACTAAAAATCATAAAATGACCTAAATAATATTTATGAATACTTATTTGTACTATATATGAATTTACATGTATGTAGAAATACGCGTAATTACTTAAAATGCGCGTAATGTGCTAAAATTATACTAAATAATTAAAGAAAATTCATAATTAATTAAGGAAAAATAAAGAAAAATAAGGAATGATCCAGATATAGGTCATGGTAACTGGGAAAAATAAGAAAAAAATCGGCCAATTAAATTAGGACAACATAAAAGCAAAAAATTAAGGGATAAGGCAATTGTTTTATCAAATTTAATGCATAATAATTACACTAAAGCTCTAGAAATAGCAAGAAAAATTCAGAAGCTCACTTGGACAGTTAGAAATCAAATAAAATTAGGGAGAGGCGAAAATTGAGAGAAAAACCAAAGAAAAAAAAGGAAAACTGTGTAGTTAGGGCCATAAAGGAGAACCCAGATCCGACGTGCAGCTAAGAGTGGACGGCCACCACCACCACACGGTGGTGGCAACGTTTAGGTGGGCCGACACACCCATGGCTACCGATGGTGGCCAGAGCCACCCAAATCGGTGAGTTTGATTTCCAGCCCGATTTTGTATAATTTTGAAAAAATAATAAATATTCTTAGAAAATTATGAAATTTGTTATTTTGGAATATTTTTGTATGTAGTTTTTAGGAAAAATATTATTTTGATAAAAATATGTCTCGTGATATAGGGTCCTTAAGAAATCGTGTAAAACCGAGTATGTTTCGGTTTAGAAACAAATGACTTTAGGAGTGTAGTTTCGAGCCTAAAATTTTTGTGTAGACCACTTAGATGATATAGAACAGTGCTAAGCCCATTTTCAAAAATTAATTTTCTAAATTTTTAGATAATTTTTAGGCCTTAAAATAAGGCATAAAATGGGTAATTTAAGGTTAATATAGTAATTAGATGGTTAATTACTGATTTAGTGAATAAGTATATATTTTAGGATGTTGAAATCTGATGGAGTATGATACTTGTAGCATTTAGGGTGTTAGATGTAATTATTAGGTTAATTATGTAGTAAATGAGCAATAGGGAAAAATACTAAATTTTATGTTAATTTTGGAAATTAGGGTAATTAGGAGTAAAATCTGATTTAGGATAAATTTAGACATTTTGAAATAATAATTGGTGTTTAGAGACGATAATTAGAGTGATAGAAATATTAGAAGTGTATTATATACATAAAAGGTAATAATACATAATATGTAATTATTAAAATATAATAAATAGAAAATATTATAATAAAAATTGATATTTTGATAATAATAAAAATGTACAATAAATCTGATACGAAACTTGAATTTATGTAATTATATGAAAAATGTAAAAATTTCTCACATTAGTAGTGAATTTGGTACACTAATACGGATTTAAGTGTAAAAATAAATACCGACTAGGGATAATGATGGTATTTAGGAGATCGGAAAGTAATGTGATTAATTTCACATTATGGGTTGAAACAAATTTCTAAGGTTAGAGTATAAAACGCTACTTAGAAATCGAACTAAAACCTAATTTAGAAATCGATGCGAAAACCGAACCCGAACCTAACCCCAAATCTAGAATAATTGTAAAAGACTTAAGGCCTAAATAATTAGGCATATTAAACCCTAAACAAAACATAACAATAAGCGTTATAGGATAAAATGAACCTATAATAGTTAGATGAAAAACTGAAACCATATTTGTGTTATAGGGATGATCAGCGATGACCTGAGCAAATTGGACCTCGAGTGAGTGAGCGAGGAGTCGAAGTATGTTAGGATTAATACGATGCTGTATTTTGGAGGCTTAAGATTATGCTTGGTTGTGCTTGTTAGATAGTTGGATGTGTGTATGTGCGTATGTGCGTATGTGCTTGATTATGGGTGATACTATGATTCTGTTTGTTGCTCTGGCATGTATTGTATGATTTGTATGAAATGATTGATCACCCTAAACTGGATTTAATCAAATATACGACCAGTAATCATAATTGGACATGCATGGCAACCTGTTAGGGGAACTTAGGACTCTCCGGCCAAATACTGAGCTCTTCAAAAGGGATAGCGTAGGATTGCAATTGGTCCCTTCTTCATCCTTAACCAAACTAAGTGACAGGAGAAGAGGTCGCGGCGAGGGTAAAGTCAGTGGTTCGAAGGTAGTCGTGGGAGGAGCGAGGTTTCCATTGCACAAGCTTGGGTTTGGTCATGAGCTGTTGCATTAATGGCAACTCCTCAACCTGGATTAGAGCGGGCGTAATTTCTCTAATTTCATGACGGGCTGGACAACGTCGTGTGATGGCATTTGCTTGCACATGCATTGCACCTAATAAGTTGATTGAAAACCTTGTTGTGTTTGTGGTATAGTTTTAAGTCCTCCATCCTAACTTACTGAGCTGTGGTTGCTCACATCCCTATAGATGTCGTGCAGGTGCTGGCTAAGAAGCGGCAAGTAACTACTTAGAAGCGGCAAGTAACTACTTTGAAGCTAGCAACTATTGGATCCTGGAGAGTGAGAAAAAACATTGAAGAATCAACACATATGTTATTACTTTTCATTTCTAAATAATGTAATAACTGAATTATAGTGAATATATATAAATTTCCTCACCTTCTTAGGTAAATGATTTATTTAAATTACAAACTGTTTACTTCAAAGCAGGTTAATCGTGGACGCCTTGTGTAGATCAGGTCTACGATAGCGGTTGTAAGGCTAACTTCTATCTTAGAATGGTTTACACGGTGGGGCTGTTACAACTCTACCGTTTCGGGGCGTGACAATAATACTATGTTGTATTCTTTTTGTCTTTTGTTATAAGCTTATATTAAAAATATGTATTTGATGGATTTTTGTTTTGTTGCATGACATTTTAGTTTTTCTTTCTTCATGATTTAAGATTCATTTAAATATGAATTCCAAAATAATTTTAGAAAATTTGTAATAATTAATTAAGTGGGTTACAAGATTTCCATTAAGCCTAGCGAGAACGTTTTGACATTGGGTAAAAAGCTTATCCCAAATAATGCACCAAATAGCCCCAATTACATCTTTATTGTATGTAATGTAACAATCCATTTGTATAAGAGAGTATGGATAGGTAAAAATAAAATTATTGAATCTACCTTGTTTATGTTTATAGAACGAAATCATTAGTAACAAAATAAGAATTTTGGGTATTATTCATGGATACTTAAGGGTAATATTGCTTGTACTACTTGAGCTTTCAATGATTTTTCGATTAAGTAACAAAATTTTTTTAATTGTCAATTTTAATAATCAACCAAACTATAGGACCACTTCAAATCAAACTTAAACTTAAAATTATAGACTTAAATAAGTTTGAGATAAGCTAGATCTTAAACTCAGGATTTTACTATCTATTCCAACTCATTTATGATCATAGCTTCTATGATCCCTTAATAACACTTAAACAAAAGTGCACATAAATGAAGATTTTTTTGGGGGTTGAAGCACATAAATGGAGATCGAATCGCATTCTTCAACTTGTTTAATTAGATATAACTAAGGAATGCAAGATGACCCCGTGTTGATGGGACATGTACAAATCCCATTTGTTAATTTTAGGAAGATAAATCATCTTAAGTAAAGAGAGGTGGTTGATATTTGGAAAGATAAATAATTACTAATGGAAGAATCAAAGGTTGACGTTGTAGTATGTTGTTTATTAATACTACGTATTATGATATTATATGCACCAAAAAAAGCTTACTAAGGTGGAATTTTTGGTGTTGGATTTTATACAATACTAGATTCTCATAGCATTGTGCCCACAATGCCCGCATACGTGTTAGGAATTTGGGTTTGGGCAACAACTTTGGAAATCGAGAAGCATAAACATTACAAACGGGCTTCATGCATTTAAATGGAGAGATTACAATTATAGCAATATAAATATATATATATCTCTATATATAATTTAATAAATACCTCATCTTTGCGACTCTATATTTTTGTTCATAAAGTTCTTAAAGATACTTTTGAATAATTCCATATATTTGATAGATTTTTTATTATTTTGTTTACTATTTTTATAAGATTTGTACCGTTTTTTATCATATTATTAATTTAATATTTATTAAATTTGAGCTATTAAATCGATTGTGTTATAAACTGTTAAGATTTAATATATATTAAATAAATAGTAAAATAAGGGACGATATCGATTCTATAAAAATAATAGATAAAATTTATAAATTCCCATATTTTGCTTAGGCAGTTTTTCTAAGGTAACGTCTCATTCCGTACTCGATTTTCACATTCTAGAAGTAACTGTTAAGCAGCTTCTTTCTTTCTTTTTTCTTTTTTTTTTTTTTTTTTTTTTTTTTACCCTTCATCTTCCTCTTGAGTCAAACATATAAACTGAAGTCTCTCAAGTTCTTTATTTATTTTTCAATCTTTGTCATAGCTTAATCCAAAAGAATCTACAATTGGAATGTCGAAATTTTTTCCTTGTTTCACTTTCTTTTCTTTGGCTGATTACTTTCGCGTGTATTTTTTTTTAAGAGTAAATAATATTACATATAAGTAGACGTATAATTTTTGCAGTTTCCATTTTTATGACGTTAACATTAATGATTCATTAAGATAAACCTAGAGCTAGCTGAAAATACAAACAAAATATTTCCGCGGCACATCAAATTTTATTGTAATCATATAGCTTCTAAGTACAACCCCATATTTATGTGTTTGTTGATGTATAAATGGCACTAAAAGTTTATTTATCTAAGATGAGTGCAGAGCTATGTAGCAAATGGTTTTATTTTGTCAAATGCGATATTTTTAATGTTTAACATTATTTTAGAGTTTATTTACCAAATACAAGCTGATATAAACCTATTGATAAGGTATTTTGGATAGAGATTTTTTAGGTCCACCCAAATCCACTAAACCTTATCTCTCTAGACCTTGAGCCTAACTTTTAATGACTCAGGCCCATGAAGAATTGTAATAACCATAAACTATAAGATAAGGATAAAACAGCTATGTCCTAAATATTAGGGACACGTTAGACACAACAGTTCTACTCTCTCATACTTGCGGGAGAAAAAATCTCTCTTATCAATTAATCTCCAATAACTGGTTTTACTCCGTTATAAATACTAGACATCTACCTAATGGTAACCTTCTTTGAAAAACTCTGCAACCTAAGCCTGCACATTAAATATTCTATCCCATCAAAAGCCTATTGCTGACTTAAGTATCAAAGTAACCACGCCGGACAATCCCCTAACGTTTCCTCATTGTGCATTATTTTGCAAGCTCAGCACGTGCAAACCTTGATTAACTATTGGTAAGAACTGAGAAACGACATTTGGTGCCATTCGTAGGAAGTTCGTAGGAAAGAAGAATTCTTACATCCAAAATCCTAAATACACCAAACACATAATCTAGGTTAAGCTTTTCTACATCATGTCTCAACGCGACGAACAAGAAAATTAACCATTAGTGAACAACCAACTTGGGGGCGACTAGACCATCTTAAGAGCTTTGTTGGAAGAATACCTGGAGCACATGGAGTGCTTGGTTGCGCAGCATTCAGACTAGAACAGGGAGCTCCATGCTCACCTGGATGAAGCGAAGCACTATAGTGAACAAACTTACCACCCCGAAGCTTCAAATGCCTACACTAGGCAAGACAACATCTAACAGTAGCAAAATGGAAGGAATCAACAACCCGATTTGCCATTGCACCAGCAGCCAGCAAGGTCTGTAGCTGCCCGTAATCGAGCTCTAACTAGCAATGAGTAGGAAGCTGACTCGCAGGGAGTTTAGGCTCATTCAGTTGCACAACAAGCTCACCAAGTAGACAACGCCTGCCTAAATGAGCTCCGTGTAATGGTAAGGCAGCTCTCCGAATAGCAGGAGAGAAAGCTTACTGGCGACACTGGGCTGGTCACCAACAACATGACCCCCCTCATTGAGGGTGTCCAGGACGAAGTGCTGCTTCCCAATTGCAAACTTTCATCCTTAGACCAGTACGATGGCATGGGTGACCCCGATGACCATTTCCTCCACTACTGTCGTGGTCAAGATCCTTCAACTGGATGAGGGAGTCGCTGTCTATGCCGCACAGCTCAACATCAAACCCTCAAGAGATTTCTTCCAATCGCTTGCAAAGAGCAAGCTAAAAACCCTGATCGACTTTTGGAATAAGGCTTAAAAGTATATCAATTAAGAAGATAACATTCGTGCTAGGCGCGATGTCAATCGAGAAAAGACAGACAGAAAGTAGGACAGGGAAAAATTGTCTATAAAATATCGCCTTGGCGAAAGGGTACTGAGTAGACCAGAAGGGGAAAGCAACCAGTACATGCTTCTAAATAGACCCATAGCTTAGGTCTATTTTGAAGTAAAGCATCGAAACTTGCTCCAAAGGCGATAGAAAATGCGGGGAAACCTTAATCATCGGAACGCTGGCAAATACTATCAATTCTATGACGATTACGGCCATACAATTGAAGAGTGCTTCCAGTTAAAGAATGCCATCAAATACGCTATTCAACGCAGCTTCTTCAATGAATATGTAATACATTGGAGGAACGATAACCGTTTCGATAATGATACCGATAGGACACCTTAAAGGCGACAGATTGAGGATGCCCAAGTAGAGTAAAGTAACGACTGCCTTAATGATTGTGCCTCCAAAGGCATTATTAACGTAATTATGGGAAGCTTGTACCCTGGGAGCCAACCGAGCATTAGCAGTTTAGTTAGCGCCCAATCGAAGGTGCTGGCGGTTAGGGAGAGGAGACAGAAGTTAGACACTTCCATCTCTTTCTCCAATGCTAACCAAGAAGGGGTCGATACTCCCCACCAAGACGGCCTCGTGATTAGGGCAATGATCTTAAAATTTGAAGTCTTAAAGATTATGATGGACACTAGCAATTCCACCGACATACTCTTCCTCCATATATACGACAGGATGAGAAAGAAGTTGCCAGTAAAGATGAAGCCATATTGCCATAATCTCATCGGCTTCAACAGCAGTACGGTCCAATCCAAGAGCATCATCACGCTAGATATAGAACTTAGCGATGATGACCACGTAGTACAACGACTTGTAGAGTTTGTTGTGATTGATTGTCCCTCCTCTTATAATGCGTTCTTGGGAAGACCAAGTCTAAATGCATTCGAGATGATCACATCCTCCCTGCATCTAAAGGCCAAATTCTTAACGCCTACTGGGGTGGGAGTATACGGGTGTGATTAGAAGCTTTCACGAGAGCTATATGTTAGGGTGGCTAAAGGCGATGGGATCTTTGCCCTAGAGATAGGCCTACAAGAGAGATTGGCTGAGAGGGGCAAGCCTGGAGAAAAAACTAAAGATGTCCAGATTGGCGACTTTCTCGACTAAATAACGAAAGTCGGGATTGAGACCCCAGCCGAAGTGAAGGATGAAATCCTTGCTCTCTTATAGGCAAATTCAGATAGGTTCACCTAGTCGACATTGGACATGTTCGGGATTTCTCCTGACTTAGCGACCTACAGCCTCAACATCGACACCATTGCACGGTTGTCAAATAAAAAAAGAGACATTTTGCTCCAGAATAGTAAGCCGCAATTGAGAAGGAAGTGCAAAAGCTGCTTAAAGCTAGCTTCTTGAGGGAGGAAAAGTACTCGATGTAGTTGGTAAACGTGGTACTAGTCAAGAAAAAAATGGGAAGTGGCACATGTGTGTTGATTATACCAGCCTCAATAAAGCCTGCCTTAAAGATTGTTTCCAATCCTTAGAATTGACCAGCTCGTGGATTCTACATTAGAACATGCTCTGTTGAGCTTCATGTATGCCTTCTTGGGATACAACCAAATCAAAATGGACCTAAAGAATGAAGTTCATACTTCTTTCGTTACAGATTATGGAACATATTGTTATACTGTGATACTGTTTGGGCTCTCTCTTCTGTACTGGTCAGAGCAGATGAAAGGAAATACAAGCCAGTATATTACGTTAACCACATAATTTACGGGCCTGAGGTTAGGTACATTCGAGTAGAAAAAATTGTGCTAGCCGTTGTCATTACTATCAGACGACTAAGGCCCTACTTCTAGCCATACCAGGTGATTGTACTCACAGACCAGCCACTGTGCACCACGCTACAAAAACCTGATGCGTCTAGATGGATGATGAAGTACGTAATGGAACTGAGTGTGTATGGAATCCAATATCAGCCACAAACGACCTATAAGGTACAGGTCCTGGGCGACTTTGTGCTATAATATACTGGAGAAGAAACATCGCTAGGTGATGACAAATCAGTATGGACCCTCTATGTCAATGGATCATCCACTACTGGAGATGGAGGTACCGACCTTGTGTTGACCAGCCCACATAAGGTCACATTTGTTACACCCTTAAGTTTAGGTTTAATTCCAGTAACAATGAATCTGAACACGAAGCGCTTATCGTTGGCCTGAAGTTGGCTAAGGAGATCGAGGTCGAGCAGCTGTGGATATTCTCGGACTCTATGCTCATTGTATAGTAGGTCCAGGGTGAATATGAGACTAGGGATAACATTATGGCTAAGTACTTAGAGAAGGTAAGAGGGCTCATAGTAGACTTTCCCTCTTAGGACACCGAGAAAACCCCTTGAATGGAAAATTCAGTAGTTGATTGGTTATCTAAGCTGGCCTCTACTAGCATACGGAAGCCCAAGATGAAGGACAACAAGATCTTCATAGAGTACTTGCTTGAAAAAAGCATAGCTCCAAGCTCGACTGAAACTTTGGAATTGACCATGGCAGCATTAGAGTCAAGCTATACGAATCCCATCCGGAGCTACTTGGAGGAGGGAATGTTACCAGAGGATAAGAGGGAGTCAAAGAAGCTTTAGTACCACATTACCAATTATACATTAAATGACTGCATCCTATAACATAGGGGAATTATCCTTCCCCTGCTCCGGTATCTTCGAGAAAGGGAATGGCTGTGCGTCATAGAAGAGCTACACACCAAAGTGTGCTGCAATCATATCTAGTCCCAAGCCCTGTACCTTTAGACACTACAGCTCGAATATTATAGGCTTACCATGAGGTAAGACATAAAGGCCGTAGCCTATAAGTGCCCACAATGTTAGAAGCACTCCCTAATCAGTCTCATACCTAGTATCATACTCTAACCCCTGATGAGGCCATAGCCGTTTGCCCAATGGGGGATTGATATCATTACTGTAGGGAAGCGTTAATACAATAGAAGAAATAAGAGATCTTATTGTTACTCGAGTTACTGCATACCAACATTGGGTTGCTCGATATTATGATTAGAAGGTTCGACACAAGGAATTTAAGGTTAGTGACTTAGTCTGCTAAAAATTGGAGGCTATTGGTTCATGAGAAGGCCAGGGCAAGTTGTCCCTTAATTGGGAAGACCCAGTCAAAGTTAGGGAGAAACTGGGCAATGGAGCGTATAGGTTGGAAAGATTGGATGGTGAGCTTATCTCGTGTATGTGAAACATTGACAATCTATGCCTCTATTTTAATTAAAATTTCACCATGAGTAGTTTTATTTTCAAATTGAGTTGAAATAAAAAGCTTTCAATTAATTGTATATTTTTCTTTCTCCTTTAGTTTTAGTCGCCTTACCAGCCTTTCAAAAATGCACATAAATAGTTACTTGGGTAAGTCGGAATGCCACCAACCTGACCCCCTTAGGGTAACTTCGGTAAAAGGAAACACCCCTTGCATAGAGAAACTCCCACTAATCGGGTAGGTTGGAATGCCATCGACTTGAACTACTTAGGGTAACTTTGGTAAGGGAAAACATCCCTTGCGTTGAGGAACTCTCACAAACTGAGTAGGTAGGAACGCCAACAACCTAACCTCTTTAAGGTAACCTTGGCAAGGGGAAACACCCCCTATATAGAGGGACTCCTATGAACCAGGCCAGTCGAAACGCCATCGACCTGACTCCTTTAAAGTAACTTTAGCAAGGAGAAACACTCTTGGCATAGAGGCACTCCCACGAACTGGGTAAGTCAGAATGCCATTGACCTGACCTCCTTAGGGTAACCTTGGCAAAGGGAAACACCCCCTGCATAAAGGGACTCCCATGAATCGGGCACGCTGGAACGCTACTGACTTGACCCCCCCTAGGGTAATCTCGGCAAGGGGAAACACCTTTTGCATAGAGGAACTCTCCTAACAAAACCTCGACTAAGGGTCTACAAAATTTATAGAGAGAATAGCAAAAGACTTTCGAAAATCTTCATTTATTTATTCTATACCTTTATTCACAAAGCAAAGGCTGGCATCTTGGCCCTAAACACATTTTAAAAAATAAATAAATTACATAACCCTACTACTACCTGGGATCGATTAACTCGAGTAACTTTGAAAAATTTAAGGCATCAGTTTGTTCTGAGTGCTAATTTATAGGCACTTTAGCCGACAAGCCTTGAGCTACAGGAGAGTGCGAAACATGTGAATCAAGAGTGGTAAGACCCCCCACAGGCGGATCTTCCCTAGGGATAGCTTTTAAGGCATCTTCTTGTTGAGTTGCCAAGGTAGGGTTGGATGTAGAAGCGCCCTGCCCTCCCTTGGCACTAGAGGATGTGCCTGCGTCTTCGATGGCTGCCTGAGTATACTCCCCCTCGCACTAGGGCTTCTCTCTTCTAGTTGAATGTGGTGGAGTCCAGAAAATCGAGGAATCTCAAGTCTAGATCTTGATAATGGGAGAGGATTTCTCTCCTAGTAAAGCGGGCGAAATCAATAGACATGTCCTCCAGCTCCTTTAGCCACTCCTTGGTGGCCCTATAGTCGGTGACCACCTTCCTTGTGGTAGCATTGCTGAGGACCTCCCTGCTCTCCATCTTGGAGATGATCTCTTCCATCTCCAAAACCCTACCCTATAGTACCCCGACTTGTTGCTTTAGAATGGCCTTCAAGCTAGTTAGCTTGAGTGATGTGGTCCTAACGCCTTCACACTTGGACGCCTTCATCGCTAACTTGGTTTTTAGCCTGGCCACGGAAGCCTTCAGCTCATATTTTCTTTTTTGATTCGAGTACTAGCTATGCCTTCCTCCTCTAGTAGTTGCGAGAGACGAGCCTTCGTCTTCTGCTTGTTCTCAAGTAGAGCCTTTAGTTCCATGACCTTCTAGGCATCCCTCTCTACTTTGCCCCTCTCTTGCTCTACATGCTTAAGCTTCACCTAAAGCTATACCACCTGCATAATAGAGTGGCGAAGGTGCTTGTTAGCTTAAGCAAATTTTCTCAAGTACCTCTTATAAGGAGTCTTCGCCTCTAGCAGGCACTTCTTTTGTTGATGCAACTCTTCCTACAATCTAGTTACTTCTTTTTAGGTTACATGAGACTTGCTTAGCTCAAGGAGCACTTGGCTGTAGTACTGTAAGATGAAAATAAAACCCACAAGTTAGTACAAGACATTAAAATACAACACCACAATAGCATGAAAGACCTACCTGCTGCATTAAGGTACTCAAGTGGTTTGCAGTTTGTATGGAGTTGCTTGTACCCTCTTAGGAGATCCTTTCCAGCATAGCCTAATCACCAGGGGTATAAGACCCCATTAAAGCCTGGTAATTGAGGGTCCGATGCCGCAGCGTCAGGTCGCCAGCACGGACCTCCCATTTTAGCCGCAAGATCTTCCCTTGAGCCCTCTTTCTCTCCATCTCGAGGGCACCCCTCTTCAGTGCCTCGTTTATGGAAGTGTATGGTGTATCTATGAATGAATCTAGCCCCAGCCTCATCTTTTAGAAGTTGTTGAGGACGTCTAAAAACTCATCCTCAATGTCATCTATGCTTTGGAAGGGATGAGCTAAGGGTTACTCATTTCACTTTCCCTTGGCCAAAGGTTCCCTTGCCAGGAGCTTCTACCTCTTCATCCCTGGACCTGGCTTTCAAGGTACCTTGGGAGCCTTATACTTCTTGTCCACAGTTGCAGGTGGGGTGGCTATCTCCTTGGTTCTTCCTTTAGATGCCCTTGGAGGAGAAAACACCTACACGTTGAGCCCTTTTGCATTGAAGCCTTTGTCACCCACAATGATGGGCTCAGATGAGTGGATAGCAAGAATGGGTAAAACCAAGCTCAAAGGCATCACGTCCGTTGGCTTGTCCCGGATGACGAGGAGAATCCCCTGGGTACAAACTTCAGTCATGGCTTACTGGTCTCTCTAAGCTTCGGCTTCAACTTTGTTACCTTCCCTATTAGCCGACCTGCCTTTGATCGAGCCTAATATCTGTTCATCAAATCATCTACAGATGGACGAGGTACCTTCGGAGCCAAGCTCTTGTTTGTAGGAAAATCGATCTAAAGGTTAGAAAAAGAAAATAAGGATAAATAAAAGGAAACTATCACTACCATTTGCAAAACACCACTATGACCAGTACGACTAAGGAAGTTCACCCATCTTACAGGCGTCGAATGAAGCACCCTGACACTAGTACAATAAACAGGTGTATAGGAATGAACCAGTACCTTCAACCCACTTCTCCACTATAGCTTTCTTCATGCTGGGGAAGAGCTCGAAGATCGGGCATTAGAAACACCTTTCTATGGTCTCTACAGCGTTGATTACCTAGCCACCTCTTAACTCCATGAAGCCTAGATCTCCTGGATGGCTTTGGTATTGCTCGGCTCGAGCCTTTTCTCACCTGCAGTACGTACCATTCTGGTCCACTGGGTCCAGAAGGCGGCCTCTTCAGGCAACTCCACCACCGCGTATTCGTCCTGCCAGCTTTTGACTGAATGACAAGGCTGTAGAACAATTTCTTTCTTAGCTACGACTGGAGGTAAGGCTATCCCCCAATGCTCTTCCATATATAGAAGTGGTATGAAGAGCTTGGGAGTAGCCTTTATTACCAGGTATTTGCAGAGCGCCTGAAATGCCTTCAATGCCCTCTACCCATTTGGGGGGATTTGCGACAAGCTGCAACAGTGGTAGTTGAAAAACTCTCTCTCAAAATGACTTGAGGGGAGGCGTTGCCCAAACTCTAGGTACTTCTCGAAAACGGCGAAGAGTTCTTCTATAGTAGGGCCACTCGTTCGTCCTTATGTGGCAACCTAATATGCTACTCGGGTATTACCCCCACTAAGAAGTTACCGATGATCCAACTAGGGACATAATCCTTACTTTTACCTATATGGCCATCAGGCCCCTTCCTTGTACCAGGAGCATCGAATAAATCCTTGGCAAGGGGCAAGAGAATATCTGCGTACACATTTTTGGGGATAGTATTGATGATTCTGGCCCTGTCCAACGCTTCCCTAGCCATTCTCATAGGTTGGTAAAGTTGTGTTAGTGACAACACTTTGCCCTCCTATGCTCGCGAAGGATCGCTTCTTATAGAATCTAAATTGGAGGTAAGTTCCAATGAAGAAGAGCTAGCCTCACCCTTGTTGGTAGACATGATTGTAATTCTTAAAAAGAAAAATGGAAGCTTTTGAAGAACGTTTGAGAGTTTGAACTCGAACACAAAAATTATAACAATTGAGCGAAATGATTGCAGAAAAGTAGTTTCTCTTTGCAATCCTCCTATTTATAGGAAAACCGCCTAAGAAGTTGTACATGCAGTTATGAGGATACGTATAAATATGAATCCTTTGGAATGCTGCATAGTAGATACGTGGAAAGCATCTCAATTGGAAGGCTACCTTTAAAAGGGCAGAAAGCATGTAGTTGCACACTAGTTTGTTGTAACACGACACCTGTCACGTCACATTTAATACACGGAATACAAGCTAATAGAAGTTGCATTTTGAAAGTCCCTTCAACAGGAAGCTTCTTCAGGGCCCATCTGATTTGCACCCGGTTGAAATTACAAAGATTGGTCCTTAGTAGGCTTTGTTTAAGTAGACTGGTCTATAGTATTAGAGCACCATAATACCCTTGCCCACTTAACCTCGGACACTATTAGATCGGTAAACCACTACCTAGGACGACTTACCACTTCAGGTCTTCTCACTTCAGATCATACATCAATTTAGATTTACAACCTCATCACGATATCATCATGGCATTGGATCGAACTTCCTAGAGTTGGATTGATCATGCCTGAGTGGCCCATGTATTCCTTCTTCTTGCCTCTCTTTCGACAATGAGACTGTGTGGGGGGGAGGGGGGGGGGGGGAGGGAGGTGTTACGTCCTGAATAGGAAAAGTTATAACAGTCCCGCCGTGTAAACTAATCTAAGATAAAAGCCGGCCTCATAGCTGCTATTGTAGATACAGTTCTCACAAGGCGCATAACTTAACCAGTTTAAAACGTCTGTTTTAATACCTATTAATAATCAAACCTGTGGTAAAGCTTTTACAAAATACTTATTCTATACAACCTATTGTTTTGTACCACAATAGTATTTATACAAACGTTTTACATTCAAAGGTAAAGATTACAATCAAAATTTATTAAAAACCACAGGTTTTGCAATCTATATACAATAAGTTAGGAAACTAATGGCCCCCTAGGGAATTCCTAATTAGTTTCCTCAAATCTCAAAGACAAACTCAAAAGCCCAGGTTCAATTAATTCCCTAATCCTCACTTTTCCAAATAACAACACACTAACCTGGGAACAGTGGTACCTGAACATCTTGTCCTTACTCAACACCTGCAAAAGAGTCTATAGGGATGTGAGCACAATTAGCTCAGTAAATGAGATGAAGTCAGAAGAGTACTGTATAATCACAAATAAGGTTAATAATTATGATGAAATGCAATGCAATCACTTAAATAAAACATCGCACGGTGTTATTCGGTTTACCGTGAGGTTAGAGAAATTACATCTGCTCCAACCCGGATTGAGGAGTTTCATTGCGACTTAAGTTAGACTAAACCCAGGTTTGTATAATGGAGAATACTCTCCTCCTATGACCGCTTTCGAACTATGGCCCCTAACCTTGTCGTGACCTCCTCGCCTATTACTTA
Organism: Lumnitzera racemosa; assembly: GCA_024138005.1. NCBI lineage: Eukaryota > Viridiplantae > Streptophyta > Magnoliopsida > Myrtales > Combretaceae > Lumnitzera > Lumnitzera racemosa. The sequence goes on along the minus strand of JAMXBC010000008.1, from coordinate 11,873,690 downwards.
GTTCGACTAAGGATGGAGAAAAGATCATTTCAACTATCCTCATCGAAAAAAGTCGGTATTTGGCCTAACACTTTTAATCGTTTCCCCTAACGGGTTTTCTGCATGTCTAGTTTCATTTTAATCGAATTAACGCTAGTTTTAATCAGGGGTGACCAACAAGTTCACATAATACAGAATTCATATAAATATGCAGAACAGCATACCAAGGAGTTGAACTCTTGTCATAATCGAGTATCATCCACACACACAGCATGCGCATGATCATCTAACTACAAACACAATCGGAAGTACTCTTGAGTCGTTGGATACCTTAAATAGTATCCAAACAAGCGGTAAAGCCATAATCTCAACTTACTTGTTTAAACATTCGCTATTGCTGACTCGAATTGTCAACCATCTTTGTATTAGAATGTTCTAATTATACAAAAGACCCAAATTTAGTTTTTGTAATAATTATGAAAATATTAGGGTTTAATCTAAAATTGTTATATTTATATATATATATATATATTATTTCCATAATATATAGTCATGTTATCACTATATATCGATTTAAGTTATTAATTGTTAATACTGTATATCATATATACTATTACGCATTATATATCGTTTTGATCGTATCGAAATGTACTTTTAATTTATTAATTCACGTTTTAATTCCGGTAAGGTTACCAAAATATGTATATTCTTGAATATGATAAAGTTATAGGTTAAATTACTTAAGGTTGTCTGATTTTAATGTCATTGGGTTCGTATAGACCTAACGACACGTTTTATAAGTCCTATTTTTAGAGATGGTTTTAAACAGGTAGTTTGAGTTTTTAATACAGTTATACATAATTATATAAATATGATCGTATTATACGTAATTTACATTATTAAATTGTATTTATTTAATTTGTCAATATATTGTTACAATATAAGTATTATTCAATTCTAATATACCTAAAGTGTATTCCGATCAGAAAATATTAATAAATATAATAAAAATATTCATTTAATCCAATCTAATCAGCAATCCTATATATCGTTTTTATTTAACTATTTAATTCATTTTAGCTTATTAATATTACAAATACACCCCAACTTGCAAATTAAGCTATTTCACTTAGTAAATTCGTAATAAATAGTTTGGGTTACCAAATAATTCCTCGAAAATTTTTATAGACTCCTAAAAATATAGGGGATTCAGTTATCACTTGGTTTCAAGTTTTCAACTTATTGCCTATATATTCGTATTGACGATTTTACCCCTAAATTATCATAAATTACCCAATTATAATTCTTTTAGCACCAAATTAATTTCAATCTGACTCAATATTTTTATTATTTATTATAGATCAGTACATGTCCATTTTATCAATTAATTTTATAATTTCCTATTAAATTCATAATTTCATCCTATTTTCGAGCTATTTTTAGGCCTAAAAATCCAATAAATATTAAAAATGTTCAAATCAAAATTTGGGTTATATAGAAATTATCTATATATCATACACATCCTATAAAAAATTTTCAGCTAGAAATAACATCATTTAGTACATATATTTTACAAACATAAATTCGGGTGATCAGTAAATTTCTTAAGAAAGTATATTAAATATTATAAATTTTTCAAAAATAAAAATATCACATGAAAGCATGTTTAAAATAACCAAAGTACAATTTTTTTCATAATTTTATGGGTGGATTTGCTAATTTTTAAAAATTATTGAAAAATAAGGTAAGAATTTGACTTTGTTGTTCTTAGTATCTCCGGTAGCCGTGGGGTGGTGGGGGTATATTAGAACACCTAGATGCTGAGGGTACTCCTTGGTGGTGGAGTGGCGTAATAGCATATCAAAGGATATCCTAGGAATTAGCTCAGTTCGGTAATTACATTGTTTTTCTATTTTTTGTGATTTTTTTCTAATTTTTCTTTCTGTTGTTTCTGGTTTCAAAAGATGTAAAATAATGTTGTTCAATAGATTTATAGTGGATTAGGTTGGTTTCTTTTTACTTTTTTAATTTATTTTTCTTGCTTTTTCCTCCATTAATTGCAAGTAGGAGGTGTCATTTGCTTGTAGATTTACCTTTTGATTCAACAATTGTCTAGCTTTGATGATTTCCAGTAGTTTCTAGACTTGAATAAGTAATTGGAAGGCTTTTGAATAATATTTTGCAATTATTTTGGTATTTTGAGTATATTTTATTAATACTTAATTATTTACTTAATATACGAGTATATATCCCTTATAAATATCAAGCGTAATATATAACTATACTCATATAATTAAGTTTCTAACATATCTTTTATTTTTAGGATATGTTTGAAAGTTAATTTTATGATTTTAACAATATATATATATATATAATTGCGTAATTTAGGATTAATTTACGGGTATAATTATTATTTATACCGGGTATACTCATAAAATTACGTGTATTTTTATATAATAAATTATATTATATTATCTCATTTTATAGTTCAATTAACTTATCTCTAAGTTCTCGTCTCAATCTAAGTTCGATTTTAAGAGTTCTGAATATTTTAGTATTATATTAAATATTCCTATTTCTAAGGGTAAAATTGAGATTTTGGATCATTATTTCTAAAATCTAACTTTACTATAATATCTTGACTAACTTTTTTATTCTAGTCGAAAAATTTGGATTTAATTGGATAAGTTTTCCTAAAAGTCCTAAATCTATGCTTGGTTGTCTTAAACTCAATTTTGGGAGCTTATAGGATATGCAAGTGTTGATAGGGTACTTTAGACTAGAGTCCTCTCAAGCTCGCCTAGATTTGCCAAGCCTTACCTCCATAGGTTCGCCTCTATAGGCTTTAGGCCTAACCCTTAGTAGTTTAGGTCTGAACAGCCATAAACTATAAGATAAGGATAAAATAGTAACATTCTAAATATTAGGGACACATCGAATACGACAACTTCACTTTCTTATACTTGTAGGAAAAGATCTATCTCGTTAACTGGTCTCCAACGGCCGACTCTACTTTGCTATAAATACTGGATATCTACTTAATGATAACTCTCTTTAAAAAACTCTGTATTATAATCCTGCGTACTAAGTATTCTATCCCATCCAAAACCTATTGCTGACTTAAGTATCGAAGTGACTACGTCGGATAACCCCCAACATCCCCTCATTGTGTACTGTTTTGTAGGCCCAGCATGTGTAGACTTTGATCGACTATTGGCAAGAATTGAGAAATAATAAAACCAATATAGCAAATGGTTTAAAAAGTTGGTTGATTTTACTTTTTTTTTTTTAAAAATCATATTTATCCTATATAATTAAAGTGTGAAATCCAAAAAATTTAACAGTAAACGCCATATTTAATATTTGAACTTTTTCCATTTTTTTGTAATCGACTAATTAGAATTTAAAAAGTGTTAATTTATCACTTATAAGCTTTTTGAAATCGTTTATAGTACTTAGATTAGGTAATTAATGATCAAAATTGGCAAAGTTCATATAGTTGATTGAAAAAAAAAGGGTAAAATCCATGTATCAAATTGCCATTTGAAAACTTTGAAGATTTAATAGTAAAAATGTATAAAATTGAGGTACCAAATATAATATTTTATTCAAAATTTAATTTGGCTATTAAGGCTAAATGGCCTAGAATTGGGGCAACCTCCTTCAGCCATTGGGTTCGTCTTTCATTTAGCTTTGTAGTTGAATACCGTGCACTTCCATCGAAAATAGGCCACTATGAGAAGACTGGCAAGTAGGAAAATTCGTTAGGCCGCGAAGATTCATTACTCATGAAAAACGAATATTATGCACAAAGACTTATTTGTCAATGATTTGGTTAAAAACTAAGGGTAGGAGTCGAAATTTTTTACTATCCACATTTTTGTAAGAGACGATGTGAAAATTACTATAGGATTCAAATCCTTTTATAATTGGTACCCCTAACACGAGAAACCTCGACACTAAGGCATTTGGTACTTCGTTGGTGGAGAATTGCACGAGAGATTTGGGTGGTTGCCTGCCACCTCCAGCCATAGGTTGGTCAGTTATTTCCTTGGTTTTGTTTTTCTATTCTACATTTTGCTTTTGATTATTCTGCAATTTTCTTTTCTTTTTAGGTAATTTTTTGTAATTTTTTTATTATTTTGTATTGTATAATTTATTCAATAATATTTTTTTTCCGTAACTAGTTATCTTAGACTATTTGGAACTGACACATCTGATCCCACTAAATATTAATGAATAGTAATAATACGCAGACTATTTGTTTGCTAAAAGAAAAAAAATTATTGATCATAAGTTTATAAACCTATTAAAACACATATCATATATTTATAATTTTTCAGTAATTTTTTCAAGGAAAATATTACAAAAATTCGGGGGGGAAATCAAACCATCAACGAACAAATGTATTGGGAGCTGATGTTGCTCGCCTTTTGAGACCATGGTAGACCGGAGCCGATTGCTAATTCGATCCTTGATAAGCGTAAAAAGCTCAAGGTTATCCATGGGATAGGGGTGAATGGGCTTAGTATAAGCATAAAAATATTATTTTGGAAGGAATTTACAGTCCCATGATAAATAATTAATTTCGAGGTTTTTTTTTTTTTTGTTTGGTAATTAGCTATATAATCTATCATTTTATCACATCCTGTATGAATATTTTCCAGAAATTTAGGACCTCAAATCCATCCGGTTGTTTAGAGTCTTTTAGATATTAGAGTACAAAGGGTTCACCTAGTCATCACGATTACCTTAGTTATGCTAGGTGAGCGGAAAGCAATTTGATGGTCCTCTCCCTTGTTAGCTAAAAAAGTAAGTAAAAAAAAAAGACTGAATTGGGTTAAAACGATTTTAAATTAAAATTTGTACTTCATTTAGTAGTCTTTTGGATTAATTTTTTTTGGCTTTTAAGTGACAGAGTTTAGGTTATTAAATTAGATCTTTAAATAATTCAGTGAAATTATATAAGGAGAGTTAAGATCTATTTTTTCTACTCTCGACTTCTCCCAGACATATTTGCAGACCCAAAGGAGCTCTAAAGAACCCATAGAGGAAGTCATGTGTATGATGACGATGTCTTCGCTTAATTGTCGACCACCTGTGCGACCCGATGGATGACTTGCTAACAACTAAAATCTATAAATAAATAGTCCGTTTTCTTACTAGACACACTTCAGAGATTTATGATATCATAAAGAGATAGTATCCTATTGCTAAATCTCTACTGTTGGATATTAATTGAGTACTCAAATGAACGATAGTTCAAGATCTTTTCTCTGGTACAGGTATATTTCATTTATGAGATTATCTATTTCTCTTTTTAGACTCATTATTATATGTGTATCAGCATTTTAATACTATCTGATAAACAACTTAAAGTAAAGTGTACATTTCCAGTAGCTCTCACATGTACCCATCTTGTAGAACCATCGACATTACAACTCCCAAGATGCACAAAAATTGAGAAACCTTCTAGAAAAATAAATTCTACCCACGTTCTTTATGAAAAAAAAAAAAGAAATTTCAATCATATAAATACATAGTATAAATTGATAAATAATATATTAATATTAATAAAATTTTGATACATCAAAATATGATCGGTATATTTTAAAAAAAATATATATCTTTATTATCATAATATTTTAAAAATTATTAATATTTACTTGTTATTCATCGTTTCACGTCTGGATTACGCTATTAGGATTAAATTTTTTTTTTTTGAAAATTCTTTTTAGGCTTTCGCATGTCTAGTGGAATAGAATATGGTGCATGGTGAACAGTTGTCCAAGATGAGATGACTCGGAAAAACACATAAAAGCAGATGTCCTGAAGGCCTAAATCTTGTTTTATGCTTGTCTAATCAGAGGTTGTGTGACTTGTGTCGAGTATCTCACGAATATGCCCATGTAAGTAGCCACTTAACCGGCTAGGAACATTATCTACTTTTAATGAATTTTTTTAGTAATTGTTCGTACCAATCATTGTTCAGAAGATTGCATAAAGGCAGTAGGTTTCATAACCAAAATAATAAGGACAATTAACGGCCTCATCGTTGAATCAACATGCATTGGGCCGTGGATGTGAATATCTTTTCCGGCTGGGGATAAATTTAAGTAGGGCCCAAGCTCAAACAGAAAATTTTCAACTTCCTGACATTTGTCTCTGTAAATTAAACGGGGGATCCGGTTGCTAGGTGATACGTGTAGCGTGAGTCTCACAATTTATATGATTTTAGAGTAATTTGCCACTAATATTAAGATGATTTGAAGATTCAAGTGAGGAAGGAAAGTAGCCATAAAGATATTCATCACACGATAATTCTAAACCTCATTATTTATTAGAAAAGAGAGTATTCTCCGTTTTGAGCCTGTTTGATTATTAGATTTGCATTTTAATAAAAATCTAAATTTTATTTTTCTTAAATATTAATAGAATTCATTCGATAACGACATCTATTGGATTTCATTTGGATTTCATTAAGAATCGATAAATAAGATAATTCTCCTTTTATTGGATTACTTTATTGGCGTTTATTGAATTTAAGCTCATGAAAAATCTCTTTAAATATATGAAAAAAGTTATCTGAGAATGATTAAAAGCCAAAAGGTTGATCAAATAATTAATGTTCTAAATCTACCACTTCAAATCTTCTTAAACTATCCAACTCTATGGACTCAACTCATTGAACATTGTAATTTAACCTAAAAAGTTAAGTTTAATCTACCTCTAAGCTTAAGGTATATTTTAGTCCTCCATAACTACACACTTTTATAAAAAGTAAACATATAAAAGTTTCCTTTTTTTCCTTTTACTATTAAAAACATATCACAACGACATGCAAATATATCCCTAAAATTATTAGCGAGGTATAAGTAGATTTTGTAAATCCAAGCGTGCTTTCATTTCCCTACATAATTTTTTAAATTATGCATACACCTCAAAACCATTAATGAAACCTTAAAAATGTCTAGAGAGAGTTGCAGGGAGTAACGTAGTTTTAACAATGATTTAGGAGAAAAGCTTAAATACCGCTAATAGGCCATGTTGATGAATTGGTAATATGTGAGTATTAATAAGATTCTAACACATTAAAATATAAATAGTAGTTTTTTTGAAAATTATACTTTATCATTGATATTTTTATACTATTCATCTAGATACGTAAAATATTGGGTTTTTGGTCATTTAAGAGATAGATGCATATTTTAAAAGTTGAGGAAAGGTAAAAGCATATTTTAAGAGTTTATAATCTATTTACATATGACCCATATTTCTTAGTGCATTTTTGCAATTTATCTTCTTTTTATTGATGCAAAGGATATTCAAAAACTACAAATTACTTTTCATTCATGCAAATTCTAAATCATTTTTTTAACAACAAATATACTCATCTTTTAATAGAATAGAAAAACAGAATTCTAGTTATTGTATTGAATTAAAGTTCCCATAAAATCCTCATCTATTTTTCATTTTCCGGTGAATTACATATGTGCATCCATATATTTATTTCATATGTCCTTAACTCTTTGCCATTGAAAATTTGAAATTAAGCGTTTAAATGTAATTTCAAAAACGTGTGATTATGTCTTATTGTACTATTTTATCTTTGGAAAAAATAATAAAAATTACTTAAAATTAAAATTCATAAAATCAAGGGAAAAATGTCTATAGGAGCTCAAATACATTTTTATTTTTTAAATTTGGGATTTGAACACTTAATTTTAAATATAAGAGCTTAAACACATATGAAACAAATATAGGTTAGCATATTTGTAATTAACTCTATTCTTTCGAATCATCTTCTAAGGTTTTTAAGTGTATACATTTATAGAAAACAAAAGAAAAAGGAAAAAAAAAATCCAAAAGATGGACAAATATGTTTTCTTTATTAATAGTACAAATAGTGCACATGAACTATTTTCCTACACAAATTAATTATATTTCTCGTATAATAATTAATTAATTAATTTACATTATATCATTTAATCTTTTATTTGCAATCATTGATTTATAAACAAAAGATGCTCTCAAGGGGTATAAAAAAATGGCACAGGGTTTGCTTTGCGTGTATAAGTAAAATATATTAAGTTCGGGTTTGGAGGTATCTCCCAATGGAGTTTTCCTGTTCGTTAATCTATGTTCACTATATTATTTCCGTTCCAAATCTTCGCATCAACAAATAATAAATAATAAAAGTAGCTTTCCGGAATTGAGTGGGCAACATTATTATAGAAAGCGAGGCTTGAGGAAGAGTCCTTTCGAGATTTTCTTTTCAGGGATAATGGAATCAATGATTTTAAATTTTGTTAAAAATACTTTATGAAAATCAATTTTCTATTTAATTAAAGTATTCATAATTATTTTTGCTACTTAAATTAATTTTATCAAGTTTATTTATTGATATAAATATAAGAATAATTAAATAATTGATTTATACCGTTACTTGTTTATAAGTTGGACAATTCATTTTTTAAAACGGATTATGACCTATTTTATCTTATATGGTGTTTTGGTCATTCTAAAGCCTATGGGTGGCTAGTAGTCACTTAGTAAAAGATTACATAAATCCTTAAAGATGGACAAAATATTCAATTTTTGATTTGTTTTTGCATCCATATCAGTAGACAAACTTAATAGAAATGATAGATCAAGTAGCAAAAGTGAAAATAAAAATTTCAATTAAGTCAATTGATCTTTTCAAAGTAAAGATAGTAAAAAATTACACATTGTGGTGAAGTTTAAGTATTGCTTATGACACCCGCTCTTCCTTTTAATACCTTTTATGTATTTTCACCATATAAGCTAGTAATATTATGTTATATGTCTAGTTATATGTAAATTAGCTTGTTAATAAGAGTCCCGATTAACATTTATCAATTGAGTTAATCTAGTTTATATATAATATATGTATATATTCTTCGGGTCACAAGCCCATCCTCTACCTTTTGTTCGCAAATAATAGACCTACTTTATAGGTAATAAATCGATCATTTTGTCCATTTAGTTTAAATTTTCTAAGTGTCGGCATGACATTTGTTATCTTGGTTGTATAAAACATATTATTATTATTATTATTTTAATTCTTTCATAATTTATGCGACACTAAAAATCACTCCGAGAATCACAGCTGAAATTTATTTATATCTATATCACTTTTCCTTTTTTTTTTTTTTTTTTTTCTTTGGCCATCATCTATATCACTTTTCTTGATTATTTTTTTTTTCCTTTTCAGGCAAACTTGTTTGTTATTTGATCAAGGCTTGAGATATAATTGATTAATAACAGCGTGCAACAATACCAACTCGAATAGTTAGGAGCAACCTAATTCATTTCAAAAGGCAATCACTTGCTAGAACCCTAATTAGGAATTGACAAATGTGTTCTGGTATTTAGAAAACTAACACTCGGTGGATCAGATCCGTCTTCCTTGCAAGTTGCAGTGTGTGTTTTTAATGTGTTGCGCAGGTCTTCCAGAAATCGAAAATTCTCATTATTTTGGCTATTTCTATTTTTAAAGTCAATTGTTTTGAATGTCGTTTAATTAAACATATCAACTTACAAATATACATAACACTAGTAAGATAAATCAAATGAGACGCGGATCTTAAGATCCTATCTAAATAAAAACACATTTGCTATATAAAGATTTATGATATTATTATCTCCTGAAGAAAAATGTCCTATACAATCGTAAAATGAAAACCTAATACTCTAAGAGTGGGACTTCCCATATAAAAGGGTGATAAGAATATGCTTAAGGAAAAGAAAACTATTAATGAAAAACCTAGATTAAAAAATAAATTGGGTGCAGGTACATATTTTTATATATGCAAAAACTTCATATTTAGAGTAATCACAATGCGAAAATAGAGGTTAATTATAATATATGGTATTATTGACTAATATGGCCATTCGTTGATGAATAAATAATTACCTATCAATTTATGATTTATTTTTCCCCTTTTTTTCTAGTCAACTACAATATGCATTAGAAATTGGAGGAGGAGATAAATGAATCCAATCTATACTGTTATGAGACTAGCATTCATGTCATAGAGTATACCTAACTTACCCCATTTTTAACTTTTGAGAAGGTTTTAAAAGCTTAAAAAAAAAAAAAAGAGGACGTAGAGGAAAGAAAGATCAGTAAAAGTTCATGTATAACAAAAAAAAAAAAAAAAAACACATGTAGTATATTTAACAAAGTAGATTTTTTATCCTTAATCTTATTAATTCTTACGAGAAAATCAAACATATTTTTATCTTAAAAAAAATGGCTTATTTCCAGGACAGTATATTTTGAATATCAGCCAATATTTACTCTCAAATCATCGTTATATAATATTTAATTTAGTCAATATAAAATGAAGATAAAATATCCTAACCATGCATTATATTTTAAGGGGAAAAGACACAAATAAGATAATGTATAGAAAAACAAAGATCAAAGGAACCGCTGTTAAAAATGGAAAAAAAAGATGAAAACATTTAACAAAAGTCTTTCGTAGAAAAAATTCCATAAGAGGGAACAATGATTCCACTCTTACCTTATTGAAGAAATCTATTTATTTAATTTAGGTATAGATATCATGATGTTATTATAAGGATTTAGTGGGTAGTATAGGATAAATAAAAGTATATATAATATGTAATTACTAATCGAATTCGAAGAATATGTAAGATAGCAGTGGATAGTTACCAAAAAAATTACTATCCATATTAATAAGTATTTAAATATAATTAATAGATATATATCATGTGTACTTTTAAGTGGCCTATACTACCTATTGAGTATTTCTCTATCTTATGGGATTAGCATTTCTTGATATAGGCTTGTTGTGGGGAGACAAGTATAGTGTCATGCTACTCAATCCAGCATGATAATTACAAAAGCTTCCATGTCTCACGAATTACATTTATCAAGATCTTTGTTTGTTGCTACTTATTAGACAATCCTAAGTGCCCTATCACTCTCAGCATGTGATTTCCACAACAAAACAATCTCTATGCCTGACTTAAATCTATAGAAAACTAAAATGCATGCATGAAGTGAAGGAGCAATGAAACTCATCTCACTTGCCTCGCACATCAAAGTACTAGTGAGCTTAGAGGCCATTAGTAGCTAATCTCATCACTTAGCCACCATGCCCACGACGAAGTCGTGGAATTCGAGTGCTTACTGATGGTTCTTGTAGCCTGATCAGCTAAAGAGTTGCAAATTGAACATAAGACATGTGATTCTCTGTTCAATATGAATGAAAGTTCCTTTTACATTGAAAAGAAAAGAGGAAAAGAAAGAGAGTTTTGCATTTGTTCTGCACAAACGAAGGGTTACCGAATAGATAAGTTGTTTTGCACTAAAGAGGCTGGACTTAGGGAATTAGATATTGCAAGTAAATTGAAAAGATGGTCTGGAAACTACTATCTAAATTAAGTATCATTTCAATTTAATAATTGAAGTTTAATGTTTATTAAATGCTTTATTTAAAAAAAATTTTTGTTTCTCAAATGTTCTACGTTTGTTATCTTCACAAAAAGTGCCATCCCTCTTTGATTAATGGGTCTTTACCATGACATTTTAATTGATGGAGATTGGTTAGTCCAATAGATAAAAATTTCACTTCAATGTGATATTCGATGCCTCCAAACTTTACGTATAAAAAATTAACGAGTAGAAGTTTTGACTCAACATAAAATTGAGCAACTCTAAACTACATGTAAAATTGAAAGAAATACCTAGAGTTTCATATTAGATGGATATATAAATAAGTCCATAAATCACTTGATTCAAAAGTTATAACAACATATGGATAAGATATTCAACACTGTGACCTTATAAACTATTACGATCTATGTAAGACATTTAAACATAAAGTATTACAATCTCTATCTTCTCTCAAAAATAAATGACATTCTCATTGAGTAACTTTACAATTAAGCTAAGATTTTCTTTATTTTCTATGTAAGATTCAGGCTTCATACTACCTACAGGTAATATTAAAACTTATAATTAAGATTCGCCTTGATGCTATTCATAATGCCTTAAGTAAAAAATAATGAATAAACAAAGTTAATAAACATAAATGAGTCCATTAGTCATTTGACTCAAAAATTGTAATTTTATATTAATAAGGTATTTATCATCGTAACCTTATAAACTAGTATTACAATATCTCACAATTTATGCAAAACATTTAACTATACAGTATTATAATATACAAAAGGAGGGAGAAAGGATAAAGTTAGAGAAAAAACATCTAAGAGATAAACAGTCTAGAGAATACACATACATGAAAAACAAAAGACAGGAAGAAGTTTTTGTTAATTAAACATGAAACAGTGGCAATGTTTAATTTAACATTATTGACCTAATACTGTACTACTCAGTTCGATATTCATGAAGCTGCATGTTGAATCAAGTTCAGACGAATGATGTGGTCATAGTGAAGCGAACCGAGATGTAGATAATTTCCAATCTTGAGTCCACCTGTTATGACTTTGAATGTAGGATCATAATAATAAGCAATTGGCTTTCCCTGTAAATCAACTTGATAAACCCCGCCATTCTTATCCATATCTGGTCTCCCAATATATTTAGTCAAAATTGCAAGGCCTTTTCGGATTAAGGGATACTTGATTGTAAAATCCCACGATATTGTATTGGCCTGTAAATTAGCACCAAAAACATCATTTTCGTAATATTTACGGGTCTATTTATTGAAAAGTGAATGAAAGCTACATCTAAATGATTTTAAGAACCGCCATAAAGGGATTGTTTTCCAAAACTTAAACCATTCGCATAAAGCTAAAGCACCCTTTACTGAATTTTTGAAATCCAAAAGATGATTGATAATACTACAATGGATAAAGCATGGAGAATATATCTTATGCTATTTTTGGGAGAAAATATTTAATGCGGCATTCAAAATGCTAACTAAAGAAGGAAACCATAATAGTAGGCAGTTTCATCGTCATCTTTTAAGGAGATTAAAGACATTAAAAGGGCGGAGAGTTACAAGAGGAAAATGCATATATATACATTGCTAAAATGCATATCAATGTATGAAAATATTATAAATACTCAATTGGATAATAGGTATCGAAACAGATAAGATGCAAAAATAAAAAGAATAAAAAAAAACGGGTCCTTTGAATATAGAAAATGATAAAGAAATTACTCACCATGGGCAACGCAATCCAGTAGTGACCTTCTCCATCGTATCTAATGTTATCGGGCATGCCTGGCAAACTAGCAATAAATGTTTCCAGTTCCCCCTTTCTCTCACCCTTTATGTAATATTTCCTACATCTTCTTCTGCAATAATGTTGTGATATTTTAATTTAGCTTCACATCTCATTATAAAAATAATAACTGGCACACCATATGATTAAACACAAAATTATGAACAAAATTCACAAATCAAAGAAAATAAACTTTAAAATAAGACTTCAGAGTTTGATTGAAGTATATTTTAAATTTTTTATAAAAACCATACACTAATATACGGATAGATGCAGAACTATATAATCAGGAGGTGCAAATTTAGAATCATATTAAAATTTGTTTTATAAAATACATTCCTTTTTTTTTTTTTTTTTTGTAATTGTCATTTTTTCTGAGCTTAGGGGAGTCGGGGTCTCTTTTGTCCTCCACTTAGGTTTGTCCCTGCAATAAGCCCTTTAGTTGCAATTCTATTTCAAGGATGGAACATAAACTTGCCTTGTAGCATCTATCAATCGGTAGTCCCTCTACACGGTGTACCGTGCACCGAGTGTTCTGGCTTATTGGATCTATGGAGTCTATACGAAAATTGAATGAATCCCACAATTCCAATAGTCATAACTAGACCATGCCTCATGGACACTAGACAGGGTGGAAAAGTTCTTCAACACCCATGTAAAACGAAGCATCCAAATGAAATAGTCAAGCTCAAAGATTATGGTACTTACATGACAGTTTCACAGAAGACTACGAAATCTTGATCTGGTGACACCGCAACTCCATTACCAAAGTATAGGTCGCGTACTAATACTTTGGTTTCTTTAGTTTTAGGATCGTAGCTCATTAACCTGCCATAGGGGCGACCCTCCAAAATGTCCCAAAAACACTCTTTCAATGTGTGTTTGTAAGAGGCATCCGTAAAATATATTACCCCATCTTCGGCTACGTCGACACCGTCGGTTAGTTTGAACTTTACGCCCTCCGCTTCATCTGTTAAGAGCTTTATTTCACCGTGTTTGCTCGCATTTAGCAGTCCCTGTTGAGACGTTAAGTTCCCCAGGTCAGGACCAGATTGCAATATGACTAAACTAAGGAATGTTTTTGTGTTGCCTGCTGATGTGGAAGCTTTAGACGAATATATTGTTGTGATGCAAATCAACAATCAAAGAAAATGTGATGATCTTTTTAACAAAGTCCATATAGTTTGAGCGAGAGTATTAATACTATGGTGATAAATATCTTATTAACACAAGTGATAATACACAAACTGATGACTTTATTCGAAAAATAGATCGAATCACTGAAATACTGGATATTGATGAATTGCGACAGTCAATTAAATAAAAACTTGCAGAGAGTTTAGGAGCTTTTCAGCAATTTCAAGTTGGCTTGGATTGGTGATACACCATCCACTTGCGGATGATTTTCCGATTAACATTAATTAGAAATTATCTAATTACTTATTTAAGTGGTTGAAAAAAGGTTTATTAATATTTGTTTATTCCCTAATTTTACTCTTGAGGTGAAACTGCGGCTCCGTTTTGAAGTGAAACTATTAATAAAAGTCAATGTATTTCACTGATACAAAATGGACAAAACTTTTAGCCTAAAAAACTATTTAATCATGGTGTATTAATAAAACTAAACTCAAATATACAAATCTTAAGAAGTAATAAAACAAAACCAAACTGATGACTTTTGTCATTTGTCGACCAAAAGATAAAAGAATTTCTTACTCTGGATTAATTTTGCATTTTCTAATGATAGTCCCGTGTTTTATGCACCCCTCTTTTACAAATATCGTTCCTTTGATTTTATGTAAATATTATAATAATAGATAAATAAACAATCTTGAATAACATAAGGAAAATCTAGAAAACATAACATATGCTTTGGCTTTTTCCCTTTTTTGGTAATATATTCTTTGAACTTTTTGCCAGCCCATGATTCGCCTTTAAATATGCATCATCCATATGCGTTCATAATAATTAATTTCATAAAATAATATCATTGGTATATTTAATTAAATAATATAATAAAAATAATTTAAAATTAGAGGAAAAAAATTCTCAAAGTTCAAATTAAAAAACAAATCTCATTTAACGGTGGACTGGGAGTTGAACGTGAGATTTGTTTTTCTTATTTTGAGTATTTTTTTTTTCATTTTCCCATAACTTTAATTATTTCTTATCACATAATATCATTTAATTAAATTTATTTAATAATATTATTTTATTAAATTAATTATTATAAACTAATCATAAGCACGCGCAGCTATGAATAGCATTAACATATAATGATAAAATACGGATTATGTTTTCATAAGGGAACAAAGAAAAAAACCGTAAGTTTGCAAAGAGACAATAATGTCATCTTTTTGTAATTTTCTAAATAATAAAATCTAAAAATGCAGAAAACATACGGATGTGACCTTCCCTTACCTTACCTCAGCACGATATTATAAATTTAAAAGCATCAACAACGTATATAAATTAAAATCATATATGTCAATATCAAAATATATATTATGGGTTATTCCGGTCTAATCTATCATTGGAACAAAGCATCCTCACGTTAATATTTTAAAGAAATATTTTTGGTTCTCAAAATATATATTATGGGTTATTCCGATCTAATTTATAATAAGAACAAAGTATTCTCGCGTTAATATTTTTAAAGAAATTTTTTTGGTTTTGATTTCTATTTTAAGGAGACTAGTTTAGTTCCATTAATATTTTCTGTATTTTAAATTATTAAATTTATAATTAATTTAATAATTTAAGTTTAAAAGAAATTAAATAAAGAGTTCACCGTTACTTAGAAAATAAAGACGGGATCTTAAAAAATCCTTTTTACAATGTATTCGAAGTTAAAAAATGATGGATTGGGCGGTCTCCGAAGGATAGAAGTATTCGAGTCTCATGCATATAAATTATCAATGGAGTCCGTGAAATTTTTCATGCTGGCTACTCATATAACGTAACTTCGAGAATAATACAAACCTTCTCGGCGTCTGCCACTATGACTTCACCATGGCGTCCAAGAGCCACTCCTAGCGGTCTTCCACCGGTGTTGACCCAGTCCTCCACAACCGTCTCATTCACCGAGTCACTCTGACTCAGCACAACTCGTTTAATCCACCCATCCGCACAGCCAGTATATATGACCTTCCTCACTGAGTCATAAGCGAAATCTTCGGGACCTACCAACTGTCCGACACCCACAAACTCTGCTCCACTCGATACCTTAGCATTAACTCTAGGGGCCGCTACCGAGTTGTGCTGAGTCAACTCGCGTATAGGTATGGGCGCCGGGTCAAGCAACTCGATTTGGTAGAGATATACGGAGAATAACACTGGAAATAATAGTGATAGCGAAGAAGCATAGAGCCAAGGGGTTACGTTTCTTCGCGTACTACGTGTGGAGTGTGAGTTGTGAGCCGAGTCGGCCATTTTTTTGGTGTGTTCGAACTCGGTGAGTTGGTCTTCCTGGGAAAATGGTTAGGGCTTTGGTCGAAAGGGTTTGAAGCAGAAGAGTCTGCAGTTACGTAATTCTATTTAAGACGGAATTTTTAAACTGATTTCATGTGGACGATGATTGTCTTCCTTGTGTGACGATGAGATTAAAATAGTCAATGTGTTCAGACACGACATGAATGGTCCATCCAAAATAAAGTTAAATATTAAAATTGGGTTGAATTGTGATTGAATGGACATTAGATTAGAGTTGGACTTGGAATATTTGGAATATCGTAGAATAAGTGTCCAAAAATCTAAATTAATAACCTAAAGTAAGAAGGAAAGTTTTTCTTATTTTGAATCCCATTATACACTCGATAGAAAAGTTAATATATATAGATAGTTCGATGATTTTAAGAACTAATATAAGGAAACATTAACAAATAGGTAATAGGCTCATCTATTTTATTGATTAAATCGTGAAGAAAGTAATTTATTAAATGATGTCGAGATAAATGTAAGATTATAAATGAGTTGAATTGAAATGATATAATATGAACTGTGAGCTTAAATTTAAGTTTTATTTAAAATCTTAAAATTTTGACTTAACTTTTGATGAGATCAAAATTTTGAGCTTAAATTTAAACTCAAAATGATAATTAATAGGTTTGAACTTTAACTTATTTATTTATTTAAAAATATATTTTATTTTAATTAAATAATAATATTAATATCAAAACTCTAACTAAATTTAATAAGCATTTAAACTTAATTTGAGTTTAATTAAAATTATGAGTTAGTCAAGTTAGATAATATTAAGTTCGAGATTGATTTGATCAACTATAGAAATAATTTAAATTTAAACTCGCTTTGATTAGCTTTTAATCGAAGTAAAGGCTAAATTGAGCTTAAATAGATCATCAACCTATTGATTAATTTTTAATCAAGTAAAGGCTGAATCGAGCTTAAATAGGTCTGAATCGAGCTTAAATAGGTCACCATCGTAGAGATTCGCACAAAACATGCACTCGATGACATTAGGATTACAGGAAAATGTGTTTAGCAAATTGGGATTTTTTTGTTTTATTTTTTATTCCTTCCAAGAAAAGCGTTATAACAAATCTTGAATATATATAAATTTAGTTAAAATTCCCGGCCATGATTTTTTAATCGTGACAGAAATATTAAATTAGTAACCCTGCTGATTTTTTGAAAAGACATGCCATGACATAATTAAATTACGCATTTATTTTTTAAAAGAGATATTGAGTATAGCAAACCGTAAAATTGTTTGAGGTTGTGCTTAGTTCTTGTATCCAGCATTTTAAAACTTCAGGCCCTTCAAAACATGTATCCTTAATAACACTAATAAAATCAGTTAGTCTCAATTTTTTTTTTTTTAAGTTTTCATTTTGATTAGTTTAATAAACTGTTACTTTTACCGTAAATTTTTCAACGTTTGAGCGCTTACCAGTAAACGTTTATTTTCCATAAATGCGGAGCAGACAATACCAACTCGAATAGTTAGGAGCAACCTAATTCATTTCAAAAGGCAATCACTTGCTAGAACCCTAATTAGGAATTGGTAAATGTGTTCTGGTATTTAGAAAACCTACACTCGGTGGATCAGATCCGTCTTCCTTGCAAGTTGCAGTGTGTGTGTTTAATGTGTTGCGCAGGTCTTCCAGAAATCGAAAATTCTCCTTATTTTGGCTATTTCTATTTTTAAAGTCAATTGTTTTGAATGTCGTTTAATTAAACGTATCAACTTACACATATATGTAACACTAGTAAGATAAATCAAATGAGACCCGGATCCTAAGATTCTATCTAAATAAAAACACATTTACTATATAAAGATTTATAGTATTATTATCACTCGGAGAAAAATGTCCTATACAATTGTAGAATGAAAACTTAATACTCTAATGGTACGTTTAATTCATGGAATAGAACACAGAGGAAATATAATTGGAATTCTGTAAAGAATAGAATAAGAGTGTAATATATATTACTTTGTTTAGTTAGATTTATAAGCAATTTAGAAATAAACATATAATATAACTTTAATGACTAAATTATCTTTAATACATTTTCTTTCTTAACTAATTTATATTACTTGATTTCAAGTAATAAGAATTCCTATAAAATTATGATTTCGTAATAAAAAAACTAAGTAAACGTAATGATAGCAGAATAAGGAGGGAATAGAATTCTATATATTGAACGTACCTTAAGGAAAAGAAAACTATTGATGAAAAACCTAGATTAAAAAATAAATTGGGTTTAGGTATATATTTTTATATCTATATTATTAAAATGCTTTGGAACTTAAGTAACCGCTATTTCCTCGAATTACAATTTAATCCTCAATCTAAATATATATAACAACAAAATCAATACTAAATTAAATTATTAAATGTATAAAATTAGATGTATTTATCAATTCATTAATATACAATCTACATACAATACTATTTTTCTTTTCTTTTTTAGCCCCTATACTTAATTTCTCTCTCCCACTTCTTGAAATCGTCTTCTACTTTGTTTTCTCTCACTTTTTTATTTTTCTTCTCACAATTTCCAATAGGGCCACTTTGATGATTTCTCCTATTATTTCATAAATTTTGGAAAGAAGTTATTATAGATTGTGTACATATATTAAAAGTGAAATTTGTAATGGTAAATAGGAAATATTTTACTATAAGTTTGAAATAGATGTATGTTTATTTATTTTTTATTAGATGTTAAAAAAAAAAAATAATTTTAACACATGCAACGTGAATGCATTGACAACTAGTATCTCAAATACAAAAACTTCGTATTTAGAGTAATAACAATGCGAAAATAAAGGTCAATTATAACATATGGTATTCTTGACTACTATGCACATTCGTTCATGAGCGTATGGTTAACTATCGACTTATGATTTATTTCCCCCCTTTTTTTCCTGTCAACTACAATATGCATTACAAATTTGAGGAGGAGACAAATGAACCAATCTATAATATTAAGAGACTCGCATTCATATCATAGAGTATACCTAACTTATGCCCTTTTTAACTTTTGAGAAGGGTTCAAAAGATTTTGAGAAAGAAAGAAAGAAAGATAAGTAAAAGTTTATATATACGAAAAAAAAACACATATAATATCTTTATAAAAAGTAGATTTTTTTTATCCTTAATCTTATTCATTTTTACGAGAAAATCAATCGTATTTTTATCTTTCAAAAAAATGGCGTATTTCCAGAACAGTATATTTTGAATATCAGCCAAAATTTACTCCCAAATCATCGTTATATAATATTTAATTTAGTCAATATAAAATGAACAAGTACCACACAAAGTATAGATATCACAGTGTTATAGGGAATCAATGGATAGTGTATTCTAGGTGGGAATAAATATAATGTATAATTGTTAATCAGATTTGAACACTTAGAATAGTAGTGTAGTGGGTAGTTACTCAAAAAACTATTATCTATATTATCATATATTTAACTATAATTAATAGTTATATATCATGTGTATTTTTACTTATCGTGTATTATCTATTAAGTCTTTCTTGATCTTATGGAATTAGCATTTCTTGATATAGGCTTGTTGTGGGGGAGATAAGTATAGTGTCATTCTACTCAATCCAGCATGATAGTTACAAAAGCTTCCATGTCTCATGAATTACATTTATCAAGATCTTTGTTTGTTGCTACCTATTAGACAATTCTAAATGCCGTATCACTCTCAGCATGTGATTTCCACCACAAAACAATCTCTATACTTGACTTAAATCTAAAAAAAAAAAAAAAAAAATATAAAATGCATGCATGAAGTGAAGGAGCAATGAAACTCATCTCACCTGCCTCGCACATCAAAGTACTAGTGAGCTTAGAGGCCATCCGTAGCTAATCTCATCACTTAACCGCCGTACTCACCACAAAGTTGCGAATTCAAACGCTTACTAATGGATCTCGTAGCATGATCAACTAAAGAGTTGCAAATTGAACATAAAGCATGTGATTCTGTGTTCAATATGAATGAAAGTTCCTTTCATATTGAAAAGAAAAGAGGAAAAGAAAGAGAATTTCACATTTGTTTTGCACAAACAAAGTATTAATTGAATAGATAAGTTGTTTTGCACTTTAATAAGAGGTTGGATTTAGGTAATTAGATATTGCAAGTAAATTGAAAGTATAGTCTAGAAATTACTAACTAAATTGAGTATTGTTTCAATTTAATAGTTGAAGTTTAAAGTTATTAAATGCTTTACTTAATCGTAACTTTTACATTTTTATCTTCACAAAACGTGCCATCACTCATTAATCAATGAGTCTCTACCACAACATCTTAAATGATAGAGATGGTTAGCCCTATTAGCTAAAAATTTTACTTCAATGTGATATTGAGTAACTCCAAATTTTTCATATAAAATTAACGAGTAGAAGTTCGACTTAACATAAAACTGAGCAACTCCAAACTACAAGTAAATTTGAAATAAATACCCAGTATTTCATGTTGGATGGATACATATAATGTCTCAATCAAAAGTAATGAATAAACTAAGTGAACAAATAAAAATAAACTCATTAACCACTTGGTGTAAAAGTTAGAATACTATAGTATTAATCATTATGACTTTATAAACTACTACTACAACCTCCTATAATCCATATGGCATATTTAATCATGGGATATTACAATCTCTATCTCATCCCCCTCCCTTAAACAATCAACGTCTCCATTGCGAGACCTTAAATAATCACGCCTAAGTCTTCCTCATTTTTTATGTACGATTCGGGCTATCTATAACCTATATGTTATATCAGACCTGAATTATCCACCTATTGTTAGGAGATCGCCTTGATAGTATTAGTCATGCCTCAAGTCAAAAATAGTGAATAAATCAAGTCAACAAACACAAATAAGGCCATTAATCACTTGACCCAAAAGTTGTAATCCATTACCATGATTTTATAAACTAATACGACTACATCTCATAATTCATATAAAATGCTTAACTATGGAGTATTACAGTATACAAAAGGAGGGAGAAAGGATAATGTTAGAGAAAAAAGATGCATTATCTATATGCGTTCATAATAATTAATTTCATAAAATAATATCGTTGGCATATTTAATTAAATAATATAATAGAAATAATTAAAAATTAGAGGAAAAAAAATAGTCAAAGTTCAAATTAAAAAACAAATCTCGTTTGACAGTGGGTTGGGAGTTGAACGTGAGATTTGTTTTTCTTATTTTGAGTTTTTTTTTTTTCTTTTTCCCATAACTTTAATTATTTTTTATTGCAAGATATCATTTAATTACATTTATTCAATAATATTATTTTATTAAATAATTATTATGAACCAATCATAAGCACGCATGTGTCACGAATAGCATTCACATATAATGATAAAATACGGATTATGTTTTCATAAGAAAAAAAACAAAAGGAAAAAGCCGTAAGCTTGCAAAAAGACAATAATGTTATCTTTTTGTAATTTTCTAAATAATAAAATCTAAAAATGTAGAAAACATACAAATGTAGCCTTACCTCAGCACGATATTGTAAATTTGAAAACATCAACAACGTATAAAATTAAAATCTTATATATCAATATTAAAATATATATTATAGGTTATTTCGGTCCAATCAATCCTCAGAACAAGGAAATCATCTTCACATTAACATTTTTAAAGAAATTTTTTTTTTTTAGTTTCTATTTTAATGAGGCCGGTTCAACTTTTTATCAATATTTTTTAATTTTAAATTGTATAATATTAAATTGTTGAATTTATAATTAATTTAACCATCTAAATTTAAAAAAAAAATTTAATAAATTAGAAACTAAAGACGAGATCTAAAAAAATCCTTTTTACATTTACATTGTATTCGAAGTTAAAAATTTATAGATTCCGCGGTATCCGAAGGACAGAAGCATTCAAGTCTCATGCACATAAATTATCAATGGAGTCCGTGCAATTTTTCATGCTAACAACTAATATAACGTAACTTCGTGAATACAATAATACAAACCTTTTCGGCGTCTGCCACTATGACTTCACCATGGCGTCCAAGAGCCACTCCTAGTGGTCTTCCACCGGTGTTGACCCAGTCCTCCACAACCGTCTCATTCACCGAGTCACTCTGACTCAGCACAACTCGTTTAATCCACCCATCCGCACAGCCAGTATATATGACCTTCCTCACTGAGTCATAAGCGAAATCTTCAGGACCTACCAACTGTCCAACACCCACCAACTCTGCTACACTCGATACCTTAGCATTAACTCTAGGGGCCGCTACCGAGTTGTGCTGAGTCAGCTCGCGTATAGGTATGGGCGCCGGGTCAAGCAACTCGATTTGGTAGAGATATATGGAGAGTAACACTGCAAATAATAGTGATAGCGAAGAAGCATAGAGCCAAGGGGTTATGTTTTTTTCGCGTAATACGTGTGGAGGGTGAGTTGTGGGCCGAGTCGGCCATTTTTTTGGTGTGTGCGAACTCGGTGAGTTGGTCTTCCAGGAAAAATGGTTAGGGCGTTGGTCGAAGGGGTTTGAAGCAGAAGGGTTTGCAGTTACTTAATTCTATATAAGACGGAATTTTTAAATTGAATGCATGTGGACGGGAAGAATTTTTTTACTGTTTGATTTTTAGTTTCCACTCTTTTAAATTTAAATTATTGAACAAAATATATAAATAAATAGTGAGATTGGAGAAGAAATTAATTCCACCAAAATAATAAACAAAATCTTAGAATCCATGATCTTTCTTGTGTGACAATAAAATTAAAATATTTAATGTATTTAAATATGAAATGAATGGCTCAGCCAAAATCTAAAGTTAAATAGTAAAATTGACTTGAATTGTGATTGAATTGAAATTAAATTAGAATTGAATAGAACCACATAAGATTAAATGGGATCGATACATAAGGATTAATGGGATTGATACATAAGGATTAATGTGGGTTTAATAATATACGAAATATTTTGAATATTGTAGAATAAGAGTCCAAAAATCTAAATTAATAACCTAAAGTAAGAAGGAAAGTTTTTCTTATTTTAAACTTGATTATATACTCTATGCAAAATAAATATATATAGATGGCTTGATGATATTAAGAACTAATATATGGAAACAACAATAGATTGGTGATGGGCTCCTCCGTCTCCTGATTAAACCATGAAGAAAGTAGCTTATTAAGTGATAATGGGATAAATATAAGATTATAAATCAGTCGAATTGAAATGATATAGTATTTGGTGTAAGCTCAAACTCAAGTTTAAGCTCGAGCTCAATCTTAAATCTTAAAACTTGAGTTGGACTTAAGCTTTAGGGAGTTTAAAATTTTGAACTTAAACTTAACTCAAAATGGTGATCAACAAGTTTCATCTTAACTCATCCATTTATTTAAAAATATATTTTATTTTAAGGAAATAATAATATTAATATCGAAACTCTAGTCTAATTTGATTATCATTTAAACTTGATTTGAGTTTAATTATGTTTATAAGTTAGTCGGGTTACATAATATTAAGCTCAAGGTTGATTTAATCAATTACTTAAGTAGCTCGAATTCAAACTTAATTCAACTATTCTTTAGTTGAGTAAAGGCTAAATCAAACTTGAATAGATCATGAGTAAGGTGATTTGAACAAAACATATACTTAGAGAAGATATTATCATCAGGCAATAACTAAACATCCCATTCATATGAAAAAAAAAGGAATTGGAAACACTAATAATATAGAAATTGTTTCGTATTTAAAAACATAATGAAGACATGTTAGTTTCTCATTTAATGCTTCTACAAGCCAAAAATGTTTACTCATGTTTCAACCTTTCAAGTTGTTTGCCATCACTCACTATGAGATCATTCAAATATACTGTAGGGCATATTGAGTTATATTCATATATGGGGGCATATTTTCAAGAGCCTCACAAAATCGAGAAGAATTTTTTCAATGGATTGCACATGCATAAACCCCTAGATTCCTTTATAGCATCCTTACATAATTAAAAATAGAAGTTGGATCCAAAAGTTGAATAATTAACTAACTTTAATATAGTGAAAGGCAAAAAAACAAAGGAATGGACATACTTGGTAAGAACGAAACGCTACATGCATTAAAGAAGAAGAAATTAGCAATTAATACGTGTTGTGGCTAAAAGTTTTTCACTTGCCATGTAACTAAATAATTAAAAAATCTCCCATGTTATTGCATCTCTTCGATTGTTGTAGACTTGTGCGTGTCACGGACCAACTTTTCAGGACTCCTAAGATACACTGAACATGACCTTGAGTATGAGACACAAAACAATGAAGACATATGTAAGAGGTTTCCGTGGTTGATAAGAAAAGAAAAGCTTAGGCTCAGACTTAGAGAGGATTCTAGAAGTTGGAAGGTTTTAAGAAGGTTCCAAAGATGTCCAAATTCAATGTATAATAGTAGGTAAGGTAGGTAAGTAAGATTTAATTCTAACAATTAGATTAAATAAATCTTGGCCCTCCATTGTAAGGGGCCATTTGTTTATATAAGAGGTCTCCCCTCATTTGTAATCATTCAAACATTGAGTGGAATTGAGTTGATAATTAGAGTCTCTCTCTCTCGACTTTCTCTCTCTAAACTTATGTATGTGGTTTTTAAGGTGAACTTAGCTCTCCTTAGTATGGTGAGGAGTGTTAAGTGTCACATGGGAGCGTTGAGAGGAATTTTACCCGTGACAAGTGGTATCAGAGCAAGTTTTTAAGGAGAGAAATGTTATCGTTTGGAAATGAGAACAACAACTCCACAGTTAATGAGGTGGATGACAAAGAGGAAGTTGAATGACAAGGTAGAGGGCTAAGTTTAAGGATTTGCCAAGTTCCCTTTCCATTCGGGTGGATAAGGTTAAGTTAAGTGTCGTTAAAGCTAAGGAGCAGCTGGATGACTATGGAGCTATTATGGATAGGCTAGAGGAAGAACTCCAAGGTCAGCTCTAGGGAGCTTTGAACTAAGCCTTGGAGGAACTAAGGAAGTGTGATGGAGAAGAAAGAAAGGGTATCCTTGGGACCTAGATGGGTAAACTTGAAGCTAAGGAAGAAGTATATGAAGCAAAAACCGATGCTACCATTATTGCCATGCGGTAAGAGATTCAAGACCTTAGAGTTTTTCCTCCAGCCTATCCATAATAGCTCTATAGTCATCCAATTACTCCTTAGCTTAAAGAAAGAGAAGGTATCCTTGAGACCCAGATGGGTGCGCTTGAAGCTAAGGAAGAAGCATATGAAGCAAAAACTGATGCTACCATCATCGCCATATGGCAAGAGATTCAAAACCTTAAGAATCAACTTACAGCATGTCGAGTTACTGTTGTTAATGGAGTAACTATCTAACCAGTCACAAGGGTGAAAGTACCAAAGCTTAAATGTTTTAAGGGGACATGATCTGTAAGGGAAGTAGATAATTTTCTGTGGGGAGTTGAATAGTACTTTAGGGCATTGTGGCTTGTTGATGATGGAAGTAAAGTAAGGATGTTAGCCTTATATTTGAAGGATACAACATTGATTTAGTGGAGAAGAACGGTCAATGAGATTACTTTATATGATGGAGTTTTGAGATCAATTTTCTCCCCAAAATGCCGAGAGAGAAGCTAAGGTCAAACTCAAGCATCTATAACAATAGGCCAGTGTGAAGCAATATGTTCAATCATTCTTAGACTTGATGTTGGAAATACCGGACCTCAACCCAAATGATGCTCTTGTTGTGTTCTTAGATGGCTTGAAACCTTAGGCTAAGTTAGAGTTAGAGCGTTGTGGAGTGGATAACATCTCAAAAGCCATTTTTATAGTAGAAGGCCTCGTGGAACTTCAGAAGGAGAAGATTGGAATTTCATAAGTAATGAAGGAGAAGAATAGGACGATATGGAAGGTAAGAGATCTTCAAGTCCTCTAAGAGGAAGGAGGAGGATGGTAGATAAGAGAAGGATATGACAACTTAAGTACTATTTTTGTGATGGACCATATTATGCTCGGGATTGTCCAAAAAGGGAAAGATTGGATGCTCTTCTTACAATGGTTGACACCGATGAAGACGATAAGGGTAAGCTTGGTAGGAGGTGGTGGTTCGGGGAGAGGGGGTTCAACAGTTAGGGTTAAGTGGTAGCAAGCTTGGTAGCATCGCTAGGGGGTATGGCAGAGGTTAGGTTGGAGAGCTTGTGAAGTAAGGGTCACGGTTGGGTAGTGGTTGGGCTGGGGGTTGGCTAAAGAGAGAAACTTGAAGACAGAGAGAGATTGGTAGAGAGAGAAAGTGATCGGGAAGGGAGAAAGAGAGTATATGGGAGTTGATTGCGAGGTTTTGTCTTTTTGTTAATGGTCCTTAAGCCTCTATTTATACATGAATTTTACCCAGAAACTAAGGAAACTCGAAATTGGATTTGAATGCAAATGCATGAAAATTTAGTTTTTTTTTTCGATTTTTGAAAGTCGGTTTGAATGTGCTTTTGACTGAACCTGGACTTGTTCTTAACACCAATTTGAAGCATGCCATGTCTAATGCGAGATTGATGCAAGAAACTATGTGCTTGTATGTGGAATTTGTATAGAAATTGAAGCTAAAGTCGAGGGAGTGGGCTGTTCTTAAGAAGGAAAAAGGAGGAAAATCGAGGGGAAAACGAAGGAAAAGAGGAAGGAAAAAAGAGGGAAAGTGCACGTAGTGCCACGTTAGCCGTATCAACTACTCTTAACTTACTACGTATCATTACGTGACACGTGACAGCTGATGTGGGATGCCATGTAGCGCCACTTCAACAAGACCACCCAACTCGATGTTGCCACGTGTTAGAACACGTAGTGCAATCAGATCTTAACACGTAGTAGTGTGTTAGTTAACGAAAAATAAAAAGAAAAATGACCTCCCTACCTTTGCCAAGATTCGAACCCAAGACTTCACACTTATACGCCATGCCCAATCCATATGCTTAACTATTAGGCTGTTGGCCTATACCTTATCCATATGTGCAAATGGACTCGGTCAGCCTAGGTTAGATTTAAATATATGCCCAGGTTCAAAGACCCGACTTCTAAACCAAATTTAAAAAATAAAAACCTAACCCTATAAAAAGTTATTTTCTAAAATCTTTTATTTTTTCAATTTTTATGATTTTTCAATTTTCTAAATTTTTATTTTCTAAAATTTTTATCTTTTAGGGTTTCTTTCTAAAATTTCTTATTTTTTTGTGCTTTTTCTTAATTTTGATTTTTTTTGTATTTTTCCATAATTCTTATTTTTTCTAAATTTCTTAATTTTTTGAGTTTTCTTTAATCTCTTATTTTCTTGTTTTTTTTTTCTAATTTAGGACCTCATAGCCTAATCTAAAAAATAAAATGAAGAGCAAAAATTAGATATCTACAGCTACCCTTCATTGTGCCAAAGTTTTAAAATAGACACTATTTTTGCCCTCAAGAAGACTTTAAAACAACTATAACTATCCTAACATTGTTATGGATGAAGAAAAGAAACCCGGTTGTGCCTCACTAGGCTCACTAACCTAGGCTGGAGTTCCTTTAAGGGATAAGCAATCTTATGTTGGGATTGATCTAAAAGCAGTTCGTGCCTCACAGGGCTCACTAACCTAGGTTAGAGGGTTTATAAGGGATAAGCAATCTTATGTTGAGATTGATCTAAAACTAGGTTGTGTCTCACAAGGCTCATTAACCTAAGCGAAAGCGTCTTTCGAGGACTAACAACCTTAAATTAGGATCGATCTAAAACCTAGTCGTGTCTCACCAAGCTCACTAACTTAGATGGGAGCGTCTCTCGGGGACTAACAATCCTAAACTGGGATTGATCTAAAACATAGTTGTGTCTCATAAGGCTCACTAATCTAGGCGGAAGCATCTCTTAGGGATTAGGAACCCTAAACTGGTGTTAATACTATGCTAAAAGGAAATGATGAGGAGAAATGCCCTATGGGACTTGGTGAACAGAAGGGAAATACCCTAAGGGCTCGCTTGAGACAAAAATGCCTCATGAGCTTGCTTAAAGAACTTTAAGGACTGAATAATCACTTGGGTGTAGCTGGTTAATCACTTAGAAGGTGAGTGTCTTATAGGCTAGACGAATGAGTCGATGAAGAGAAGTGCCATTTGGACTCTCTAAGAGAAACTTCGTGGGGCCCAATGGGCATGCCTAAAGAAATCAAGCATTTTATGAACTTGTTACAAGATCTTTGCAAAAAGAAGCGCCCTATGGGCCTATTAAAAGAACTCAGTGAACGGAAGGGCCTTGTGAGCACACTTAAGAAAAGCTTAGCGAATGCCTCATAGGCTTGTTAAGAAAAACTTCGTGAATAGAGAGGCCCAATGGCCTCACCTAAAGAAATCAAGCATCCTATGTGCTTACTATAAGATTTTTGCAAAAAAGAAGTGCTTTATGGACTTATTAAAAGAATTTAGTGAACTAAAGGGCCCCATGGGCACGCTGAAGGTAATTAAGGAACAAAGGTATCTTACAGGTTTGTTAAAGACCTTGAAGAGAGTTGAATGGATGGAAGATAGGATAGCCCATTCGAGAGCTAGTTAGGATAAAAATTTGTCCAAAAACACTACCCGATTACAAAAAAAAGAAACCCTTTTAGTGAAAGCCATTTATATTGAAAAAGACATTGGGTATAATTTCCTTTATTTTATTTATGTTGAAAAAGAAGTTGGGTATAATTTCCTTTATTTTGGGATAAATGAGAAAAACCCGAACTCTTAACCTTTTTTTTTTCTTTTTTTCTTTTTAAAATGGATTGAAAACTTAGCTAGTTGGCCCGACATGGACTTGAAATAAAGATACTTTCTCTCTTTTTTTCCATTTCTTCTTCTTCTTTTTTATTATTTTTATTACCTTTTTCTTTTTAAATTTGCTACTAGGTAAAGAAGCCTTCCTTAATAATCACATGGGGCCTCTTATGTCCCCCCTAATTTGGATGCCGAGTAATTTGGTTTGAATCTTGGGATATCTAAAGAGTAGTGTTTACTGAGAACAAAACTTGCTATTGTTTACCCATTACCAACTTTTCTTTTTCTTTTATTTTTTTTTAGAGAGAGAAAGATAAAGCTTTATTTTATAGAAACTAAATAAAAATGATGGATTTTATTAATTTTTTTAATTTCTAATTGCATTTCCTTAAGTGAGAGAGTGAATGGTTAGATATACTTTAATGAAGGACTATCTATAAAGAATGATAGGATAAAGAGAAAAATTTTATTTTAGATAGATCAGAGTATAGGGAAAAGGAAACTTAACAATTATTCGAAACTTAAAATTTATTCAAAGCCCTTCAACTCCATGTAGAGTTTCTAATCTAATTGTTGCAATTGGGCCTTAATCTTGTTTAACATTTCTAAAGCCTAATTCATAGTTCTTTTGCTTTTTTCAATTTGAGTTAACAAGGCCCTGTTAGAGGCCTTAACACACCTGGCCCTTTACTTCTAGTAGGTAGCTTCAGCTTGTAGCAGTTGTTCATAGATTCCTAGGGCTACTGGCAGTCTTTGATTGTTCTCTTGTTGGTTACCCACTATTTTGAAATCTACATATTTCATGGACAACAATTAATCATCAATGTAGAAAAGAAAGCACATGCAAATATGCAGGTGTTTGGGTTAATACAGTATTCCATTGAGTTGTAACCCTACTATTGTTTTCAAAAGCCTTACTTACATTAGAACTCTTAAACGATCAGTAAAGTTGTAATTTCTTAAGAGTAATGTACTAACTCAAGGAGGGGAGTATATGTAATTAGGGTAGGTTTTGAAAAGGTCCTTAAGCTTTATGACCCTACTTGTTAAAAAACACTTTCATTAGTTACATTGAGCACAAGTGAGGTGGCCTAATCAATCCTGAGTGGTAGTTACACCACAGCACCTAGAGCCTATACAATGGCCCCTCTCCTAGAGTCCTAATATGACCTAGGTTTGACCGCATCTACCCTACATCTTTGATGCAAAAGATGATCTCTCATATCTTAAAGCTTGTAATAGATAAAAGTTGAGAATGAATTCTAGGAAAATACAGTGAAAAAAGCTTCAGAATGTATGCAAGAAAGGTGGGTTCTAGAAGTCCTTAATCTTTGTGGCCTCATGCGTTTCATACAAAACGGTTCCTTGGTCACATCTAAGTTTAAGTAGAGTAGTTTAATCGGTTCTGAACGATGGTTACCCTACTACGCCCGAAACTTATACAATGGCTCCCCATCTTAAGATCCTAAGACGGTCCGAGTTTAACTGTATCTATCATGCATTTATGGTACATCAAATAAATTTTTCCTAAATTAAAGAAATAAAACTAAACCTGCAAAAAAAATGTTAGTACAACTATGGTATAAACAAAGGACGAATAAGTAACTAAATTACACAAAGGTGGTTTTTAGGGATTAATTTTAATTTTGGAAAGTCAAATGGTTAACCTTCTTGACATCCCTAGTGAAGTCGCCAAGTTATCGAGTTTTGTTTTTTACCCTTTCGGTTCTTTTTAAATTAGGTCTTCTTTAAACCAATCAATACTAAACCCTACCCGTTTAATACTGATCCTTGATTAGGGTTTAAAGAAAACCGTTTCTTTTTCTTTTGAAAATAACTTTGCAGTCGCCACCCGACTAGAGTCGGGAAAAATAGTTAAGTTGTAACTAATTGGGTGAATTGATTATAACTTAGCTATTAGTTTAACGAGAAAAACCGATTTTGTAAAACGGTTTTTGAAAACCAGAGATTTGCATATGGGGTTTAGGAATTTTAAACCCTAACGGGTACCATTGATTTTTCAAAATTAGAATAAAACCTAAAAATCACCTTTTAATTTTGAAAAGCAAAACTTGGTTATTGGTTATTATAATTGGATAAAATAATCTAAACTAAAGAAAAAGATAAATTATGTTTTTTTTTTTAATTTTTATCGTCATCCTGAAGATGCTTCCGAACTTATTATTCGAGATCAGACGTACGTAGTTCTTTTTATGAAAACTTTTGTAAGTTAGTTTTAATTCTTGAAAACAATCGAGCTTACATTGTTTAGTTCAATTGGGTTCATTTAAGAAAATTTCTAAGAAGGTCTTAAATTGGATTTTTCCTTTATTTTTTGAAAAATTCTAAAATGCCTTAAATTTTAAAGGGTTTGTTTATTTTTATTATTATTTGAAAACCTTGATTTTTATAAGTTCTAAAAGAGAAAAAAAAATTGATTTTTTCTCCTTACTTTTATTTTTATATTTTTCATTTTTATTTATTTATTTTAATTTTTATTAAACCAAAAAATAAATAATCGCTTAAGCGACTTTTTCTTTACTTTTTTGTTCTTTTTCTTTTTTTTTTTCTTATTCTTTTTCCGTTTTTATATTATTATATTTACATTTGGAAATGAAAAATAAAAAAATAACAACAACCTCTAAATAATAAGAAAAAATAAAAAAATAACAAAAAATAAAACAAAAACAAAGATTTGAACTAAGAAAGGGGACGCAGGTTGATTCTGGGTCAGATCTTTGGATCGTAGGTTATATTGGTCGGGTTGGATGCTGGTCGTCAGATAGGGTTCGTGGATCATTAGATTCCTTCTTCAACAACAACATAATATGGTGATTGAAGGCGATTTGGACAGCAAATCGAGTAAGAAGGGGGGGGGGGGGTTGTGGTTAGCTAATTGGGTTTAGGGGGGGCTAGGATTGATGCCGTGATGATTGGAGGTAGTTTGGAGGGTGGTGCAAAGTGATGGTTGAGGCGATATTCTAGTGGCGGTGTTCGAGTAGCGATTGTGGTTGATGGCTTGGCGTAAACGAGTGGTCGGGTTAAAGGTTTGAGGTGGCTCAGAGTTTGGTCATGTGATTGGTGTGGGGTAAAAGTGGCTGGAGGTGGTAGTTCGAGAAGAGGGGGTTCGACGATTAGGGCTAAGTGGTGACAAGCTTGGTGGCGTTGTTAGGAGGTACGGTAGAGGTTGGGTTGGAGAGCTTGTGGAGTAGGGGTTACGACCGTGGTGGTGGTAGGGATCAGGGTTGGTTAGAGAGAGAGACTCGAAGAGAGAGAGAGATTGGTAGAGAGAGAAAGTAATCGGGAAGGGAGAGAGAGAGAGGGTATGGGAGTTGATTGTATGAATTTCACCCAAATACTAAGGAAACTTGAAATCGGATTTAAATGCAAATGTACGAAAATTTAGTTTTTTATTTTGATTTTTTGAAGTTGATTTAAATGTGCTTTTGACTAAACCTAGACTTGTTCTTAACACCAATTCAAAGCATGCCATATCTAGTGCGAAATTGATGCAAGAAACTATGTGCCTGTGTGTAGAATTTGTGCAAAAATTGAAGTTAAAGTAGAGGGAATAGGTTGCTCTTAAGAAGGAAAAAGGAGGAAAATCGAGGGGGAACAAGGGGAAAGAGGAAGGGAAAAGTGGAAGAGTGTTGATGTGGCACCACGTCAGCTGTGCCAACTATTCTTGACTTGCCACGTGTCATCATGTGACATGTGACAGTTAACATGGCACGCTACGTAGCGTCATGTTAGTAAGACTACTCAACCAGACGCTACCACGTGTTAGGATACGTAACATAATCAAATCCTAACATGTAGCCTACCTTTGCCAAGATTTTAACTCAAGACCTCACACTTAAACCCCATGCTCAGTCCATATGCTTAACCATTAGATTGTTAGCATGTACCTTGTCCATATGTGCAATCAAATTGCACATATTGATTTGGTCAGCTTGGGCTAGATTTAAATCTAAGCTTAGGTTCAATAGCTCAACTTCTAAACTAAATTTAAAAAATAAAAACCTACCTTAATAAGAAGTTATTTTCTAAAATCTTTTATTTTTTCAATTTTTCTAATTTTTTGTGATTTTTCAATTTTCTAAACTTTTTATCTTTTAGGGTTTCTTTCTAAAATTTCTTATTTTTTTATGCTTTTTCTTAGTTTTGAATTTTTTGTATTTTTCCATAATTCTTATTTTTTCTAAATTTCTTAATTTTTTTGGTTTTCTTTAGTTTCTTATTTTTTTTCTAATTTATAACCCTATAATCTAATCTGCAAAATAAAAAGGGAGCAAAAATTAAGTATCTACAGTTACTAAGGAAAGGGGTGGTTATAATACTTGTTTTCTTAAATAAAGATTTGCATCCATTAGCAAACTTTCAAGAAAAGAGAAGAAAAGAGGAGAAACAAAAGAAGAAAGGAAAGGCGGGAGAGGATGTAAAGGCTTGTTATGAGTTTTTTCCATCCATGTCGGCCTTCATGGCAAAATCTTCAATTCAATTCATAAATAGTTTTCACCAATGTCCTCCTTTGTAAATTTCTCAACTCAAGAGTTTTTTCGAATCGATCATGTTCCTCAGTCTTACTTTCAATTGTCATATAGAGTTTTAGCGAGTCCAAAGGGTGCTTACCCTTTATTTGGGATATAGCCAGCTCATAGAGCACTATCCCTATCCATATCTTCATTAGTGCTTCAACTAGCTCGTGGAGCACTATTTTGATTCATATTCTCATTTAGGGATCTAATTAGCTCTTAAAGCGCAGCCCCAATCCATAGTATCTTTTGGTCTTAGCTAACTCAAGGAGTGCTTTGACCGCCTTAGTTAGTCAGCTTATTAGGGTGCGACCAAGCTTTCTCAATTCATTTTAGGACCATAGCCAGCTCAAGGAGCACTTCGCCTACATTGGTTAGTCAGCTCATTGGAGCATGATCAAGTTTTCTTATCTTTAAGTCTTAGCCAGCTTAAGGAACGCTTTGACCGCCTTGGTTAGTCAACTCATTAAGGTACAACCAAACTTTCTCAATTCATTTTAGGACCTTAACCAGCTCAAGGAGCGCTTTGACCGCCTTGGTTAGTCAGCTCATTAGGGTATGGGCAAGCTTTCTCAATTCATTTTAGGGCCTTAACCTGCTCAAGAAGCACTTCGCCTACCTTGGTTAGTCAACTCATTGGAGCACGACCAAGTTTTCTTATATTTAGGTCTTAGTTAACTTAGGGAACGCTTTGACCGCCTTGGCTATTCAGCTCATTAGGGCACAACCAAGCTTTCTCATTTTTTAGGGTTTAGTTAGCTCTAGGAACGCTTACCCATCTCACCCAGTTTAGGGCTTTAGCCAGCTCAAGGAGTACTTTGCTTACCTTGGTTAGTCAACTCATAGGGCATACAGCTAAGTTTCATTATTCTCTTTAGGGTTCTTACTAGCTTACATGGGCGTTACATTTACTACTCTTCATTTTAAGTATATCGTCATCAAATCCTCAACTAGCTAGTCATAACACTTCATAGGATAGAGTTAATCCCATGGCAAAAATGGTATCTCTTTTATCCTTATGGTAAAGTTTTATTTAAACTTTACCATAAAGAAGGATAGCTATAGATACCCAATTTTTACACCTCTTAGTTCTGAGTTTTTTTAAATAAGGTCCCAATTCCAAAATAAAAAAATAAAAAATAAAAAATAAATATTGAAAAATGATGAAAAATACAAAAAATTATTATAAAGATTTTTAGAAAATATTTTACAGGTTAATCGTTTTAGATTTAGTTCGGTTCAAATAATTATTTTAGAAAGTCATGTAGTTTAAGTACACTTTAATTATACTAAGTGTCAAGGTACAGGTCAACTGTTTAACAGATAAGCATTAAAGTATAGGCATTGGATTAGTTTAAGGTCATAGGTTCGAATCTTGCTTGGTACTTATGTGCTTTTTATTTCACTATCTTTTTCATTTAATCGAATCTTTTGAATATAATTTGATCGGATTTGAATTATTATAAAAGATTTAAATCTAGTTTGATTTTTATTATATTGGATTTGAATTAATATAAATAATTTGGATCTAATTTAATATTTATTAAATTAGATGAAAATCAATATAATGGATTTGATTCGATATGATTTATTTCCAACTTTATAAATACAATACATGTGGCGTAAAAGAGGGACGGCAATTTACGTTTGCTAGAAAAAAAAGAAAAAGACAATTTCATCTTTCACATAACCACATTCGTTCCCTCCTAATCATTCATAATTCAGCGCCACAACACATCCCCCATTAATCTTACGTATTGGACATGTAGCACTTTACGACCTCACACAGAGACCCTCAACCCACACTCTCATGTTAACCTCCAAAATTGTAG
Organism: Lumnitzera racemosa; assembly: GCA_024138005.1. Taxonomy (NCBI): domain Eukaryota; kingdom Viridiplantae; phylum Streptophyta; class Magnoliopsida; order Myrtales; family Combretaceae; genus Lumnitzera; species Lumnitzera racemosa. Next base: position 11,837,891 of record JAMXBC010000008.1, on the reverse strand, counting down.
CAGCCTCCATCCTTTCATGTATACGATGGCACATACGACTGTTGCTATACTGACCAGAAAATCAACACAAACTGAACACATGCACAACAATGATGGCAAGCTCCTATGTGTGTTTGAATTACTTATCAACTCCCCACAGCAGCCACAATCTGACATCAGTGATATTGCAATACACAGTCTTTACCCCAAACTTTGACTAAGGCCACTAATCATCATCATCCTCATCCTTGTTCAAGCGGATGTTCGTAGTAGTTGCTCTATTCACACTTCACCTCACTGTAGCATCCTACAATAGCTTAACCTAACCATTATTACATAGCCCCTTCATCCATCCCTTTCCTTTACCAATCCACATACACCATCCTCTTCAACATATCTTTAACCTGACACTAAACAACAGTACCATCCCTTGATTGCAGCAGACACGTCTAATACACACGTCCAGATGCACGAATTAGCCATACGATCTAAGCCAACTCTAATTGCTATAGTAGCAACCAATGCTAGCAGCAATTCTAGACATAGATAGAGTAAAGCCAACCCTAAGCTCTACTGTCCACCGAGCACTGCATTGCACATTCGGCTTCATTGCGATAGCAATACTAAGCATAACCCATCCACGACAGCACAATAGCCATGAACACACACTTTCCTAAGCTATTGACTACTATTGTTGGACACCACATTTCTCTTACCACCACAGCGCCTAAGCCTGTCTTACACACGGTACTCGTCCCAATGCGATCTAATCACGAGCCCCGTTTATGCCTACATAACAAGCACACACACACATACATACCGTCCAACGGATCCGATAGATATATATATATATATATTAGTTTAGTTGTTTTTAGTAGTAAGTTATTTTAAAATTCTCCACATTAAAAAACATATTTTTTTATTATATTATTATTTTGGGTCCTTAGTAATTTAAGATAGTATATATAGATATGTGTATATAATAGGATATTTCTTTAGTATCAGTTTTCTATTGTTTTAAAGATTGAATATTGATTTAAGTAGATAATTGTTTAATAGTAGTGATATAGACATATACCTATATATATAGACGTAAATCTGGTCAGTTTCAATATTGATCCTTAACTAAAGAAATTGGGAAATTTCGGTTCTTTTGTTAAAAAAACATTTTAGAGTCGCTACTCGATTGAAGTTAGGAAAAAATGAAATCGTAATCAATTGGGTAGATCGATTATGATTTAACCATCAATCTTTGATTTCAATTTGAATGAAAAACCAGAGAGTTTAGAATTTAGGGGCTAACCTATTAAATTTTAATGAGTATCACTATCTATTTTCCGAAATTAGGATTTTTCTTCTAAATTACTTCTTTTCTATAATTTTAAGAAAAAATAAAAACAAAAATAATAAAAAGACCTAAATTTTTATAGATTTTATTGTCTCCCCGAAGGTGCTTATATACCTGTTATTTGCGATCAGACAACTGTAGTTCTTTCCAAAAAACTTTAGTCTGTTGGTTTATTTTAATATTTAAATTGACTGGATTTATGTTTTTAATTGATTTAATTTATTCAAAAAAAATCTAAAGGGGCCCCAACTCTTGGTGATTTTGTTTTATAAAAAATACTCTAAAAAATCATATTCTGAAAGGGGTCTTTTATTAATTTTTATCTAAAGAAAAACTGACTCTCTACGTGATGAATCCTTAAACAAGACTAAATCCTAAATATTGAGCCCTATTTTGGTTTCCTTAATTTAACATATATTAAGCTTAACTCGCTTAATATGAATTACTTAACGTTACATTAAGGAAATATTTTTAAAAAATTTAAGAAAATTGGAGTCGCCAACTAGTTTAACCAATAAAAAATAAAATAAGGGTTTTCAGGTGGGGAAACCCTAATTTGACCATTGATTTGCGGATTTTCCAAGAAAATGATTTTTAGAAAAAATAAACCAGAGAAAACTGAGTTCTGGAGCTATCTTATTAAGACTAAGTCACTATGTAAAATCTAAAGAAAAATTGATGGGCTTTAATTTTTATAATTTCCTAAAAATACTAAAAATATACCTAAATAAATGAAAGATAACTAAAGTGAAATTTTTATTAGGAATTTCTAAGAAAAGGGAATTTTTTTTATTATATGATTGCCTCAAAGGTGCTTATGTACCCATCAATTAGGATTAAACCGACTGTAGTTCTCTTTTTATAAAATATTTAGTGAGTGGGTTATTTTTATTTTGAAAACCGAGCTAGGTTTATGGTTTTTTAACAATTTATTATTTAAAAAAAACCTAAGAAATCTAATTTTACCTGAATTTGAGAAAACCTAACTAACTAAATCTTTTTGAAAAAACTTGGTTAACATTTTTTTATTTTTAAAATCACTACATGTCAAAAATATCTTTTTAAAATCTTAATTGTAAGATATGTTAAAGATATATTGAAGATACAATCTAAATACGTATCCTCTCCAAATATGCAGATAGAAAAGATGGGCGACTAACTAAATTTACCAAAAAATAAAACTCAAATTATCTAAAAATATCCAATGATATAAAAATAGTAAAAAAACTTGCACTAAAAGGAAAATAAATTAGTGACAATAATTAAACTATCTAATAAAACAAATAAATAACTACTAAAAATAATAATAATAAAATTAATTTTTACCTACGCGTCGAGTAGTACATGAATGGTGTTATGTTGATCGTGTGTAGTGTGTCGTGCTCGTGTAGTTGTGGACATATGATCGTAGCTGATCGGATTGTACAAGTGTGGCCAATAGAATTGAGATGGCTGTTGTTGTTTGGATGTAGTGCTTTAGGAGCTTGTCGTGGGCTGTCAAGTAGTGCAACGTGATTGAGTGCTTCGGTATAGTGTGCTATGAATTTAGTTTCGATGAGAACATTAGGTCGAGTGTTGTGTGGACTGAGGGGGACTTCGGTGTGTGGTGTGTGTTGTGTTCAGGACGTGGTAGGGAATAGGGGCTGTTAGCTTGTGGAAGGGGACAGGGGCTATTGGCTTGTGGAGTTGAGGTCGTACATGGATTGGTATCGTCGGCAGCTGTAATTTAGGACGTGGTAGGGAGTTGGGGCTATCAACTTGTGGAAGGGGGCAAGGGTTGTTGGCTTAGTTGAGGTCATACGAGGATTGGTATCGTTGGCTACTGCAATTTAGGACGTAGCGACTGTTCAACTTGAACAGTTGAGGACAGGTGTCGATGGGGGAATTTGTTTCAGATAAGAGACGTCTACGTGTTCACTTTAGGTGTGTTGTTAGGCCAGAGTGGTGCGGCATGTGTTTGTGAGTCCAGGCGATTATAGGTGATGACTTTTTAGATTGTTGTAGGCGAGTATGGGATATGATTATTCTTGGTGCAGTGGCTATTAACATTGGTGATCTGGCATGCTGTATGGGATGTGAAGTATAGTGGATGGCTTATAGTCAAGGGGGCTGTTGTGTAGGGGATTCTATGTGTTTCAGTGTGGATCAGGTCTGCTACGGTGGATGTGTGATCAGAGTATTGTGAAGGCATGTTGTGAATTACTGAGATTAAGACGTGTTTGAGTGTAATGTGGATTGAATGTATATTGTGGTGAACGATTGATTGTGGGTATGGAGTTTCTTATGCTATTGTGGATGGGTCATGCGTTGATTTTATGATTATGGGAGGAGTGCAAATTGTAAAAAACGTCCCATACTCATTTGCTTATTATTTATAAACCCTCAATTGAATTTTTTTATCTCAGATATAAAAGATTCGATAACTATTTTTTTGGAGATTTGACCTGACTTCTAGAAATCTTATTTTAATTTGGCCTTTCTATTTTCTGGACCCAATTCAATTCAATTTGATTTAGCCCAATATAATTAGATAAAAATTCATGTTATATCGAATTGGACTAAAATATTTCAATAAAGTCTAATTTTTCAACGACTTAGAATCTACCAAATTGATCACTCACTATTATCCGATTTAACATTAAACGATTCGATTCGATTCGACTTAACTCGATACAACTCGACTCGACTTGACTCGACTTGACTTAACTCGACTCAACTAGGCTTGCTACAACTCGACTCAACTAGACTTGCTACAACTCGACTCAACTAGACTTGCTACAACTCGACTCAACTAGACTTGCTACAACTCGACTCGATATGACTAGACTCGCTACAACTCGACTCAATATGATTAAATTCGATACGACTCGACTTCTTTTATATTTTTTTATTTTTATCTTTTTAATTTTCGTTTTTATTTTTAATTTTTTTTGTTATATTTATTTATTTTGTTAACCTGGTATAACTAAAATAAAAATGAAAAATGAAAAATGGCAAAAACGAGATATCTATAGTAAAAAATAACCAATCGTAATATATATATATGTATATGTCTATATCACTACTATTAAACAACTATGTACTTAAATTAACATTCAATCTATATAATATTAGAAAACTAACGTATCTATATTTACTATCTTAAATTATTAAGGATCCAAAATAATAATATAATAAATAAATAAAATAAAAAAATTCATTTTCTAATGTAAAGAATTCTAAAAAGAACTTAATGCTAAAAACAGCTAAACTAATATATATATATATATATATATATATATATGAGATATGTTATAAACTTAATTGACTAACTAACAAAGTAATAATAACTAAATAAAGAAACCAAAAAAAAAAAAAATGAAAGAACCCTAACCTGAACTTCTTGGTTGCATCCACTAGGCGATTGGAGATTGGGTGGGTGTCATGCTGCTATGTTCTGTGGATGCGCAGCGTACTTATGCACAGTCGGATCTGTTGGACAGTATGTGTGTGCCTGCACCTGTCTTGTAAGCATAGATGAGGCTCGTGATTGGATCACGTTGGGGCAAGTGTTGTATGTAAGGCGTGCTTAGGCTCTACGGTGATGAGAGAGATGTAGTGTCCAACAACAGTGGTCAGCAATGTGGGAGAGTGTATGTTCATGGCTGTTATGCTGTTGTGGATTGGTTGTGCTCACTATTGGTATCACAGTGAAGCTGAATGTGCAGTGTAGTGCTCGGTGGATGGTGGAGCTTCAGGTTAGCTTTACTTTATCTACGTCTGGAATTGCTATTGGCGTTAGTTGCTGCTGCAGCAATTGGAGTTGGCTTGGATCGTATGGCTGATTCATACATCTAAACATGTGAATCAGACGTAGCGATCAGGGGATGGCACTGTTGTTTGGTGTCAGGTTGAGGATGCGTTGAAGAGGATAGAATGTGCGGATTGGTGAAGGAAGGGGATGGATGAAGGGGCTATGTAATAGTGTTTAGATTAGGCTGTTGTGGGATGTTGCAGTGAGGTGAAGTGTGAATAGAGTAGTTGCTGCAAACGTCCGCTTGAACAAGGATGAGGATGAATGATGCCCTTGGTTGGAGTTTGGGGTAAGGATTGCATATTGCAATATCATTGATGTCAGATAGTGGCTATCGTAGGGAGTTAATAGGGAATTTAGACATGCGTGGGAGCTTGTCGTCGTTGGTATGTATGCGTTCAATTCGTGTTGATTTTCTGGTCAGCATGGTAGCAGTCGTGTGTGGCGTTGTATACGTGAAAGGATGGATGCTGTTGCAGTTGTGGGAGGTTAACGAGAGTGTATGGGTTGAGGGTTTATGTGTGAGGTCGTAAAGTGCTGCATGTCCAGTGCGTGAGATTAATGGGGGATGTGTTGTGGCGTGGAATTATGAATGATTAGGAGGGAATGGGTGTGGTTATGTGAAAGATGGAATTGTCTTTTTTTTTTTTTAATCTGGCGAGTGTGTAATTTTCATCCCTCTTTTACGCGACGCGTCTTGTATTTATAAAGTCTAAGACGAATCATATTGAATTGAATCCATTACATTGATTTGAATCTAATTTGATAAATATTAAATTATATCTGAATCATTTATATTAATTCAAATCCAATTTAATAAAAATCAAATTAAATTTAGATCTTTTATAGTGATTCAAATCCGACCAAATCATATTCAAAAGATTTGATTAAATGAAAAAGATAGAGAAATAAAAGGCACATAAATACCAAGCAAAATTCGAATCTGTGACCTTAAATTAATCTAATGCTCACACTTCAATACTTATCTATTAAGCTGTTATCCTATGCTTTGACACTTAATACAATTAAATTATACTTAAATTACGTGACTCTTTAAAATAATTATTTTAATTGAACTAAAACTAAAACGATTAACTAGTCAAACATTTTCTAAAAATCTTTATAATAATTTTTGTATTTTTCATCATTTTTCAATTTTTATTATTTTATTATTATTATATTTTATTTTAGAATTAGGACCCTATTTAAAAAATCTTAGAACTACAAGTGGCAAAAATTGGGTATCTATAAAAATCCACTCTATGATTTACATATCCTTAGAGTTGCAATTGTGCACCATTTAATTATTAAATTCATCATCACCACTATTGAATTTAAGATTAGTTGACTCTTAATTGAAATTTTAAAGTTGAAACTCAATTGAACCTATAAATTTCAACTCAATCTCTATTGAAAATTATATTCAACAAATTTGAACTTTACTCAATTACCTTGTTTGAGCTTAATTATAAGTGTAAAAATTATATATTTCATACAAACTTTACACCACATTTTTATGTTTATTGGATTTCGAAAGTATGAAAATATAAATCAAGCCAATGTGTTATTTTTGCCCTCTAAGCATAATTATTCAAGCTATTCTAGCAAAATTGAGATCATGTTAAGCTACAAGTAAAACCTTAACTCATCTTTGATTTAGAGTTGTGAAAGCAATATGGGTTAACCTATTTAAACCCCCCCCCCCCCCCCCCCCCCCCCCCACAAAAAAAAGAGAAGAAAATAGATTGGGTTAAAAAGTTTTGACCTACTTAAAAGCGAGCTATTTTAGCTTGCCTAGCTTGACTTGTGGGTTAAAGCGACCAACTTGTTGTAAGGCTGATTGGCCTATTTACTTACGAAGAAGGAAAAGAAGAAATACACATTTCACTTTTCATTGGAAGCTACTTGACACGATCATATTTTGTTAAATGGGAGTGCCTGGGATTACATGTTATAAATATTGGCTATCTCTAAGTTTTATGTACAAATAACATCATAAATTCTCAAATATAAAATGTATGTTTGATTTATATTATAGATGCTTGATGAAGGTGAAATTCTAGAAACCTAATATTGTATACAATTATCTAAAAGCCATCAAAGCATTTTATGTAAGAATCAATGATGACTCAAAAACAATAGTAACTATGTGTTATCATAATCGGAAATTGGAAACTTATATATTTGTTTTATTATTTGATTAGATAAAAAAAATCATAAAAAATCAAAATGGAAAAAATAAATTAAATCAAGAAAAAATTATATTAAAATATACCATTTACTTTTAATAGGTTTATTTTAGAATGTTAAATTTTGTATAAAAAAATTCTTAGCATGTCCATGAGTTAGTCGTTTAACCCATTAAATTATGCAAATATGTCTAATATTACAAGTTAGCTCGCTTAATTCATTGGCTTGTGTTGGACGAGTTGGGTTAAAAATTCTAACTCGCATATTAAGTAGGCTAAAGTAGGCTAACTTAATTAATCCGCAAGCTAATGCAGGCTGGGGCAGGTTAGTTTACTTAACCTACTTGCATAGCTCTACAAAGATTTGAGAGGAGAAAGGAGTTCTAGTTTAAAGAAAATTAGCTTACACATGAAAATGACATATATATTTAAATATGTACATGTGCTCCTATACATGTTGGCACCATGATTGATTAGTAAACAATGGAATAATTATATAATTTGATCATAAATGGTTTTGGATATATATATATAAATTATGCCATGATTGATTAGTAAATAATGGAATAATTATATTATTTGATCATAAATGGTTTTGGTAATATATATATATATATATATATATACATACTATAGGTTATCATATACTACTATATATATATATATATTTGCTCTTTTTGCTCTACTTTTTTTTCTTTTTTACTATCTTTTAGTTTAATATATTTGAATTTTCTAATGTAGTTATATTTTCCTCAAAAAGTAGGAGTTAGCTTTGGAAGTTACTCAATGGATAGTTAGATAGGATGATAGTTTTGTTAACATAATTATTCTTTGAAAAAATGAAATGTTAAAATATAATACACTATGAGAATCATCACACTTAAATATAATAGAAGATAAATCAATTCAAGAAAGAAGATATGGTCCTACATATCAGAGACTTTAACAGAAATGAAAGATAAAAGAACTAAATCACAAACAATAGGGGAAATTTATATGTTCACTATCAAAATTAATAAATATTATACAAATACAAATTAGATAAAATATATTACTAAAAATTGGTTGCGACGTTAGTGCATCATGTGACATTAGTGTATATATACTTATGTTACATTGCTACAATACACAATATTAATATCACATTAGTACAAATGTTAATATCGCATCAGTACAAATAGTAATATTGCATCTTGAAGATACAACATAATAACATTATTTTGATAATTTTTTTTATATAATTTGTAATCATACAATTTTTTTTTCCTTAAAGTTAGTAGACATGTATTATACCTCAAAAAAATAGTGCCTAATTCTATATATTACTAGAGGAACTTTCTTAGGGATCGACCTTTTACAAGTAGATGGGTCATTCATAGAAGAATTGAAGACTCCACATTTTTTAATTTGCTAGACAAGAATAAGATTTCTCTTTACCTTTTTTTTTTAACTTTTTTTTTGGCTTTATTTATTATCCATTATAGATATTGTGTTTATTATAATCATAATTTAATTGTTTCGAATATTGGATTAATATATCTATGATGTTATTATATTGAATATTTCATTTACTTGATTTTTTATTTGTTAAGCATGTACTTATGTTGCATGGAATATATGTTAAATTAGGTTAAAATTTGATGAAAATAATAAAATTAATTCAACTGATTCCATAATAAGCTTACATTAGATTTCCATGAAATATAGGTATAGACAATCTAATTATATTGGTTTTTAAAATATAAAACAATTAATTAACTAAATAATCTTCTTAGGAATAGAAACAATTAGTTAATTAATCGAGGTAATTCATGTTTTAGGGAGTAGGTGATTATTATAAATTTAAAACTTTGATGACTAGGAAAGGAAGTTAAAAGAAACAATATGAACCGGTCATGAATCCAATTACTAAATAGGATGTATTTTAATATAATGATCATTAGCACCAAATCCTAAAGTTCCAAATTGCTAGTTTTTTATTTCGTTTATTTATGTGTTGGTATTCTCATATTTTAGATTTATTGAGAGTAGATTTAGATTTTATGAATAGTAGTGTATTATTTTTCAACTCTCATGGTGGTAAAATCTATTTAAAAAAGAAAAAAAAATCTTAATCTTTATAAAGTAGAAAACAACGAAAGACTCTAATTGTATCAATTTATAAAATTAATCCTTATGGAATGCTAGCACTATTCCCCCTTTAATGTTAAATGTCATAATTGGGGTAAACAATTCTCTTAAGAACCTCCACAAAGTCTTACAAGAAATTAGCAAAATAACATAGTATACTGGTCACTACACATGCATGCATATGTCTTACAAAGCAATTCACATGCATACCTAATACTAATGCAACAAGTATTCAATTATTATCCCATTTAGATGTGGTAAACAATATAGCCTTAATAGCCCAAGAGTGAAAGTTGCATAGACATCTCGATAAGTATATGTAGTAATACATACATACATGAGACCATAACTGCAAAATCATCTCATTTAAGGGTGACCACTAGTATTAGCCATCAATACAATTGCTTTACTACAACTATCCCTAAGGGCATCTTATACCACTGGTGCAACTCAAGTACAACTTCCTTCCAATGGATCTATTGTATCATAGTAGTTAGCCAATTTCACAACCTACTTACTTAGGGGTGTAAATGAACCAAGCCGGTTCACAAACTACTCAAGCTTAGCTTAAGTTTTATTTGAATTCAATTAGGTGATAATTGAGTCAAGCTTGATCTACTTAAGTAATAAATCAAGTTGAGCTCAGTCGAGCTCAAGCTTTAAAATACTAAGCTCACTAGGCTCACAAGCCTAATTGAGCTTAATATAAATTTTAGTATATTTTTAATTTATTTAAATATAAGCAAATCTAATATTAGTTAGGGAAAATTTATAAAGTTTGAGCTTAATTGAAAGTTGAGCTCAAACTTACCACGTGTGTTTTAGAGTCGAGCTCAAGCTTAAAATTTAAAACTCGGTCAAACCCAAGTCCAGCTTGAGCTTTGATTTTTCAAGTAGAGCTTAAGCTTAAGCCCCAATATTGTTAAGTTCAACTTGATTTGATTATACCTTTCCACTTACCTATGCTGGCAGTTTAATACCTAATTTATACATCACATAAACTCAACCTATTACCCCTGTAGGATAATATAGTTGTCAGCCTATGATTACCACTCTAATACCCCGACACTCTAATTTAAATTGGCATATGCATAAGCATAAGTGACAAATCAAATTAAGGTTTCAATAGCTTAGATTCATTTTGTTGTTTAATCCAACAAGCACATGCTACAAAGAAAACAATAACTATATACTTGGAGTCTAATTCAACAATTTGAGAATACTTAAATTTATTTTGAACTCCTAAAACTAAAATAGATAACAAGGGGTTGAAATCATAATTGTACTAGAGATTTACACTCCAGTATTTACTACCTTGTTTTTCATTTAAGAGTCTCCCATATACGAATGCAATCAATTTACAAGTAAACTGGGTCTACTTGAGTGCACCGGAGGAGGTGCAGATGACTCTAAGACAAGAGAGGTTAGTTAGAAGGAAAGGGAGGTGCCGGGAGAGGGGGCGGAGGGGGGGGGGGGGGTTAAGGTTGGGGTTAGTGGGGAGCCTTCAACTAGACTCTATTTAGGCTTACCTTTTACGCTTCGAAAAGGTGAAATTATAATAGCCCCACTATGTAAGTTATTCTAAGATAGAAATTGTCTTCACAGTTGCTATCTTAGACCTAGTTCACACCAAGCGTACTTGACTCTACTCGTTTGAAGTGTCAAATTCGATACTTATTTGATATATACTTATGGATTAATCCTTTGAAATAATTTGTAGTAATAAACTTATAATTTGACCTTATAAAAGAGTAGTAGTAAATCCTACAGATACATATCATTCTACATATAGACCAAAATATTGAAAACTACCAAACCCTTTGAGGAGTCTTGTGTAGTTTTCCTTAACAGATAAAAAGTTAATACTAAGAGTAATAACCGGCCATTTCTTGTTGTATCTCACTCTCCGTCCCAGTTTATTGGTGTTCTGGTGTTGGGTGGACATGATGTAGTCCATTTCAGACTTATAAAACAAACTATAGGGGAATGAGGGATAACTTATTTAGTAAGTAAGCGGAGATAGAAGTATGCACTCAGCACATCACAAGCAAGGTTTTCAACCAAGTTAGTTAGATACGATGCATGTACAAGAAAATACCATCGTATGATGTTATCCAGTCCATCGTGAGATTAGAGAAATTGCATCACTCTAATCTAAGTTGAGGAGATTGACATCACATACTTACAGATCGAAACCAAACTGAGACTTGTGCAATGGAGAACACTCTTCTCTTGTGACCATCTTTGAACTACGGCCCTAACCTTACCATAACCTCCTCTTTTGTCACTTAGTTTAGCTAAGGGTAGGAAAAGGACCATTTCAGCTATCCTCATCGAAGGGAGTCCATGTTTGGCTCAAAAATCCTAATCGTTACCCTTAGTAGGTTACGATGCATATTAGATTAGATGTCAAGGCAAGTTGGAGTTAGTTTATCTTTTTAGGATGTTTAACCAAGCTTAAACAATTCAAGTATAATAATATTCATAGAATAACCATATTATGGAGCTTAGCTCCTATCATAGTAAATAGAAACTCAACTACAAACGCTGTATAAGCACAAATAGCTAATTACAATCACAAGTCAATATATACCAGTCTTCAGATATTCTGAAATGATATCCCAAAATGCTGTAAAGCATTGATTCCACTTACTTGTTCAAATGCTCACTACAAAAGACTCGGATCGTTAAAGATTTGATTACTAGGGAATCTTATATATATGAAACCTAAATTTAGTTTTTGTAATAGTTACAAAAATATTAAGGTTTTATCTAAAATGGCTATATATATATAATATTATCATACTAACATATAGTTTTATTATAATATATATATATACATCGAGTTAAGTTATTAATTATTAATAACATACGTAATTTATACGATTACGTATTATATATTGTTTTAATCATATCGAGATGTATTTTTATTTGATTAAATCACATTTCAATTTCAGTAGGGTTACTGTAATATGCAGCTGCTAGTAATATTATAGAGTTATAGGTTATATTACTTAAGATTGTCTTTAATGAAATTAGTATCATTGGGTTCGTACAGACCTAATGACACGTGTTACGGGTCCTATTTCTAGAGATAACTTTTTAACGGATAGTTCAAGTATTTACTATAGTTATACATATCTAATCAAATATTATCGTATTATACGTAATTTATGTTATTAAACCATATTTTACCTAATTTTTCAATATAACCCATGATATAGATATTATCCAACCTTAATATTTCTATAATGTATCCTGGTTATTAAATTATCATTAAACAAATTTAAAATATTATTTTTATCCAATCCAACTAGTACACATATAGATAGTTTTTATTCAACTATTTATCATATTTTAATTTATTATTACTAAAAATGAGTCTTGGTTTATAATTTAAGCTATTTTACTATGTAAATTCATAATAAATAGCTCGGATTACCAAATAATTTCCTGAAAAATTTATATAGACTCCTAACAATATGGGAAACTCAGTTAGTACTTGGTTTCGATTTTTCAATTTATCGCCTATATATTCGTTTTTATGATTTTACCCTTAAATTATCCTAAATTACCCAATTATAATCATTTTTGCACCAAATTAATTTCAACCTATCCCAAACATTATTATTATTCACTATAAATCAGTACATGTCCATTTCATCATTTAATTTTATAATTTCCTATTTATTTCATAATTTTAGCCTATTTTCGAGCTATTTTTTTTGCTGAAAAATACAATAAATATTAAAAATATTCAAATTAAAAATCAAGCTACATAAAAATTATCTATATATCATGTATATCCTATAAAAAAATTGAGCTAAAAATTACGTCATTTAGTATATTTATTTTGAAAGTCAAAATTCAAATTAATAGTAACTTTCTTTAGTATGTACACAAAATAATTATAATTTTATAAAAATAAAATTACAGAATGAAATTACATCTAAAATAACCTATATATAATTTTTTTCATAATTTTTTACTTAATTTAATATATTTATAAATTATAAGAAAAACAAGGCAGAAAATTGATCGACAGGTTTGTTAGTGCTCCAACCACCTTTATTCGCTGCGGGTGCGGGTGTTGTTGGGGGGGGAGGGGGCGCGCGGGTGTATGTTGGCTAGCAAGGGTGTTGGTGGTGTTCCATGGTGGTGAAAGGGTGTCATAGCAAATTAAGGTTTTGTCTAAGAACTTGCTAGGCTCGATCCTTTGTTTTTTCCTATTTTTTTTATCAATTTTTCTCAAAATTTTTCTTAAGTGTTTTTGGTTTCCAAAACGTGAAATCTAAGTATATCTTATTTATAGTGGTTTAGGTAGGTTTCAATTTTTTCTTAATTATTAAGTAATTTATTTTAATATTTTCTTTGAAAAATGCGCAGTAGGAGGTGTCAATTTTTCATATTTCAGGTCATTTTTTATTTTTTAAATAATTTTTAGATAATATTTTAATTATTTTGGTGTTTTATATTAGTATTTAATGGTTTTGTTAATAAATGGGTATATATCCTATATATATCATATACGTAATGAGTAATTATATACATATAATTATGTTTCTAGCAAATATTTTATTTTGAAGATACTTTTCCTACTTAATTTTTCAATTTTATTGCTTATGCATAATTATATAATTTTAGGTTAATTTATGAATATATTTATTCTCTTTACTAGGTATACTTATAAAAATACATGTATACTCATATAATATATTATGTTATATTATTTTCTTTTATTGCTCAATTAACTTATCTCTAAGTTCTCGTCACATTCCGAGCTCGGTTGTAGGGGTTTGGATTCTTTTTACACTATATTAAGTAATCATACTTCTAGGGGCAAAATCAGAATTTTGGATAATTATTTTCAAAATCTAACTTCAGCGAATCACTTCAACTAACATTTCTATCTTAATCGTAAAGTTTAGGTTCAATCGGATAACTTTTCCTAAAAGCTCTAAATTTAGGTACGATTGCTCTAAGCTCGACTTTAGGGTTTGATATAGAGTAAATTCTCACTATCTTAATTATATTCTTGATATTTTATTATATTTTTTACTTCTAAGCGTATGAAGATTCCTCAATTAAGGTTATCATATTTTTTGTAAGTTTTTAGCCTACTCGATTTATTTTCCTGAATTCCCTAGATCAATTATCAATCCTAATCGTATAAGAATAGGGCTTTGTCTTAATACTTAGATATTCATGTTGTGATTGCTGATTTATAGGATATTACATTACCTCCTTCTCATCTTTAACCATATTGACTAAAAGTAGCGACAAAGTTTATCACATGACCATCCTAAGTTAATGTCTAGGCGATAATACTACTAAATGATCTCCAAAACCCATTTCTTCAACAAGTCAACGTGAATCATGCCAATTCTTCATTCTTTTACAATTCAACAACTTCAAAAATAAACTTGATCTAACTATAGATTACACATAATATCTAATTAGATCTTAAATCAACTACAATAACAGTCCGTAGGATTTCTATTAAACATTTGTTAAAGCTTATCCTAATATAAACCTTACATGGATCAAATCTTATAAAACTAACAAGTAAAAGAAAAGCAACGGAAGGGAAAAGGAAAGAAATGAAACTTACAGTTTGAATGTATTCTTTAGATGAAAACTCTATAAAGCTTTATTACAATCTTATAATCACACTCAATAGAAATTAACTAACAGCAAATATAATTCTTGTTATCTAAAACATAACTCTAGATGTAACCAATTATTTATTGGATCTTACGAGACTTCTTTTACATATTGTACTTCTTAATCTTGCACAATCCAAAACCTTAATTAGGCTTTCCTTTCATTAGCAATACACAAATTAGAGGGAAAAGAGAGCCAAGACGTAGCTTGAAACATAAGAGGAATAGAGAGAAACTATAGGGTAAGATAGAAATGAAACTTAAGAGAAAGAGAAAGGGAGAACAAGAGAAGTGTCCATTTAGAGAAGAAAGAGAGGAAGATTTGATGAAAATTCAAGAATTTCTAGTTTTAGCTTTTGTAAGAAATATGAAGAGGGTAGTTAATATCAAAATAATTAAAAAGGAAATAGAGCACAAAAAAAATAATATAATATCCTTATTTTTAAATGATTTCTCAAGATGATCCAATGATGGTGGACAACAGAGTTGGCAAGTGTTAACAGGTTAGACAAGATACAACACAATTATGAGCATGATCAAAAAGAAAACATGACATATGACATAACATACGATAAGAAGACACGATTATAACATGAATAAACATGATTACATTATAAATTAATTACTTGTAATTTGTATTGAATTTTCCTGTACTTTTTGTATTAACATAAACTTGATACAAGATAGGGATATGAATATTACTTGCTAATACGAATTGCCAACCTTAATGGCTAAGTTCTATTTTATGTCAATTGTAAGTGTATTAAGTATTCTAAAGATAGTAGTAGTTAGGTTTAAGTTTAGATTTATAGTAGGGGTAGTAGGTGCTTTGTAGGAAGTAGCCTCTAAGGGTTAAGGATTGTTGTTGGTGGATTACATTTGCCTTCTAAGGTGGTTAATTTATGCAAAGAACTAATGGTTGTAGTTAGAAAATTTCCCATTTTTATAATTATTTTAAGCTAATCAATTTTATTTATTTATTTATTTAGTTAACAAATATATTATAATCAAACATACTTAATACTTTCTCTTGTGTAACTTGCTATATTAGCACTACATGACTTAGCAATTTAAAATTGCATATGTGACAACATATAAATGTGTTGATGTATGGTTGATCATAGAATTGTAAACTACTTAAGTTGATATAATACAGTGTTGAGCTCAAACTTTTAGCTTGACTTGAAATTTTAAAGTTCAAGCTCCACTAGAACTCTATCGACCTTATAATTTCAAGCTTAAGCTTGATTCAAAATAATACTCGATAAAGTCAGGCTCAACTCAATTAAGCTCGTTTAGACTTGATTTATTTTTAAATAACTATATATTTTCTAATTATAATGCTATTAGTGTCTAAACTTGACTTAATCTTGACTCATTTTTATACTAGACTCGAGCTCGATCATGCTTACGAACTAGTTGAGCAAAGTATTATAAAGCTCAAGCTCCACTCGATTAACTACTCAAATCACTCAAGATTGAGTTTGAATCAATTTTTCTCAAGTCAAATTTGAGTAAATATCAAACTGAACTTAAGTAGCTTGTGAGTAATTTGATTTGTCTCCTCTCTTAGTTGATAAAAAAAAATTTAACAAGGAAGACAATACTTTATGGAAGTGACTCAGAGAATAGTGTAAAAAGAATACTTTCAATTTTCGTACGTTTTGAAAATTCCATTTTAAATTTGAACAAATCTCTTTAAGCTATGTAGGAAATATGATAACATGCTTAAAATTGATCCATAAATAAAAGGTGTAATGTATCTCTTAATCTATTTTGTTAGGTTAGATAGATCTATCTAGCTTTTATAATGTAACTTCACCTTACCATTATTTTCGTAATGTATATTGTCCTATAACTATAATTAAATCTTCATATCTTTGTGGGTTATAACAATTGTGTGGAGTTATTATTTGTATATATCTAAAAATTATAGGAAGGTATTGTTCATGGGCAATTTTAGATTATGGGCTCTTAAGGCTTATTCCAACTGACTTGGACCATAGGCCGATCTATTTCAACTCATGTTTAACTTATTAGATTCTAACCCTATTGGGATTCTCAACCCATAACCAAGCTTCACCCTATGGCTGACTTATCATAGGTTAAGAACTTGCTTCCTTAGCATCAATCTTAACTCATGACATCTGTGCCTAAGGATGTCGGATATTAGAGGTCTGCTTAAAATGCTTAAACATTAGAGGTTAGGGGGACACCATAGATACACTTACCCTTGGGAATTACTAATGTGCCATGTCACTTTGTGGAATCTTGGACCATATGTAAATAGAAAAATATGTTGTCATGTTTGAATAAGACACAAATATACTTAAATCTCCTCTCCAAGCTCTATAATTAGGAGTCTAACCTATAAGTAAGGTACTTTACACATGTGCACTCAAGCTTCCTTATTTTCTCTCTTTACAATCCCATAGCATAATGACTTAAACATTATAGTACCCATGCTAGACAACCCCTAGTATCCCTTCATAGCGTTTTGTTTTACAAACATAGTTCAGCTCTAAGGCCAAGAGCAAGAATTTTTGTTGGAGAAATTTCCGCAACAACACTTAACATCATCTGTGGGAATTTTGTTTCATTTAAGATTAATAGGTTTTCTGCATCTTAAACCAAATCATGAAAGCAGTAATGGCAAGAACCGAAAGATCTAAGTAACAAAGCTGTTGGCGTGGGAAACAAAGAAGTGAACGGTGGTAATCAGAATACTATCACAATGATTGAAGGTAACTAGAACTCCAATCCTATTGACCCACAATAAGTTGCAAAATTGGTAAACGCTGTGAGAAACTAAAGACCTAAAATGATAAAATTCTAGCCTCCAATGAATAAGTTGTGAAATAAAATGACTTAATCAAAGAATAAAACGAGGAAATCCATGCATACTTGGCTGAACAGTACAAAGCATGACACTAAAAGCCTTGCACTTCATAAGCCAATAACTTGGATTTGAGTAGCTCTCATTCCTAAAACTCTATATCTGATCAGTAAGCCTCATTACGATAGAAAAGTTACTTTTACGTGAAGAACACTAGATTATAGTCTTGACTAACCAACCATTATGGAATATATTATAGAAGTCAAATGCCTCAAGGGTGATGATAAAGTACATATTAGAGCTTAACGTGTAGCACTTGGTATATACCCAAGGAAATCTACAAAGCATAATTGCTAGTGGACTTTATAATTGAATACATCGGAGAAGAGCCATTAGTAGAGGAAGACTAAAAGATTGTCTGGATCCTACATGTCGATGGTTCATCCACTCGAGAAGGATATAAGGCCAGCCAGTGCATAAGGGCCCCCGTAGCATAACAATATGCTACGGATTGAAGTTTAAATTTGATGCAAGCAACAATGAGGTTGAGTATAAAGCTTTGATCACTGGGTTGAAGCAAGGCAAAGAGGTTAGAGCAAAATGACTAAACATCTTCTCAAAATTAAAGCCAATAGTACAACAGGTCACAAGAGAGTATGAAGCAAAGAGGAAAGGGATCATCAAGTACCTAGAGTTAGTGAAGTGCTTTACTGCAAAGTTCTCTTTGTAAACCATGACAAGAATCCCTAGCTTAAGAATTCTAAGGTTGATGGACTGTTTAGATATGCTTTTGTAGGTGTCTCAATGCTCATGGATAAGGATAAGATGATCTTTGTAGAATACTTAGTAGAGAAAAGTACGAAGCCTTAGTAAACTCTAACAATACATAAAAACTTACCTAAACTATTCTTAATGGATAGGATCATGGAGTTCATAAAGCATAATACAGTTCTACTGGATTTGAAGGAAGCTTGAAAGCTCTGGTACAAAGTTGCTAATTAGATGCCACTCAATGACGTTCTGTACTAGCAAGGCATAAGCCTTGTTTTGCTACCTCTAGCCAGAAGAAGGTTGGAAACTTATGGAAGAGTTACACATAAGAGTGTACAGTAATCACATCAAAGCTTAGGCCTTGTACATTCAATTTTTGAGGCTTAGATATTATTGGATGATCATAAAGAATGACACCAAGGAGATGGTACAACAGTGTGCACAATGCCAAAAGTATGCTCCTATCACCCACTCACCAAGTAACAACCTATAATCTCTCATTGGCTAGTAATCATTTGCTCAATGGGGTCTCGACATCCTTAGCTCCTTTCTTAAGACCACAAGAAATCAGCTATTCATCATTATGGCTATGGATTACTTCACTAAGTGGATTGAAGCAAAAGCTATGGCTAAGATTATAAAGAAGAATATGGATTCTTTCATTATTAACTGCATCTTGACCCAATTTGGTATGCCTTGAGCAATCATCGAGAGCAATGGACTCGATGTAGGACTTGAGCTAAGGATTGAGAAAGCTAGATGCAGGGGTGGGTCTTAGCTTGTAGAAAGCTTGAAAAGGTTGGAAAACAACAAGAAAAGTAAAACATAAGTAAACTTGTGAATAGCTCCATAGGATATGATGCGTTAATTGAACTTTTGAAAACTCATGGCACAACTCAATATGACATATAAGGTATTCTGGTGAGGTTACTCACCACCTAACTTTACTTAAGGGTTAGAACAAGAGTAAAGTAAGTAAACAAGCTAATGAGAACAATGTTCACAAAGAAGTATATTTAATATATTGATAACGATGATGAGATCATTATGGCTACATGTACAGTGGATATTTATACTCGAAAAACTAAGATAAACTACCTAAAAATGAAAAAGACTAAAAGAGTATTATTTAAAATAAGTAATGTATAAGGAATAATAAGGGTACGATTGAAAATACAAAAAAATGAGCATCTTGTATAGAGGATTCTATTACATGGTTGCTTAGATACGTGACTCATTGTGGGTAGATGGCTTTCTAGTAGAAAAGACAATTCTGTATGATCAGTTTGGTTTCTATCGAGCCAAGGTACTAAGCAAGGGTGGTAGGTCAATTATGTCGAGCCGAGTAAACAATTCTTTTAAGGTGAATTCACCTCGAACACTTTCAGTATGGTTCGAATTCAAGTTAGCTAAGTTGATGGTCAGATGAGCTGAATTGATATTTAAGTGTAGTTCAGGTTAGTAGTTAGACACAAATGATGAATGCAAGATGGTTTGGCTTGGCTAGGGCATTAAGTTGGCAAATTGTAGTAGCTTAAACTCCTTGGTGGTGGGTTTTAAGGAAAGAATTCACCTGGCTATGCTTTTTAGTCCTTAGGCTTGAATACGGTTCAAAAGTTTGGTGGTCTAATTCCTATCATCTTTGTCAGGATAATTGGGATTTAGGATCAAATCCAATTGGTCGTCATCTAAGTTCCTATTAGGTCAATAAGGGTTGAGGTGAACAACATTAAATACGTTTGATACTTTAAAGTCTTCTGGAAGCATAAGTTGGTATGCATTGTCATTAATCTTTTAGAGTATCCTGAACGGTCTTATAGTTCGAGCAGATAGTTGTTCTTCCTCTTATTAGGGAATTTTTCCTTATTGCAAGTGTAACCATACTTAGCCTCTCGGCTAAAACTGCTTAATCTTCCTCCCCTTGCCTTTTTTCTTTTACATTTCTAATGGATCAATCAATTTGTTAGGTGACTCGTTAATAGATCTACTAGATGGACTGGGCTCAGGTTCTTGCTTCCTAATCTTTTCGGTCAATGGGTGGCATCGAGGTGTGATCAAAGGATAATTCGAGGTTAAAACCATAGACGACTTCAAATAGGGCTGCGAAATGGTGGCATATACTATCTTGTTGTAAGAAAATTTGACTATGGGTAGGCAACCATCACGGTTGATTAAGTTCTTCTCACTACAACTCGGAGTAATGATCTTAGGGTGAGGTTGAATACCTCAGTATAGCCGTTGGTATGGGGATGGCAAGAGGTATTGAGCATCAATTTGGTTCCCATCCGACACACAAGGGTTCATTAGAAATGGCTTAGAAATTATGGGTTTCGGTCTAACACCACACTCCTCGGTACTCCGTGTAAGCGAACTACTTCTTGAAAAAAAATAAAGAAACAAGAGTCGAAGCATCATTAGTTTTGGTGCAAGGCACAAAATGTGCCATTTTGCTAAACCTATCTACGATAACTATGACAAAATCTTTACCTCAAGTAGTTTGGGGTAATTGGAAGACGAAGTCCATACTCGGGTCAACCCATGGTTTGGTTGGAACAAGTAGAGGCATTACTTTCTCTTGCTTTGCTTGGCTCTTTGCTTTCTTATAAATGGTTCATCTCTCAATCATACGATGCATGTCATGCTTCATTCTATGTTAGAAGAATCTATTGTTCAATAACTCATACGTTCTCCACTCTCTAAAGTGTCTAGAAAGTCCTCTATTATACGCTTCTCTCACCAATAGTTCTCTTATCAAATAAGACGGCACACACAACGTAACATCTCGAAACAGATGACCATCCTCAATGCGATGCTCATCTAAGACACTTCTTTCTCTACAGTGTTCGTATATGGGGCCAAAATGAGGGTCATTCTAATATTGCTCTTTAATGCTTGCAAACCTTAAGAATTCGGTTTGCAACTCAGTGAGAAGAACATATCTTCTTGATAAGGCATTGGCAACTACATTATTCTTGCCTTACTTATACTTAATGACAAAGTTAAATCCTTCCAAAAATTCAATTCGTTTAGCTTAACGTTTGGAAAGCATAGATTGGCTTGGCAAATATCTCAAGGACTCATTATCTGTATATGTGACAAACTCTTTTGGTAGAAGATAATGTTACCACACATAAAGAGCTCAGATCAAGGCCAAAAGCTCTTTGTCATATATGGAGTAGTTCAATTGTGCTCCTTTAAGCTTTTCGCTATGATAACTGATAGCTCTGATGCCGACACTTGATGCATTGTATTCAAGCTCAAATACTCTATCAAAGTTTGGTAGAGCTAAGACTAGGGCAAAGGTTAACCTCATTTTCACTTTGGTAAAACCTTCCCTTCTTTCTATCCCTACTTAAACTCTACATTATTCTTTGTCAACTTAGCTAAAGGTGCTACAATGGTATTGAATGCTTGGATAAAGTGTTAGTCGAATGATGCTAATCTATGAAAACTTCTCACCTCAGTACAAAAAGTTGGGGTTGGCTACTCAATAATATCCCGTACCTTCTTTTCATCTACTCTCAATCCCTTTCTACTAACCACATAGGCTAGGAAGATCACTTCTTAATAGAAACAGCATTTCTTCAAATTTTTGAATAATCTCTCTTCTCGAAGGACATAAAAAATAGTACGGAGGTGGTTAGTATGCATTACTAGGTCTATACTATAGACAAAGATGTTGTTGAAGTAGATGACAACTATCAAAATTGATTTTTTCCAGGTTTTATATTTTCCTTAACCTAATCAATATTAAACCCTAACCTATTTAAATATTGATCCTTGACTAAGAGTTAAAGAAAATTGGTTTTTAACATATTTGAAGAATTCTTTGGAGTCACTACCCAACCGGAGTCGGGAAAAAGATGGTTAGGTTAAATCGATTAAGTGGACCAATTTAACCTAACCATTGGTCCACTAGAAAAAACCAATTTCTAAAACCAATTTTTGAAAATCCAGAATATTGAGTCTAGGGGCTATCTTATTAAAGTCTTAATTGGTATCACTTTTAACTTTTTCGAATTTAATTTTACTTTTCAAATACCCTTCCAATAACAATGTCTATTTACAAGCAATAACTAAAATTATATTTATTTACCAAAAATAAGAATTTAAAGAATTATTTACTAAAGGGGGAAATAATTTTTTTCCATATTTTAAGTCACCTAGTACATACGAGTACCTATGTACTTACTATTCGGGATCAAATTTCCATAGTTTGTTTCGAGAAAATTTAACTGGTTAGTGATTTTTAATTTTGAAAATGAGTCAAGTTTACGTTTTTAATTTGATTTGATTATTTCAAGAAATTTTCTTAAAAAGTACTAAAGCGAAGTTTTTTTTTGGAAACTTCTAAATAGGGCCCTAATTTTGGAAAAAAAGGATTAATTATTTTTACTTATTTTGGAAAATTGATTATCTTAAGTGATAAAACGATTTTAATTTACTAATCTATTTATTTTATTAGTTTATTTTTGTTCGTCTACCATTCTTTATTTTATTTATTTTTTCTTATTTAAGTTTTAGTCGAACAAATAAATAAATAAATAAAACAAAGCTAATCCATCTCTTTTTCCTTTTCCTCCTGTTTTTCTTTCTTCTCTTTTTTTTTTTGGATTTTGTTACAATTACAAAATAAATAAATAAAATACAACATAAAAAAAAGATGAGGCTAAACCAAATCAATTAGGAGGCATTGGTCAGATTTGAGGCATACAGAACGGGTTAGGGAAGTGGATTCAAGTCATGAAGTAGGTTCAGATTTGGGTCTAGAGCAGAGGAGTATCATAGTAAGCTCGTACGGAAATTCGCGTTGTTTCATACGCTAAAATGAGGGGTTGAGTTCAGATTCATGTGAATTTGATTAATGAAGGGGGGTGTTGCTCCAACACCATTGTATTTAATGGCCATTTAGCGATGGTTGCGACTTTAGCAGTGGAGGTAGAGTTGGTTGGTGGCAATTGAGGGTAGTTTATGATTGAAAAATGGTTGTGTCATATTTTTTTTTGTGGCTATGAGTATACTCATGGCTTTAGCTTTAGCAGTAGAGTGATGTAAGGTAGTGTTTCGTCATGGGGGGTTTGCGGTAGTTAAGTTAGTGTTTAAGGTTTGATGGTGGAAAACATTAAAGGCCATAGCAATCGAAGGGGGTAATTACGTTCAGAAGCTTAAGCCATGGGGAGTTTAGCTTTGTGGTGGGACTGTTCAAACTTGGCTAAAGAAGGAGAGAGAGGGAGATATGGTGGTACAAAGAAAGAGAGAAAGTGATCAGGGAAGAGGGAGGGAGAGTTTAAGAGTGAGAGTTACGGAGAATCGATTGATTCCTTGGCGAAACAAATGAATAAACCCCTATTTATACTCAAAACAACTCAATTAAGCTCGGAAAGTAAAAAATCAAATTGAATGTAAATCCCTAAAATCCCATTTTTTTCAAATTTTCAAACCCCATTTAATCTTTGGAAAGACTAAATCTAGACGTATTTGTTTGTATTAATTCATAGTATGTTATGTGATCTTCTTGATTTCACCATTAGTTTAGTGAAATCACGAAGAAAATTAGACTAAAAATATGGAAAAAGTTAGCACTTGGAGCTAAAGTTGTGTAAGGAAATCTAGGGAAAATGTAGGAAAGGAGGAGAAAGAGGAAGAAAAGTGCTAACGTGGTATTGATGTGGTGCCACATCAGCCGTGTTATCCAATGGAATTGTGCCACGTGTCTTGACGTAATACGTAGCACCTGACTTAGTAGGGACAATTAACACATCAAGGACACAAGTCATGCTATACGACTCAACATGTGGTGCTACGTCAGCTACTGTCCAATCAACTAATGCTACGTGGCATAGTGAACTCATGATACGTGGCAACGTATTGCGTGTGTTTTATGGAAAAAGAATAAAAGGTATTTTTATACCTTTGGTGAGGTTCGAGCCTAGGATCCTAAGCTAAACCCAATGTCACATCTAAGTGCTTTATTGTTAGGTCATTGACCTATGCTTTATTTAGATGTGTAATTAACTAAGTTAACCTAGGTTAGATTAATATCTAAGCCTAGACCCAACAGTCTTCTTTGAATTAAGGCTTTGAAAAATCTAAAGAAAAACCTTAAACTATCTAAAATTTTATCATAACTTACCATTATTTTCTAAATTTCCTTAAAATCCTCTAATTTTCTAATTTTTCTTTTTCTTTTGTGATTTTTTCTAAATTTTTAACTTTTTTTAATTTTTTGTAAATTTTTCATTTTTTTCAATTTTCTAAATTTTCTTTTTCTTTTTCTTTTTTTTTTTTTGCTTTTTTTCTAATTTAGGACCCTCTATTTTATTCTAAAAATTTTGAAAAAATAAAAGGAAGACGAAAATGAGGACAAAAATAGGGTGCCTATAATAATAAATTTCCTGATCAGATCTCTCAAAGCATGTTTTATTGGCCTCATGAAAGTGCTTGGGGGGTTTAATAGCCAAAAGGCATGACCATCCACTCGTACATGCTATGTTAGGTTTTAAAAGCAGTTTTCCACTCATCCTCTTATTTCATTCGGATTTAGTGGTACCCTGACTTCAGATCTATCTTGTTGAATACTCTCTCACCACTTAGTTCATCCAACATGTTGTCTAACCTTGGGATGGGGTATCTATACTTAATCGTAATCTTGTTGATAGCTTTGCTATCCATACACATATGCTAAGTTCCCTCCTTGTTCGGCACTAAGAGCATAGGTACATCACAGGGGCTAAGACTTTCCCTCACATAACCTTTCTCCAAAAGTTCATTGACTTATCTTTGGAGCTTAACAACTTACTTGAGATTCATTCGATACATTAGCTTGTTTGGTAAGACAGCACTGGGTGTCAAGTCTATGTAGTGTTCAATGCCTCAAAAAGGGGGTAATCTCTCAAGCACCTATTCAAGAAGTAGCTCGGCATATATAACCAGTAGCTCTTGGACTTCCAGAGGTAGTTTACCTTACTCCTTCAGCTCTAGTAATAGCCTGATCAATAAGAAAGTTGGCGCGTTGGCTTTAATAGCCTCTTAGAGTTCAACTCTACTGAACACCAAAGCCTTCTTTAATCCTTACGTAAGTTTAGCTTACAAATTACTAACCTGACTCAGTGTCATAGGGTTCAATGTAATCTTCCTCTCGTCTTTCTTGAACACATAGGTGTTCCTGAATCCATCTGTATATCTCTTATGTCAAAAAGCTATGATCATCTTAACAGGACATGTGATGCGTACATAGGTAGCATGTCATAAAGAATTTTGTTAGAATAGTTTTCAATTGAGATCGATAACAGCACTTGTTGTGTGACATGTAGTGCTACCTTTTCATTTAGCCAATGTAACTTATTTGGCTTTAGATGTGGAATGGTTGGCAACTTGAGTTTTTTAATTAAGTCAGTGGATGCTACATTGGTGTAGCTCCTACTATCTATTATGAGTGCACATACTTAATCATTCACTTTGTAGGTGATGTGGAAAAAATTTTCTCTTCGCTCCTCCTCGGTAGAAGGCTCCAAACTCATTACACATCGAACAATTAAGGTCAACTTATCTAGTTCCTCTATAAACACATCCTCTTCAATTAGGTCAGCATTATCATCAGTCTCATCTTCCACTTCTTTCTCCTTTGGTTCCTTATCTGTACTGTCCACTTCGATCTTCAAGACATCTTCTTTGATAATCATGGTCCTTTGTTTCAAATGCTAAGAAGCCATGTTCCCAAATCTTTGGTATTTAAAGCACTTGATCTAGCTAGTCTTCCATCTAGATCTTTACTCCTTCTCATATGTTCTAGTCTGTATGTCATTATCAGGTCAACCCTTCTATTTAGCTTTGACATCTAACCTTTTGGCCGATTCCGTACTTAACTGAACTTGATAAGTTCCTTGGATAAGTCGGCTTGAATGACCAGGTCGGCTCATTGGGGGTAGGGTCAGCATTCTACTCTTTCTCTATTGCTCCACTTGTTGAGATATTCATATAGCCTCATCTATTGTAGTGAAATGCTAAAGTTCCATAATATCTTGGATTTCATTTCTTAGTTTAGTAAGAAATCTAGATATCGTTCTGGTTAATGGCTCATCTACTTCTCATTGGATCATAAGCATTTGGAACTCTTGAACATACTCGTCAACAATTCAACCTCTTTGCCTCAGCTCTTGAAGTTGAGGAAAAGTATCTTGCAAATAAGTATCCAGTACGAAGTTGTTTCTAAGTATCTTCTTCATTTTAGGCCAAGTATTCACCTCTTTGTATCCTTCTCATCTTCTCATGATTTAGAAGTTTTTCTACCACATCATGACATATCCTGAGAACTCAATAGCAGCAGTCCTCACCTTCTCTTGATCTTTGTACTGGTAATAATCAATGCTATGCTCAACTTTCTCATCCTAATCCAAATAATCATCTATACTCCTAGAACTATTGAAGCTTAGAATCTAAGGCTTCACATAGTCGGTAGCTCGGGGTACTTATGCTTAAGCTCTCTCTTCTTCCTCATTATACTCTTCTTCTTCATCATCGTCCATATCTCCCAAGTTAATCCTTTGTCGTACTTGTCCTCCTATTCCTCTACTTTAAACTTATCAAGATGGGTTATATCCTTTAGTAAGTGAAGTAGCTTGTAAAGTGTTTTGAACGGCCTTAACAGGTCAATAGGCCATTGCACAAACAACTCTAATTAAATTAACTAAGAGGTTGACCACTTCATTAAGTCTTTTATCTATACTCCTAGGGATGCCCTAGGGCTATCAGCTATGGTGGACAATACCACTATTATCATCCCCAATTCTAGTGTTAATACTTAGGTTAGTCATTTTCTTTGATAAACTCAATAACAACTCAAATTCTAAGAAACAAAAAATATGGTTCTTCATGCCAAACAAACACACTTTTGTCCCTGACAAAGGTTCAATTGATTTGTGAACATAGCAACTCCTCCAAAGAACAATGAAACCAATTGAAACTTGTTCTACTTTCGAGTATTCAAAACAGGGCATACATAAAAGCAACTACAACACCCTTTAACTTATGAGAACACTTTAATGAATCTTTACACAACCTCAATACACCACCATAATAAACACTACTTCACAAAAACTCAAATACAACTTGCCCAAACAAAAGCTCCACTCTGATATCAAAATGATGTGGACTAGGGCCAAGGACTAACAAGGTCAAATGTAGGGGTGGGTATAAGTTTGCAGAAAGCTTGAAAAGGTGTGAAAACAATAGAAAAAGTAAAACATAAGCAAACCCACAAATAACTCCATAAGATATAACGCACCAATGAAACTTCTAAGAACTTATGGTACAACTCAATATAATGTACAAGGAATTCTGGTGAGGTTACTCACTACCTAGCCTTACTTAAGGGTTAGTATAAGAGTGAAGTAAGTAAACAAGCTAACAAAAGCAACGTTCACAAAGAAGTATATTCAGTATATTGATGACAATGATGAGATCATTGTAGCTACATGTAATACGAGTATTTATACTTGAAAAATTAAGGCAACCTACCAAAAAATGGAAAAGACTAAAAAGGTATTATCTAAAAGAAGTAATGTATAAGGAATAATAAGGGTACAATTGAAAATACAACAAAATGAGCATCTTGTATGGATGATTTTATCATATGGTTGTTTGGATACATGACTCATTATGGGTAGATGACTTTCTAGTAAAAAAGACAATTCTATATAATCAGTTTGGTTTCTATCAAGCTGACGTGTTGAATAAGGGTCATAGGTCAGTTGTGCTAACCTAAACAAATAATTCTTCCAAAATATGACTTAGATTTAGGTCAGTTGAGCTAATGGTTAGATGAGTTGAGCTGATGTTCAAGTACAGTTCAGGTCGGTAACTGGAGACGAATGATGAGTATGACAAGGTTCGATTTGACCAGGGCATCAGGTTTGTAGATTGTAGTAACTTGGATTACTTGGTTAATGCGAATCATGACCATGAATAGATAAGATCGGCCGCTAAATAGGTCCAAGCTTGCAGAAAGTTCGAAAAGAGTCAATGAAGAAAGATACGAAAGGGTGAAAACAAAGGATGAAAACAATAAGCAAAACTTACGAATGGCTCTAGAGGATATGACACACCAATGGAACTTCCGAGGACTCACAGCACAATTCGATGTAATACACAAATTGGTCAAATGAGGTTACCCACCACCTAACCTTGCTTAAGGGAAAGAATAAGAGTGATGCCGAGAGTAAACAACAGTATTTACATAAGGAAGAAGGTACTCAAAAGTGTATTAAAAATTATTTAATGTCTTACAACTACAATACAAGGGTATTTATACCCATAATCTAAGGTAACTTACTCAAAAGGGAAAAGTCAAAAAGGACATTTCCTAAGGAGGGTAATGTACATGTTATAAAAGGGTAAAAATAAATATACAACGAAAATAATCATTGGTGTTACATATTCTACTATAACACTGTATATATGGCGATGCAGCATTGGTGAGGTTGTTAAGAGATTTAGACAAAAATTATGGATGCATAGGTTTGTCCGAGCAAGGATAGCCTAGTAAATCCGAGTTTCTCTCTCAGCTTCTCAGCAAGGAAGAGACCGAGTAATTGGTTGACTCGACAATAATAATTCATCGTTAACTCAGCATACTACACAATAATGGATGGTCATATGATACAGCATTAGAGGTGATTCGGTAAGGAGGTACTCGATCTTGGTAGGGGTTGGTTGGAACATAAGAATTCGTCGTGCTAGCCTCTCTAATCCTTGAGTCCGGCTGTGGGTCAAGGGTCCCGTAGCTTAATTCCCATCATTCCTACCGAATTTTTTTGGATTAGGGATCAAATTTGAATGTTGTTCACTTAATTCCTTGTTAGGGTAATATGGACTGAAGTCGACGATATTGAAGGCGTCAGAAACCCCATAGTCCTCAGGCAGTTCCAACCTGTAGGCGATGTCGCTGATTTTCTAGAAGATTCTGAAAGGTCCTTCTACTCTTACAAATAATTTGTTTCTCCTTTTGTTTGGGAACCGTTTCTTGCTGAGGTGTAGCCACACTAAGTCTCCTAGTTGAAATTATTTTGCTGACCAACCTTTGGTCTTTTCATGCATTCTTCTAATAGCCTGGTCGATGTGCCTAGTGACCTTATCATAGAGGGGATTATACCCTGGCTAAGGCATCGAGGTCCTCTTACGTAGGTGTGGGTACAAGGGCATGGTCAAAGGGTAACTTGGGATTGAATCCATAGACCACTTAGAAGGAGGTTTGCTTAGTGGTGTCATGTACAGTTGGGTTATAAGCAAACTTAACTACTGGTAGGCAGATGTCCCAATCGACCAAGTTCTTATCGATTCCAGCTTGGAGTAGTGAACCCAAAGTACAATTAACCACCTCTGTTTGGCCACTAGTTTGGGGGTGACAGGAGGTATTGAAGAGTAATTTGGATCTTAGCTAATGCTACAAGGTTCTCCAAAAATAACTTAAGTACTTCGGGTCTTTGTCAGAGTCTACACTCCTCGGCACACCGTATATTTGTATAATTTTCTATAAGAGAAGAGAAGCAATAGTCGAAGTGTTGTTAGTTTTGGTGTAGGGTACTAAGTATGCCATCTTATTGAATCGATCCATAACATTCATCATAGAATCTTTTCCTCGGGTAATTCTCAGCAATCCGAGAACAAAGTCTATGCTTAGTTTAGTCCACAGCCTTATCGGAACAGGTAGGGGCATCGCCTTCCCTTGTTCAGTACGGCACTTGGCCTTTTTGCACATAGCACAACTTTCAACCACTTGGTACACATCTCTTTGCATTCTCAACTAAAAAAATCAACCATTCACTAGTTCACAGGTCCTTCTCTCTCTAAAATGTCTTAAGAGTCCTCTAACGTGGGCTTCCCTAATTAATAATTCCCATAGGGAACAAGTCGGTACATACAGTTTTCCTCCTCGGAACAGATAGCCATCCTGTACATAATACTTGTCTATTATTCTCCCATTCACGCATCTCAAAATTATTGGTCTAAAGTGTGGATCCTTGGAGTACTGTTCTTTGATACTTGTAAAACCAAACAATATAGTCTACAGTTCTAATAAGAGTGTTTGCTTCCTTAATAAAGCATCTGCAACTACGTTGTGCTTTCCTTACTTGTACTTGATTACAAAATTGAATCCTTCAACGAATTCAACTCATTACACTTGCTGCTTGAATAGTTTAGTTTGATTCCAAAGGTACGGCAATGACTCATGATTAGTATATATGGCAAATTCTCTCGGTAGTAGATAGTGCTACCACAATTGCACTACTCGGATTAGTGCCAAGAGTTCTTTATCATATACAGAGTAATTTAACTGGGGTCCTCGGAGCTTCTTACTATAGAAGGCAATTGGTTGTCCTTCTTGCATCAGGACAGCACCTATTCCAATGCCTAACGTATTATACTCTAGCTTAAAAATTTTGTCGAAGTCAGGGAGTACTAATACTAGAGCGGAGGTCAACTTCTCCTTTAGCTCAACGAAACTCCTCTCCTCTCTTTCTCCCTATCGAAATTTAGTGTTTTTCCTCCTTAATTTAGTAAGTGGTGCAGCGAGGGTACTGAAGTTCCTAATGAACCTTCGATAAAATGAAGCTAGTCTATGAAAACTTCTCACGTTGGGTCAAGTAGCAGGAGTCGGCCATTCAACAATTGCTAGGATTTTCTCATCATAGACTCGCAAGCCTTCTCTACTAACTACATAGCCTAAGAATACTACTTCATGCTAGTAAAAACAACATTTCTTTAGGTTACCGAATAATCTCTCAGCACAGAGAATATCTAGGACTGCTCTAATGTGTTCACAGTGACTCGACATGTCGGTACTGTAGATCAAGATGTCATCAAAGTACATTACGACATACTTCCCAATGAGATATCTTAGTACATGGTTCATAAGCCTCATGAAGGTGCTTGGAGCATTCGACAAGCCAAAAGGCATAAACATGCATTCGTATAGTCTATTTCGAGTCTTAAATGCAATCTTCCACTCATTTCCTAGCCTCATACGGATTTGGTGGTAGTCGGATTTGAGATCAATCTTGCTAAAAAAATTTTCTCTACTTAGTTCATCTAACATGTCTTCTAGCCTTAGGATCAGATACTTGTATTTGATCGTGATTTTATTCATGGCTCAGCTATCAACACACATCCACCAGGTTCCATCCTTCTTCGGCACTAGAAGTGTAAGCTCGGCACTAGAAGTGTAAGCAAAGCACAAGGGCTAAGACTCTCTCTTATGTATCTTCTTTCTAGCAACTCATTAACTTGACATTGAAGCTTAGAAGCCTGCTTGGGATTCATGAGATAAGTTGGCTTAGTCAGCAATACAACACCGGGTACTAAGTTAATGCAGTGCTCTATGCCTTGAGTCAGAGGCAACCCTACTGGCAACTGTTCTGGGAACATGTTATCATATTCAT
The DNA here is from genome assembly GCA_024138005.1 of Lumnitzera racemosa. Taxonomy (NCBI): domain Eukaryota; kingdom Viridiplantae; phylum Streptophyta; class Magnoliopsida; order Myrtales; family Combretaceae; genus Lumnitzera; species Lumnitzera racemosa. Next base: position 11,805,746 of record JAMXBC010000008.1, on the reverse strand, counting down.
CCAATAGTTCCTTCACCTCTTGGGGTAAATCATTCCGCTCCTTCATTTCTAGTAGTCGCTTGACCAACAGGAAGGTCAGCCCATTAGCATTAATGGCCTTTCGGAGCTTAGCTCTACTCATCACCAAAGCCTTCTTCAATCTGCAAGCAAGTTTCATTTGTAACTTATGAACCTCTCTTAGCAGCATTGGATTCAGTGTGATCTTCCGATAATCCTTCTCGAACATGTAGGTATTCCTATAACTGTCGTGGATGACTTTCCTATCAAATAGCTACAGTCTTCCTAGCAACATATGGGAAGTGTACATAGATAGTCTATACACCTAATTTTTGCCCTTCAATAGTCTTAGTTTTTATTTATTTATTTATTTTTTTACAAAAAGGGTCCTAATGCAAAAAATAGATAAAAATAAAAAAAGTTGACAAATAATGAAAATACCAAAAAAATAAGAAAAGGAAAAATTATAAAGATTTCGTAGGTTTTTAGGAAGTAATTTATATTAGGAATAATTAGTTTAATGTTAATATTAATTTTAGTTTAGTTAAAAAATTTAGTTTAGGGATTCAGATGGTTTAAATATAATTTAATGGTAATAAGTGTTAAGAAATAAGTTAACGGCCTAACGGATAAGCAGTGGAGTACTTAAGTAGATTTATTTTTCTATATAGTTAAATCAGATTTGAATGAGATTATCGGATATATTAGGATTTGATTTGGACTTTATAAAAAGAAAAAACTACACAGCATGTGTGTATTGTAATTCACTGATCAACAACGGTACATGCGGCACACAGCTCCATCGATTAGAGTTTCACGCAGGTCACTGCTGTACCATACAATCCATACGCCGACGCCGCCGCCGCAACATGATCACTGTCCAGATCACTGCAGCAACCGTTGAAACCACTCTCGATTCCAACCCCAAGACTCGCTGCACGCGCAAGTATACAGTTTCTTCACTGTACTGTAGCTCCACAATCAGGTTCAGTTTTTGGCTAAGTTTTTTTATTATTTCTGATTTATTATTATCATATCATATTATTATTTTGTTAGCACTTTAGTAATACATATGTGTATGTCATTAGTTTTCTTTGTAATATAGATTAGGTACATCATATTGATTTAAGTGATTGTTTATTTAATAAGTAGTAATATAGATATAAAGACATAGATATATTAGATAAGGGAATGTTAAGATTGGTTTTTATTACATATATATGTTATTATATTAATTATATTTTATTAATTAACATAATATATAATATATGTATATGTTAGTTTAGGAGTTTTTGTATTAGTAAGTATATTATATGAAATAAATTTATTTGGATAGATAGTTGTATATATTAGTTTAGAGATTATCAAGATTGGTCATTTTTTTTTAAGATTTGGTTTTATTTAAGGATTTGTTACATAGAAAATTGTTTTTTTCTTTAAATAAAAATTAATAAAAAGGCCCTTTTAAAAAAATAGGATTTTTAGAGTATTTTTTTTATAAAACAATAACATTTAAGAATTAGGACCCTTTAAAAAAAAAGAAAATATCTTTAATTGACTTCTTTTCTATGGTTAGACATCTTTTCCATAGTTTAGGCTTATTTTCCATAGTTTAGATGTCTTTTTCATAGTTTAAATATCTTTTTCATAGTTTAGATGTCTTTTCTATAGTTTAGATGTCTTTTTCGTAGTTTAGGTTTCTTTTCTATGATTCAGACATCTTTTCTATAATTTAGATTTTTTTTCTATGGTTTAAAAATCTTTTCATAGTTTAGATATCTTTTCTATGATTAAAATTTTTTTTTCTTTTTTTTTTTATGTTTTAAGCATCTTTTCTATATAAAAGCTTCATCATGTAGAGTATTGCATATTTCATAAAATCTTTAGGGTTTTTCTTCAAAATAAAAAAAATATTATTACTTAGTTATTTTTAAATAAAAATTTTAATTTAGCACTTTTCAAAAATGGGATTTTTAGGTTTTTTTTATATATAATGTTAGGAATAAAAATTAGGCTTCTGGGGACTTTTTTTAATAAAAATAAAATAGTTAATAAAAACGCAAATTCAACCAATCATGTTTTATAAAAAAAAAACCAACACATTAAAGTTTTCGGAAAGAACTACGATCGTCTGATCCCGGTTAGCGGGTATGTAGGCACCTTCAGTAAAATATATAGAAACTTAGATTCTTTTTTTTTCTTTTGATTTTTTTATTTATTTTTAAATATTATAATTAGAAAAATAATCCTAATTTCGGTAATAAATAGTGGTACCCATTAGGGTTTAATAGGTTAGCCCCTGAATTTAGAACTCTCTGGTTCTTTATTAAATTTGAAATCAAAGACCGGTAGCTAAATTGTAACCAATCCACCCAATTGGTTACGGTTTCTTTTTCTTTTCCTGACTTCGGTTGGGTGGCGACTCCAAAAATTATTTTTAATAAAAAACTAGAATTTCTCAATTTCTTTAGTTGAGGATTAATATTAAATGGGTTAGGGTTTAGTATTAATCAAGAAATGAGAAATCAATGTTAAACAAAAACCGAAAAATCAGACTCGACAGGTAGTATGTCATAGAGAATCTGGTTGGAGTAATTGTAGATAGTGATTAGTAGTAGTAGTTCTTGTCAAGTGACGTGTAATGCTCCCTTGTCACTTAACCATTGCAACTTATACGGCTTCAAATGCTTAACAATTGGCAACCTCAGTTTTGAGACAAGGTCAGTTGATGCCACATTGGTCTAGCTTCCACTGTCCACAATGAGGGTGCACATCTATTCATTCACCCTGTAGGTGATATGAAATAAGTTCTCTCTCTACTCCTCCTCTCATGAGGGTTCTACACTCATAGTACGTCGAACAACCATAAGTAGCTGGTTCAAGTCCTTAACATACACGTCTTCCTTGATTAACTCTTTCTCTGCATTCTCATTCTTGACAAGAACCTCCTCCTTCTAAGGTTCCTCATCCGTACTCTTTACGTCTAACTCTGGGGTGTCTCCCTTAATGGCCATTGTCTTTCGGTTCGGGCAATGAGTGGCCATATGTCCGAACCCCTGGCACTTGAAGCATTTGATCTGATTAGTCTTCCTATTAGACCCTTACCCTTTCTTATACGTTCGATTGGCACTAGATCTTTAGACCGGCTTTTCGACTCGGCTTTGACATATATCTTACTTCTCGACTTGATACTTAGTAATATCTGGTTACTTACCTTAGCTTCATCTATTGTGTCAAATCATTGGAGTTCTACAATGTCTCGGATGTCTCCTCTCAACCTAGTGACAAACCTTACAACTATTTGGGCAAGTGGTTCCTCTACTTCGCATCTTATTATAAGCATTTGGAATTCTTGAACATATTCATCAACAGTTTGTCCTACTTGTCTCAGCTCCTGAAGATGTGTGAAAGTATCTTGGAGATATGTTTTTAGCACAAATCTTTTTCTAAGAACCTTCTTCATCTCGAGCCAAATCTTAATATCTCGGTACCCTTTTCTTTTTCTCATGGCCTAAAAATTCTTCCACCACATGGCAGTATATCTAGAAAATTCAACAGCGACAGTCTTCACTTTCTCGTAATCCTCATACTGATAGTAATCAAACATACGCTCCACCTTTTCTTCCTAATCCAGGTACTCATTGACATTCCTAGACCCATTGGAACTCAGAATCCGAAGCTTCACATGGTCGGATGCTCTGGGGATTCGTACACACTCCTCTTCAAAGTACTCTTCTTCCTCCTCATCAAGCTCTCTTAACTCTATCCTTCGCCTTACTCGTCCGCCAACTCCTCCACCTCGAAATGGTCAAGTTGGGTTCTAACCTTTAACAGGTTGAGCAGCTTGTGGAGTGTTTTGTGCAGCTTCAATAGGTCAGTAAGATAATCCATAAACAACTCCAGTCAGATCTACCAAGAGATTAGCTACTTATCGAGTCTCTCATCAGTACTTTTGGGAGTTCCCTGAGACTAACGCCCATGGTAGACAACTCCACTATCATCACCGGTACCAACATTTATATTTGGGTTTGTCATTTTTTTTTCTTACAAATTCAGAATTTAAACTAATACTTCAGAAAGTGAACAACTAATAATATCGCAGTCAAATGAACTCAATAATTGACTCTGTTTCAAACATGCAAAAACAGAGTATAATAGAAATTTAAAGAGAGTTAACTATAGTTCACACAAAATCTCTACTTTGATAATAAGATGATATGAACTGTGACCAAGAATATACAAGGCCGGCCACTGAATAGGTCCGAGCTTGCAGAAAGCTTGAAAAGAGTCAATGGGGAAAAGTACGAAAGAGTGAAAAGAAAGGACAAAAACAATAAGTAAAACCCGCGAACAGCTCTAGAGGATATGATGTACCAATGGAACTTCCGAGGACTTATGGTACAATTTGATATGACTCACAAATTAGTCCAATGAGGTTACTTACTACCTAACCTTACTTAAGGGAAATGATAAGAGTGATACTAAGAGTAAACAACAGTGTTTACACAGGGAAGAAGGTACTCAAAAGTGTATTGAAAATTATTTAATGTCTTACAACTACAATACAAGGGTATTTATATCCACAATCTAAGGCAATTTACTCAAAAGGGAAAAGTCAAAAAGGACATTTCCTAAGGAGGGCAATGTGGATGTTATAAAAGGGTAAAAATGAATATATAAGGAAAATAATAATTGGTGTTACATATTCTATATATGATACTGTACACGTGACGATGTGGCAATGGTGAGGTCGTTAGGAGTGTAGACAAAAAGTATGGATGCATGGATTTGTCCGAGCAGGGATGTCTTAGTCAATCCAACTTTCTCTCTTGGCTTCTCGGTAAGGAAGGGGCCGAATAATTGGTCGACTTAGTAATAGTGAGTAATCCTTAACTTGGCATACCACACAACAATGGGCGGTCATACGATATGGCATTAGAGGTGACTCAACAAGAATGTATTCGGTCTCGGTAGGGGTTGGTTGAAACATAAGAATTCGTCTTGCCAGCCTCTCTAATTCTTGAGCTTAGTTGCGGGTTAGGGGCCCTATATCTTGATTCCAATTATCGATGGTAGGTTTTATGGAAAGAATTCGCTTAACCATGCTTTCTAGCCTTCGGGTTAGGGCGCAAGTCAAGGGTTTGATGATCTGATTCCTATTCCGCGTTTGTGTCAAGAATAGACAATCAAGTTACCCTATTTCAAACACATGGATTTTTCCAGTACCAAGACTTGATTTTTCCAGTACCAAGACTATCTTCGGCTTAGGGGACTTCGATATCCATTTACCGAGTTCTAGTGGGGTTTCTTCAATTACCACCACATTTTCCCGAACTCAACTGACACTAAACAACACCCATCTCGTTATGGCATTCGAGGCCCTCTAAACATGGCTTGAAGTTAGGGCTACATCGACCCTTTGTCGGTGTTACCTAACATTAAGGAGGTTGGAACATGGTTGGTGGTATCTATCGGCTTGCTACAATCAAAAGATATTGGAGCGTTTCAAGTCCTTGATCCACGGATGGACGAAGAAGTATATGCTTGTTCTGGTAAATCCAAAACTGGGCTTCCGGACAAAATCGATAGTCCCTGTTTGAATTGATGACATCAAATTTCCGATGACCCATGATAGCAATGCAACCAACGTGATCTTCGACCATTTCAACTACCGAAGAGGTGTTACATGGAATCCAAGGATGTTAGTCGATGGGTTTCGTCATAATGAATCGATCCTTTCCGATGATGAGGAGACGAAGAGCAATAGAGGGGGAAGAAGGTATTCCCCTTCTTAGAGCCATAGCAAGGTGGGCATAGAGCCGAGATTGTCACCCATTGTTGTCGATAAATTTTCCTTCCAGCCAATGACCCTGTTTGGCACGATTTTCTAGTAAGATTTTTTAGGCTTATAACTTCATTTCCTAACCAAGTTTTTGCCTTACAGGTGTTACCTTCAAAATTAGAAGTGTAGTAGGCTTCGTGGCTGAGCAATTGCTTAAATGGAAGCATCAAAAGGTAGAGCGTGCTATCAAAAAGGCCAAGAAGAAGGTTGCAAAGGCAACTGCGAAGGATGCCGAGGCTGAAAAGGTTGGGAGGAAGACAGAGAGATCCATAGAGAGATATCCCAAAAGCGTAACGCAGATATACTAAATGTAACTATACTTTACAACTAAAACATATTTTACTAGTAAGTATACTAGATGATGTATATGATATAATACTAATGAAGATCAAATCAAACTCATAGGGAATGCTATACTAACTCTCAACTATATTAGTCCTGTCTAAAGCTAGGTAATTAAATTAAAGATACTATTTTTAATTCTAAAGGCTAAAACTATAACTAATCTGCTTGATGAAATTAGGATAGTTGACAATTTTAATGAATTTTATCATAAATGAGATAAACTAGAAAATCGGTTAATATTGATAATAAATAAATCTATAATTTTCTTACTAGATCTTTAATTGATTTAGTTTTAAAACAATAAAGCACTAGGTAAATACTTATTTTCTCAAAGTAAATAATTACAAAAATTTAATCAATTCAACTCTTTTTATCTCTAGACAAAAAATAAATTGATCAATCATTTTTAGTTCCTAATCCCTGATTGAATTAAAATGCACATATCCATGTCTTCTCCTTAATCCAAAGTAACCAAATCACATAAATTAATTAGGAAGTGTTATTTGAAACTCAATCCTAGTCCAACATATATTCCAATTAATCAAAATATATGCTTAGTAAAAGATTAACAAAGCATCATATCATATATAATAGACACTCATCAACTAATAGTCCAAACTATTGACTTCTCTCATCATTGTTTTGATGATAAAAAAAAAAATGAAAGATGTTTAATTAGTATGTTAAGTATGTAGGTCCTTAAGAAAAGTTAAGTTTTTATTTAAAGTCTGATTTTGAGAATCAGAGATTAATTTAGAGACACCGGATAGAATCAAAAAAATTACAGAATAGTACAGTTCGTATGGTTATTGGACTTTTAATTGGTTAAAGGCCTAGCTTCACTTATTAGACATATTTGGGCAATATATCCAATGTATTCTATTGAGTTGGACATAAATCTACAAGGATTAAGGAGTATTAATCAAATTATTTTTTAAGGACAAGTTTATATAGATAAGCATTTTATGGTAGTATACAAATTTATTAGGGATATTTTATTAGATGATGATCAAGTTTTTCACGAGATATTTAAAAAATTATTATGAAGATAATTAGAGGATTTCATGGAATTTAATCAAATTTTATCTCAGGCTCAAATCAAGATAATTATGTAAAGCAAATTTAAGATAAGGATGAATCTTATCCATTTATTGCAGGTTTTATTTCAAATTCAAACTACTAAAATATGTTTATAAGCACATGGAAATTACAAATTTAATTTAAGCTGATACATTACAAAGAATTCATGTAAGGCTATAGCAAGAAATACTAAAGCAATCAAATTTTGAATTTCAAGTTTTTCTATGCCAAAGATTGGCTCTTGATTTGTAGAGATTCATATTAGCTAAGGGAGTTCAAATTTTCAAAGTTTTCCACATGGTTACTTGAGTCAAAACATAGTTTATATATAAGAACAAGACTAATGATCAATTTGAATATCGAAGTAACAATCTAACGTTCAAGAAAAATTCAAATAGAAGGGTCATTTAGTTTCCACAAATCAAGAGATCATATACTCCAACAGCTAGATCAAGATAATTTAAGATTACTCGAGACTTATCAAAGATTTATCCAAGATATCAATAAAGAGATGTTGCACCTGAAGGATATAAAAAAGAAATCTATTCAAATTTTCGAGAAGAACTGATTTGCAATTGTCAACTACAAACTTTATTCTAAAAAAAAAATACAAAAAATCAAAGACACACTTAGAAGAATTAAAGATAACATTGTTTACTAGACATTCATATTCTATTTTCTTCGTGAACTCATATTTTAAGGATCATTGTATTTAGTCTTCATTTTCTTTAAAAATTTTATTTATCCGGTGATAGGCTTTGTATTAGAAGAGAGATTCACTTTTATAGATTTATGATTAGGTAGGCTAGCCTAGTGAGATAGAGCAAAAAACTTATATTTGTTTTTCTCTTGGTTTAAATATTAAAAATTGGATAGTAAATTGATACTAGTATGAAATACCGAGTCCCTAATAGTCAAGCTAGAAGAATACAGTAGACATAAAGCCATAGCATTATAATTCTTAAGCTTGATCTTCTTATCCCAATCTCTTTTATTTCTTGTTTGATTCATCTTTCGTATATTGTTTTTCATGCCAAATTGTTAAAGTAATCAAAGGGAATGCATTTAATTCAATTTTCCAAAAAGTTTAAAACTTTATAAGTAACCAATTCACCCCCCCTTTTTAGTTACTTTCGGGATCTATACAAGTGTTCAATTGATAATTTCAATTAAAGCACAAAAGAAAATAGGAATAACAATATCTAAAGCAAGAAACATTACAAAGGAATGAAAACAACACGAAGTAGAAGTTCTAAACCCTAATTCATGCTCAAATGTTGTTTCCTATAATGTGTGGTGTTGGATTCATAAAGAAGGTAATTACTCTAAAACCCTAAGACTAATTGAATGAACGAAAATCTTAAACTCAGGTTGAGCACAATTTGGAATTAACCTAGAACATTACCCAAAGTTGGCAAGTCACAGCTCCAAAAATTTTGAACTACACCAACTTGTGTAGGTAAGTTTATGGGTCAATTCTAAGGAACCGATGATTATTTGGTCGGTTCTAAGACCCCTAAACAGGGACGCCTAATCTTCTTAAAGTTAAATTTTTATATAAAATAAAATGATAAAAAAAAAATTAAATTGAAAAAATGGGGCCCAAAGACTACATAACCTTTAGCCTATTTATGGAATAGTTATGGAGATGTATATGTATTTATATATAACTACATCCAACTTAAATTGTAGTATTGGGAATGTAGGAGAAAAAATATAAAGATTACAAAAAAGTTTAAAAGATAAAAAATAATCCCACATTGTTCAGAAACATGACGTTTCTTTTAGTAAAAGCTTATATATATATATTTATTTATTTATTTATATTATGATACTAGAAATGCTTTTAAAGTATATTTATTTTTTGTGTTGTTATTAACAATGCATTAATGTCCTGTTCACTTGAGAGGAATTGAAATTCCATTTTTCTCTTATTCCTTATTATGACATTCACTTTATTTTTTTCTTTGAATCACAATTTAGTAGAAATCCCTAAAATTCCTTAATTCAACAAAAAAATCATAATTTCTTATAAAATTTCATATTTTTTCCAAAACTATCCTTATCCCAATTTGATAACCACCAATACTTCTGCTACTACTACCGCCATTGCTGCCACCGCTACCACCATCGTCATTGTCGCTACTACCGCTACTACCATCATCATCGCTACTACTGCTAGTCACCACCACCATGATTGTCGCCACCACCAACTACCTGTTACCACCATCGTCACCATCGACCACCTAATATTACCATTGTCACCATTGCCATTAACCATCCCCATTGAGGGTAATTTAGTTATTAAAGTTTTATTACATATAAGTTGCTTATAAATCTAACTAGATAAAGTAATTGGTATTATACTTCTATTACATTCTCTAACAATTCTAATTTTATTTCCTTCTCATTCCATTTAGTAAAGTGAGCATGTCATAAATACAATAGATAGGAAATATTATTTTCTTATTTACGTGAAGAGTTAAATTTTCAATGTAATTTTAAATTATATTTTTTGTCTTTTATTTTTCTTTACATTTTTTCTTTTACTTTTTTTTTTTTTTACATGGGTAAGGACCTACTAGGTTGGGTAGGTCCAACTTAATGACCTATCTAAGACTTGCTAAACCGGTAGATCCCATAGGCGGGTCGGAACCATACGATAGTCCAATTTCAAGTAGATCACGGTTCTAACCTATCTCGTGTCTAAATTTAGTGAAATCACAAAAACTCTTTCTAATTTATAAAGCCTATATATATTTATAGTATAATAGGATCCCATATAATTTTTGTTAACAAGGATCTTTAGACAAAGGTCCTTCAGGCCCAATCGGATCTAACATGTCTTATCGCTTGGGGCTCACTCCCGTGAACCCAAAACTTAAGCTTAGATTAATCAAGCCTAATAAGCCTTGCAATGGCTATAATGTACAAATAAGGATCAAATACTGTTAACAACTACATTCGAAAGAAGTGGGACGTGTCGGACACCACGAATCCACTCTCCTATACTTGCGGGAGAAGATCCTTCCCTACTAACTGACCTCCAAATACCGGCACCACTCCACTATAAATACCAGTTCATTACCTAACGGTAAATCTCTCTACACTATGTGCACCAAGTTTGCTTGCAATTGCAAAGTACTTTCTACTCTCCAAATCCTCATTACTAACTTAAGTATCGGAGTGGCCATACCAGACACCCCTCAATGTCCCCTCACAGTATATTGTTTTGTAGACCCTCTATGTGTAGAGCTCTATAACTACTGAAAAATACTTAAAGACGACATTTGGTGCCATCTATGGGAAACTGAATTCCTACACCTAAAACCTCAAATACATTAAATGCATACCTGATAAACAATTCCTCTAGCATTATGTCTCACTACAATGAACAAGAGAACAACTAGTTGGCAAATAACCAACCTGTGAGCAACCAGCCCCTCTTAAGGATTGTACCAGACGAGCGCTTAGAGCACATGGAACATTTGGTCGAGAAATATGCTGCATAAAACAAGCTACTTTGCATTCGCTTAGAAGAAGTAGAGCGGTACAGTATACAAACCAACCCCCCTAAGGCTTTGGATACCCACATTAGGTAGAATAACCTCCGATAGTAGCAGGAGAATGACAAGGATTAGCAACTTGATTTACCCTTGTAGCAATAGCCAGCAAGGTCTATAGCTACCCGCAACTACCCTCTAGCTAAGAACGAATAAGAAGCCGACTCGTAGGGAGTACAGGTTCACTCAACTGCACACTAAGCTTACCCAGCAGATGATGCCAACCTAAACTAGCTCCACGCCATAGTAAGGCGGCTCTACAAATAATAGGGGAGTAAGGCTGCTGGTGACATCGAGCTGGTTACCAACAATAAGACCCCCTTTACTAAGGGTGTCTAAGACAAAGTGTTGCCTCATAACAGCAAACTTCTATCCCTAGACCAATGTGATGGCACGGGTGATCTTGATGATTACCTTCTCTATATCCATACCCTCATGAACTTCTATGGTCATGGGGATGCTATAATGTGCAAGGCCTTCCTAAATACCCTAAGGAAAGTAGCTCGGATGCGGTTTAACCGCCTCCCCAATAATTCCATTAGCTCCTTTGATGAGTTGGTGTAAAGATTCAGTATCCAATTTAAGGCTAGCAAATCCCTATATAAGGACACATCGTCCTTGCATGACTATGTAGCCCGGTTTAACAATGCCATGGTCAGGATCCCTCAGTTGGACAAGGGAGTTGTTGTCCATGCCACTCAAGTTGGCATCCAACCTTTAGGAGACTTCTTCCAATCGCTTACGAAGAGTAAGTTGAAGACCCTGGCCAACTTTTGGAGCAAAGCTTGGAAGTATATTGACCAAGAAGACAACATTCATACCAAGCATGATGCTGATCGAGAAAGGTCGAGCGGAAAGCAGGATAAAGAAAAATTATCCATAAAGGATTGCCTCGACGGTAGGTTGCCGGGCAAATCAGAGGGGGAGAACTTTGGGAAGAAGAAGCAATGAGCCAAGTGCGACCTACTCCCCCCTCCTATTTATACACATCACACACCCCTGAATAGACCCATTGCTCAGGTCTACTCCAAAGTGAAGCACCAAAATTTGCTTCAAAGAAAAGCAAGGAAACCCCAATCATTAGAACTCCAATAAGTATTTTCGGTTCCACAATGACCATGACCACACTACTGAAGAATGCTTCCAATTAAAGAATGCCATTGAATACACTATTCAGCGTGGCTTGCCCAATGAATATGTAGCCCATCCGAGGAATAATGACCGTTTTGACACCTCGAAGGTAATGGATCAAGAATGCCCCTACCAAATAGTACAATGATCGTCGCAATGACTGTGCTATTAACATAATTATTGGGGGTAGGGGGGGGGGGGCGCTATGCCTTAGGAACCGACCAAGTACTAGTAGCTTGGTTAACGCCCCATCAGAGGTATTGGTCGTAAGTGAGAAGAGGCAGAAGTTAGATGCTTCTATCTCCTTCATGGATGAAGATCTTGAAAGGGTTGATACACCCCAACAAGACGCCTTGGTAATAAGCGTAAGGATCTCAAATTTTTAGGTCCTAAAAATTATGATGAACACTAGCACTTCCACCGATATGGTTTTCCTCCATACTTATGAAAGGATGAAGAAGAAGCTACTAATGAAAATGAAGTCATACCACTATAAGCTGATCAGATTCAACAGTAATATGGTCTGAGCCAAGGGGATCATCACATTAGACATGGGGCTTGACGATGACGACTACGTAGCACAACGAGCTATAGAATTTGTCACGATTAATTGCCTTTCCCCCAATAATGTACTCTTGGGAAGATTGAGCTTGAATACGTTTGGGGTGATCACATCTTCCCTTTATTTGCTGGCCAAATTTTCAACCCTAACCAGGGTAGGAATATGTAGGTATGATCAAAGGCTCTCGTTAGAGCTATATTTTAGGGTCGCTAGAAGAGATGGCATATTCACTCTAAAGACTGGCTCGCAGGAGAAGCTGGTTGAGAAGGGTGAGCCAAGGAAAAAAACAGAAGAAGTCAAGATCGAAACCTTACCTAAGCAGATTAAGAAAGTCAGGATCAAGACCCTACTTGAAGTGAAGGATGAAATCGTTGCTCTCTTATAAGCAAATTCAGATAGGTTCACTTGGTTAGCATCAAACATGCTTAGAATCTCACTTGACATGACAACCCATAGCCTCAATATCGACACCACAACATGACCTGTTAAGTAGAAAAAGAGGCACCTTGCTCTAGAGAAGCAGGCTGCAATTGAGGAAGAAGTATAAAAGTTACTTAAGGTTGACTTCGAGAGGGAGGAAAAGTACTCCATTTGACTAGCAAACGTAGTGCTAGTTAAGAAGAAGAATAAGAAGTGGTGAATGTACATCAATTACATTAACCTTAATAAAGCCTACCTTAAAGACTGTTTCCCCCTCCCATGATCAATCAGCTTGTAGATTTCACTTCGAGACATACCCTACTAAGCTTTATACACACCTTTTTGGGGCATAACCAGATCGAAATAGACCCGAAGGACGAAGTCCATACCTCCTTCATCACCAATCATGGTATGTATTGCTACACCATGATGTCATTTGGTGATATCAGGCAAGTGCACCTATCAGTTTTAATATAGCGGATATGAGTCCGAGTCAATCCCTCAGAGACTTCGAGTACTAATATTAACCTTAACTTTATTATCTAACCGGAAAATTATGAAAGTTTGAATTAAGTAAAAATACTAAAATTAACAAACTAACTTAATTATAAGAATTAATTAAGCAATTGAAAAAGCGATAAAATTAAGAACGACTTCAAGAAAGTAACAACGTATTTAGGAATTATTTCCCCTAGTGTTAATCATGTGATCGCTTAAAATATATTCAATTCGATTTCTATTATTCTTGACCGGAGGAATTCACAACTAAAGTTAATACCTTTCTCAAGTATATTAACCCTAATCCTAAATTATTTACCGGAATCTCTTCACTTAGTAATATAATTTAGAATTGCATTAATGTATAATGAATTCCCATACAAATAATTAATTTTCCGGAAGAAACATGTATCTTATCTCTAAGTATACATGTAATTCTCTCCAATTATGTGAAGATCTAATTATACATGTAATTTCTCAATCAACATGCATAATATCATATATTGATACTTTAGAATTATCAATCAATAATTAAACGACATAATTGAACCAAGTAAAGATATAAACTTTATTGAAATTTCTAAATCAATCCAAGAATCACATGAAACCTTAGTCTCTTGTATCCTAAATACTCGAATTCTAAGCTATCATAATGAATCTAAAAACAAATTCCATCAATAACATAAAATAAAACATGGAAAACCCCTTTAATTGATGAACAATCTCTCAAATCTTGAAGTCGGTGTTGTTCTTGCCTTTTTCTTCTCTTTCTCCTCAAGTCTCTTGTCTTCTCTAATATCTTTTTTTTTTCTTTTGAAACCCTAATAAGTCCTTTTATAGTGTATCAAAAGATTTTCATTTTCTTTGTCTGACACGACCTGAGACATGACCGTGTCCCCAGGTCGTGTAACTTTCTGCACCTGGCAAATTTTTCTGCATGGACTGTGTAACTTCAAATCTTCATAACTTCTTCGTCTGAACTCCGAATTGAGTGAAATTTGATTCCTTTTCTTCGTTTTCAATCTTAGAACGCGTTTAAACTTAGAAATCAAAATTTTACTCAATTAAGTATCAATTTCTTTAAAGAAAACAAAAAAGTGAGGAAAATACTATAAAATCACCATATGAAATATGTTTAAAATCAGAGTTATCATTCGGCTTGAAAAACGCTAAGGCCATGTACCAACAAATTGTGATGAAATTGTTTAAGCCTTAAATCAAGCGAAATATGGAGATGTAGGTCAACGACATGATCATTAAGAGGAAAAAGCCAGAAGCTAGATGATCTTGTCAAAGATCTCTAAGAAGCCTTCAACCAAATGGACGTACACAACATAAAGCTGAACCCCTAGAAGTATGTCTTCAGCATCAGATTTGGTAAGTTCTTCAGCTTTCTAGTAATACAGAGAGATATTAAGGCCAACCCCTAGAAGATTACAATCATCAAGAGAATGAAGCCTCTAACTTCAATCAGAGATGTACAGAAGCTCAATACAATAGTAACCGCTTTGAGCAGATTCATCTCGAAGAGCACTGATAAATGCATTAAGTTCTTCAAAATCCTAAAAAACCCAAAGGGTTTTGATGCGTCGCCACCTTCTTCAGCTCTAAGACTTCTTCATACACCTACCGGTCTTCTTTAAGCTTATCCATAGGGAGCACCTATTTTTGTACCTGGCCGTAAGCAACTGGGTGCTCTTGTTTGTGCTGGTCAAAGTAGAGGGAAGGGAACACAAGCCCATATACTACGTCAGCCATATACTCTATGGGCTTGAGGTCAAGTACCTCTGGGCAGAAAAGTTCACCTCAGCTATTGTTATCAAGGCATGATGGCTAAGGCCCTACTTCTAGGCGTATTAGATAATCATACTCATGGATCAACTTTTGTGCACCATGTTGTAGAAGCCTGATGCATCTAGATGGATGATGAAGTACATGATGGAATTGACTGTGTACGAAATCTAATATCAGCTACGAATAGCCTATAAAGCACAAGTGTTAGTTGACTTCACAGTAGAATATACAAGAAAAAAGGAAGCACCACTAGGCAATGATAAACTGGTGTGGACTCTGCACGTTGACAGATTATCCACTTCATAGGGTGGAGGTACGAGTCTCATTCTGACTAGCCTGCACAAGGTTATGATCTGCTATGCCCTCAAGTTTGGGTTTGATTCTAGCAATAATGAATCCGAATACAAGGCCCTTGTCACTCTTAAATTAGCCAAGGAGATTGATGCTAAGCATTTACATATCTTCTTGGACTCCATGCTCATAGTCCAGCAAGTCTAAGGCGAATACGAAGCCAAGGATAACACCATAGCTAGGTACCTTGAGAAGGTGAAGTGCCTTCTAGTTCAATTCCCTTTATGGGACATCATGAAGATCCCCCGACTTTAGAATTCAATAGTAGATTGCCTATCCAAGTTCGCAAGCTCGAGGTGAAGGATAGCAAAATCTTTATGGAATACTTGCTAGAAAAAAGCATAACTCTAAGCTCAACTAAAGTTTTGGAACTAACCACAACAACACTAGAGTCAAGCTAGATGGATCATATCCAGAGTTATTTGCACAGGGCACGCTCCCAAATGATAGAAAGGAAGCAAAGAGGCTCCGGTATTTCGCCACCAACTATACGTTGGTTGACGGCATCTTGTATCGTAGCGGAGTTAGCCTTTCGTTGCTCTAATGCTACTAAAAAGGTGAAGGGTTGTGCATCGTGGAAGAGCTGTACGCTAGAGTGTACAACAATCATATTTAGTCTTAAGCTCTTTATCTTCGGGTGCTACAACTTGGGTATTATCAGCCTAAGATGAGGTAGGATGTAAAAGCCTTAACCTAAAAGTTCCCGCAGTACGAGAAGCACGCGTCGCACAATCAAGTACCTAGCACCAGCCTCTAACCCCTAACTAGCCCATGGCTGTTTGCATAGTAGGGTATTAATATCATCAGTACCTTCCCAAAAGCTTTATGAGGACTACAGTTCATAATTGTTGCCACTAATTACTTCATGAAGTGGATGGAGGCAGAAGCGGTGGTAAGGATCACGAAGAGAAGTGCTAAATCTTTCATTAGAAACAATATTCTCTCCTAGTTCAAGTCCCTTGTGCCTTCATTATAGACAACAAGCGACAATTTGATAACCCCAAGTTCAAGGAGTTCTACGCCAAGCACCACATCACCCTGTACTTCACCTTAGTTGCTTAACTCCCAAACAAATAGACAGGTTGAGGCAACCAATCAGATTATCTTAGACAGCCTAAAGAAGTGCATTAACCAATCTTAGGGTGCTTGGGTCAATGAGTTGCCCAATATCTTATGGGGGTATAAGACCACCCATCGCACTTCTACAGGCGAGACCCCTTTTCTCCTAACATTTAAGTCGAAAGTAGTTCTCACCATCGAACTTAAGCTTCCTAATATTTGAACTCGAAGTTTCGATGTTGCCCTTAACAAGTTATTGTTGTAAGCTAGCATTGATACCATCCAGGAAATAAAAAACCTTACTGTGACTCAGGTAACCACATACCAACATCGAATTGCTAGGTACTACGATCAAAAGGTTAGACATAAAGAGTTCAAGGTCGGCGACCTAGTGTGCCAAAAGCTTAAAGTCATAAGTTTGCATGAAGGGTAAGATAAACTAGCCCCTAATTGGGAAGACCTTGTCAAAGTAAGGGAAAGCTTGGGGAATGGAGCATATAAATTAGAAAGATTGGATGGTGAGCTCATCCCACGCACATGGAATGCCAATAACCTTCAATGTTATTTTAATTAGCATATTCTAATGTATATCTTTGCAGAATAATGAAATGGAATGATTTACTTCATAATTAGTTGTTTCTCCCTCCCTCTCTTTCCTTTCTATTACCATCTTAGCCCTCGAAAGGGCATACGGATTGTTTATTGGGCAAGTCAGAACGCAACTGACCTGACCCCCTCAGGTAACCTCGATAAGGGGAAATATCCCTTACACATAAGAACTCCCATTTTCTAAGCAGGTTAGAACACCACCAACCTAACCCCCTTAAGTAATCTCGACAAGGGGAAACACCCCTTATATAGAGGAACTTCCATCTTTTGGGCATGTCGGAATGCTACCAACCTAAGCCCCTCAGGTAACCTTGACGAGGGGAACCATTCCTTACACAGAGGAACTCCCATCTTCCAAGCAAATCGGAACACTACCGACCTGACCCCCTCGAGTAACCTTGACAAGGGTAAAGTTCCCTTACATAGAGGAATTCCTATGCAAATATATTTCAAGGCAAAGAAAAAGTAGGTATATAAGAGGACATTTTTCATTCATTGATCATATAACTACACAGTAAAGGCCAGCATCCCAGCTTGGCATACACTTGTTTAAAAAACAAACAAACAAACAAACTATTACCTTAGATTGGCGGACTTTAGTAACTTACAAAAATCTAAAACCTCTATTTGCTCAAAGCACTAATTCAACGGTACCTCTTAAGGAGGTTGGCCTTGACTTGAAACGGAGGTTGAAGGTTATGAGGAAGGGGTAGTAGGAGGATCACCCAGAGGTTGATTGTACCGAGAAACTACTTCTTAGGCGACCTCTTACTGGGTTGTTGTGGAAAAATTAGATGTCGATGCGCCTTATACGACCTTAGCAGCAAAGGGTGCGCTTGGGACATTAATGGCTGCTTAAGCGACCTCCCTTTCACATGCTAGGGTTCCTTCTTCTCATTAAAGGTTGGAGAATCCAGGAAGTTGAGGAAGCTCAAGTCAAGGTTTAGATAGTAGGAGAGTACCTCCTTCTCTATATAGCGCAAAGTCTGTAGTCAGGTCTTCCAGCTTGTCTAACCACTCCTCAGTCTTCCGATAGCTGGCGGTGACCTTTTCAATGGTGGCATCGCTGAGGACCTCCTTACTTTCCATTTTGGAGATGATCCCCTCCATCTCCGAAATCTTCCCCTACAACTCTTGGACCTACTACTCTAACCCATCCTGCAAACCAGCCAACTCCAATAAAGTGGCTTTAGCACTTTCACACTCAGACGCCTTCATAGCCAACTCGGTTTACAGCCTCGTGACCAACGACTTCAGCTTGGCGTTCTCTTTCTCCACCTAGGCCTTAGCTTCCTTCTCCTGATCTAACCATTAAGAGAGTTGAGCCTTAGTCCTCCTCTTATCCTCTAGTTGAGCCTTTAGGTTGTCAACCTTCTATGCTGCCTTCTCGACCTTATCCCTCTCCTTTTTTATGTCCTTTAGCCATGCCTGAAACCCCGATATTTGCACAGAAGAGTGGTGTAAGCACCAATTAGCCTTAGAGAATTTTTCTAAATACTTATTTGTAGAAGACTCTACCTCTTATAGATGCTTCTCAACTTGACGCAACACCTCCCTAAAGCCCTTTACCTCTTTCTAGGTGGCGTCATACTTATTCAGTTGAAGCAGCACCTAGCCGTGGTACTGCAAATTGAAAAAAAAGGCTACCATTAACACAACGATAAGTAAGGCATGTTAATATAGGAGTAACAAAGACCTACTTACCACATAAGCGTGCTTGAGTGGCTCGTTATCTCCATGAGATTTCCCCTACCTTCCTTGGAGAGCCCCTTGAGAACAGCTTAATCGTTAAAGGTGTAAGATCCTACTGAAGCTTAGAAATTGAGTATCCAGTGCCACAACTTTAGATCGTTAGTACGGACCTCCCACTTTAGCCTTAAGAGCTTCCCCTTGGCCTTCTTCATTTCCATCTCAGGGGTTGCCCTCAAGAACTCTTCATCCCGAGAAGTGTATGGCGCTTCTTGGAATGAGTCTAGCCCGATACCCATCAACCTAAAGTTGTTTAAGACGACAAAAGATTCATCTCCCAAGTCGTCAACACTCTAATAGGGATGAGCTGTCGGCCACTTATTCCATTTCCCCTAACTTAAAAGCACCCTCTCCAAGGGCCTCTGTTTCTTGGCTCTAGGCCCTGGCTCTTCAGTCGTTTCAAGAGCCTTCCTCTTTTGGCTAACTACTTGAGGCAAGTAGCACCCTCAACCATTTCTTCTTCCTTTATCAGCGGAGGGGAAAGCATCTGAACATTAAGCCCTTCTAGGTCGGCACCTTCATCACCCACGAGAATTGGCTCAATGGAGGGGAGGAGGGCAGGGGTAGGCAAAGCTATGCCTAAAGGCTCTACATTAGCTCGTCCCAAATACCTATGGGAATCCCTTAAGGAATAGCCATCAGTTGTACCCTGTTGGTCTCTCCGGCCCGAACTTTGGCCATACTACTTTACCCTGCTGGTCCTGAATACCTATGGGAATCCCTTAAGGAATAGCCATCGATCGTACCTTGCTGGTCTCCCCAAGCCCGAGCTTTGGCCATACTACTTTACCCTTTGGTTAGTCTGCCCTAGCTCTTGCCTAACGATGGTTCATTAATACGTCCATAAAAGGATGAGGTACCCTTTCAGCCAAATTTTTGCTTGCAAGAAATTCAATTCAAAGTTAGAAAAGGAAAAGAAGACGAAACCAAAAGAAACTATTACTACCATTTATAAAACTCTGCCATGATTGGTATGGCTAAGGAGGTCCTCCCATCTTATAAACGCCGAACAAAGCACCTTAACATTAGCACAACAGACATAGGCATATAGAACAAACCTGTACCTTTAACCCATTTCTTTACCATAGTCTTCTTCATGCTAAGGAAGAGCTTAGAGATCGGATAATGGAAATACCTCTCTATGGTCTTCGCAGCATTTATTTCCTGGCCATGTCTTAGTGCCATGAAGACTAGGATCTCTTGGGCAACCTCTGTATCACTGGGACCAAGCCCCTTCTCAGCCTCGGTTCGGACGATCCTAGCCCACTACGTCTAAGTATACCTCCTCAAGCAACTTAACCACTTCGTACTCATCTTGCTAGCCCTTCACTAAATCCATAAGGCCGCAAAACAGCTTCTTTCTTGAGTGTGGCTAGAGGTATAGCTGCCCCCCGATGCTCTTCCACATGTAAAAAATGACTGAAGATCTTGAGAGTAGCCCATACCACCAGATACTTATATAGTGCCTAGAAAGTCTTCAACACCTTTGACCCATTAGGAGAGACCTATGATGGATTGTATCGATGGTAATTGAAGAATTCCTTTTCGAAGTGACTTGGAGGAAAGTGTTGCTCAAACTCCAGGCACTTCTCAAACACTACAAAGCACCTCCCTAACAATAGGGCCACTCGCTTGTACCTGCTTGACAACCTTATTTGCTACCTAGGGATCGATTTGATAACAAAGTTACTTATAATCCAACTAGGGGTAGATTCTTTACTCTTGCTCACTCTGTTGCTAGGCCCCTTGCTTGTCTCAGGAGTGTCGAATAAATCCTTTGGAGGGAGTAGGGGGGCGTATACATATACATCACTTGGGATGGCATTAATAATCCTAGCTTTATCCAGCGCCTCCACAGCCACCCCAGTAAGTTCGTCACATTACGGTACCAACAAGACCTTGCCTTCCCCTGTCTGAGGAGAGGTCACTCCTTGTAGATTCGAAGTTAGAGACATGTAACGATAAAGATGAGCCAGTCTCAACTCTGTTACTCAACATGGTTGTAATATGTAAAGAAGAAAGAAGCTTGAAAAACTTTTGAAGGAAGTCTAATGTAAACATAGAATTTACAATGGTAGAATAAAGAGATTACTAGAAAAATGGTCTCTTGTTGTAACCCTACTATTTATAGGCTAAGTATCTGGGAAGCCATATAAACAGTTATAGGGATCTGTATAAGTATGAATCTCTTGGAATGATGTACAATAGATATGTAGAAGGAGTTTAGATTGGATGATCATCTTTAAAAGGCAAAGCACATGTAGTTATATACCAATCTGCTACAACATAACACCTGTCATATCACATTAAATGCATAGAAAACGAGTTCGCAAGGGTCACAATTTGAAAAAGTTCCTTCGGCAAAAAGTTTCCTTAAGGCCCATTCAACTTCGACCTAGTCGACATGATAAAGACATGGTGCAATTGTGTTTACTCGGTCCATGATGAGTACTGTTCAGCTAAACTAGTTCATAGCCTTGAAACGCTTGCCTCGTAAGATACGAAGGTATCCTACTCTAACACCCCAATCAAGGCTTAGTCTTGCTTAGGTCTTCGGCACTTTGCTTTGGAATAATTACTAACTATCTTAGTCCATCCCACCTTCGACATTTTTAGCTTAGGTATCTACTACCTCGGACATCTCCACCTTGGCTAGCTTCTAGCTCAGACCTATACCTTTATTAGGTTAGCACCATAGAGCTAAGTTAACCCCCTTGAGTCAAATCTATCACATGCTTAAGCAGCTCATATATCCCTTCTCCTTGCCTTTGCCTTGGCAATGAGATTGCCGCGTGGGGAGGTGGTCTAATGGTGACAAGTGTTAACAAGACTCTTTAGATATGGGCCCTTTAGGCCCAACTAAATCTACCACATCTTGTCGATTAGGGCTTGCCTTGATAAGCCCAAGCCTTAGGCCTAGATTGATTAAGCCCAATAAACTCTACAATGACTAGAATGCACAAGATAAGAATCAAATAGAGTTAACAACTACTTTTGGAACAAGTAGGATATGTTAGACACTACAACCCTACTCGCCCATACTTGTAGGAGAAGATCTATCCCTATTAATTAACCTCTAATTGTCGGTGCCACTTCAATATAAATATTAATCCAATACCTAGTGATAAATCTCTCTGCACTTTGTGCGCTAAGTTTGCTTGCTATTCTAAAGTACTTTGTACTCTCTAAAGCCTCACTGCTAACATAAACATTCACGCTGGATACCCCTGGGCGTCCCTTTACGGTGTATTATTTTGCAGGCCTTCTACATACAGAGCCCTATAACTATTAGCAAATACTCATAGACGATGATTTTAATAATAACACGGCCTTATACATGGTTATATCCATTTGTTTGTATAAGTTTAAGTGAATTCGTAATTTAAATTCTCACAAATCTACCAAGCACAATAAGTAGTAACATGCAAGCCAGCATGGTTTCAAATATTCAATAGTAGCACAACTTAACATAGTACATTGGAAAACATGGGCATACGGCTTCCAGTATTAAATACACTTAACGTATCAATTCACAAGGCACATGGGCTCCACTTTGACATGGACGAGTTGCTTTTAGACTTGGATATGTGATAACTAGGCACGTGAACTTCATGGATGTTTAAACTCCAATAATAGACTTCACAAATTTGGTTAAGACGCATAGACCAAAGTTATCATGTGTAGGCTTCATCACATTTTCATCACAAGAAGCTAAGAGGAGTGCAATTAAACTATTTTGTATATGACAAAGAGCTTTTGGCCTTAATTTGAGCTTTTTGCATGTAGCAACATTATCTTCTGCCAAAAGAATTTGTCATATACACAGATCATGAGTTCTTGAGATATTTGTGGGGCTAATCCATGCTTTTCAAATGCCAAGCCCAATAGATTGAATTTTTAGAAGGATTTAACATTATCATTAAGTACAAGCAAGATAAGAATAATGTCAGTGCCTTATCAAGAAGAAATTTTCTTCTTATAGAGTTATAGACCAAATTATTAGAGTTTACAGGCATTAAAGAGCAATATTAGAATGACCCTCATT
Organism: Lumnitzera racemosa; assembly: GCA_024138005.1. Lineage (NCBI taxonomy): Eukaryota > Viridiplantae > Streptophyta > Magnoliopsida > Myrtales > Combretaceae > Lumnitzera > Lumnitzera racemosa. The sequence continues at coordinate 11,782,701 of JAMXBC010000008.1, read as the reverse complement.
TTGGCCCCATATACATGCATTGTGGAGAAGGAAGAGTAGTATATGAGTATCACATTAATGATGGTTATTTGTTTTGAAGTAGCAAGTTATGTATGTTGACCTATTCAAAGAGAGAGCTACAGGTGAGAGAAGTACACAATGGAGGACTCTTTATGATAAGAAACAGGCTACCAAACCACTAGCCTATAGCTAAGCCCAAGGACTAGAGAGATTGGCAAAATAAATCCCCCTATTCTAGCCTACTCATGCGGAGGTCGAGTATCTCCTTACCGACCCATTCTACTTACTAAGCTGAATGATTGCCTATTTTCTACAAGTTATATGTCGAGAAGCAGAAGGTCGAGATAACAGCTAATCTTCATTCTCACGTACACTTAGCCAATTACTTACTCGGCATCACCCTTGCTAAGATGACGAGAGAAAGTTCGAGCTCACTAAGCCACCCCTGCTCTGATAAGAAAGTTGTCCATACTTTTTGTCCATATCTTCCAACAGCATCACCAATACAATATCGCCACATGTATAGAATCATGTGTAGAATCTATTACACTAATGATTGCTTTCCTTATATATTCATTTTTACCCTTTTATATCTTATACATTACTTTCGTGGGAAATATCCTTTATCTTTTCCCTTTTGGGCAAGTTGCCCTAACTTATGGTTATAAATACCCGTTGTACTTGTAGCTGAAAACATCAAAATTCAGATTACCATTAATATACTTTATATTTTCTTCTTTACGTAAATACTGTTTGTTTACTTTCAGCATCACTCTTATCCTAACCCTTGAGCAAGGCTAAATGGCAAGTAACCTCACTAGACCGATTCGTGCATCATATCAAATTGTACTGTGAGTTCTCATAAGTTCCATTGGTGCATCATATCCTTTAGAGCTATTCGCGGGTTTTTGCTTACCCCTTTCATTCGCAATTGCCCTTTCATATATACCCCATCACTTTCTTTCGAGCTTTCTATAAGCTCAAACCCATCCAGCGAGAGGCCTTATTTGTTCTTGGTTACAGTTCACAATATCTTGGTATAAGAGTAGATGTTTTGTTTAAACTATAGTTGTTTTGAAGTTCTGTTTATACTTTGTTTTTCGTGTATGAAACAGAGTAAGTTATTGTGTTCATCTTAATTGCTGTGTTTACTAGTTGTTGATTTTCTATTTTGTGAAAGTGTTTATTTGAACTTTGAATTAGTGAAGAAAATGACGAATCTAAGTGTAAATGTTAGTATTGGAGATGACAATAGTAAAGTTGTTTATCATGGACGACAATCTTAGGGAATACCAAGAAGAACTGACGAGAGACTTGATAATATGTCTAACCTCTTGGTAGATTTGACTTAAGTTGTTTATGCATTGGCTTATCGACCAACTAAAGCTACTCAAAATACCCTACAAGCTGCTCAACCTGTTAGAGGTCAAAACCTAGCTCGACCAGTTCAAGGTAGAAGAGTAAGCGGACGAGTAAAACAAAGGATAAACCTGAGAGAGCTTGATGAAGAGGATGAGGAAGAGGAAGAGTATTTTGAAGAAGAGTGCGTATGAGTCCTTAAAGCATTTGACCATGTGAAGCTTCAGATTCCGAGCTTCAATGGATTTGGAAATGCTAATGAATATTTAGAGTGAGAAGAGAAGGTGGAGCATGTTTTTTATTATTATCAATACAAGGATTATGAGAAAGTGAGAACTGTTGTGTTGAGTCCTTGGAATATGACGCCATATGGTAGAAGAATTTCCAAGCCATGAGGAGATGAAAGGGCTACCAAGAGATTAATACTTGGCATAAGATGAAGAGAATACTCAGAAACAAATCCGTATTGAAAACTTATCTTCAAGATGCTTTCACTCGGCTTCAGGAGCTGATATAAGGAGGATGAATTGTTGACAAATATGTTCAAGAATTTCAAATGCTTATGATCCATTGTGAAGTAAAGGAACCACTAGCTCAAACAGTCTCAAGATTCATTACTAAGTTGAGAGGAGACATTTGAGACATCGTAGAGCTCCAATGATTTGTCACAATGGATGAAGTTACTAGAATAACCTAACAAGTAAAAAGGCAAAGGAGGAGTCGAGTATTCACAAGGATGTCGACTAGCCAACCTGGACAAGTAAGTCATTAAGCTTAGTCGAGTTGAAAGATGGATGTCCAAGCCAATCAGAAAGGCCAACATAATGGTGAAGTGCCAACTCGAACTTACGAGAAGGGGTAAGGGTCTGGTAAGAAGATGAGCCAGATCGAGTGCTTCAATTGCTAAGGGTTCGGGCATATGGTTGCTCAGTACTCGAACTGTAGGACAATGATTATCAAGGGAGACGTCCCGAAGCTAGAAGTAGACAGTATAGATGAGGAACACAAGGAGGAAGAGGTCCCTACTGAGAAATAATTGATTGAGGAAGGCTTGTTTATTGAGGACTTAGACCAGTTACTCATGGATGCCTGACACACTATAAACCTGGAACCCTCATGAGAGGAGGAGCAGAGAGAGAAATTGTTTCATACCACCTGTAAGGTGAATGATCAAGTGTGCACCCTCATCGTGGATAGTAGAAACTGCACCAATGTGGCATCATCCAATCTTATTTCAAAATTGAAGTTACCGACTGTTGCACATCCGAGGCTGTCCAAATTGCCCTAGTTAAGTGAGAAAGGAGCATTACATGTCACTTGGCAAACACTATTATAGATTACTATAGGGAATTACTCAAACCAAATTCTCTACGATGTACTTCCCATATGTGCTTTCTATGTGTTATTAGGTAGATCGTAGTTGTTTGATAGGAGTTATCCAAAACGGCTGTAAGAACATGTACATGTTCCAGAAAGATGACCAGAAGATCACATTAAATTTGATGCCATTGAAAGAAGTTAACAAACTGAATGCAAAACTTGCTCGTGGATCAAAGAAAGCTCTGGTGACGAGTAGAGCCAAGCTTTGAGAGGCCATCAACACTAACGAGCCAACCCATATGTTGGTTAGGTACCTACTAGAGATGAGGGAGTGAGATAAACTATCCCAGGAAATTGAAGAGTTGCTAGATGAATATGTCGATCTGTTCCCATAATAGTTACTTGAGGGACTACCCCTAATTTGAGGTATAGAGCACTACTTTAGCTTAGTATCTAGCGTCATGCTACCAAATAAGCTAACTTATCGAATGAATATCGAGCAAGCTTCTGAGTTCCAATATCAAGTCAATGAATTGCTAAAGAGAGGTTACGTTAGGGAGAGTCTCAACCCTTGTGCTCTACTGGCACTTCTTGTGCCAAAAAAGGATAAGAACCCGTGGATGTGTGTAGATGGCCAAGCTATGAACAAGATCACAATCAAATATAGGTATCCCATTCCTAGACTAGAGGACATACTGGATGAACTGAGTGGAGCCATGATCTTCAAAAAGATTAATCTAAAGTCTGGCTATCACCAAATTCGAATGAGGTCGGGTAATGAGTGGAAAACTGCATTTAAAACTTGACATGGACTTTTTGAATGGATAGTCATGCCATTTGGCTTATCGAATCCCTTGAGCACTTTCATGAGGCTGATGAACTATGTGCTAAGACATCTAATAGGAAAGTATGTCATGGTGTACTTTGACAACATCCTAGTTTACAATACTAACATATCAAGTCACTACGAGCATCTTCAAGCCGTATTAAATATCCTCCGTACCGAGAAATTAATCAACAATGTCAAAAAGTGTTGCTTTTGCTAGAAGGAAGTGATATTCTTGGGCTATGTAGTTAGTAAAAGAGGCTTATCTGTGGATGACAAGAAAATCCAAGCGATTGTAGAGTGGCCAACTCCTGCTACTTATGCTGACGTAAGAAGTTTCCATAAACTGGCTTCATTCTATAGACGATTCATCCAAAATTTCAGCACCCTCATCGAGCTACTTATTAAGCTTTTAAAGAAAAACATCAACTTTCGATGAGGAGAAAAGGAGGAAATGAGCTTTGTCGAGATAAAAAAAAAGCTTGACCTCCACCCTGATGTTGGTTCTACTTGACTTCGAGAAAATATTTAAGCTGAAATATGATGCATTAGGCATTGGAATAGGCGTTGCCATAATGGAAGAAGGTTGACCAATTGCCTTCTATAGTGAAAAGCTCAAAGGGCCACTGTTAAATTACTCCATATATGACAAGGAGCTCTTGGCATTGATCTGAGCACTATAAGTATGGCAACACTATTTACTGCCGAAAGAATTTGTCATACATATTGACCATGAATTGCTAAGGTACCTCCGAAGTCAAATGAAGTTAGCAAAGCGGTAGGCGAAATGGGTTGAATTCCTTGAAGGATTCAATTTTGTGATTAAATATAAGTAGAGAAAGAAGAGTAACGTAGTTGCAGATGCTCTTTCGAGGAGACATTCGCTTTTAATAGAATTATAGACTAGACTGTTTAGGTTTGCAAGTATCAAAAAGCAGTATTCTAAGGATCCATACTTTAGACCTATAATCATGCAATGCTTTTATCAATGGATAGTGGTTACTTATTTCAAGGTGGAAAATTATGCGTACCAACCTATTTACTGTGAGAACTATTGATCAAGGAAGCCCACATTGATGGACTTTTGGACATTTGGGAGAAAGAAGGACTTATGAACTATTGAATGGTCAGTTCTTCTAGTCGAGGATGAGGAGAGATGTGCACTGAGTTATCAATAGCTGTACCGTATACAAGAGGGCTAAGTGCCAAGCTGAGCAAGGAAAAGCAATGCTTTTACCGATTCTGACGAAATTGTAGATTGAATTGAGCATGGACTTTGTTCTCAAACTACCACGAACTACCTAAGGTAAAGATTCTATAATAGTCGTCGTAGATCAATTTAGCAAAATGGCATACTTCGTGCCCTACTAAAAAACTAACGATGCTTTGGCTATTACTTTTTTTTTTATTATTACAAGAGATTGTGTAGTTACATAGCATACTAAGAAGTGTAGTCTCCAACAGGGATCCAAAGTTCTTGAGCCATTTTTTAAGGACCTTATGGCATCGGATGGGGACCAAACTATTATTTAGTACTTCCTATCACCTCCAAATTGACGACCAAACGAAGTTAGTTAATCGCACTTTAGGATCACTACTCTGAGCTGCAGTGGGAAAGAACTTCACTAATTGGGACATCTACTTGTCAATGATCGAATGTGCTTACAATCGTATAGTACATGATACCACTAAGCAGATACCATTCGAAGTGGTCTGTGGTTTTAATCCCAAGTTACCCCTTAATCACACCCCTATAATTGTACCTGCGCAAGAAGACCCTGATGCAAGAGCACGAGTATAATCCTTCCAGCACATCTATGATAAAGTCACTTGGCACATGGACCAAGCTGCTAAAAGAATGCAAGAGAAAACTAAGGGTAGGATGGCTAAACAATTCTAACTAGGAGACTTGGTATGGCTGCACCTTAGCAAGGAATGGTTCTTGAACAAAAGGATGAACAAATTATTTGCAAGAGTTGAAGGACTTTTCAGAATCCTTCAGAAGATTAATGATGATGCCTATAAATTGGAGTTACCTAAGGACTATGGGGTTTCAAATGCCTTCAACGTTGCCGACCTCAGTCTGTATCACCTTGACAGAGAGTTGAACGAAGACCATTCGAATTTGATTCCAAATCCAAAACAACCCGAAGAGAATGATGAAAATCAAGCTATCGGACCACTAACTTCTAGCTGAGCCTAAGGACTAGAGGGACTGGCAAGACGAATCTTCCTATTCCAACCGACTCATGTAAAAGCCGAGTATCTCTTTGCCAACCCATTTTGCTTGCCAAGCTAAATGACTGCCTATTTCTTGCAGGTTATGCACCGATAAGTAAAAGGCTGAGATAACAGCCAATCTTCATTCTCACGCATGCTTGGCCAATTACTTACTGGATAATACCTTTTTTGAGATGACAAGAGAGAGTTTGAGTTAACTAAGCCACCTTTACTCGGACAAGCAAGCTATCCATACTTTTTATCCACATCTTCCAATGGCATCACCAATACAGCATCACTAAGTGTACATAATCATGTATAGAATCTATTGTACCAATGACTGTTTTCCTTATATATTCATTTTTACCTTTTTGTATCTTATACATTATTTCCATAGAAAATGCCCTTTTGTATTTGCCCTTTTGTATTTTTCCTTTTGGATAAGTTGCCCTAACTTATGGGTATAAATATCCCTTGTATTTATATTTGAAAATATCATAATTCATATTACCATTAATATACTTTGCATTTTCTTCCTTGTGTAAACACCATTTGTTTACTCTTGACAGCACTCTTATCCTAACCCTTGAGTAAGGCTAGGTGGCAAGTAACCTCACCGGACCGATTTGTGCGTCATATCAAATTGTATCTTGAGTCCTCAAAAGTTTCATTGGTACATCGTATCCTATGGAGCTATTCGTGGTTTTTTACTTACCCCTTTCATTCGCATTTTCCCTTTCATACATACCCCATCACTTTCTATCGAGCTTTTTGCAAGCTCGAACCCATTTAGCGACCAATCTTGTCTGTTCTTAGTCACGATTCACAACACTCTAAACACTTGGGAGACCGAAGATCATATGAGGTGTTGAATGATAGATTCTTTTGGTCTAAAGTGAAGTGTGACGTGCATCGTATGATTAAGAGATACGCCATCTGTAAGAAAGCAAAGAGTCAAGTAAAGTAAGGGAAAGCAATGCCTCTACCTATTTCGACTAAACCATGAGTTGACCTGAGTATGGACTTTGTCCGCTGATTACCCCAAACTACCCCAAACAAAGATTCTGTCATGGTTATTATGAATCGGTTTAGCAAAATAACACATTTTATGCCTTATACTAAAACTAACGATGCTTCGGTTATTGTTTCTTTGTTTTTTGTAGGATGCAGTTCGCTTATACAGAGTATCGGGGAGTATGGTGTCGAACTAATACCCATAATTTCTAAGCCATTTTCGAAGAACCCTCTAGCATCGAATAGGAACCAAACTGCTACTCAACACCTTACCATCCTTAAACCAATTGCCAAATTAAGTTAGTCAACTATACTCTAGGTTCACTACTCCAATTCAAGAGGGAAGAACATAACTAACTACAATGTCTGCTTGCTCGTAGTCAAATATGCTTATCATAGGATAGTACACGCCACCACTAAGCATGCCTCATTTGAAGCCATCTATGGTTTTAACCTCGAACTACCCCTTAATCACAACTTGATGCCACCCATTGGCTTAGAAGATCCAGAAGCAAGAACTTGAGCCTAGTCCATCCAGAAGATCTATCAACAAGTCACCTAACAGATTGATTAAGCCACCAAAAAACTAAAGGAGAAAGGCAAGGCTAGGAAGACTAAGCAGTTTCAATTTAGAGATCAAGTATGGTTGCACTTGAGTAAGGAAAGATTCCTTTATAGGAGGAAGAACAAACTATTTGCTCGAGCAAAAAGACTGTTTAGGATACTTGAAAAGATCAATGACAATGCATACCAACTTGAGCTTCTAGAAGACTTTGAAGTATCAGACATGTCTAATGTTGCTAACCCCAACCCTTACCAACCCAAGGGAAACTTAGATAAGGACTAGCCAGATTTGATCCCAAATCCCAATCAGCTCGACAGGTATCATAGGAATTAAACCACTAGACCCTTGACTCGCACCTAAACCCAAGCCCGAGGGTTAGAAAGCATGGCTAAGAGAATTCTTCCCTTAAGACCCATCACCAAAGAGTCTGAGCTACTACAATTTACTGATCTGATGCCTTAGCCGAGCTAAACCATCTCATACCCATCATTTGTCTCCAACTACCAACCTGAATTTCACTTGAACATTAGCTTGGCTCATCCAACCATCAGCTTAATTGACTTTAATCCAATCCATACTAAAAGTATCAAAGGTGAATTCACCTTGAAAGAATTATCTACTTAGTTCAGTATAGCTGACCTATTACCCTTGTTCGGTACCTTAGCTCGATAGAAACTAAACTAATCATGCAAAATTGTCTTTTCTACCAGAAAGCCATCACCTACAATGAGCCACGTATTTAAGCAACCATGTGATAGAATCCTCCATACAAGATGCTAATTTTGTTGTATTTTCAATTTTACCCTTATTATTCCCTATACATTACTTTTTTTAGATAACAACCTTTTAGTCTTTTCCATTTTTGGGTAAGTTGTCCTAATTTTTCACATATAAATATCTACTGCACATATAGCCGCAATGATCACATTATCATCATCAATATACCGAATATACTTCTTTGTGAGTGTTGCTGCCATTAGCTTGTTTAGTTACTTCACTCTTATCCAAACCCTTCAAGAAGGTTAGGTAGTAAAAAATCTCACTGGACCACCTTATGTATCATATTAAGTTATGCTATGACTCTTCAGAAGTTCTATTGGTGCATTGTATTCTATAAAGCTGTTCATGGGTTTGGTTATGTTTTACTTTTCCTATTATTTTCACACTTTTCCATCACCTTTTTAAGCTTTTTATAAGCTTGGAATCAACCCTAAGTACAGCATTGTCGGTGCTTGGCCCCAATCTATGTCCATTGTGTGCAAGCTTTATAGTTTCTCTACAAAGTATATCTTTAAACAATGGCTTTCCTTTACCTTGGAGATTTTAATAGCTTGGATATAGGGAGTGAGCTCTTCATCCATAGCCTCCTTTATAAATGGGCTTCACCAAATCCTTATCATCATTTCCTTAGGGATATTCATCTTGTGAAAAAGGATACACTTTTTTTCTTGTTTAAGCTCTTACTTAGATAATACCCTTAAGCTACTGCCTCTCTTCATTGCATGGGAGGTAATTGCCACCATCATTGATGGGGGAGCTACCCTCTCCACCACCTCTCCATACGCATCACTTTATGTCAACTCAGAGTCAGTAACTTTAAAAGAACCATAAGACTTTAAGCATTCACCTAGATTCACCATCTCTTGAACTTGAAAGAAGGAAATTGAATTTGTTGAAAACCAAAAGGAAGTCAAAGACTGGATCAAAGAATTCATGAAGGATCAAGTAAATTGGAGAAAATGGTTTGCAAAAAAAGGTGCAAAAATGAAGTAGAATGACCCTTTTATAGCCACAACCTCAAAGAGCAAGAATCGATAGTGATGTTAGAAGTTCATAGGACGCGATGTACCTAACCTTCAAATCGTGCTACATACCCTTAATTTAGCATGGATGGTCATGATTTCTTAAACATGACACATGTGCACAGAAGCTGATCAATTGTAACTTGATACTTGTCCTTCACATTTAATGTAAGAAAATAATTGCGCCTAAAGTTTGAAATTCGAACAAATTAACTTTGGGAAGCTACTAACACTGGGGTTGGATATATCGTGTGATCCTAGGATCTCTGCCCTGTAGAAGGTCAACAAAGCTCAAGAACAAAACCTCAACACTACTAATGTTGAATTTGTATCATAAAAAGTGGGTACTAATAGCCCACATATTGAGGCACCTAGGTTGGCTAACACCCAAAGCTTGGGAAAGCACAAGATATTTTTGAAGCAACTCTATAGTGAACATCGAAAAGTCCATCTAACCCTAAGACATGATTAAGCCTAGCTTGGAAAATACCTTAACAGCCTGTCTTTGTGCTAAATCTTGATCTCGATATTTTTTTAATGAGACTTTTTTCTCTTTTTTTTTCTTTTTTTTTTTTGGAGAGGTAGGGAGAGGCGAGAGGAAGTATTGAAGAGTGGATTTGGATCGTAGGCTACTAAGGCCCCATTTCTTATCAATCGGGATCAAAGGCCAATCTATCTTGGCCATGTTCTACTCCAAGGACCTTGTTTCCTTAACATCAATCTTGACTTGTGGCAACCATGCCCAAGAACATCAAATATTGGAGGTCCACTTACAAAACTCATATGGGAACTCTATAAAAACCCTGGCTCACAGGAAATATCAATATATCATGGGAATTACCAATACACCACATTACTTCTAAAAATCTCAAACCATATGTAAATAAAAAGATATATTATTATATTTGGATAAAACTTGAACATATTTGAATCTCCTCTGCAAATTCTGTAAATAAAGATTCAACCTTACGGGCAAGACACTTTATATACGTGTACTCAAGTTCCCTTACTTTCTTTTTTTATAATCCTACAGCATATAGAAAATTGAAATGATCATATCAAATAACCTCCAATAGTCAGTCATGATGCTTTGTTTTGCAAACACCGGTTTACTTCAAGGCCGATAGTAAGAGTCTCCAACAGCGAAATTTCCACGACTAGCAAGTACTACCGCACATTAGCAGTTTGAAGGTTGATTCACAGCCGAATAATAATTTATTATCGATGTATTTGCAATTATTAAAAAGAAAATGAAACACTTCCTTTACGGAGGACTAAAAGCAGCAGGATTCCTGTCACGTGATAGTAGTGAGGTGTAGGTGGCATTTCTTGAGTCCGATATAAATATTTCAACGTCTGAAGTAGGTAGATCTGGAAAAGATTTCAATCTTATCCAGTGACGTGTTTTTAGATATATGTAATAAGCCCACTTGACCAAGTCAATGATTACTATTTCTTTGCTATTTTATCTAAATGAGTACCAACAAAGCACTAGCTTTTTTTTTTTTTAATATCCCTAAACATTACTAGATGATGAAAAAGGAACGGGTATTTTATTTTTATGTCGTCCCATGCACTTTTTGTAACTCTTAGCGTGGGTATGACTCTTGTCTTAAATTAAAAAAAAAAAAAGAAAATGGTCCAACCGATTCCTTTGTAAAATTTTTATACCAATCCTAATTGATTGTTTTTTCCTTTTAATTTTAATAAGAATTTGACTTTAATATTTCTCATTAAAGACGTCATCCAAATTTGATTAGGCATTTGATAAGTTTTCAACTCATAGATTGCACTTCCCAAATTGGTATTTTAATTTTATGAAACTGTCTTATTTTTTGATAGATGTCTTATCCATTTCTCGAAAAGTTATATATAATAATACTATAGTGTAGAAGAACAGTTTTGGTATTACACTTCTTCAAAATAAACTTTTGACTAATAAATTCTTTCAATTACTATTCATATTAAGATCATATCCCTTGTCTCACATTCGTATTGAAGGTTAATTAAAGATCAATAAATTTGTTTATATTATCTTATATATTGAGTTTTCCATTTTAGGTAAAAAGACTAAATTCGGTGTATATGAAAATTGAAAAGATTTCTAAGTCTTATGAATATTTTGATTCTTAAAATATATTAGATTTGATCTCTTTCACTTTAAATATATAAATAAATATATTGTGAGTGCATATATAGTATTTTCTTTATTCTATGACCGTATACAGTTAATTGAAGTTCATCAATGCAATCTCAGGAAAAGGAATGTCATCTATTCCAGACGTGAGAGTAAGTCTATCTCTATCAAATGGAAGACTTTGTTTGCACAAAATTTGTTCTTGTGTGGAAATTTTAAAATATTATAATAGACCAATGGCTTATGGTGAAAAACTCTCCCACCTGCAGAAGACGATGATTGCGGCAAATGAGAAAGATACAGTTAGAAGAAGAAAATAAATAGTTGTTGTAGGTATAACTAAGTTTTGTAGTAATAATGAACATTTAAACATCAGCCCCTTTAATAGTCCACTCGGGGGGCAAGAAATAAAACTTCATAAAAATAACATGTTGTCAAAATTAAAGTATTATTATTATTATTATTTTGCATGCGATATTTTATGACTTTTAGTTAAAAACAAAATACTTATGATAGTTGAATATAATGTTTTTAGTGATGAGTTCTAAGCAATGTTTCAGATTATAAAAATATGAATAAATAATTCAATGATCCCGCGTGGGTCGTGTAACTATTAGACTCCACGAGGTAGATATTTTATAACTTTTTTCATAGAGCTTTTGTTTTCAAATTTTTGCATACAAACAAGTTGAGAATATAAGATAAAATACCCTACCACACTCATTCTATTATTCGCTAGCGCTTCCATAAGTTGAGTTTTTAGAGGCTTATTGATAGAATATGCGTTTGTATCTGCATTTAACAGCCGGAAGCTATAATAGATCTAGTAAAACCAAATTGGTTTAGGGTTTTTTTTTTAATGGGTTTTCTAATTTTCATGGGTTTTAATCGTTTATGGTAGAAACAAAAATTAAAAAAGATATTGGCAATTTAGATTTATGGATATTATGTGCAATAAACCAAATTGAAGGGGGTTTACTTTTGGCAAAAAGAAAAGAACTAGGATTTTCTTAATTTCAATTGATATTATGCACAATTGAAATCAAATGGAATTTTAATTCAATTGGTTGATATTATGCACAACTAATTAAATTAAAAGGGTTTGGCGCTAGTCAATCCATATGACTCACAATTGATCATAATTCAATGAAAAGGCTTGTAGATCGGAAACTCTCATGAAGATCTTAATTCAATATTGAAAAACTTAATCTAGTAAAAAAAATATCATAGCAAAGTATTTATATGGACCCCAATAGCCTTAGGGGCATTGTAGGTATTAATCAAATAATATTAATAAAGCCTTCGAAAACACCTAATTCCAATTACTAACAAATAAGCACATAATTCTAAAGAAATAATATCCTAAAAGAGAATAAAATAAACAAATAAATATAAACCTTTAGGAATTCTTCCCATTTGACTAAAATAATTCTTCAAATTCATGCTTAAGGAACCGATTCCTATCATCTCCCCAAGCTTAAGAAGTTATATCCTTACATTTTGATCCTCTAAGGTTGAAAACCAACCTGAAAAGAAAAATATAAGGAATTGCAGCAGGTTAGTTGCATTTGAAATGTTATCAACAATTTATGTTCCTTTCACTTGCCATAAACCCTATCAATATGACTCATGTAAACCATATAGCGAGTGTTCGACTTTTGTAATTGCATAATGCTCTAATACTTGGATGATACAACATGGGTAAATTCTGCGTTTTACATTTTAAAGCGATAATAGATTGAATGAAACTAAATTGAATCTTTTAGGGGCTTTTTTTTATGGTTTTTCTAATTTTTATAGGTTTTTTATGGCATACGAAGAAGAATAGGAATTTAAAAAGATATGAATAATTTAGATGTATAAATATTATGCACTATAAACTAAATTGAATTTGTTAAATCTCAATTGATATAATGGATAATTAAAAATCAAATGGAATTTTAATTCTATTAATTGATATTCGCACAATCGATTAAATTAAAAGGTTTGAAACTAGTTAATCAGTATGATTTACGATTAATAAGATTTTAATGAAAAGGCTTGTAGGGAAGAATTTGTCACCAAGATCTTAATATGATAAGCAAAAACTCACTTTGATTAAAAAGTCTCATAGCAAAGTATTTTTGTGGATCTATCACATTATAGGTATTAATCAAACAATACAAATAAAATCCTAAATAAACCTAATTCTAACTTCTAAACAAATACATACATAGTGCTAATAATATCCTAAAATGAAATTAAACAAATAAATAAATATAAACCTTCAAGAAATTCTCTTAAGCTTTTAATTAAAATAATTCTTCAAGCTCATGTCTAGTGAATTGATCCCTATCACTTAGGATCGACTTGTTTAAAAACTCTTGTTATTGAATTTGAAAATTAGATAAAAGAGATTCTCAAACTTGACTAATTTAAATAAAAGGGATTTATTTTGAGCTTAGGCGTGGCTCTTACAAATCGAGTTCAAGCTTAAGTCAAGCCAAACTTAAAGTAAGTAGAGCTCGAGTATGTCGCAAGTGTCTTGATTTATTTTCATGCTTATGGCATGAGAAAAAGTTAGACATAGGAAGCAAAATAAATAAAATGAATAAATAGATTAATGAATACTAAATAACGATTATATTATATATTATCTCATTTTATATTATATATTTATATATATTAGTTTCTAGATTTTAATTATATATTAAATAATATATATGTATGTAAGATTTGTAATATATATATAAAGTTTACGAGCCTACTAAAGAGCTTAAACAAACTAGCTTACAAACCGAAATAGGAGCTCAAGCTTACTCCTTTAGATAAAAGATTTTTATTTTATGCTCTGCTGTAACTCTTTTCTAAATTGAGTATAAACTAAGCTAATCTTAAATAGCTTCAATAGTTCAGCTTGTTTGTAGCCTAACTTTAGGCTCTATAAGAAATGAATTTCATTGCATTGGAAAAACGATTACAAATCATATGATTGAAGCATTAAAAAATTGAAAAATCTTACAAGCAAAGATGAATTTTCATTTATAGGCTACATGTGTGAGAACCCTACTAAAAACATAATAACTCAACTGTCCAATCATTGATTTAGATTTTAAGTACTACATGACTAAAAAATTTATTGTATCGATATTTTGTAGAGATAATTTGTAGTATGTTTGGACTAACTCAAAGAAAAATAGATTCATACGTCTAATTTTAGTTTTATTAATTAATGATACCAAGTGGTAAGTTTGATTAAGGTATTTCTTATAAATGGTTTATATAAAGAAGTTTGAAAATAATTATACATATATACATGCATAAATTTAAAATGATAGAAATTAGAGTGCAAAAGGGATCAAAATTTAAGAATATCACTCTTACTAAAATTGCTTAAAGTGAACAAGGATAATTATTATAGTGCAAACACTAATAACTAGTGAGATTGATGGCTAAATGATAGTAATTAGTGAAGAGAGAGAGAGAGATGCAAAATGGGTATACGAAAGTAAAGGTAAAGTATGATCTAAAATATAGATTTTTTAAGTGTAATCTTAATATACTCATGAAACTTATTTATTAGACGTACTTAAGTATTGGTTTTGAATCTATATATACGATAATTGTGTTTCGAAAATGGTATGATTTTATTTTTTCAAAATTTGTTTTTAAACCTAATTATAATTGTATTATTATTGCATCGAGTTGACGGATCAAATGTAGAAGTGTATTCTTAAAACTTCCAACTTAATCAATGATAATCAAAATGTTTCTCTTCTATTCAATGTTAGCTTTATACGTTGACAAACCCTTTTAAATCCCTAACAAGGCTTGGCAAAAGAAAAAAAAAAAAAAAAAATCCCTAACAATGCATCATATCGAATATAAATATAATGCTAACAAAATGGTAAGAAATAAAATTAACAAACGCAAAATAATTAGAAATCCAATGATTGATCCCTACCTTATAAAATGTTGTTCCTATTCATTTGTTTTTCACCCTGTGGTGGACCACCCATTTTCGATCTCTTTACTCTCTCACCTCTTGGACTGACTATAAGAAAAAATCTTCAACTCCCATATTCTCTCTCTCTCTCTTTCCTCTTCTTGCTTCACTTGAATCACCCTCCCATAATCCAGGTCGAGTCAAATAATCCATAATCGCTCTGCTCAACTAGCTCCATAAACACATACCACCTCCATCAAATTGAAACAGCAATAAGGATGGATTTTCTTCACAAGCTATGGGATGAAACGGTTGCGGGTCCTACTCCTGATACGGGTCTGGGCAATCTCCGAAAATACGATTCATTTACAGGGTCAAGTCAGACCAAACCCATAGATATTATTCCCATGTGTGTCACTCGGATCATCACTATAATTAGAAACAAAACCAGTTCCGGTTTACCGGATCTTACTTTGGATCCGGTTCGGGGCTCTCCCGTCGGATGCTCCACACCTGGAACGCTTTTGTCTCGTAAGTTCAATTTTTACCCCCTTTTATTTTCATCCTTGGTTGATGCTAGTTGCCATGTTTAGTTTTGAATTAATTTTACAACCATCCCAACATATTATACGATCAGTCGAATAAAATTCAATCCCGCTACATTCTGCCTCATTATCATCAAACCAATAGAATATTTTATTGATGATCAAACTATGAAAATACATATATAGATTATCTAGCACATAACAATAGTAAGTATATCAATATTTATAATCGATGTTTTATCCTAATCGATCACCAACATATATCATGCGATTTGTAACAAATAGAGAAATACCCAATGCATAACTAAGAATTTTATTTAATCGAACACCTTGTTGGTCACATATCCTATTTTCATTTATATATTATTTTGATAAAAAACCGATAAGATGAAAATATAAAAAGTAAAAGAAAAAAAATATCTAGTTCAGTTTTCCCCTAACTTGTTGGAAACGTCGGATTTATTAAGTTTCATCAAATAGCAATATGGATGACGTGTCAGTAAATTTAATTTGATTTTTACTTTTTAATTAGCAGATCCGCTGACTGCAGGCATATGAGTTATATGAAACTCGAATAAAAGTATTCGGTTGTATCTATTTTTGAATAAAATTTCTGATAATCTTTCGACAAATGAGATATTTAAATTCATGTATGAAAAATTAAGCACATATTGAATCGGTTTTTTCTACGATTAAAAAAAAATTAAAAAATGTATATTACTTTATGTACTTCAACATAACTTTCCGAGATATTTTTTTAAATTCAGGGGCTTTTTAGTAAATGGATTTTTTTTTAACTAAAATCTTTTCGGTTGTTTTATTTGTCTAGTCCAGTGATTGTTGAATAATTTTTTAAATGGAGTTAAAATTTTTATGTAGTTTGCCTTACATATGGTTATATCTTTTATATTTTCTACACCATAAAGATATGAAAATCTGGATTCTGATAGAAGCACTGGAAGAATCTTTTTGGAGCCTTCAATATCAGTAAGTTATTGTTTCGCTCATGGATCATGAAAGAAGATCTCTGAGAGCTCATTTTCGGATCCTATAAGGAAACACTATAAGGATCTTGAAAGAAGATCTCTGACATTTTATATTTTGTTTTTCTTCTACTTTATTTATGCAGCTGAGACACCATCGGACGATTTCAACAAAATTTCCAAGAGAAAATCATCAAGCGAAAGCATGGAACGAGAGCAGCCTAGAATTCCCACTGTTTATGATTGGTAATTTTTCATTCATCCATAATCTTATCATTAATATGGAAATTTTAATAATTAAACAACCCAACACTCCTAAATTGTGATAAGTATTAATGATAATACCTAATTTTCATTTTCTTTTGATGGAATCCAAGTTTTTCTTATATAATTGTACGGAGAAAAAAAAAAAAGGAAAAACCGAACTATGCTAAACCAGCATAACTTGCTTGTGAATCAAATATCGCATTAAATATTTAACTTTCCCAACTAAGCGAACGAAAAATGCTGTAAATATATGTTATATGTGATAATATGTGATTGACAACAAAACAAATGGTGGGGACAATGATGGATCATTGCCGAGAAAATTTTGTCTAACCTTACCAACGTTGCTTTACCCTAAACAAATTGGCAAAAGTCTTTGTCCTTTGTTTAGGAGCGTTTGGAAAGATAACATCGAATCAACACATCTAGGTTTCATGCTTGAGAACGCAATATCCCTATCCTCTGATGTGTGTCTATCTGTAGTTTTTTCATGTAAATACTTTTCAAATGCATTATTGTCCTAATCCGGATTCTATCGTACGTTTTCTAATTACATATTATTGTATATAAATAATATATATAGTATGTATACTACTTTTTTTTTATTTTTCCAACTTATATAATGTCATACGATTAAATGAAACATGAATGAGAAAACATTTAAATAAAATAAAAAATAAAAAACTTTTTCCCTTACATAATATTTGACTAATTTTATCAAGTTTTTGCTTGATTTTCAGGATTGTAATCAGTGCATTGGATCGTTGAGGAAAATATGACGACTTTCTTTGAGAAATCGGCAATGTAAAACGCTCTTTTTTTTTTTTTTTTTTGGGTTCCCTCCTTAGTTCTGGATGTAGTATAGCTATGTTGCCATCTTCCAGTATTTTGTACTTTTACAAATCTTGTAAATATATGAACAACTTTTGTTTTATTTTGTTTTTACAAGGAGCGTTAACTCTAGAACTAACTTTGAGCATACTAACTACGGGGTTGATTATCGCAATGTATGTAACTCTAAGAAATCTCCATTCCCCATATGCCAGCTTCTTTAACCTTTCAGATGTCATGGTTACTCTTACTTGGTATGGTAGCTTTTAGGGATAATAGTATCCAAGATTAATCGTGTAGAAGATCCTATCCTCCATCCTACCTAAATTTGGAATTGAAATCTACTTGATATCTGTTGTCAATAGGAGTAAAAGTTTATAGATGAGAAAATAAGGGAGCTAGAGAGCTTAGAGTGGCAAAGTGCACAAGGGAGTTAAGATGTCTTAATGTTGAAGTGTTTGGACTGTTTATAGAGAGGGATTGCTAAAAATCTAGGAACATGTATAGCATGTTAACACATCTACTAAGTCTGGTAAGTGGAATTGTGGTAACTGTTGTATTCTAATAATATAGGAACTTTGTTATTGACCAAGTTTTGGAGCTTTATCCACTTGGTTCATGATCATTACGACAATCCTAGTGTGAAGTCGGATGCTAGATAGTGTTTAGTTCCTATCTGAAAGCTTTTTAAACAAGTCGGTCATTAGATAAGACAGATTGGTTAATTAAAAATACGTCGATCTTGGGTCTAAACAAGTTGACCTAAGGTCTAAAGAGGTCAATATGGGCTAAGGGACTTGTGTCCAAAATCTCCTATCAACAGTTATCCAACCCTCAACCCCCAAACAGGTCAGTCATTAGATAAGGTAGATTGGTTAATGGAAAACACGTTGGTCTTAGACCCAAACAAGTTGGCCTAAAGTATAAAGAGATTGTTATGAGTTAAGGAACTCGTATTCAAAATCTCCCATCAATAGTTATCCAACCCCCTCCCCTACCTTACCCTACTCTCCTGCCTATCCAGTCTCATTGCCTAACAAGGTAGAAAGGAGAAGTAGAAGTCAAATATGTTCCTCATGTGCATGGTTGAGCTGAACTTGGAAACTCGAGCTTTATTCCCCGTTGGTGAGGTGCTAGGTGCTAAAAGAGCAACGGAATATCCATGATGCTAACATTGGTAGAGTGATCGAACTAAGTTAGCAAAGGGCCGTCTAGGTGAGGATGGCGGTAGAGCTGTCATGTTAGGTTCAAGATCTCCCCTAGAATAGTTGTCTGTACATACCGAGCTGTTCAAACATTACCTAATGTAAGGTGATCATGAAGTGGGGATCGTAGGGGTCAAGTGCCAAGCTCATTAGACAAGATAGGGTATTGTCCTAAGAAAGTGTAGACCCTATCTATCAAAGGTGACACATGACTGTACCGAAGTCATGTCCCCGTCATGTCGAGTTACTTTTAGTCCTTCGGGCTAGATGGGGAGTTTCTTTTTTCAAGTTATCTATTGATGGGATGTCTTGTTGTGCGGAGGAGATGAGGAGTCATTTGCAATACTTGTCAAGGAAGCTAGACCTTTCAAATTATGAACTTTGGCATAGTTTCCCATAACGTAATTAATACGACTTGACAACTGTCACATTAGTAGAGCTATGTATGCAATTAAAACTATCTTGACCAGGAAATTGTAGTCATTAAATTCAAACAACTACTACGTGGAAAGATCTGGACAAGGGAGTTATCAAATTGAATTGGTTTCCAATAACCATAGGTTGTTTTTCCTAAGAAGCAAAGCCTATAAATACCATTGAGGTCAGCATCTAGTGATATGGAGGCATAAATGGAGATTGATGCCTTCATAGTCGAGGCATGGCAATTCGAACAACTCTAAGGACACCGTCTAGAAGTACTTTATTGAGCCAATCAATAAGTTATTCCTAGGGATGGAGAAGGCCATGCTAAAGAAATGGCGAGGAGGTATTGACTCTGCATCTTGTTATCTGTTTAGATCCTTCGTCGTATTAGTGCGAGCTTAAAGTGGGCCGTTATAGCTGTTATTGTTGTAGAAAAAGGTTTCTTACTTACCTATGCTTGATACAACCAAGCTGATTGGGATTTTTTTTTTTTTTTTTACCATTGTTATACTGATCAATATATGTCTTTTGTAGGTGAAAGATTATCTCACCTGAGTGGATTCAACCTCCTATAAAGGAAGAAGACTAGGGTGAAGCCCTGAAGGCAAACAACATTAGAAAAGGTCCATATTACTAAGCGAAAAACTACTGATGGGATTAGTTAGGGGGAAATGATAATTTTGGATGCCATCCCTCTACTACCCTCATTGTAAAGTCAATGACATCTGCTCCTTTGACCACTACTGTCTAACTACCGTTAACCACTCCACAAAAGGTACCAATATCCTCCTGTTCCACTGCTTCCAAGGTGATTCTCCCTATTACTAATGAAGGTCATGTTGATCTAAAGTGAAAGGCTATTGAGGAGCCCAAGGTGGTTAAGGAGATGTCAAAGGAGGCTTAAGAGGAGTCATCTATCCTACTAGATGTGGAACAGAGCAAAAGGGAGATTTGGAAGGTAAAGGTTATCGACCTTCCCAAGCACATCCTGCAAAGTATCCGATAAAATGGTTGATGCCTTACGGGCCGAGATAAAGCAATGTCTCCAAATGGGGGAGGTACTCGAGAATTTTAAAGTCATGTACACTTCTTGGAACACTCTACTCCCCAAGGATAATGAAGCCACAATCAGATGACTGTGGCATAAGTCATTGTGGTCAATGCAGAACATTTGTGTTGCGAATGGCCTCTCTTGTCAAGACTTGAGTTATCAAGCCATGCTGGGCTCCTACACCTCAGCAGATTGGACGGCCTTAGAGAAGGATTAGGAGAAGTTCCCCAATACTTCGAACTTTGTGAGATACTCGCATATCTTGGGATGACAGGTGAGCAACATATTGTAAGGCTTAGTGATTAGTGCTTTACATATGGAGATACTCTAACTGATGTCATTGTTATGTTTGCCGTATAATGGCCTTATGCTGAACTGGTTCAAGCACTTTGATATCAATGTTGAAAAGGTAAAAGGAATGAAAGTGGAGCTTGCAGTAAAGAAAGCTCATCACAAGGAAGCAGAATTTCAATGTTCTGGAAAATCTAATCAGTATAAGTCTTTATTGCAACAGGCTAAGGAGATGGAAGCTAAACTAGAGAGGCTTCATAAGGAGGAAGAAGAGGCTTTTAAGAAGGTAGTTGCTGAGGACATTGAGCTTCGAAGGCAATTGGAGGTAAAGTAGGAGTGGACGGCCAAGCTTGAGAAGGAGCTAGGCAAAAAAGAAGGGTTAGACTGAGTTCAACTCTTGCAACCAGGAGCTTAATGCTAAGATAACTAAGATGAAAGATGAGCATGCATTGGCTAAGTACTTATTAATGAGCCTGGCCAAGCAGAAGGGAGAATTGGAGAGAAAAATCAAGGGCTTAAGGAAGGAAGTTGGTGATATGAAGGAGTGTATCACTAGCTTAGAGATAGGGGAGGTCAGCACCTCATGGCAGAGGGGAAATTGAGGAAGAAATTCTAGAAGACTTCTTCCAAAGTGATGAACGACATGACAAACGCGAGGACATTGCAGTGGAGTCGAGCTAAAGTATTACAGATACAATATGGGAGTTCATCCAGGCTTGGATTTAAGCTTTTTGGACTTCTTAGATGGCTTCACCCATACAGATGAAAGAAAGGTTAAGCAAGTCGCGTAGGCCACTTCTCTGACATTCGACCCACCAGCAATAAAAGCCCCTGAGAACACACCTCCTCCTCCTTCTCAACGGTCTCCTTAATGCCTAGCCTTAATAGAAGGGTAAGATTCGTTTGTGTTGCTTGTTATGTCAGTCAGTGAACAACGTAGAACTGATCCTCCTCCTCCCTCTCCTAGAGCAACCCTTAAGCCAGCATCCATGGATTTACCCTTTGAGCTACAAATTGAAGCATTAGACTTTTCTAATATATCTGAGTTAACTGATTGGAAATGAAGAGCGTAGAACTTGTTAATTCTTTTTTCCTTTTTTTTTTTTTATTTGGTTCTTCTTCTTTTCTTCTTGTCTTCTAAAAATATAGAATGTATAAACTCATTCTCTACCCAGGCAGTATGCTAATATATTACTTTCATACCGTAAAAAGGAATGAAATGAAACATCTTTTACCCATCCTCCTACCTCTTGTTATTATCTTTATATTTTGTAATACTCAGTATAATATCTCATAAATCAGCAATTAAGATATAAATATCTAAGTATTAGGAAAACTCCTTGTCTTTATATGATTAGAGTCAATAGTTAATCTAGGTTATTTAGGAAAGGAAATCGATTATGTTAAAAACTTACGAGAAAGTTGATAACCCTAATTGAGAAATTTTCGTACGTTTGAAGATTCATAATATAATAAGAATATCAAGAATATAATCAAAATATTGGGACTTTACTCTATATAAGACCTTAAAGTCAAATTTAGGGTAATCATATATAAATTTAGGGCTTTCGAGAAAAGTTATTTGATTAAGCACAAATCTTACCACTAAGTTAGAAAAGTTGATTGAAATGATCTAGCAAAGTTACATTTCAAAAATAATGACCAAAAATCCAAATTTTAGCCTTAAAAGTGTCATTAATTATTATAATGCAAAACTGATCGAAACATCTAAAACTGTACTCGAAATATGATAAGGAAAATATTAAAATAAATTACTTAATAATTAATAAAAAATTTTAACCAACCTAAAACACTATGAATGAGGTCTTGGGATTTAGATTTCATGTTTTGGCAACCATAGATATTTAAGAAAAATTTAGAGAAATTTTAGAAAAATTTGATTAAAAAATAGGAAAAAATAGAGTCAGGATCAAATTAGGACAATTCCTCGACCATCCGATGATTTGATGTGGAAGCCCATTACTAACTAGCAAAGCCACCATCGACTAGGCTGGTCGACAACCCCTTTTTGGCCAATGGTAACTAGAATTTTAATGAACTCAAGTTTCTAGTTTCTACCTTGTCTTTCTTTATTTTTGAAAAAATTATTAAATTAATTAGTAAAAATGTGAAAAAATTAATTCCTAAGTTATTTTATATTTATTTTCATTTCGTAAATTTATTTTTACAAAATTTGGAATATTTAATGTATTTACTTAACAAATGTATTATTCATCCGAAATTTGAAATTTAAGATAAATACACTAAATGATGTAATTTATAGTTCAAAATTTTTGTGTAAGATACTTATGATATATATATATTATTTATATGTAGCTAATTTTTTATTTGAATATTTTTAATATTTATTGTATTTTTTGGCCTAAAAATGCTCGAAATTAGGCTAAAAATGTTAAATAAATAGGATTTATGAAATTAAATAGTGAAATTGACCTATATTAATTTCTAATGAAGTATAATGATGTTAAGATAGGTTGAAAATTATTTTGTGCAAAAAGAATCATATTTGGGTAATTAAGTGTAATTTAGGGGTAAAATTGTAATTACAAATATATAGGCGATCAATTGATAACAGGAAACTAAGTGATGACTGAATTCCATATATTTTTAGGAATCTATAAAAATTTTTGAGAAATTATTTGGTAACTTGAGCTATTTATTACGAATTTACGTAATAAAATAGTTTAAATAACGAACTAATACCCAATTATAGTAATAATAGATTAAAATATGATAAATAGTTGAATAAAAAACTATCCATATGTATATTTTTTAAATTTTATAAAATTATATATTTAAAATATTTAACGATATTTTGATGACTGGATATGTCATATGTGTATTAGGGTTAGATAATATCTATATTATAGAGTTATGTTGATAAATTATGTAAAATATAGTTTAATCATATAAAATACATCTAATACGATAATATTTATTTTAGATACGTATAACTATGTTAAAAATTCGAACTACTCATTAAAAGTTATCTTTAAAAATAGAACTCGTAATACATGCCGCTAAATCTATATAAACCTAATGATACTATTTTTACTAAAATCGGTTAATCTTAAGTAATATAACTTATATCTCTATAATATTACGAGAATTTACGTATCATTATAGCCCTACCGTAATTGAAATATGATTTAACAGATTAAAAGTACATTTCGATATGATCGAAACGATATATTATACGCAATAATATAATTACGTATATTATTAATAAGTAACAACTTGACCTATATAATAAAACTATATATTATTATTATAATATACTTTAGATAAAACTCTAATATTTTTGTAACTATTATGAAAACTAAATTTAGATTTTGTATATATAAGGCTTCCCAATGATCAGACCGTTGACAACACGAGTTTTCCGAAGGGAGCATCAAGACAAGTAAGTGGGATCAATGCTTTACATCATTTTGGGATGTTATTTCAGAATATTTGGAGACTTTGATATGTATTGGCTTGTGATTATAGTTAGCTATTTATGCGTATGCAACGTTTGTATTTGGGTTTTGATTTGTTATGATAAGAGTTGAGCTCCATGATATGGTTGTTCTGTGAATATTATCATACTTGAATTGTTAGAGCTTAGTTGATCACTTTAAAAAGATGAACTAATCCAAACTTAGCTTAATATCTAACCTGATATGCATCGCAAAACACTAGGGGTAAAAACTAAGATTCTTAGGCCAAATATAGACTCCCTTCGATGAGGATAGCTAAAATAGTCTCATCCCCACTCTTAGCCAAACTAAGTGACAAGAGAGAAGGTTGCAATAAGGTTGAGGGCTGTAATTCGAAAGTAGTTATGGGAGGAGGGTATTCTTCATTGTATAAGCCCCAATTTGGTTTTGATCCGTGAATGTGTGACTTCAATCTCCTCAACCAGGATTAGAGAGGGGACAATTTCTCTGATCTTACAACGGACCAGATAACATCGTGCAATGGCATTTGCTTGTATATACATTGCATTTAACCAACTTGATTGAAAACCCTGCTTGTGATGTGTTAAGTGCATACTCCTGTCTCTACCCTACTTACTGAGCAAGTTGTCACTCATTTCCTTATAGTTTGTTTTACAGGTTTCGAATAGATTATAAGTATCTAACCAACACCAGAACACTAGTAAAGTGGGACAGGAAGTGAGATGCAACAAGAAATGGTTAGTTATTGGCTTTACTATTACTTTTTATCTTATAAGGAAAACTATACAAGGCTCCTAAAAGGGCTTGGTAGTTTTCAATATTTTGGTCTGTATGGGAAATGATAGGTACCTATGAGATTTACTACTACCTTTTATAAGGTCAAATTATAAGTTTATTCTTATAAATTATTTCAAAGAATTACTACACAAGTTTATATCAAATGAGTATCGAATTAAACGCTTCAAAAGGGTAGAATCGAGTATGCTTAGTGTAAACTAGGTCCAAGATAGTAGCTATGAGGATAATTTCTATCTTAAGATGGCTTACACGGTGAGACTATTACGACTTTACCTTTTTGGGGCATGGCACTAGCCGTTGGTGGCCTAAGCAACTTTGATTGTGAAGAGTTTTGGCTACTCTTTGATAAGACTGTTCAACGGCAAATGGTTTAGGTCACTTAGGGGAGTTGAGCTAGTGGTGTTTCGACTAACATAGTAGGAGTTCTACATTTGTGTGAGGGAATGCTTCTTACTGCCGAGGTTACTTAAAGGGGTTAGGTAGGTAGTGTTTTGACTTGCCTATGCCTAAAAAGGTGAGGTGGTTAAGAGCTTTTATAAGGCTTGACCAATGTAAGTTCGCTCATCCATCGTCGATAGGGACTAAAAGACTAAAATAAAGATAAAACTTAAGTAAAAAGTGAAGAAAGAGTGATTGGGGAGTGAACTTTGTTTTATTAATAACTAATGAATACATGGATTATAAATACATAAGTTACTCAAAATATAGTCTAAGATTGTGAACGCTCCATGTTCGTAAGAGGAGCCCGTTGTCAAGCCTTTCAAGTCGGTACACCCCATTCCCTAAGATTTCCTTCACTCTGATTGGGTCTTCGTAATGGGGGGCTAATTTCCTTCGCCCTTCGTGAGAGCCTATAACTTATAGTCTCCTACAAACTAGGTCTTTGACCTTGAACTCCTGATGTCTGACCTTCTTATCACAATATCGAGCTGCCCCATGTTAGTAAGCAGCTATACGAGTTGTTATTAGGTCTTGTACCTCTTTTATCATGACTACGTTAGCCCGTAGGATGGACTCATTCACAAGCACACTGAAGGTCCGGGTTCTGATATTGGGGAGCTCTAATTCTATAAGTAGGAGGGACTTTAAGCTAAAAGATAGATGGAAAGGAGTTTTGCCTATCAAGTTTGGTGTGTAGTCAGGTACCCCTAGAGGATGTTTAGAAGCTTGTCTACTTATTTAACATATACTAGGTTTACCCTCTTCTTAATGCTCTTAAGGATAATCCAATTGGTCGCCTTAACTTGACCATTTGATTGTCGATATGTGACCGACATGAAGTGGGCATTAATATGGTGATTGTTTAGCACAAAGCTCCCTAAACTTTGGATTGTCAAAATGTCGTTTGTTATCCATTATGAGGGCATAGAGGACTCCAAATCTAGAGAGGATGTTGCAAATAAAAGAATCCATGTTATATCTAAAACTTGACTACAGCCTCGATATCGACCCATTTAGTAAAGCAGTCGATTGCTACAATTATAAACCACCACCTTCTTGATGTTTTTGGGAAGGTGCCCAAAATGTTGATGCCCCATTATGCAAAAAAACCATGAACTAATTAGTGGCTACAGGTTATAAGTAATGGCATATGTGACTGAGGCATACTTTTAGCACTACGAGCACTTTTGGGCTACTGCTTTTACATCTTGCCTCATCGTCAACCAGTAGTATTTGAGTCGAAGAGCTCAAATTTAAAGGACTTAGGACTAAATATGATTGTTATACATGTTGGCATGCAGCTTTTCTATGATACGTAGGCCCTCCTCAAGGTGAGGCACCTTAAGAGTAGGAGGCTAACCCTTCTTCGATAGAGGATGCCATCAACTAGGATATAGTTGGTGACGTGATATCTCGGCTTCTTAGCCTCCTTCTTGTCGGCCGGTATGGTGTCATGGTTTAGGTATTCCGTTATAGGAGCCATCCAACTTAGCTTAGTAGGGACCACATTGTACTATAGGCCTCGACTTTGTCTAAGTTGATACTCTTGTCTGATAGGTACTTAATATAAATCTTTCTATCCTTTACCTTAGGCTTCTATATCCTTATTAAGGCAAGTTTAGATAACTAATCAATGCTAAATTCTCTATTCGAGGAATCTTAGTGATATTCATGAATGGAACTCGACCAAAAGGGCCTTCACTTTCTGTAAATACCTTACCATGGACTTTACCTTAGCCTTATATTCACCCTAAGCTTGCTAGACAACGAGTATTAAGTTTTAGAATTACTCCAAATGTTCAACATCGATCTCTTTAACTAACTTAAGACTAGTGATTAAGGCCTCATATTCAAATTCGTTATTAGTTATGTTGAAATCGAAATTGAGGGCATAAAAGATTGTAGTCTTATGTAGCCCAATGAGTATTAATCCTGTACCTCCTCCTTTCGAGGTGGATGAGCTGTCAATATGGAGAATCCACACTGGCTTGTCCTCTCTTAGCGGTACTTCCTCCTCTCCTATGTATTCCACGATGAATTCGAGAAGGACTTATTCGTCGCTTGAATTAAATCCCATACATGCTAAGCTCTAGCACATATTTTGCTATCCGTCCAAATGCATCGAGCTTCTAGAGAACCTAATGGTTGGTTGGTCAATACTATGACCTGATGTGCTTGAAAGTATGGGCGAAGCTGCCTTGCTAAGATCATTACAACTAAGGTGAACTTCTCAATTTTAGAGTACCTGACCTTTAATCCTTTGAGAATATGGCTGATATAATATCCAAGCCTATGCTCCCTTCCTTCAACCTTCACTAGCATGGAAGGAAACACCTAATTGTTGATTACTAGGTAAAAGTACAAGTCTTCTCCTGGAACTGGCTTTGAAAAAATTGATGGATGCTCCAAAAAGTCTTGCAACTCCAAAAAGGTAGCCTAACATTATAAAGTCCATTCAAACCTTTTAAGGTTCTTTAGGATTTCAAAGAACTCTACACATCGGTCTATACTTAAGAAATGAATCTATTCAATACGGCTACCATGTCGGTGAGCTTTTGCACTTGCTTCATAATAGAAGGGGGCTTCATGTCCCACGTGGCACTAATCGTCTTTAAATTGGCTTCTATGCTACATTGGGTGACCATAAAGTCAAGAAATTTGCCAAAGGCTACCCCAAAGACTCTTTTTTGGGGATTAAGCTTCATGTCGTACTTCCTCATCCGTCAAAGGCCTCCCACAAATCCTTAATGTGGTTGTTGAACTACTTACTTTTGACAATCACGTCATCAACACACACTTCCATATTACGCCCAAACTGGGGCTTGAATAAGTTGGTCACCATCTGCTGGTATGTTGCCCCTGCATTTTTTAAGGTTGAAAAGCATTACAGTAGAACAAGAAGCACTGAAATCAATGATGAATGAGGTGTGGACTTTATCCTTCAAGTTCATCTTGATCTAGTTATAACTTGAGAAGGCATTCATGAAGCTCAATAATGCATGGCCGATATGGAGTTCACTAACTGGTTAATTCTAAGGAGGGGACAACAATCTTTTAGGTAAGCTTTACTAAGGTCATTGTAATCAATACACATTTACCACTTCTCGTTTTTCTTTTTTACCAACATAACATTTGCTATGTACGTCAAATATTTCTCTTTCTACACAAAGCCTACCTTTAGTAGCTTCTCTACTTCCTCTTCTATTATGACCTATCAAGCTAAGGCGAAGTGTCTCTTTTTTTTCTTAACAGGTTAGATATTCTCATCGATCTTGAGGCTATGAGTTGCCAAGTCGATTGATATGTTAGGCATATCTAACAAAGCCTAAGTAACCTAGTTAGCTTAAATGACAAAGCAAGACAATTGCTTCTTTTAGCTTGGGAGGTATTGAGATCCTGACCTTCATGATTTGATTAGGATTGTTGCCAATTTGTACCTTGTTGGTCTTCTCACTTGGCTCACCTCTATCAGCCAACTTCTCTTGGGGTCCAATCTCAGGCTCAAAGACATCGTCTCCTCTAGTAGCCTTCACATAAAGCTTCCTATAGAGCTTTTATCACATCGGCAAATTTCCATCCTAATTAGAGTAGGGAATTTGGCTTTAAGATGGAGAGACATCATGATAACCTTAAAGCTTGTTAAGCTTAGTTATCTTAGTATCGCATTATAGAAGGATAGATAGTTTACCACCACAAATTCCACAGGTTACCCGACAACACTATCATCATATGTTAGCTCTATGTCGAAGGTGATGATACCTTTAGGTCAAATAGTCCCCCTATTAAAGCTGATCAAGTCGTGGTAGTATGACTTCGTTTGTACAGGTGACTTTTTTCTCATCTTATCGTATGTGTGCTTGAAAAGAATGTTAGTAGAGCTATCAGTATCCACAATTATTTTTAGAACCTTAAATCACAAGATCCTTACTCCTATTATCAGGGCAATTCATTAGAGAATTGCACATAGTTCCATTTGATCAAGATGTGAATGCCTGTGATCTGCTCAATATAGTGATAGATTTCATGGCCAACGTCTAAGCAACACAGATATGCCAACATGAAAGGAGTTCCCTATTAAGCATTTTTTTCCTCTCATCTTTAGACACTTTGTTCTATTCCAACACTTATGTTCTAATGCATGGAACCCTCACAATTAATTGGGAGAAAGTGAGAAAGTGAGAAAGATGGAGGGATTATTATCCATTGAAAATCAATAGGAATTCTTTGGGGATGGATTGCCTTCTACTAAATGTTTTATCTTTCATTATTAACATCCAATCCCATGATAATCTTCACCAGAAAAGGAAACAGAGGTGCTACGCCTTTGCCTTTTTTCCATCATCGACATGACTTTTGATGGGGTATTAGCTCGGCTACTAGAGCTTGATTGACTCCCAAGGTAAGGTCCCTCAACTATAATGTTAATGACGCTGCTAGGGGTTTGGTTATTATGGTGGTCATGGTAGTCTTCTTCTTGGGCTTCCTCAGTTTGCTCTCTTTAAGGAGCCCATTCGCCATGGACATTAGCACCAATGATGTATTCTTTGAAGTAACCCTCTAGATCGCATCTTCCACAGCGCTCTTCAATTAAAATCATTCGTCTATGGTATAACCGTAGTCCTTGTGGAACTGAAAGTACTTATTAGAGTTCCTATGTTTAGGGTTACCCCTTATTTTTGTGGGCTTCTAGAGTAGACCCCTACCACAAATTTCCATGTAGACCTAGCCAAAAGACTGGTTAAGGGGTGTATGCTGTGAATACACTAGAATAGGTGGCAAATGCTTCCTAGCTTTGGGGTTACCTCCATTAGTGTGGCTAGGAACCTTACTGCCAAGGCAATCCCTAACATATCTTTTATCCTTTTGTTTTTTTCCTCTCAACTTCTATATATCGACTTTGCTTCTAGCACGTATGTTATCCTATTGGTCCATGTACTTCTAAGCCTTTTGCTAGATTCAATTAAGGTTTTGGGCTTGCTCTTTTAAACAAAACAAAAGAAGTCACCAAACAACCGAATGCCAAGTTAGACGGCATAAACAGCTAATGCTTCGTCCAACTAAAGGATCTCAATCATGGCATTATTGAACCACACTACGAATTAATGAAGAGTTTCCCCTTCCTTCTATTAGATTAGGTATAAGGATGCTGTGTCCTTAGGTAGGGGCTTACTAACCCAAAAGTGTAAGTTAAAACAATAAGCAACCTTGTCGAAGGATGAGATGGAGTTCTTAGGGAGGTAGTTGAAACACATTTCAATTGCCTTCCTTAAAATGCTTAGGAAGGCCTTGCACATGATAGCATCCCCATAACCATGGAGATTCATGAGAACGTGAAAATGAAGAATCTAGTCATTTAGGTCACCAACTCCGTCATATTAGGCCAGGGTAGACAATTTGGAATCAAAAGGAGCCTTGTTGTTGGTGACTTAGTCAGCACCCTCAATGGCTTTGCCCTCTTGCTTCTTGGACAGCCTTTTCACCATTTTACAGAGCTCATTCAAGTTGGTGTTATCAATTAGTTGGCATCCGTAGGCAATAAATTGGGTATCAACCCTATGAGAGTTAGCCACTTATTCATTGCCAACAAGAGGACGATCATAGGTAGCTACAAACCATGCCTGCTACAACTGGACAGCAAGGTATAGTTGAGGTACCTGATTCTCCTCTTAACAAGTGTGGCAATTCTAGTCACCTTAGGTATTTAAAGCATCTATGAGGGAAGGAACCCTACTTTGCCTTTCCAATTCGTCCAACTTAGCCTTTAGCTCTTTGTTTGAGCCTTTGCCTCAGTATTTTTTTTTTTTCAAGAACATCTTAAGGGTCTTCTCAAGTTTCTTTAGTTAGTGTTAGTCAACAGGGGGTTAGTCATCGACCAAGTTGGCAATCCTTAACATGATGAGCCAAATGAGAAAGGTTCATTGGGAAAGTAAAGTAAGGTAGTAGGGGGTCTAAATGAGAGTATGAGCTAGTTTTCCACAAACGGTACCAAATGACATCAATAGGATTCTACTGATAAAATTTGATGTGGTTAGGCCTTATGTAAACATGTTTATAGGCCTCCAAAAGAAAGCATAATGAAGGATACTTGGGTGTTATCTGATGTAGCTACTTCAATGCTTGAGTCAGCAAGAGTTTATAGTTGAGAAAGTAAGGGAGTTAGAGAGTTTAGAGGAAGCAAAGTGCAAAAGGGAGTCAAGATGCCTTAATATTAAAGTGGTAGGGGTATTTATAGAAAGGGACAACCGTAAATCTAGGAACATTTACATAACGTTAGTATGTGTACTAAATTTGGTAAGTGGGATTGTGGTAGCCATCGTGTTTCGATAATATAGGAGCTCTGTTGTTGGTCAAGTCTTAAAGCCTTATTCGCTTGGCTTATGACCATTACAATCATTCTGGTGTGAAGCCGAATGCTAGATGGTGTTTAATCCTTGTCTAAAAGCTCCTTAGGTAGGTTGTTCATTAAGCATAGGCCTAATGGACCCATTCCAAAATCTCTTATTAGCAATAACCTTTTGGACCATCCTAACTTATACATCACGGGACTTGCAACTATAATAAGGAGTGTCTTCATTTTTTTTCTTGAGATAAAGAATATTAGTGCATATTATTAGAAGAGGAAGAAAAAAAAAAAACTAAAGAAGAACTTTCCATTCACATGTTTTTAATGACAAGAGTAATAAGGTATTTATAGGATATAAGATAACTTTTGACTTTCTAGATACTTGAACTATAATTAATAACTTTTTCTCTAATTTTAAATTTTGTTCTTCCCTCTAAGACATGCTTTTAGCTTTTGAAACTTCTTTAAATTTCAGTTACTTGGTAGAAATATCTGTAACTTGATCTTGAGTCTTTATATAATTGAGCTCTACTTCTTTACTTAAATTGTACTCTCTAATAAAATGAAATATTGTATCTATATGCTTGCTTTGTTCATGAAAACTGGATTTTTAGCTAATATTTATGCATTGTAATTTTAGTAGCCTTTTCTTCTAGTGTAAAAAATCTCCTTTAATAATTTTCTTAGCCAAATAGTATGAAAAACATAAGAAATAGTTGCCACATATTTAGATTCACAAGTTAAAAAAGTGACAATAGGTTACTTCTTTGAACTCCATGAAATTGTGCAATCTCCTAAGAAAAATAAAAAACTAGTAGCACTTTTCCTAACATCAACATCTCCAGTGAAATTGCTATCACAAAATCCCACAAGCTTAAAATCATTAGAAGAAGAATAAAATAGCCCATAGTCCAGTATACCTTTCAGGTGGCAAAGAACCCTGTTTATGACTTTCATATGGGTAGAAGTAGGAGCTTCCATAAAATGATTCATTATCGCAACTACAAAAAGAATATCGAGTCTTATAAAAGTCAAATATCTCAAACTTCCCACAAGGCTTTTGAAACTAGTGGAATCTTCTTTCTCTCCATCAAATCTTGATAATTCTGCTTCAACTTCCATTGGTATGTTTACAGAATTACAATCAAGCATTTTAATGTTTCCCAACACCTTTCTCGCATGGTTTTCTTGAGAGACAAATACACCTTCCTCCATTCGCTTCATTTCTAGGCTCAAATAGTATGACATAAGCCCTGTGTAGTCATCTTAAACTCAAGTGACATAGCTTTCTTGAAATCTTCAAACAATTTTGAATTATTATCAGTGAATATAGAACCATCCACATAAAGACAAACAATTAAAATATATCAATTATGACTTTTAACATAAAGGGCATACTTACTAAGGTAACAAACAAACTCATTTTCTTGAAAATACTCGTCAATGTGACTATTCCATGCCCTTAGAGCTTGTTTCAATCCATATAAATCCTTCTTTAACCTTAAAACTTTATCTTAATTTCCTTTGACCACATTCTCAAATGGTTACTCTACATAAACTTCTTCCTCTAGATAGCCATTCAAAAAAGCGAACTTCACATCAAGTTGATAAAATCTCTACTTCATTTGAGCTGCAAAAGAGATGAGCAAATGAATAGTCTCCATGCAAACAAGAAGTTCAAAAGCCTCTTCATAAGCAACTCTATAGTTTTGTTTGTAACTTTTGGCAACAAGCCTTACTTTCTATCTCTTTACTTTTCCATTGGCATTCTTCTTTTTGTAAGCCCATTTCACTCCTTAGCTTCATGGCCTTTAGAAAGAGTTGCTAATTTCTATATGTTGTTCTTCTTTAATGCATCAATCTCCTCATTCATGGCTCATTTCCAACTTTGTCTTTCATGGCTTCATCAAAATTTAATAGCTCACTATCAATGATAAGACAAGACAATTCATTATCATCAAGAGTAACTTCTCTAGCCCTTTCATAAATTTCACCTATATCCTTCATTTTTGGAAGTCTTTCACTTAAACTTTCATCATTAGAAAAAGAAGCAAGTAAAGGAGGAGAAATATGTGAATTATGAGGACTAGATAAATTAAGAGAATCAAGCACCATGGTCTCTTTATCTTGATCTTCAAAGTATGAAAGAAAATCATAAACTTTATATTCTTAAGCTCCCATCTCCATGTTGCCTCTTCATCAAATTTAATGTGTTGACTCACTACTACTTTTCTATTGCTTGAGTTATAGGTTGTATAACTTATAACTCTTGAAATTTGAATCATAGCCAATAAAGACATGCTTGGAATTTCGATCATCTAAATTGGATCTCTCTTATTATGGCACATGAAAATATGCTATGCTCCAAAAAACATGCAAATGATTAATACTAGGTTTTCTTACACTCTATGCTTCTTGAGGGGATTAATCTTTGGCATTTCTTGTTAGCAAATGATTTGAAAGATAGACTACACAAGAAACAGCTTCGACCCAAAATTCCTTTGGCATACTTTTATCTTTCAACGTATATCTTGCCATGTTAAGAATGGTTCTATTTTTCCGCTCTGCTACTCCATTTTGTTGCGGCATTTCTAGGATCACTAAAGGACAAAGAATTCCATAGGTTTCACAAAAATCATTGAATTCTTCTAAAGTAAATTTTCTTTTCTCTCTTAGACGCTGAAACCTTGATTTTATGACCTCTTTCCTTTTGAATAAGTGTTTTGAAATTCTAAAAAGCAACAATAGCTTCTAATTTTTACTTTAAAAAATAAACCCAAGTTTGTATACTAAAAACATCAATAAAGAGCAAAAATTACTTACTTTAACCAAAGGAAGGCAGATTGATGGGTCCATATACATCCATATGAACAAGTTGAAGCGGCATGGTTATGTTTGAAGTTGTTTCTTTTGGGAAACTCCTCCGAGCATGTTTTCCAAGAAGACAAGCTTCACATAATTGATTAGAATGGTTAATTAAAGGCATGCTATTTACCATCTTCTTTTCTCTCATAGCCTTAAATGCTTCAAAATTCAAGAGGTCAAGTTTCATATGTCAATGCCATGCTTCATCTTGAACACAAACTTTCAAACATGTCACTTTAATTATCTTAATATTCAATTTTAATAATCTATTCTTTGACATAAGCATCTTAGTTATCAATTTAGCATGTTGATCTTTAAGCAAAAGAAATTTATTTTTTCAGATGAATTTTTTACCTTTTTCCAAGAAGTTATCCCAAAGTCAAAATTTTTCTTTTTAACTTGGGAACATAATAAATATCATGAATTAGCTTGTCTCCCATTTATGGCAAAGATTAGAATCATACCTCTTTCTTTAATTTGAATCCTTGATTTATCTCTAAAAGACACATTACCATTCACCTTTTCATTAAGCTCCATAGATTTTTCTTTATAGCTATACATGTGATTTCTTGCTTCATTATCCTAATGCTACGTATGATCAGTATCCTTATCTTCCTCCATTAGTGCCAATATCAAAGTTAACTCTTTGTTTTCTTGCTTTGCCTCGATAAAATTAGTTTTCTCTTCTACATTAGCACTACGACATTTCTAAGCAAAATGACCCGAACTATGACAATTGTAACACTCAATTTTAGATTTATCATGTCTCCTTTCCTTTGAGTTTTGATAGTAGTCATGTGCTCTTCCTCTTGCTCTTCCATGACCTTTAATGTTACATTTGGTATACAAGAATGGAATCAGAATAGAATCACAATTCCAGATCTAATTCCTTTTCCGATATTTGGATTCATCATAAGAAATTGGAATCACAATTCTAGCTTTAAGGTAGAATGTGATTCCAGCTTTAAGTGGATAGAATCTTGATTCCATTCCACCTTGTTTAATGGATAGTTATCTAAATAATCTTGAAACCAACCCTTATTAATCTATGATAATGTAACCTTATTTATTCTCATCCTTTAACCAAAAAAAAAAAAAAACACAACACTTTACAACAAGACACCATACTTAAGCTCTAGATATGAATATGATTTTATTTCAATTAATATATGATGTTAACTAATAAATTAGAGTGAAATTATCAATATGCTTCCCATTTGTCTCTAAGTTTTTAACTTGTTTTACAATTATTAAAATATTCTCTATTTAAACAAATATATAAATAAGCATACATATAGATATGTAAAACAAATATATATACAATTATTACATATATAACATAAACATGATGTTATACATGCCTATATGTATGTATATATCATATGTTACTAAGCCAAATACACGGTGCTATATATTTTATTTATATGTTATATTTACATATATGAATAAATGTAATATGTATAGAATATATAGATTACATATGTTACATATATAGATTTATAGACAATACATATAACTTATGTGCATAGAAAATTTATGTGTTATATATTTAAGTTTGTACATATGAAATGTTTTATATACGTATGCATAAAACATATATATATATATATATATATATATTACAAGTTATATTTATTATACATATATAACTAGTTTGTTATATGTTATTTATATATTTGTAACAAGAATAGAGGTTATATATACCTATTACATATATAATTATCAAAATCGTGATTCTACCCATACGATTATATAAATTTACGATTTTAGAAGAATCTTTCGAGTTAACTTGTGTATAAAATCCTTTCTATATGGTAACTTATATTTTTAATCGAGTTTACATGTAAACTCAGTAGAAAGTTATGTTTTTGACCAAGTTTACTAATTCGACATTGTAAAAACGTCATTTTTGCCGTTTTTATTTTAGTATTTTTATTGGGCCAGGAAAAAGAAAAAAGAGAAAAATAAATAAATAAATAAAACAAAAATTAAAATAATAAAAATAAAGTATCAAGTTATATTGAGTCAAATCAAGTTAAGTCAAGATGAGTCATTTGGGGTCGAATTGGATAATAGTGTACGTTCAATTTAATGAATTCTAAGTCATTAAAAGGATCAAGCTTTAGTACAATATTTTTTAGTCCAATCCAATATAAATTGGATTTTGTCTAATTTATATTAAGCCAAAATAGACTTAGGATTTATTAAGTGAGTTATTAGGATAAATTAATTGAGTCGGGCTTGAAAAATAGAAAGTCCAAAGTAAAATAAGTTTTTTAGAAACAAGGTTGAATCTTCAAAGAATCTAAATCATATCTTTCATATCTAAGTTTATTATCATATCTTTCGTATCTAAAATTGGTTAAGATTAAATTTATATCTAAAAGGATACAAAAGATTCGATTATGTGGCTTATAAATAGAAATTCAGCGGTGAAGTTTAACAAGGTTTTTACACAACCCAACACCCAATCTCCACTTACAAATACAATCAGCATCCAAACCCCATAAACACCATCTTTTACACATCCATGATCAGGCTACAATTCACATCCACATACTGATTTCACTTAGCCAGACATAAGCCTTACAGCACACATAATCCGCATACCATACATGCATCAAATACTCTCTCATAAGCCTATACGTTGACACTACTCCCTTGACACTATACCATACCGTCTGCATCTATCCACAATAGCACACTTCACAATCTTCCATAACCGCACTTGACATGCTGCCCCACAATCACACGACCTACACTCTACCTGTTGTACACATTGAGCACTATTGCACTCACTTTACACTACACTCTCCCTTATGCCTCACTTGATACACTAAAACACATACAAATGCACACATGGGCACTACTTGACTTCACGCTTGCACATAGCACACATATGGCCATATTGCTCATGCACGGACATGCCCACTCTCCCTTACTCACAACACATTCCTAACACGAAACACACAAACACACCTACGATCGAATACATACAACCGATCACTTACACACATACGACTTGCACGATCCATAGCTACATGCACGATCAACACTATCGTACACACATTGACTAAAACACACATCGAGCACGCGGACGTAGTCCAAGCGATCACGACACGGTCAACACGAATAAGCCGATCATGTGCGACTCAACTTTTTTAGGTAAAAATTATTATTATTTTATTTATTGTTTTTTATTAGTTAATTAATTATTTTACTAATTTGTTTTCTTTAGTGCAGGTTTCTTATTATATTATTTTAATTGTCATATCGTTCACTATATTTTTTTAGATAATTGTCATTTTTTTGATAAATTAGTTAAATTGCAATTTAAAAAAAAAATTGCATATCTTTTCTCTGAGATCTATATCTTCAGAGAAGATATATCTTAATATATTTTGCATGTAAGATTTAGGAAAAGTATTTTTTTTTTTTTTTACATGTAATGATTTTTCAAAAATAAAAAAAAAAAATCTTAACCATAGTTTTCAAAAAGATTTATTTCATAAAATTAGATTTTTTAGGTTTTTTTTTTTAAATAAATAGTTAAGTCAACATAAATCTAGCTTGATTTTCAAATTTAAAAGAAAAAATCCACCTATTAAATCTTTTCTAAAAGAACTACGTTGATTTGATCCGACTAGTAAGTACATAGGCACCTTTGGGGCAACTATATGAAAAATTAAAAAAAAAAAATTTTCTTAAAAATCTGTAATAAAAAAATCCAAAAAAATTCATTTTAGTTATATTTTGCTTATATGTACATATCTTAGTATTCTTAGAAAAATTATAAAAAAATAAAACCGAAGCTTATTATTATTTTTTTTTATTTTTATATAGTAGCTTAGTCTTAATAAGTTAACTTTTGAACTTTGTTTCTTTTGGTTAATTTTCTAAAAATTATTATTTTTCTTAGAAAATCTACATATCAGTGGCCAAATTAAGATTTTCCTACCCAGAAACCCTAATTTTATTTTTTACTAGTTGAACTAGTTAGCGAGTCTAATTTTTAAAATATATTTTTCTAGAAAAATATTTCCTTATTTTAATGTCGAATAATTTATATTAAGTGCGCTAGACTTAATATAGGTTAAATTAAGGAAAACTAAAATAGGGCCCGACATACAAATCTAAGTTAAAAGGGCTAAAAAATAAAAAAATACAATTAAGTTTTTATAAGCCATAAGCTATTAGGGCCTTATATCATTTTCCTAGTCCTATCTTAATTGTTTTTCCTCTTTCTCTCCCTCTTAATCGCTTATTTTATGTTTATAGCCTTCATCCGTATTTCAACTCTAATAGCAAATATTACAAAGAAAACTATATATTTTAGTTTACACCATCAATAATTTAAAATAAATTAAAAATTTTGATTTTTTTTAATTTAATGCTTTTTTCAAAAGAAAAACTAGAAAATGTTTAGTTTCAACTTTATTTATTCTTTTTCTATACATGTTAAATTATATATTATAAAGATCTTTTTTATAAAAAGGGAACTTAATTACTTCATTTATTTGTTTTCATCATATATTTCAAGTTTTAAATAATTATTATGAGCATATCCACTGTTTTTTCAAGCTACATTACATAGGTCGTAGAAACTTACGTTTTCACGTTTCGATTTCACGTTTCGATTCTTTTAACCCTCTAGTGATTCTAGATAAAATCATGAGTTTGATAACTACGGTTACATATGTGTATATGTATAACATCTGTACATGCATAACAATATTATATATATAATATAAAGATTATATGATAATTATGTATGTTATCTACATATATATTGATGTATACCAATGTTATATATATTTGTGTATATATATGTATAGATAAAACTTTTATATATATCATTTGTTTTCTTTGTTATATATAATATTGTACTAAATATATAATCTATACATATACAATGTTATGTGAATACACATATATACAAAACAAAATTTAATCACACGTATACACATATCCACGAATTAAGGGCATTCTTGTCAAAACTACTATATATTCATTCTATTCTATTCCAAATATTATACAACCAAATATAATGATAGAATGGAATCAATGATTTCATTGACGTTTCCAAACACATGAATAGATTAGTCATTCTCTTCTTGGCTCCATTCCATTCCTTTCCAATGCAATCTAATCCATTTCATTCGAAACCTGACATAAATAATTGAGGGCTTTTCTCCTCTTTGCTTGTATTGTCATCATTTCCTCTCCTCCTACCTCCTTGACCACGATCTCGACTTCGACCTCTTCCTCTTCTATAGGCTCTTCGGCTCTCTTCTTCATAATGCTTCAAGGATGCTTTGGCTTTGAGAACTTGCTCCGATGGCTCTTCATGCTTCCTTTTGATTCTATTTTCATGAACTCATAAGGAGCCCTCTAATTTTCCAATAGTCATTATATTAAGATTCATTAAATCAAGATCTTTTGACTCTTCAATGACACATACCATATAATCAAATTTGGGAGTTAAAGAATGAAGGATCTTCTCTACCACACAAACATATTCTATCTTTTCTCCATATCTCTTCCTTTGATTCACAATAGCTTTCACCCTTGTACAATAATCCAAGATTAATTCAGATTCCTTTATCTTCAAAGCTTCAAACTCACCACATAGGGATTGAAGCCTCACCTTCTTCACTTTGTCAATTCCTTGAAAAGAATTCTTCAAAGTCCCCTAGGCTTCTTTTAATGTAGTCGCATCGGCCACCTTATCAAATATAGAATCATCCAAAGCTTAATGGATTAGAGGATGTCCTAATTGATCCTTCTTCTCTGACTTTGATTACTCTTCTCTATTCACATCCTTATAACCATTCTCTACTATTTCCTAAACATCCTTAAAGCTAAGCAACGCTTTCATTTGAATACACCATTTTTCATAATTTTCTTTTATAAGTTGAGGAACTAGAAGAATAGAACCTCTACTATTTACCATCTCCTTTTCTCACAATTTTCTATCTCTCCCTCAATTTTTTTTCCCACTTCTATACTAAGTTTTGATACCACTATTTTAAAAGAGGAAAAAAAAGAAAAATACTAGGAAAAAGCTTTTCATTCACTTGTTTCTAATGATAAGACTAATAGGTTATTTACAAGACATAGAGATGACTCTTGACTTTCTAGATATTTGAACTATAATTAATAACTTATGCATGAACTAGATTTGTGACCTTTCACATACTTGGTCTTCTAAATTTCTATAAAAAATAATTCCAAAACAAATCTAGAACATTGAAATTACTAATTCCAACACTCCTCCTTAATTTCAAAGATAGTTCCAAGACAAATCTAGAAAATTCAAATTGCTAATTCCAACACATATGTTGGTTGTTTATTTATTTATTTTCTTTTGTCAACTACCATATTATAACTATTGAAGTAGAAAAAATTGAACCCAATTTATTTCGTTGGAAGATCAATATCCTTATCACTTTGTCACAATGGCCTTCGGCATAGATAAAGTTATTTAAGTTATTAACTTTTTTTATATTTGTTAAGGAGATATTTTGCAAGCTATATATAATATACTGTCGAGCTTGATTTTTTGGTTTTTATTTCCCTTAATCCAATTGGTATTAAACTCTAATCTATCTAATACCAACCCTCAATTAGGGATTAAAGAAAACATGATTTTTCTATAAGTTTTGAAAATTTTAGAATTGCCACTTGACCAAAAGAAAATGGTTAACCTAGCCATTAGTTTATTAGAAAATCATTTTTGAAAAATGATTTTTAAGAAACCAGCAATGTTTGAGTTCAAAGGCTAATCTATTAAACCCTAAATAGTCACCACCTTAACCTTCCGAATTTAGTTTTATCTTTGAAAATTCCTTTTAACTTGAAAGAATTTACAAATAAAGAAAACTAACCTTATTTATAGAAAAAAAAAGGAAAAAAAGAATTTAAATCTATTTGCAAAATGGATAATAAAAAAAATTCCTATTTTAAGTCGCCTCTTAGGTGTCTACATAACCTCTAATAGGGATTGAATTTTTCGTGGTTCGGTTTTGAAAAATTTAGTGAGTTTATTTATTTTAATTTTGAAAAGACATGTTTTTATTCATTTTTTTTTAAGAAAAAAAAAAAAGAATCTAAAAAGGGTGATAATTTTTTAACATTTATCTTTTGAAAAAAAAAATTCTAAAGGAGTTACTAATATTTGGAAAAGAATTTATTATTATTTTTTATTTTAAAAATAAATTTTTCTAAGTACCAAAATATATATTTTATTTTTTATTTATCTATAGAGATCGAGAATTTCAAGGTTTTGTAGATAAGGGGAACTGATTTATTTTTTATTTTTTAAATCAATAAGATAAAAGAAGGAAACAATAAAATAAAAAGGATAAAAGCCGAACTTGATTTGTAGACTAGACTTGAGTTAAGGTTTGTGCAGATCCAAATCAGATATTTGGACCTAAGTCAAGTTACATATGTTATCTATGTGTGGTTGCAAGAGAAGGACAGAGACGACAAATGGGGGGATGGTTCAAATGATTTTAGCCACTATTCCAAAGGGGGAAAAGGCTGTTTTGAAAGTATTTCACTAAGAAATATAGGGGTATAGAGGATATCATAGTGTAAGGAGGTGGTTTGGTAGTAGTGGTTGGGCCACGCAAAGGTTGTTGAATGTGAGAGGGTGATGCGGTCTTAAGTTTTCGACCACTATAAAGTTACTCGTGGTGATTTTTTTATGTTGGGGTGCTTGGAATATAAGGTTTCAAGTAATTGTGCAAGGGAGTCAAACCTTAGGCATTAGCTAGAGGCAGTGGAGGGTGCAACAACAAGAGATAAAAGGTGTATTGGAGAGCTTATGGAGTATGGGACTCAATTGTGCTTGTGGTTTTGTTTGAAAACCACTATGTGAGAGCAATGAGATAGAGAGAGAGAAGGTTGCAACCTAAGGCTTATTAGAGAGAGAAAGTTAAAATTTGAGCTCAAATGGATGTTTTTCATGTTTTCTTGATGTCAAAATCAATTCCTTAGCTCCTTTTTATACTAATCGATGCTTAGGAAAGTCCAATTTTGCATTAAAATTAAATTTTTGAATTAATGGGTGTTTGATTACTTGATTTGATTTTAATTCAATTTGGCTTGATTTTAGTTGAAATGACTAGCTAAATGCAATCCTTAGATGTTGTTTTTGCTTAAAATAACCTTTAGAAGCTTCAAATTTCATTATAAGAGTTTGATTTGCACAAATCTACATCAGTTGAAAATCTGGATATCAATTTTTTTATATTTTTTCTAGCCAATTTCATCCCTTAGATGTATGAATCATGACTTAACTTAGGATTTAATTCGATGTAGTCTATGTATAGCACCTATTTGCTCTAAGAAATTGTATGTATGTGTGTAGAAGTCTCATGAAAGATACAAGAGAAGTGAGTAGGGTGAGTTATGCGATGAGAAAGAGAGAGAAAAGGAAGGAAAATGATTGTTGTCGTAGCGCCATGTCAGCTATGTAGACTAGTGTAGGCTTAGCTCATGTCTTAGCATAACACATGGTCTAATAGATGCCTATTATGTATCCTGATGGGAGATGAAAAAATAAAAGGTGCATGTGCACCTAGTGGGATTCGAACTTTAACCTTTTCTCATTTACCAATGCTTAAGACCTAGTGCTAATACTAAATGGACTATTGGCTAGTGCCTTATCATCTTATGCACAAAAAGTATATAGAAAAATTAAAACCTGAGGTAAATTTGAATATTACATTTGTCCTAAGCCCAAACCTAAAACAAAAAATATCATGCCTATTCTAAGTCATTATTATTTTATGCTAAAAGCCCAAATTTTATTTAATTTCCTAAATTTCTTTTCTTTTCTTCTTCTTTTTTTTTATATTTCAAATTTTTAATCTTTTGGTGCTTGTTTCTAAATTTTCTAATTTTTTATTTTTTTTAAATTTTTCAATTCTTTCCAATTTTTCTATTTTTTGAGTTTTTTTTTTATACATTTTCTTTTTTTCTTTGTATTTTTTTTTCAATTAGGACCCTTTTCTACATTCTAAAAAAGAAAAAACTTATAAGAACTTCAAAGGACAAAAATGGGATCTCTACATGTACAATAGGCATAATCATAAAATATAGAATACTTTAAAACCTATACTATATAGGGCATAAGTGTTAGGTAAGTTTTGAAAGAAACAAGAGATGATACACCTTACATATCTTGGATAAGAGATTTGTAGCGAACACGAAACCTACCTTATTCTTATTAAATTTCATATTAATCATAATGTCTATACTGCTATACAAGATTTTCAAGGTTCTAAGTACTACTTTAATGAACTTACTTACTAGTTCCTCGAGCTTTTAAAATAGCATTTATTGAGAAACCTAAAGAAAAATAACCCCTTAAACAATCCCATTAATATTTTTATGACTAAATGCTATATCTATTTCAAATATTTTTGGATTTCCTTTTTGTATGTTGTGAATCAATGTAGAAGCTTTATTTCTTTATTTGGCCAAATGTGAAAGCTTTAGGTTGAAAGATTGTTATGATGCAATCAAACAAGAGAGAAAGGATTGAAGAAAGAAAAATAAACAATACAAAGATTTATGTAGGAAACTCTAGATAAACTTGATCTAAAAAACTATGAGACTAAAGAAGAAAATTCACTATATCAAAATGAAATTATTTTTTATACAAGAGTAAACTCCCTTGTATTTAAACAAAACACAATTATTTATAGGCTTGAAATAAATCTAAGGCTTTAGATATTCAAAATAGGCAAAATAGGAAATATGAATGTCAAATCGATAGCTCACTCCATTTAACGAATAATCATGCCAGTTGTGGTTAATGCCAGCCATCGAACATTTGCTAGTAGACCAATGTAATCTCTTATCCTTTCGTAACATTGAATTTTAACTGAATTTAGATTTTACAGCCTCTAACATATATATATACTTGCA
The DNA here is from genome assembly GCA_024138005.1 of Lumnitzera racemosa. Lineage (NCBI taxonomy): Eukaryota > Viridiplantae > Streptophyta > Magnoliopsida > Myrtales > Combretaceae > Lumnitzera > Lumnitzera racemosa. The sequence continues at coordinate 11,738,087 of JAMXBC010000008.1, read as the reverse complement.
CAGGAGTTGCCTTTATATCCTATAGTACCAACTTTTTACATAAGTAGTATTACTTATACCTAGTAAGTACCCTTGATACATTAAGCTTTACAATGATTTAAGAGTTCTTAATAGTGTAAACTTGGTATTATTAGCCTTAGCTTATAGACCGCTACCAATTATTTCTCATAACATATTTAGGACTTAAAAAATAAAGTTGTGTATGTAATAGAGGGTATTATAATTCCCTGCTCTCTCTAAGCACACAACATTCTAGTTGCATTACGTACGATTAAGCTTAATCAATTCCCCCATTTTTAGTTTGCAATTCAATTCATTATGTACATCTCTCCCCTAAAAGCTTGTTAAGAGTCATAAAAAGGTGAACTTGCCCCTAGTAACATTATGGGTCTTTGTCGAACACTATTTTAAATTCGATTGCCCATAAGTATACCATATTTTACCTTTGTTCATTTATGAATTATACATATGTAGGTAAGGAGTAAGCTATATCGTTTTAATATCCCAATCAATATCAATAAGTGATGAACTTCTTAATCTCTCGACCTAATGTAGTTCTCATTAATATGTTATGCTCTCAAACTCCAAGGGCTTGATAGTTCATTTTTAGTCTTGTTGTAATGTGCAAGGCTTGAGGTTCTATGCCCTCTAAATATTCTTATCAAAATCTTTAAATACCTAGAATATTTTTAAAAACAAGTCCCAATACTATAGTAAGCTATGAGACTTAGAAAATAGTCATTTTACCAACAAACAAATTCAATGCTAAACCACATGCATTCATAAATATATCTAAATGTAATGCATTAGATAACTTTAAATCAACTTAGTCATTGGTTATTTAAGCTAAGGGCAGCATGCATAAACAAATCTAGCTCTATGGGCCATGAAAGTCAAATGGATCTAAGATCTCGAGAGTCTAAATACAAAAAAGAAAAATCATCTCCTACTTAATTCACTTCTTATATTAGCCATTAATAATCTAGTGGTTTACAATATTGTTTCATACCACTACTACAATGGTTAACAGGTTCATTTAGGATTCCCTAACACATATTAGCCATGTATCACTATATTGATGACTTATTTATCCATAATGTATACCGATATTAGCATTAGCTACTAACTGCTTCATCTTGATCATTATCCTTATTAGGTGGCAATCAATTAATTTGTGACCTGCATGAGTATATCAATTAATTTTAAGTTGACTATTAAGTCATTTATCAGAGCCTAACAAAGGTAGGAAACAAAGTAAGGTAAAATAACCATTTATATGCAGCTTGTTTTCAACTATAATATTAACTTTTGTCATCGAGATAAATTATTATTCAAATTCCTCCTCCCTCATTGGCAAAAAAAAAAAAAATCTTTATCCAATAACACTTACAAATTCATAATGTCGAGCCTAGTTTCTCACCCTCCCAGTTCTTTTTATAAAATTAGGTCTTCTTTAAACCGATCAATACTAAACTCTACCCGTTTAATATTAACCCTTGACTAAGGTTTAAAGAAGATTATTTTTTCCAACTTGAAAAAATTTGGAGTCGCCACCCAACCGAAGTCAGGAAAAGGGGTTAAGTTATAACCAATTTAGTGGATTGGTTATAACTTAGCTACTGGTCTATCGATTAAAAAACCAATTTGTAAAACGGCTTTTTTAAAAACTAGAGATCTGGATCCGAAGGTTAATTTATTAAACCTTAAACGGGTACCACTTTTAAACTTTCCGAATTTAACTTCACTTTTCAAATATACCCTTTTTAATTTCTAAAAAGCATCTAATTATGACACACGCGACTAAATTGATTAATTTACATAAATATATAAAAATAGAAAAAATAAAACTTTCTATATTTTAAGTCGCCCCATACTTGCGTACGGGTGCCTGCGTACAGGTGCCTGCGTACGGGTGCCTACGTACCTACTATTTGGGATCAGACGCACGTAATTCTTTTATAAAAAAAACTTTAGTGGGTGGTTTGATTTTAATTTTGGAAAAATTGTCGAGTTTACGTTTTTATCCATTTTGAGTTGATTTGAGAAAAGATTATAAGAGGTCCTAAGTTGAATTTTATTTTTGGAAATTCTAAATGATTCTAATTTGAAAATTGATTTATTTATTTTCATTTATTTTTAAAAAACTCAATTTTTCTAAGTGTGAAAACGATTTTTGTTTACTAACATATTTACTTATTTTTATTTTTATTATATTATCTTATTTATTTTATACTTATTCTATCTATATCTATTAAAATAAATAAATAAACTACTTTCTTTCTTCTTCTTCTTTTTTTCTCTTTTTGTTTTTTCTTCTATTTCTTTTTTTTTTTCATTTTTTTCCCATTTATAACATTTACAAATAAACAAATGAATAAAATTAAAAAAGAAAAAAAAAAGGTCGGCTTGGAGTCGGCTCACTTCAACTTAAATTGGCTTGGATCGGCTCACTTCAACTTGGATCAGCTCACTTTGGCTTGAGTTGGCTCACTTTAGCTTGGATCGACTTGCTTCGACTTGAGTCGGCTCATTTCGACTTAAGTCGGCTCACTTCGGCTCATTTCGATAGTGGTGATTTTCGTCAACAAATATCGTTGGGGATGCTATCCTAGAAAGAGAGGAACCATGCTCAAGAGAGGAAACTTCGATTTTTGTTTTTTTAAAGTGTTTCGAAGTTTTCGTTGTGTTATGAAAATGAAGAGTAGACCCCTATTTATAGGTGTCCTAGTCGTGTTAAGGATGGAAAAAACTAAATGCAATATAATTTTTTTCCAATTTTGAATTGGACGAACCTGAACAATATATGGTGCCAAATACATAGTTACGCGTGTATGAACGTGGCGAAGTGTATCTACCATACTTAGAAGTGAGTTGACAAATGACGTGGTGATGACGTGGCCTGTGACATGGCGATGACATGGCAATAAAGTGAGAAAAGAAAATAAAAGATATATTTTGCACCTTCTATGGATTGAACCCAGGATCTTCAAGTCATATGCAATATCAAGTTCAGATACTTATCCAACTAAGCTATTGGTTTTTCCTTATTCATATATGTAATTAATTGCACATATAGACGAAGTTAGCCTGATCTAGATTCAAACCTAAGCCTAGACCCAATAGCCTTTTATTCAAAACTATTAAAATTGAAATTAAAATTATGTTCTATTTAAACAACCTAAAATTTTATTATTTTCTAAATACCCTATTTTACTTTGTGACTTTTCAAATTTCTTTTTTTTTGTATTTTTTCTAAATTTCTTTTTTTTTTTTTGTACTTTGTCCTATTTCCCTATTTTTATATTTTTCTAAAATTCTTTTCTTTTTTTTTCTAAATTTCTTCATCTTTTGGGGCTTCCATTAATTTTCTATTTTTTTTAAACTTTTTCTAATTTATGACCCTATAACCTAATTTGAAAAATAAAAAGAGGAGTAAAAATTAAGTGTCTACAGCTGCCCCTCTTTATGGTAAAGTTTGAGTAAAACTTTGCCATAAAGATAAAATAAACACTATTATTGCCCCAAGAGTGGATTTTGTGCTAAGAAGTGTTACAGCTAGCTTACTATCCTAAGTCCAATCCATCGGAGATTTTGAGAAGAGAAGGGGGGTGCTCTAAGAGATGGCCGAAAAGATGAAAAGAAGAATTAAAGTTTGGTCATATTCGTATGAATTGACAAAGTGAAGTGAAACGGGCTAAGTGTTCCTTGAGCTGGCTAAGACCTTAAAAAGAATTAGCAAACTTGGTCGTGCCCTGATGAGCTAACTAACCAAAGCGGGCAAAGCATTCCTAGAGGTGGCTAAGACCCTAAAAAAGAATAAGCGAACTTGGTCGTGCCCTGATGAGCTGACTAACTAAGGCAGGCAAAGCGCTCCTAGAGCTGGCTAAGATCCTAAAAAGAATGAGGAAACTTGATCGTGCCTTGATGAGCTAACTAATTAAGGCGGGCAAAGCGCTCTTAGAGCTGGCTAAGACCCTAAAAAAGAATGGGCAAACTTGGTCGTACCCTGATGAGCTGACTAACTAAGGCAGGCAAAGCGCTCCTAGAGCTGGCTAAGACCTTAAAAAGAATGAGGAAACTTGGTTGTGCCCTGATGAGCTGACTAATTAAGGCGGGCAAAGCGCTTCTAGAGCTGGCTAAGACCTTAAAAAAGAATGAGCAAACTTGATCGTGCCCTGATAAGCTGATTAACTAAGGTGGGCAACGTGCTCCTAGAGTTGGCTAAGACCCGTACCCTGATGAGCTAACTAACCAAGGCGGACTTAACGCTCCTAGAGCTGGCTAAGACTCTAAAAAGAGTAAGCAAACTTGGTCGTACCCTGATGAGCTGACTAACCAAGGCGGGCAAAGCGTTCCTAGAGCCGGCTAAGACCCTAAAAAAGAATGAGCGAACTTGGTCGTGCTTTGATGAGCTGACTAACCAAGGCGAGTAAAGCGCTCCTAGAGCCAACTAAGACCCTCAAAAAGAATAAGCAAACTTGGTCGTGCCCTGATGAGCTAACTAACCAAGGCGGGCAAAGCGCTCCTAGAGCTGGTTAAGATCCTAAAAAAGAATCAGTGAACTTGGTCGTACCCTAATGAGATGACTAACCAAGGTGGGCAAAGCGCTCCTAGAGCTGGTTAAGATCCTAAAAAGAATGAGCAAACTTAGTCGTGCCCTGATGAGCTGACTTACCAAGGCGGGCAAAATGCTCTTAGAGCTAGCTAAAACCTTAAAAAAGAATAAGTGAACTTGGTCGTTCCCTGATAAGCTGACTAACTGTTACGCCCCGAAGCGGTAGAGTCGTAACAGCCCCGCCGTGTAAACCATCCTAAGATAGAAGTTGGCCTTATAACCGCTATCTTAGACCTGATCTACACAAGGCGTCCACAACTAACCCGCTTTGAAGTAGACAGTTTGTAATTTAAATAAATCATTTACCTATAAAAGTGAGGAATTATATATATGTTATAATTCAGTTATTGCAGTTAAAGTTTACAATATTTTTCTATAGTATTTTCCTATATCATTACATTATTCGGAAATGAAAAATAATAAAAACTTAGACCTTAACAATATGTGCTTATTCTTCAATATTTTTTCTCACTCCCCAAGATCCAGCAGTTGCTAGCTTCAAAGTAGTTGTTGCCGCTTCTTAGCCAGCACCTGTACGACGTCTATAGGGATGTGAGCAACCACAGCTCAGTAAGTTAGGACGGAGGACTTAAAACTATACCATACACACAACAAGGTTTTCAATCACTTATTAGGTGCAATGCATGTGCAAGCAAATGCCATCGTACGACGTTGTCTGGCCTGTCGTGAAATTAGAAAAATTACGCCCGCTCTAATCCGGGTTAAGGAGTTGCCGTTAATGCAATAGCTCACGACCAAACCCAGGCTTGTGTAATGGAGACCTTGCTCCTCCCGTGATTACCTTCGAACCACTGTCTTCACCCTCACCGCGACCTCCTCTCCTGTCACTTAGTTCGACTGAGGATGAAGAAGGGACCATTTTACAATCCTGCGCTATCCCTTCCGAAGGGGTCGGTATTTGGCCGGAGAGTCCTAAGTTCCCCTAACGGGTTGCCATGCATGTCTGATTATGATTACTGGTCGGATATTTAATTAATTCCAGCTTAGGGTGATCAATCCTTTCATACAAGTCATACAATATGTGCCAGAGCAACAAACAGAATCATAGCATCACCCATAATCAAGCACATGCACACATTCTCTATCTAACAAGCATAACCAAGCATAATCTCAAGCCTCCAAAATACAGCATCGTATTAATCCCAACTTACCTCGACTCCTCGCTCACTTACTCGAGGTCCGATTTGCTCAGGCCATCGCCGATCATCCCTATAACACAAACGTGGTTTCAGTATTTCATATAATATTATAAGTTCATTTTATCTTATAACGCTTATTGTTAGGTTTTGTTTAAGGTTTAATATGCCTAATTATCTAGGTATTAAGTCTTTTATAATTATTTTAGGTTTGGGTTTAGGTTCGGGTTTCGCATCGATTTCTAAATTAGATTCTAGTTCGATTTCTAAATTAGATTCTAGTTCAATTTCTAGGTACTGTTTTGTACCCGGACCCTAGAAATTTGTTTCAACTCATAATGTGAAACTAACCACATTATTTCCAGATACCCTAAATATGATTACTACCCCTAGTCAACATTTTATCCCATCCGGTACACTTAAATCCGTATTAGTGTACCGAATTTACTCATGTTGTGAGAAATTTTTACATTTTTCATATAATTACCTAAAATTGAATTTTGTTTCAGATTTGTTATGTTCTGATTTTCATTATTTTATTATCTAATTAAACCTAATTTTTTCATATTTATTAATTTTTAATTCTACATATTCCTAATTTTCTACATTTACCACATAACACTTTCATTACTTACACTTAACACTCCATAGACTAGGATTAGGTTTCCACATAAGAGATTAACATCCCTAAACATCTAATTACTATCTCAATCAGTAATTAACATCCTAATCACCTAATTAACCCTAAATCACCCAATTTTACCATCACTTTAGAACTAAAAATTAACTTAAAAATTTCAAAAATTAATTTAAAAAAAATGGCTTCATAGAACTGTTCTATATCACATGAGCATCCTACAGAAAAAAATTGAACTCCAAACTACACTCCTAAGGTCATTTATTTCTAAACCGAAATGTGCTCGGTTTTGCATGATTTCTTAAGGACCCTATATTACGGGACATGTTTTCATCTAAATAATATTTTTCCTACAAACTACATACAAAAATATCCCAGAATAACAAAATTCATATTTTTTTAATTATATTTACTATTTTTACAAAATTTTACAAGAATCGAGCTGGAATTTGGACTCACCGGTTTGGGTGGCTCCGGCCACCGTGGGCTGCCGTGGCCTTGTCGGCCGGTCTGGGCGCTACCACCACCGTATGTTGGTGGTGGCCTTCCACTCGTAGCTACTCGTCTGGTGTGGGTTCCCTTTAAAATCCCTAACTGCACAGTTTTCTTTTTTTTTTTTTTATTTTTCTGGATTTTCTCTCGATTTTTTCGGTGTTTTGATTTTTCTCAAATCATAAACTGACCAAAGGACTTTTGGAATTTTTTCCCCTATTTATAGACAATTTTAGACATTAATTTGCATTAATTTGATGTGATTTTGCACCAATTCCATGATTTTTGGCTTTTTGTTAGTCAAATTCTTATTGGTTATTTTTTTTCTTGCTGACCATGACCTTATCTTGTTGCAGCTTATCCTCTTCTGATTTTTATGATTTTTTTATAATTATTTTGTATTTTTCTTTAATTATTTGCTTAGTTTTAGGTTAATTTAGGTAATTACGTGTATTTTTATCTACACGTAAATGCATGTGGGGTACATGTGAACATTCCTAAATATTATTTTGGTCATTCTAAAATTTTTAGTATACATATAATCTATCTCTAGTAATTTATTAGTTATTTCATTACACTTTTCGCATTTTCGATGATTAATACCTATTATGCTTAAAATTTGAAAATTTTATAGTCTCCTATTTTACTATTTATTTTCTTAAATTTAAGTTTACGGGGTCATTTTTACTAATATTTCTCTCAATAGTTTATAATTTGGGTGTGATCGGATCCTTTAGCCGATCGCCCTAAACCTTGGGTTCTAAGTTCAATCCTACGGTTACTTAGCTGAACTTTGGGGCTTACACTAACCAAGGCGGGCAAAGCACTCCTAGAGCTGGCTAATACCCTAAGAAGGATGAAACAATGCCTTAAAGGCTAGCCGAAACCCTAATAAGAAAGGGATCAGTACTCTAAGAGCTGACTTGAACCCTAAGAGAAAGATGAGATAATGCCCTAAAGGCTGGTTGGAACCTTGAAAAGAATAAGAGAGGGATCAGAGTCTAAGAGCTGGCTTGAACCCTAAGAGAAAGACAGGATAGTGCCTTCAAAGCTAGTTAGAACCCTAAAAGGAATAAAGAAAGGTCAGCTTTAAGAGCTAACTAACACCGTAGAATGATGGGACAACAGCCTAAAGGCTAGCTGGAGCCCTAAAATGAATAAAAGAAGGGTCAGCTCTAAGAGCTAGCTAACACCCTAAAAAGACAGGACAACACCCTAAAGGCTAGCTAGAGCCTTAAAAAAATAAAATGAAGGGTCAACTCAAAGAACGAGCTAATACCCCAGAAAGATGGGACAACGCCCTAAAGGCTAGCTAGAGCCTTAAAAAGAATAAAAGAAGGGTTAGCTCTAAGAGCTAGCAAATACCCTAGAAAGACGAGACAATGCCTTAAAGGCTAACTAGAGCCCTAAAAGGAAATAAAGCAAGGGTTAGTGCTCTAAGAGCCAGCTAACACCATAGAAAGATGGGACAATGCCCTAAAGGCTAGCTGGAACCTTGAAAAGAGTAAGAGAAGGATCAGAGCTCTAAAAGCTAGCTTGAACCCTAAGAGAAAGATAGGATAGCACCCTAAGGCTGGCTAGAACCCTAAAAAGAATAAAAGAGGGATCAACACTCTAAGAGCTAGCTTGAACCCTAAGAAAAAGACGAGATAGCACTTTAAAGGCTAACTGGAACCCTGAAAAGAATAAAAGAGGGATTAACGCTCTTAAACTTTAAGAGAAAGATGGGACAGCGCCCTAAAGGCTAGCTAGAACCCTAAAAGGAAGAAGAGAGATAAGTGCTCTAAAAGCTAGCTTGAACCCTAAGAGAAAGACGGGACAGTGCCCTAAAGGCTGGCTAGAACCCTAAAAAGAAGAAAAAGGGTCAACTTTCTAAGAGCTAGCTTATACCCTAGAAAGAAGGGACAAGCACTCTAAAGGCTGGCTGGAGCCTTAAAAGGAAGAAGAAGGGGACAACACTCTAAGAGCTGGCTTGATTCCTAAGAGGAAAAAGATGAATGAATGAGGAACTAAAGTAAGGAAAGCAACTAGTTTCAAAAGACTCTTTAACTGGGAAAAGTATTTACAGAGAGATTTATTGAAAAACCATTTATGAACAAGGAAAAGAGTAAGGATAGGCCCCTTGAAAAAAAAGAGTTCGAAGGATGTTAAAAAACCACATTTGAAGAATGACGAACCTAGAAAGGAACCAGATGATATGGATTAAAAGCTTGGCTATTCGAACCGACATGGATTTGGACCAAAATTTTGTTATAAGCCTTTACTTTCTCTCTCTTCTTTTTTTTTTTTTGTTTTTGAAAGTTTTGCCAACAAGTATAAATTCTTGTCAAGGAACAATCTTATAACCACCCCTATCCCTAGTAATCATGTAGAATTTCTTAATGCCCCTATCCTTAAGGCTTCTCTTAGGGCTTTCGTGATCTTAAGCCATTCATTTCTTAAGGAGAAGGTAACTTACAATTAGTTTAGTCAAAGAAGTCTTCCTTACTAACTCTCGGTCGAGATTATACTCTCGACTTTAGTTCCAAAAATTATAGTTCATTTTGTAAGTGATATTCCTTGACCAATTCGTTAGGTCTTTTTTGGTTTACCCTTATAAATTTAGGATACTGGTCCAAAGGTTTCAAAAAAGATTAATGAAAAGGCTTGTTTTGACAGAAACACTTTTATCAATCCCTGGTGTACAAATCAAGAACCTTGGGGAAAAATTAGAAGCATGCTTGCCCCTGTTTCAAAAGCAATTTTTATTAAAGATAAATTATCTTTTAAGATTTGAAGAGCTTTTACATATATAAGGGCAATATTGTGGGTGGGGAGGCCTTATGTGATTTAATATAGGTAGGAGATACTTCAAAGTGTCAATGTAAATATGGAAATTCGGGTTTCTGAGCTTAAGAGTATGATTTAAGGCCTTATGTTTTCTGAGGCTGTTTGAACATCAACTCTTGGCCCTTTGAACATCAACTCTTGGCCCTTTTGATTTAGTTTGGTTGCCCCTATTGGGCTGTAAAACATTTCTTGGTGCTTTTTATCCTATACTTCCAGGCCCAATTCTTTGGCTTTTTTTCTTCTCTCTTTTTTTCTTTTTTAATTGCTTCACCCCACTATCTCTTATTATTTTTCTCTTTCTTTTTGGCCTTAAGAGTGACTGTTTCCATTGATGATTCAAGGCCTTAATTCCATATATTATAAGTGTATGGGCTTGAAGTGGTCGAAAAAGGAAATTGGATCTTCTTCATTTAAAGAAAAAATTATTAGAAATAAAAGTTGTTTTTGAATTAATGTTATTTAAACAAGCATAAACCAATATTACCCCTATCTTCTACTCAATGACCCCAACCTCTGAATTGCCCCATTGTAAAGTGGTTCTTGATAAGGTTCAAATTTAGAAATTCTCCAAATAGGTCTAATAGGATGAACAATAGATGATTGTGTTTAGGATTTAGAAGTGAATGCCTAACTTCACTTTAATCTACGTATCACATTCAAAGTGAACCTCCTTTAAGGAATGAGTCCAAAATATCCTCATAATTATGTTGCTCAACTCTCAAAGTGTTTCAGGTTGGTGTATAGGATAGAGCTTGCCTCTACTCATCTTAAACTTTTCAAAAAGCGAGTTACCAGTTCCTTAAGGAGGAGTCTACTTTTTATTTGCCTAGGATCGGGTTTTGCCCCCCAATTTCTCAAATCATGCTGCAGTATTTGATTTTGTGTTCTAGTTTGATTCATGATTGAACTTGGCTTTCTAAATAGATCAAGGGTTTTGGCTTAGCTTGGTTACTTTTAGGAGTTGAGGATTGTGCTCAGGTTAGCAGCCTTGATGGGTTATGGCTCATGTTCAGATTGGCTGGTTAGCTTAATGGCTTGTGTTTGGATAAGCCGGTGTTTAGGTTGAACGCTTAGCTAAGTGGCCTATGTTTGGATAGGTTACCTAAATGGGCCTAAGGTTAGTGTTGGCCAAGTAGCTTATGTTTGGATTAGATGGTGATAAAAGGCTACGTCTGGTGTGGGATGAAAGTTAAATGTTTGGGCCGGTTGCCTGAGTAGGCTAAAGGGATTATGTTTGTTCAAGGGGCTCGTATTTGGGATTAAATGGGCCAAGGGACTCATATTTGGCTTGAATGGGCCAAGGGGCTCATGCTTGGGCCAAGGGCCTCATACTTAGCTTGAATGGGTTAAGAGGCTCGTATTTGGCTTTCTTAATAGGTTAAGGGACCTTGTGTGGTTTGAAAACCAAGTATTTGGTTTGGTTACTTAAGTAGGCAAAAAGCCTGAGCTTGTACTAGTTCCTTAGGCCCATAAGCATTTATAGTTGTTGGCAACTTTTATTTTCATTTTTTTTAGAGAGACAAAGGTAAAGTTTATTTTTAGAAAATAATTTACAAATAAGGATGGTGGTTTTTATATATATATATATATATTTTTTTTAGTTTCTATTTACAAGTCTATGGATTTTGTTTATATTTTTCTAAATGACATTGAATGGTGGTTAAATGGAAGACTATTTACAAAGATGGGAATTTTAAAAATGATGAACGATGAACTAAAGAGAGGTTTATTATTTTTGAAAAAGGAAGACAAGAATAAAAAAAAAAAAAAAGGTAAAGAACCTAAACTTTATTCAGGAATTTTTATTCTAGACTCCTTAGACTTGAATTGGAAAGACCCTACATTAAGTCTTGTAAACGGGCCTTAAGGTCTTCTCTCATCTCATAAATATTCTTAATGACCTGTGCCAAAACAAACCTTAAGGCTCGGTTGTGAGCTTCAGAACACTCGAGCTTTTCTTTCAAATAGGCGATTTCATTTCTCAGTATTTACTCACAAAACCTAGAGGCATCCAGTGGCCTATTACTTAGTTGTCTGCCATCTTAAGTCTATACATTTTATGGACAAGGATCAATCATCGATGCAATGATAGAAAAACAAAAATGTGAAAATATGCAGATGCTAGGGTCACTTAGGTTAATATATTACTTCTTAAGTTGCAACCTTACTGTAATTTTCAAAAACTTGTTTGCAAAAATTCTTGAACGATCAGTAGGGCTCCAATTTCTTAAGGGTAATGTATTAACTCAAGTTTGGAATGAAGTATATGCAATTAAGGTAGGTTCTAAAAGGTTTTTAAACTCTGTAACCTCACTTGTTTTTAAAAAACACTTTCATTGGTCACATGAGCTTAAGTGGGGTGGCCTAATCGGCCCCAAACGGTGGTTGCCCCACTACATCCGAAACTTACATAATGACCCCCCCTCATAAGGTCTTAAGACGGCTTGGGTCTGACTGCATCTACCTTACATCTTTGATGTAATAAATGAAACCCCATGCCTCGGTGTATGCTATTTACAAAATAAATATGCTAATTAAAACAAATATATACATGAAGTCAACAATAAATAAACAAATTGATATATAAAGAAATAAATAAATAACTAAACAATGTGGGTAATTTGAAAATCAATTTTAATTTCGAAATATTTTTAAATGGTTAACCCTCTTGACAGTCCCCAGTAGAGTCGCCAAGCTATCGAGCCTGGTTTTTTACCCTCCCGGTTCTTTTTATAAAATTAGGTCTTCTTTAAACCGATCAATACTAAACCCTACCTGTTTAATATTGACCCTCGACTAAGGTTTAAAGAAGATTATTTTTTCCAACTTGAAAAAATTTGGAGTCGCCACCCAACTTGAGTTGGGAAAAAAGGTTAAGTTATAACCAATTAGGTAGATTTGTTATAATTTAGCTACTGGTCTATCGATTAAAAAACCAATTTGTAAAATGGCTTTTTTGAAAACTAAAGATCTGGATCCGGAGGCTAATTTATTAAACCCTAAATGGGTACCACTTTTTAACTTTTTGAATTTAACTTTGCTTTTCAAATATACCCTTTTTAATTTTTAAAAAGCATCTAATTATGATACACGCGACTAAATTGATTAATTTACATAAATATATAAAAATAGAAAAAATAAAACTTTCCATATTTTAAGTCGCCCCATACTTGCGTACAGGTGCCTAAGTACTTGCTATTCGAGATCAGACGCATGTAATTCTTTTATAAAAAAACTTTAGTGGGTGGTTTGATTTTAATTTTGGAAAAATTGTCGAGTTTACGTTTTTATCCATTTTGAGTTGATTTGAGAAAAGATTATAAGAGGTCCTAAGTTGGATTTTATTTTTGGAAATTCTAAATGATTCTAATTTGAAAATTGATTTATTTATTTTCATTTATTTTTAGAAAATTCAATTTTTCTAAGTGTGAAAACGATTTTTGTTTACTAACCTATTTATTTATTTTTATTTTTATTATATTATCTTATTTATTTTATACTTATTCTATTAAAATAAATAAATAGACTACTTTCTTTCTTCTTCTTCTTCTTTTCTCTTTTTGTTTTTTCTTCTCTTTCTTTTTTTTCATTCTTTTTTTTTCTCATTTATAACATTTACAAATAAACAAATGAATAAAATTAAAAAAGAAAAAAAAAGGTCGGCTTGGAGTTGGCTCACTTCGGCTTAAATTGGCTTAGATCGGCTCACTTCGGCTTGGATCAGCTCACTTTGGCTTGAGTTGGCTCACTTCGGCTTGAGTTGGCTCACTTTAGCTTGGATTGGCTCGGATCGGTTCACTTCGATGGTGATGGTTTTTGTCAACAAACACTGTAGAGGATGTTATCTTAGAGACAGAAGAACTATGCTAGAGAGAGGAAACTTCAATTTTTGTTTTCTAAAGTGTTTCGAAGTTTTCGTTGTATTTTGAAAATAAAGAATAGACCCCTATTTATAAATGTCATGGTCGTGTTAGGGATGGAAAAAACTAAATACAATATGATTTTCTTCCAATTTTGGATTGAACGAACTTAGACAATATGTAGTGTCAAATACATAGCTGCGCATCTATGAATGTGCCGGAGTGTGTTTACCATACTTAGAAGTGAGTTGGCAAATGACGTGATGATGACATGGCAATAAAGTGAGAAAAGAAAATAAAAGATACATTTTGTACCTTTCATAGATTGAACCCAAGATCTTTAAATCATATGCAACATCAAGTCTAGATGCTTATCCAGCTGAGCTATTGGTTTTTTCTTATTTATATATATAATTAATTGCACATATAAACTAAGTTAGCCTGATTAAGATTCAAATTTAAACCTAGATCCAATAGCCTTTTATTCAAAACTATTGAAATTGAAATTAAAATTATGTTCTATTTAAATAACCTAAAAATTTTTTATTTTCTAAATGCCTTATTTTATTTTGTAACTTTTCAAATTTCTTTTTTTTTTGTATTTTTTCTAAATTTTTTATTTTATTGTACTTTTTCCTATTTCTCTATTTTTTTATATTTTTCTAGAATTCTTTTTTTTTTTCTAAATTTCTTCATTTTTTCGGGCTTTCTTTAATTTTTTATTTTTTTTTTGAAATTTTTCTAATTTATGACCTTATAACCTAATTTAAAAAATAAAAAAGGGGGCAAAAATTAGATGTCTACACATAATAAGGGAGACATTTCGCTTTAAATTTGGAAAACTTGCAACTAATTGATTTCTAATTCTGTTTTAAGGTAAACTTAACATTTACAATAGGTTTAAAATCTGAAAAAAAGAAAACCATCTAAGAAAGTCGATGGCTATTATAATCAGGTTGTACAAACCAATTATGAAATAGGTTGTTTCTTCACTTTTTTATTTTTTTTTTCCTTTTTTTTTCTACTGAAAAGGGTCTACTATATTATATTAATAGGAGTAAGCAAGTATAAGATAAGTAGGGTATGAGACACTATTATACTCTTTTCAAATTTTGAATTAGCAATGTTCCTTATAACTCTTTGGAACCATCATGAAATTTGTATGCTATAAAACCTTCAAAGTACCAAAAACCCTATGGAACTTGTACGTTACAAAAGAATTTGTGTTGAGAATACATATTTGAAGTATAAAGTTTCAATTTGTAAGAGAAGTGAATTAAAATATGAAGATAAAGAATAAAGTTTTGATGTATAAGCCAAGCTAGTGCACATACCTTTTGTAATGGCAAAAAATTATTATAAAAAGGAAATAAAAAGAGAGAGACAAAAAATAATAATAAAGATAATGTTAGTAATGGGGAAAATGAGACAAGATATGTAGAAAATACAAATGTAAGATTGAAAAAGGAGAGACAGAAAATGAAATGGTTTAGGTTTTAGAGTTTCCTATGAATAATGAGCCTATATATATATATATATACATATACATATATTCATTTTTCTAGTAGAACTTAGAAAATCTAAGGAAAAATATAATATTAATTTATATTCATTATTATTTAATAATTTTTACAAGCTGGACTACTTTCGAACTTGTACCATGAATATCTTATAATAGAGTTTCTATTGAGTATACATTATGAAGATGTTGCACCAATGCTTCGCCAATAGAAATAAATTCCCAAAAATTATACCTTAACCTATTATATGGCTCTATATACATATACAAAACCTATTCGATCAAATAAAGTATTATAGAGTATATTATACAATATGATTCTTCGCTCGACCCTACATATTAATCAAGTCATACGATCTACCTATTATGATGGGTCACAAGTTGATAATGCACATTGGGCCTTGCTAGGTATCCCTTAGCTTAGGGTAGCTTTACTTTTATGTACTTTTTTTTTTCAAATTTTAAATGAATTTATATTATCTAATTTAATATGCTTAAAAATATTATTTTATTAGATTAATTATTTATACACCATTCAAAATCTAATAAGTATCTATTACTTGACATTGAATATAGAGTTGAAAGATAAATATATAAAGTGATTTAAATAAAAAATACAGGTAAACAAAATGAAAATGGATAAATCACATGTATTTACATTTTCCACCATTTTATTTATTTATTATCAAGTCGACAGTCGGTTTAGTTCAATAAAGCACACTAATTCAGTATCCTCTTTCAATTCACTACTAGTGTTAATTATTAAGGTTGATAATTCATGTTATAATGACATGTCTTGTTTTTGTGTTTAAACGAGTTTATGTCTAGATAACTTAAATTAGTGAGACGACTTGTTTATTAATCGTATATGAAAATCTAAACTTATGACCTAACGTATCTTGTGTTTGAGTTGAACCCGTTTATACTAGAGTTAATGATTTATGCAACTATATCATATCTTGTTTATCTTATATTTAATACTGTTTATCAATTAGAAATTTATAATTTGTAAAATATTTATAAAAATAAAAAGAAACAAATGATAATAATATTTACGATTTACAAAGATAAGTAATAAAGTATCTTTATATTTAATAAAAAATTACAATCTAAAGAAAAAATTTTAGTAAAGCAAAAACTAACCAAATATAGAAAATTCGAAAATTTAAATTATATAAAATCATTAAATTTAATACAATAATGGATTAGACAGATATTAATATTATTATAAGTAATTTACATATAAATTTGTAATTTTTTGTCTATTTAAACTACAATACAACGAGAAGAGTATATAACATTACTAAATTTAAGTTACATAATAAGATTAAGTAAAATCATGACTTAAATGGATATAGTATTATACTGATGTTAATTTCAAAATTTATCACATTATTTCTAGGATTTTCAAGAAAAACGGTTAAATAATCTATACATAAGTTTGTAATATTTTACTGATTTAAGTTACATTATAGTAACAAAATTATACAACTAAAAATATCTTATATATTTAATTGAGATTTGTGACTTAGAAAAAAATAATTTGTACAACAAAATATATATATCAAAAAATATATAATGTGTTCCATGTTTTATATTTAGATTTGAAAGCTCCACTTGAATATAAACATGAATTTAACTATATTTAACCAGATTAGGCCTACTTATACTTCGTCTAATATGTTTAAATCATGCCGTATTCAGATTCGTTGTATCCGAGTCCCAAGTAGCCGGCCCGCCAACTATTCTCACTTAAACGGCTTTATATACGCTCTTCGATTCCCGCCATCTTCTTTTCATTGAGAAAGGAGAAGTAAATACTGAAGCTGCATCGCTGAGGCGTAGTCCAATTGACGAACCGTGATGTCCCTCACATCTCTTTCCTTCTCTCCATCACTCTCCACTACCACAACCTCGATTCCACCTTCACCATCCACTGCCACTCCCAAATCCTCACCACCATCACTTCCACCACCCCAATCTCTGTCCTTCAAATCCTGTAAAAGCCTCGGTCAAATCCAAAAACTACATTCCCAATTGACCAAACAAGGCCTTAATCACACACCGTCTATCATATCTTCCCTCATCACTTCACTCTCCGAACTCGCCACACCCGAAAGCTTGGATCATGCACACAAAGCACTGAAGGAATACATTCATGAGAATGGCGCCAATGGGTGTTTGTACAATTTCAATAATTTGATTAGAGGGTGTTCTTTTGCTGGTCTTGGTGATGTTGCTGTGAAGGTGTTCGTTCAAATGCTTGAATTGGGTGTTGTTCCTAATAAGTATAGTTTTCCCTTTGTGTTGAGTGGTTGTACAAAGAAGTTTGGGTTTCATGAGGGGATTCAGGTTCACGGAGTAGTTATCAAGATGGGTTTTGGTGAAGATGTGTTTGTGGGAAATTCTTTGGTGCATTTTTACTGTGAGTGCGGAGAGGTGGACTACGGGAGGAAAGTGTTCGATAAAATGTCTCAGAGGAATGTTGTGTCGTGGACGAGTTTGATTTGTGGTTATGCTCGTAAGAATAGGTCCGAGGAGGCTGTTTTGGCATTTTTTTATATGATGGAGGCGGGAGTGGAGCCAAATGAGGTTACAATGGTGTGTGTGATTTCTGCATGTGCAAAGTTGCGGGATTTTAAGTTGGCGGAGAAGGTGCAGGGTTATGTTGACGCTGCCGGGTTTGGGTTAAATACGAAAATGGTGAATGCTCTTGTTGATATGTATATGAAGTGTGGAGCTTTCGATGCTGCAAAGCGGGT
The DNA here is from genome assembly GCA_024138005.1 of Lumnitzera racemosa. Lineage (NCBI taxonomy): Eukaryota > Viridiplantae > Streptophyta > Magnoliopsida > Myrtales > Combretaceae > Lumnitzera > Lumnitzera racemosa. Next base: position 11,720,216 of record JAMXBC010000008.1, on the reverse strand, counting down.
TTTCAATGAGTGCGTCGAGAGGAACTTGGTTTTGTATAATACAGTAATGTCGAATTATGCAAGACAGGGAATGGCACGAGAAGCCCTTGCTATTCTGGAGGAAATGCTGCTGAACGGTGTGTTGTCCCCGGATAGAGTTTCAATGTTGTCTGCCATTTCAGCTTGTTCTCAATTAGGTGAAATTTTATTTGGAAAGAGTTGTCATGGCTATGTATTGAGAAATGGATTGGAAAGTTGGGATAATATTTGCAATTCGTTAATTGACATGTACATGAAGTGTGGGAAACCAGAACTAGCATCTAGAATTTTTGATATTATGTCAGTTAAAACTGTGGTGTCGTGGAACTCGATGATTGCCGGTTACGTGAAAAACAATGACATAAAATCAGCTAGGAAAATCTTTTGTCAAATGCCAGAAAGAGATCTTGTATCTTGGAACACAATGATTACCGCTTTAGTTCAGGACAGTTCATTTGAGGAAGCAGTAGAGCATTTTCGATCTATGCAGCGAGAGGGAATAACAGCAGATAAAGTGACACTGGTGGCTGTTGCTTCTGCATGCGGATATTTGGGAGCTCTAGGTCTTGCTAAGTGGGTGCATTGCTATATAGAGAACAATGGCATTCAGTGTGATATGCGCCTTGCTACAGCATTGATTGACATGTTTGGTAGATGTGGTGATCCACAAAGTGCCATGCTTGTGTTTGAAAAGATGGAAAAGAAGGATGTGTCTGCTTGGACTGCAATTATTGGGGCGATGGCAATGGGAGGAAATGGCGAACGAGCTGTAGCACTCTTCAATGAAATGCTTGATGAAGGGGTGAAGCCAGATGAAGTTGTATTTGTCGGACTTCTTACTGCATGCAGCCATAGTGGTTTAGTCGACCAAGGCTGGCAATTTTTCAGATCCATGGAGGAAAAACACGGAATCACCCCTCTATTTGTTCACTATGGATGCATGGTCGACTTGCTTGGCCGAGCTGGATTGCTGAGAGAAGCTTTAGACTTCATATATAACATGCCGATCGAACCAAATGATGTCATTTGGAGTTCACTTCTAGCCGCTTGCAGGAAGCATAAAAATGCCGATGTGGCAGCCTATGCTGCTGAAAGGATACGTGAACTGAACTCTAAGCAAACTGGGATCCCTGTTCTCCTGTCGAATATATATGCATTCGAGGGAAAATGGAAGGATGTTGTGAAAGTGAGGCTTCAGATGAAGGAGAAAGGGATTCGAAAGTTGCCTGGGTCCAGCTCTGTGGAGATCAACGGGATAATACATGAGTTCACTTCAGGAGATGAATCACACTGCGAAATGAGCCACATTGCATCGATGCTACACGAAATAAACTGCAGACTTGAAGAGTCCGGACATGTTCCTGATCTCACTAATGTTTTGCTTGATGTTGATGATGGAGAAAAAGAGTTTTTACTTGGTCGACATAGCGAGAAGCTTGCCATTGCGTCCGCGCTTATCAGCACGGATCAGCGGATGCCAATTCGTATTGTTAAGAATCTCCGGATCTGTTCTGATTGTCACATGTTTGCTAAATCAGTTTCAAAGATGTATGGTAGGGAAATCATCATAAGAGATAATAACAGGTTTCATTTTTTCAGACAAGGACAATGTTCCTGTTGTGATTTTTGGTAATGTGATGTATATTGATTAGTTTATGAAAGTACTTCATTAAATTATTAGAGGTAGATAAAAATGTATACTTTGCCTGTGATATATTGATTTGATTTTCTTAAAATCACTCTATGGTATTTATTTAGTTCACTTGATAAGAAATTTTTCTTAAGTATGAGTTAAACTTGGTCCATCCTATTGAGTGACCTTTTATCTATAGCACTTGGTGATGTTCAGATTGCTCTATCTTTAGGGAAACTCTACATTGTAAGTCTCTTTTAATTATTTGATGCGAATAAATAAAATAGTATGAAAAAAAGAAAATAGACATAAGGTGTGTAATAATTGAGCAGATGGTAGCAACTACTTAAGTTTAAGTATGAGATGCTTTTAAAGGCTAAAACTCAATTGCTCGACTTAATTAAAAACTATTGAGTTTAAATTGAGTTAAGCTTTTATTGAACTTAAAAATTATAGATTCAAATTTAAACTCATTAAGAAATCTAAAATTGAATATCGCTCATTTCAATAAATGAGTTTTAGCTTCTTCATCTAAACAAACCTGAACTCAAGCCGGTTTAGATAAAAGAGTTTAAATGAGCTCAAGTTAAGCTCAAGTTTAAATTAATATTAAAGATTAATCCAAAATTTTCAAAAGATATATTTTTCGAAAACATTTTAACAATATTATTCTTATTCTTATATTATCTTTTTACATATATTATGATTATTAATAGCTTATGAGCCTCTTCATGATCTTACTTGCAAGCATGTTTATGAGTTTACTTACAAACATATTTATAGGTAAGTCCATTACTAACATAATGAGTATACTCACAAGTTAGCTTGCAAGTTTAAATACGAGTTTTAACTCAGTTTATTTAAATAAACTTTATTTTGAGATCAAGTTTAATTTATTTATGAATCAAGTATGAACAATTCAAATGATAACTTAACTTATTTATAGTTTCAAACTTAACTGTGTAAAAAATTCTAAGTAGTTAAAGTGGTAATTTAAGTTTGAAAATATTATTATATCTATAATTTTTCATATTATTAATTATCCTACTCCCTTGATTGTCTTTTGTACACAAAAGTGAAAGTAATTTTATTTTACAACTAACCTCTTCTAGTTTAATACTGTTTTTGACACGAGGGAAATTTAAGGAAACCTATGAGAATGAGATGAAACACTGAAAATATCATGTTTGGGTATTAAAAATAGGAGTAAAAATGAGTAGAAATCGTAAACCACTTATTTTCTCTCTAATTTTTTTTAAAAAAATAAAAATAAATAGAAATCAATTAAGATTAAAAAAATACTCTTAAAAAAATATTTAACATATTACTAACCTTATTTTCTTCCATTTCATCTTTATAAATCCAAACAATAAATCAATGTAATATTTCTTTTCATTTCATCTTTTATTTTCGTTTCTACACATTTCCAATGATTCCACTCTTCGATAAGATTACGAATCAGAGCGTAACTACGTTAGGTTAGGATAAACAATAATTCGAGAAAAAATTTCCCCTCCAAAATTCCGAATGGCTCTTTCCAAAGCCGGTATTACCTGTTCCCTCCATTATCACGCCGGTGACGGAATCCTTTCTCTTGTCCAATCTCCTCCTGCCACGTCATCCCTCTCCCCTCCTGACTCCACTACACGTGTCCCCTTCACTCCGGTTGCCGTCACCCAGACTCTCCCCGTCACTGACCTCACGGCCCACCGTTAATTATTCCACAACACCACCCCACAAACCACAGCGCCCACCCCAACCCCCACCCCCCCACCCCCCAAAAAAACCAATAAACCTGAGTCTCACTATCTCGCTCTCTCTCTTTCTGGAAAGGAAACGAATTCTAACCCTAAACCTAAAGTATTCAGTTTCTCTCTCCTCGAGATCGCGTCTCTTCCCCGACCACTATGGACGAGGAGGAGGAGATCCAGTCCGATCCCTCACGCGCCACCCCTTCATTGACTCCCTCTCCCCCACGCGCCACCGTGAACGGCAGGATGGCTGTCAACGAAACTTGCTCCTCCACTCCGCCCTCTTCTCAACCTCCTCCTCCGAGCAACCTCTCTCTCGCTCTTCATAACCAGCGCATGCAGCAGCGTCCTGCCAGCGGAGGCACCTTAGGTGGACGGGACGACTGCTGGAGCGAAGGCGCGACGGCTGTGCTGATCGATGCTTGGGGAGAGAGGTACTTGGAGCTGAGCAGAGGCAATTTGAAGCAGAAGCACTGGAGCGAAGTCGCGGAGGTCGTTACGGGTCGAGAAGGCTACTCGAAGGCCCCGAAAACTGATGTTCAGTGCAAGAACAGGATCGATACGGTGAAGAAGAAGTACAAGATCGAGAAGGCAAAGATGGCGGCAGGCGGCGGATCGAGCAATTGGCTGTTTTTTGAAAAATTGGATCGGTTGATCGGTCAGACTTCAAAATATGCCAATTCGAAGAGTCCGGTCGCAATGCTAGCTGGAAGCCCTAACCCTAACCCTAATCCTAAAGTTACAATTAGTAGTGGATCAAAATTGCAAAACCCTGATGTTAAGGGATCAAAAAGTAGGCTCGGGAAGCGCAGTTCGATGGATTCGGGATCTGAACCGGATGATTTGTATAGTCATAGTAACGATGTTGATGATGACGATGATTCTATTGACCTGCCTCCTAGGACAAGTGGGAGAAAGAAGGCCAAAGTTTATAAGGAGGTGAAGAACTTGGGGAGAAAGATGGGTGTTTCCAGTGCTTCAGGGTCTAGTTTGGGGAATTCTATTCGAGAATTGACTAGGGCTATATTAAAGTTTGGTGAGGTTTATGAGAACACGGAGAATGCGAAGTTGCAACAGATTGTGGAGATAGAGAAGCAAAGGATGCAGTTTGCAAAAGATATGGAGTTGCAAAGGACTCAATTCTTTATGAAAACTCAATTGGAGAATTCACGGCTGAAGAGGAGAGATAAGGGCGGAGGAGGAAGTCGGAGTCACCCCGCCGATAATGGTGAAAATAACGACAGTGGTAGTAGTGATTAGGGTAAAAAAGATTCAGGTTGTAATTGTAATTATGTCAGTTTTAGGTGTAGGGTTATTTTGAAAACTTTGGGTGCCAGGAGTAAACCCCCAATTGGAACTTGTCAGTGTGGATATTTATGTCTAGTGTATTATCATTTCTAGGTTGGGGGGGGGGGGGGGTTGATTTAAGACAGTATGCAAATAATTGAGTAGTAACTGACAATTTTATGTGAAGATCCATGTTCTGCCAAAGTGGTTGTTAGCGAAAATGTCCATGGCGAGCTTGTGTCTCCTAGCTTCAGCTTTTTGGCAAACCATATTGGTTCAAATGTCACAATTATATTGCTGTTGACTGTTTAGTATTTCCACCAAATTCCGAGTGCCATTGAGCCTCAGCTCGGGTTGGCTTAACAAGCGGCGAGAGTCATGGCACGCCGCACTATGTTTCGCAGTATTGTTTGCGACTAAGATCATGTCATGGTGCTTTATTAGTTACTCCATTTCGCATCGATCGTGAAGTTGTTTCTCTTTTCAATGTATACTTCCCTGCTCTATGTATAACATCCACTAAGCCATGTAGTAAAGAAGGACAAGCTCTTCGAGTTTTATATTAAAGGTTTCAAATAGAGGTGGGGTAAAGTTGGCCAAGGAAAAAGGGTGGAGTCCATTTTACTCATAAAATGTTTTGATAGTTTTGCTTACTAAGTGGAGTCCATTTCATTCATAAAAAAACCCTGGTTGGGTTTACTATATCGTTAGATTATGTCCGTGCTAGAAGTTTTCTATATGGTCTGTTTTTTGGTATGATGTACGGACCTCATTTTGAACTATCCTTTTAATATCTAAAACACAAGGCAACTCTTACCGTAACGTTTTGCGTTATAGTAAATTCATAATTTACTTTATCATAATTAATTAGACATTACTTTGATTAAAGCTTTCTCGCATTGTAATTAACGCTTTAAGAAATTTATTGGAGTAAACTGTAAACGCTTTTTATATATTTATTTCATGTACACGTAGCCTCATATCTTTAAACTAGAGTATCTACATCTTTATCCTGTTTATTGAATAAAGATTTTGTTAATAGTGGAAAACTACTATACTTTTGGAGCCTGGCTAATGGCTTCAAAGTTGTGGATTATCTCTGTACTTGAGAACCTTTTACTTTCCTTTTATTTCTTTCTTTCTTGTTTTCTTTCTTTGTTTCTTTTTTTCTTTTTCTTTGTTTTTCTCTCTTGATCAACCAGTACAACTTTTAGATGGGAGAAATGAACACGATTTATCTCATTAAGATATCAGTGTTTATGCTATGCTATATTAGTCTTAGCTTTTAGCTTATTTTAATAATTTGGTTGGTTTTCAAAAAAAAAATCATAAAAGAAAAAGTTTTTTAAGATCTATTTCACTATTATACTTTTTGATGAAATAATAAAAGCACTAAAACTAAAAAAATAAGCATAAAACTAATAATACATTCGATTGACTTACTGGCTATTTATTACCTATCACTTATTCTTACCTTTGGTTGACTAAATGGCTATTTCATGGAATTGTTATTACTAAAAAATAAAAATTTACAATTCTTTTGTAGAACTATTCTTTGAACTTTTTTTTATATATAACATATTCTATCCAGTGAAGATAACTCAAAATAATTATATGGAATAACTATTACTTTTCCATTTCATTATGGAAGAATTGCAATTTTACTCCTATCTCCTTGATAAACCAAATGTGCCATGAGAGTGAAATGGTTACGTGGGAGTTTCTATGCACTTTTTTTAGGGCAAATCGTGTATTTAGTACGTAAACTTTACTTATTTTTGTAATTAACTATTTAAAATTTAAAAATGTTCAATTTGGTATCTAAATGTTGTCCAATTTTAGCAATTAATTATTAAACTTTACTCATTTCTATAATTAATTGTCTAAACTTTACTCATTTTTATAATTGAATATCTAATCTAAGTATTATGATTTATGAATGATATCAAAAAGTTTGTAAGTAATATTTTGATATTTTTAAATTTTAGATAGTTAATTATAAATATGGGTAAAATTTTTATATCAAATATGATATTAACATTTTTTTCTTACTTTCCTTTTTAAAGATATGAGTTTAGAAGTTGAATTTCAAAGAGTGTGTTAGGCATATATTAAACAAAGATGAGTGGGTATATTTGTAATTTGCCATTAATTTTTATAGACTTTAATTTTATAAAAGCTTTTGTTTTTCTATTATTTTTTTAGTAGATTTTATATCATATTAAGATCTATTTTAATTTTTTTTATTAATAAACAAATTTAACCTACATGTAAAGTACTTTTGTTAGATGATGTTATATATTATGTATTTAGATTTTTTTACACAATTAATAAATAAGTTGAACGATGATTTGTGAATTTCAAATATAAACCATTAAATGTCGAATAAAACATGAACATTGTAACACGATTCCTCAACTCTAAACAGAACGATGGTTTTGTCTTAATAGGATATTGATTATGCAAAACGGGGTCCAATACATGTGATATGGGTCGTCGGGAAGGATGACATGGCTATCGATATCACATAAACCTAGATGAGTCCAAACCTCAAAACAATCTAAAAAACAAATGAAAATTGATGGTTTAGCAAACCAAACACTAGCTCCACAAATATAATGGACCATACAACTACACACAAACTAATTAACTTGCTAGATATGACACATTAGTCCAAGTTAGATAGGTTACTCGCCATAATATTTGCTAAAAAGACTGATAAGGGTATGGAGACTGAGCAAGAAAATTACTTAGCTGGAAAAAAAGGAAAGTATATTGAATTTTGTTTGATGATCCTTCAACTGATGTACAATGTAGATATTTATATGGCCTAATTAGGTAAGTCTTAGGTTACTAGAAATGACAAAAGAATTCTTGCTTAAGGAGGAAAAACAAACAACATACAAGGGTAGATCTGTAAACAAACAAAAGGAATATTCTTATAAGGGATAGTACTGATGTTAAAAGATAGCACATGTGTCTGCTTTTCATTCTAGTGGTCTAAAAAGGTACTGGATATTAGGCTATCTAACTCAACCTCAGGTCAATAACTTGGCAACTCGACAATTCGAGGACCCTAACCCAGTAAAGGGGAATTTGACAAATTTGGTTCATAAGGAGGAAGGTTGATTGTAACAAGTTGGCTCAGTGATAGAGTAGCTTTGCCTCAGGCATCATTCGACTTAGCAGCATCAGGGCCTTTATCTTTCGACTGCAAAAGGGTAAATTTAGAGAAGTTCCAAAACATGTCAGGTTAGCTTAGATGAATAACTCCTCTCATGGAGTTAGATCCTTCTCGGTAGTTCGACGAACCAATGAAATAAGGCCTCGCCTTCGGGATTGCGTGACCAACCCTTAATTCCTATCATTTCCTTCTAGTTGATTGAGATTTAAGGATCAAATCTTGTTTGACACTAGGTTGCACATCCTCAAGAACATAAGGTTAGAAATTAGCAACATTGAAGGTATCAAATACTCCACTCTTTAGACAATTTAACTTTGTAAGCATTTGAATTGATCCATTTAATAAATGCAATTTTACTAAATTTGATAAATGTAACACATTAGTTCAGCAGGTAAGGTGTGTGCAGGTAGTCTTTTGTTTTATTCAAGATTTATGTCACATTTAAATGTAACATTAATGTAAATTAATGTAAGTTGTATCTAATAAATATGATATTAATACAAAAATGAAATTTTGCTACTATATTTATGTAATTAATTTAATATAATTGATATTTAAGTAATTTTTTAAAATTTTCATAGTAAACATGTAATTTTTTCATGCAAAATGTCAATTGTTATGTATGAGAGTGAGGGGCCTTTAACTTGTAGCTAAGTTGCACTTGTGAAGTGGATAAGATATAAGTTTCTAAGTTTCGAAAATTTAAAACAGAAACTTATCTTAAACCTTCTACAACCACTTTAAAATTTACATCTTATAGATTTTTGTTTACCTTTTTTAAGAAAGTTATTGTTAGTCATTAATGTCCAAAATCATGATATTTAATTTATAAGTTCATATTATTTTTAATGTAAATTATTACAAATATAAATATAATAAATCTCAATTAGAACAAAAAAAATAATAAAATAAAATATAACAAAAATAAACCCCCATTACTAACTCAGGTTGGAGACTTGATCAATACTTCATTTGATGTAGTGTAGGTGAATTATGGGTTATAACATAGGTCAACATAGTCAAATTTGTATTATATTTATCCAATCAAGTCTTATGTATTAGATATACTATACAAATTTGATTCACGTGATTTATATAGTTAAAAATGACTAGGTACTTTGGAAGAATATAGACTCCAAGGTTGAAACTAAAACCTTTGTAGTGAAATCTAATATCCATCCTAAATTCAGTTTGAGTTTGACAATGCATAACTCGACCATAACTCGATGGATTCCAATTAGTATTATTGAATCTAGATTAATCCTTCTGATTCAATTTGATTTAATATCATTTGTTCATAAAACCGATTCGATCTACCCTTTTAACATTTTATCTAGATTAACCTTTCTGATTCAATTTGATTTAATATTATTTGTTCATAAAACCGATTCAATCTACCCTTTTGCTTACCTCCTACTTACGTGGGCTTTAAGGTGGTCTTTAATTACTTATTTCTATTATAGCTTAAAAAGGGGTAAAAAGAAAAATCTTCAATATGATAATATGCAAAGTAGCATTCGACAGCAAAATAAATTGCACGAATATTTTTTAACGACAATGTAGAAAATGTAATACATAAATTAACATGTCCAAAATATTTATTTAGCGAACAACCCAAGGTAACGATTTTTTTTTTTCCTTTTAAGATAACAATATAAGAGTCTTGTACCTAAAGGTATTAATGAAATGCATATATAAAACTTTAATGGAAAAAGGTTACCACCATTATGTTTGGATGAACAGATTTTTTAAGAGATTCATGGCCAATGGATGAAAGCTTAGATAAAAAGTCGACAGAAGTTCAATGTTTAAAAGAAATCCAATTTGGGGCCGAACTTTTCCCTTTTTTATTTCAAAGAATATAAGCAAGTCATAAAATTTCCAATAGATTGCAAATATACCTCATTATATTTGTCTAATGAGTATGCAACCCTTTCATTTTTGAAATTAAGTATTTAGTTCTGAAATATTTCAAAAAAGTGCATCTAAATTCTCACATAACCCTTTTGGTCTTAATTTTATGCACTTTTAATTTTAATGCTTTTTAGTTTAATTTATTTAAGAAAAATAGTAAAATAGGATGTAAAATTGTATATTTCAAATATTTGGGGAGAAATTGTATGTTTACTATGAAAATTTTTTAAAAATTCACAAATACTAATTACATTAAATTAATCACATAAACACAGTGACATAAATGTGATTTTGAAATTTTTATGAATGTCACATTTATTTGTTAATTTGAATTTAATAAATGTAACATAAGATTTGTATAAAACAAAAAAAAGTAGAGTGCTTCTCCTTACTTTTGAACCCTTAACCTTATGGATTGTTATATGTGCATTAACCATTAAGTCATGGTGTTATATTTAACAATTATAAGAAAATCACATTTATTAAATGCAACATAGCAATGGTATCTAATTCATTAAATTGCAACTTACAAATACAAGATATTTATAAATTATACTGTCACACTTCAAAATGCGATTCAGCATTATAATTAGCTAATTAATTTTATCTCATTTATATTTATATAATTTTTTTAAAGAAGAATAGTAAGCATGTATTGAACTTGATATTTAGGATGCAAATGTTCAATTTGAAAAATGAAACGATAAGTATATATAAACAAAAAATATAAGGATACTTACACTAACACTAGGTTTGGTATGGGGGAAGGTATGAGGAAGGAAAAATAAATAAATGAGAGAAAAGCATACGATGTTATTATTTCCCTTGCATTTGTGTGGTAAATGACTACCTATCACCTTGAGGAAATCGTACTATCCAATCTACCCCATAAAGAAGGTCACATAAGCCAGTTACCATGGTAGCTCGTGATACTCTAGTTAGACTTAAGTTGACTTAGCTGATTTGATTAAACTTAACCGTGAAACTTGCTTGGATCACCCCTTAGGCTTGCTCTAATAGCGTGCTAGGATGGCACAATTAACTTGGTCCCTTCCTTACAAAATCTGACGAGGTTCTTTGAGTAAAAATGCAACATTTTTTTTTTTTCTAAAAAATGAACTATTGAAAAAATAAATCTAAATCCAAGAAAAACAAAAAGTAATATAAAAACTCTAAAATTTAGAGCCTCAATATGGTGGATCACTTCTAACTTAAACAACATTAGTCATCACCCATCAGTTTACAAGGGTTCAGAAATTCATCTTGTTTCTATCTTTCTTCTTCCTTTTTTTTTTTTTTGGTTTTTCCTTTTAATTTTTTTGTATTTTTATTAATTATATATTATCCAATTAAATATAAATTTAATATTATATTATTTTTATTATATTAATTGCTTTATACCAATAAAATATTATTAACTAATGATAATAAAGTATAGGTCATATTTTATAATTTTTTTCTATTTATTTTCCCTTATTATACTCAATAAACTAACCCAAGGCTATGCAACATGCCAAGACCCCATCTTTTTAATTACTAGGCAAGGACTTCATTTATTTGAATAGCCATGAGAACTGAACTTTTGCTTATTTAAATAAATAAATATATATATATTTATATATTGATGATGTGGTGATCACTAAGAGGGGGTTGTTTGGTGATTCGATCCCTATATGCAACGATTGATCGGTAAAGGGAGGAAAAGAGAAAGTGTTGTGTGTCTAAAGAATAAGGTAAAAGTTTTAAGACTTGAAGATCCTTTGTAACTTAGGCTCCATGATATATTTATAGAACATAGAGCTTACCTATCAAGAACACATATTTAGCTAAAATTAGCTTGAAAGTGGTTGTTTCATGGGATGTGCGCACAATACAAGAGAGGACAAAATCACCTTGCAGATTGGTTAATCTTAGGAATTGTGGTTTTCGTGTCTAAGGTGTGGGCAAACATCACATTTAAGGCAGCTAAGCGTAGGGGCTATACCAAGGATGTTAGAGAACATTGAATAAGGAGAGATAGAGAGCAATAAGAGCATCGAAGGCTCTAAGCCAAGCCACTAACACCTAGTACGTACTTAGGGGTCGAGGTTGGTGCTATACAACAAGTTAGATCTAGCTATCCTAAAGAGTTGGAATCATAGAAGATGCTGGTTGAAGTTTGTTGCATCTCAAAACGGTAGAGTCGTAATAATTTTATCGTATGAACTATTCTAAAATAGAAACTAACATTTCAATAACTATCTTAGACTTAATTTACATAAGGTGTCTACGACTAACTCGCTTTAAAGAAAACAATTCATAAATGAACATGTTATTTACCTATAAAATTATGAAAAATAGATATTTACATTAAAATAATCTTATCATGTTTATAAGATTTAGTAGTTTAATCATAATCTACTTGAGAAATATATAAATTATTACTAAAAACTTTAAAGATAAAATCCAAACTTAAGAGTGTAATTGCTTCTTAAGTTTATATTCTTACTCCTTAAGATCTAGCAATTGCTAACTTTAGGGTGGTTACATGATCGCTTCTTAGTTAGCATTTGCAACAACATTTATAAGAAAATGAGCAATCAATCATTCAGTAAGTTGAGATAGAGACTTAAAACTATACATTAAATATAATAAGGGTTATCAACCAAATTAGTTAGATGTAATACATGTACAAGTAAATACCATCGCACGATGTTATCCGTTTCGTCGTGAGATTAGAAGAATTATACCTACTTTAATCTGAGTTGAGGAGTTTTCATGTTTATGCAATAGCTCACAACTAAACTTAGACTTATGCAATGTAGATACCGCTTTCCTTACAATTACATTTGAACTATTAACTTCACCCTTACTGCGACCTCCTCTCCTGCCACTTAATTCAACTGAGGATAAAGAAGAGACTCATTATACTATTCAGCGCTATCCCTTTCAAAGGGATCGGTATTTAGCTAGAGAACCTAAACATTTCCCTTAATAGGTTGCTATGTAAGTTTGATTTAAAATTACAAGTTATATATTTGATTAAACTCGATTTAAGGTATTCAATCATTTCAAACAAATCATAGAAATACAAGTTAGAGTAGTAAACCATTAATCATATCATCAAACTTATAAACAAACATATACAGGTATGTACACAGTTAACTATTTAGCAAACACAACCAAGTACAATTTCAAACCTTCGAGTACTATAAATTAGTACTTTGAAATGCAGTAATTTATTAATCCTAACTTACCTAGACTCTCTGCTTGCTTAATCAAGATGCAAGTCGCACAGGCAATTGTCGATAATCTTTATAATACAAATGTTGTTTTAATACTCATATAACTATCTTATATAAGCTTTATTCAGTATTTCTTTATGTTATCTTTAGCTTAGGGTTTCATTATACCTAATTGTTTAGGTTTTTAAATATTTTACAATTATTCTTAATTTAAGTTAAGTTGTAGTTTAGTTTTTGAATTGATTTCTAAATTAAGTTTTAATTCAGTTTCTGATTATAGGTTATACAAGAACCATAAAAACTTGTTCTGAACCATAATATAAAATTAGTCATATTATAATTGGGCATCTTAAATATCGTATTTGGTCTCTAACTAGTATTCTAGTTAATAAGGTACACCACAATCCTAATTTAATTATCAATTTAGCTCTTAATGTGAGAAAAATTTACATTTTTCATATAAGTATATAACTTTATATTTCATATCAAATTTATTATATATTTATAATATTATCAATTTTAACATAATATTTTCTACTCATTAATTTCCTATATTTACATATTATGTGTTGTTACGTTATTTACTCCTAAATCACTTATTTAACACTTTTAACACTACATATATCATCCTTCGTCATCCAATAACATATCAAATGTCTAATTATATCTTAAATCAGAATTTTATATCTAATTACCCTAAATTATAAAATTAACTTAAAATGTTCTATTTTACCTATTATATATATACTATATAATACACCTAATAATTATATCTAATACCCTAAATATTACAAATATCATACTACATCAAAATCTAATATACTAAAACACCTAATTATATACTAAATCAATAATTACCTATTTAATTATTAAATTAGCTTAAAATCACTCATCTTATACATTATTTTAAGGCTTAAAAATTATTTAAAAATTTTGAAAATAGATTTGAAAAATTTCTTTATAGCACTATTTTAAATACTCTAAATAGCCTACACAAAAATTTTGAACTCAAAACTACACTATTAAAGTCAATTATTTCTAAATAAAAAAATAACTCGAGTTTAAGAATTTCTCAAACACTATATATTACAGAACATAATTTTATCAAAATAATATTTTTCCTAAAAACTATATAAAAATATCTCAAAATACTAAATTTCATAATTTTCTATAATTATTTAATATTTTTAATAAATAAACTAAAATCGGAAGGAAAATTAGACTCCTTGACAATGGTTTCTTTGGCCGCCAAGGCCTCAACGTTCGACTTGGGCGCTGCCACTACCGTCGAGTAGTGGTGGCTCTCCACTCCCAAGTGCTCATCGAGTGTAAGTTCATCTTAGATGCCGTAGTTGCACACTACTTTTCTAATTTTTTGTAAATTTAGTTTTTCCTCTCTTCTCATCTTCTCTTTATTTTTCCTGAGATCCCAACATGTCAAAATGAATTTTAGATGGTATTTCCCCAATTTATAGAGCTATTTGGAAAAGTTTATGAACTAATTTATGATAATTATCCCCTACTTTTACTTTTTATTTGGCTAAATTTTATTAGTTGCTTTTCCTTCTTCAATTTTAGCTTGCCACACCTCAATTTTAGAATTCTCTTCAACTTTTCATAATTTTCTTTAATTATTTATTATTATTTTAAATAATTTCGAGTATTTTAAATAATTTCGCGTATTTTTATTTATACGTAAATATATATATAATACAAATAAATATTATATAAGTTATTTTATGATTTTTAGTATGCATATAATTTATCTCTATTGATTCGTTAGTTATCGGAACTCATTTTACGTATTTCTGACAAATAATATAAATATAATTTAATATTCTATTGTTTAATTATTTATTATTTATTTTCTTAGATCTAAACTCACAAAATTATTTTTACTAATATTCTCATTTTTGTTGTAAAATTTGAGTTCAATTAGATAACTTACCTAATCAAGGGGGAGGGCGAGGGGGAGGGGGGAGACCCTTGACTTAGGTTAGAGTGAACCCATAAAAGGGTTAAGCAAATCAAACTACCGAAGAGATCCATGCTCTTTAGCTTGAAGTAATGCTCGAGGAAACTCGAGCAAGCAAAGACACTTAGGACTCGTCTTTGGAGCTTGAGTGTAGAACGACTTATCAACATATATATATATATAGATATATATATGTATGATTTTAATTATTTGAATATAAAAGGTTAGATATTAGCATTATATATATATATATTTCATTTAAATCTTTAGGAAACCTATATTATTTATGCTTTTCATTTTATCCATAAAGAATGATGCGTCAAAGTTAGAGGAGGAAAAAAAAAAATGACAAATTATATATCGAAATAAATAACTATTCCATTAATTTTTTTTATATGTAGCAAAACTGGACTCATAGAGTCTTATTTTTCTATCTATAGGCTCGAAAATCTCTTTTTTCTTTTTCTTTTTCCTTTTTTCCCTCCCAACTGCTACAAAAAATCTCATATATAAAGTATTGGTAAACGGTAGAAGATATATTCGTAAGTAGGTGCAACTTCTTACACTTGTCTTCGTCTCCTAAGCTAGTCCTTCATAGGCTGCAACTTGCAATACTCCTTATAGCCGGACAAAATATTCATCTTTCTTGGGTTCATTTACAATATTTATTTCTCACTAGTGTTAAATCAAGATGTAATAATCATGTTTCTTATATTCTTAATTTTATTTATTAGTGACAAATGGAGAAACCATAACACATTGCTGCTCCAAGAATACTTATAAAAATGTAAGAAGCTTCGTCATCTTTTATTTATCAATTATTGTAAGTGTGAGAGAACTAAAACCTAAACAATAAACAATATAGTGCTACATATTTGAATACATTAAAAAAAAAAGGCATAAAATAATCCAAAGAGAGCTTACTAAATAATATTATTTTAGTAGAATGGTCATTCATGGTACCATGCCGGCCTTATTGTTATCTCTTGTCGTTTGCACTCACATTTTTATCAACAATAATATTTCTTACCATGATTTTGAAGTGCGTCGGCGTGTGGATAACAATGCGCGTTCTCTTTGTAATCTCCAACTTGTGTAATCAGATGGGCAAATTGTAAATATATCTCCCCAATTATTGGTTGATCAAATGCATGTTGAATTATATGGCTCGTTTGGTTAATTTACAAAGGGTAAAATAAGAGTGTTATTTTTTATTTATAGATTTATTCATGCATTTGATTAGTAGAATAATTATTTTATAAAATTCTTATTACTGAAAAATAAAGAATTGCAATTCTTTTATAAGATCAAAGAAATAACTATTATTCGATTTTTTCATAGCATGTTCCATATAAAACCTTAAAATAACTATTACTAATTTATTTAATGTGCAATCCTATTCCTACTTTATTTGATTCAATAAACCAAACATACATAAATTTTTTTAAGTGTGTCTTCATTCTTATAATTTTTAAATACATATAATTGTCACCAATGACCCAAAGTTCATACTACATATGGTCCTTTTAACGATAATTTTGGAATTTATGGTTTGAACGGCATTGTGTATTTTAAAAACCTATGAAAAAATAAAAACACACTTTGGATTCTCAGTTTAACTCTTACCTAATTAATATTTTTATGGTATATTTGTGGTTATCCTTGAACAAAACTGGAAGTAAACTTATGAATATACGATGAGGTAAGCGCTGATGAGAAAAGTCAACAAAATGGCTTGGTAATATACAGTCATAAACAATGGAGACAAAGAGTAACAGTTAAAAGGAAGAACCTTAGTGCAATTTCTAATATCAAAACTAGTTCTAAAAGATGGACAACGCGTTAGATGATGTGTGATATCTCTTTGTGCAACACTTTTAACAAGGCTAGACCTTGTTTCCTTCATCTTACCTTTCTTTTATCAATTTTTTGTTGTTTAAACTTTGTTGCATTGTCTAACTTGTTGCTTTTTTAAGTATTACATGTTATCATTGAATTTTTCCGAATGAATAAGCTCTCACCTTATTTTTAATTTCCTTACCCGTCTCAGGAATGCAAAGTAAATCATGTAACGACTCTCTTCAGTACTACTATTAGTAAAATTTGATTACAAAGTTGCTCCAACAAGTATATCCTTATTTCAGTAGCTAAGTGGTGAAAGTTAAGCTGAAAGATTTTCACTCATGGCTAATTTCTCCTTTGAATTTGATTACTCTTCATCCGACCGATCTAGCAGGAGACATCACACCACCCCTGTCGATTCCCTACATGCGTCCAGCTCAGATAACCCTTTCAGGACACGCCATGCCTCTAGGAATACGACTCCTTGGAGGCGCCGTCACCTTGCACCAGCCGATCCTTTTGCATCAGATGATGACTTGTCGTGGCAGAGTGAGGTTTCCTGGCAGTTTGAGCCTTCAGGGTGGCGTGATAGTCGTAGTCTGGGAGCAGCCTTGAGCCCCTGGACAGCTGCTAGTCCATATGAGAGTAGGGTTTTTACACGGTCAGCTAATGACTATTACCTTTCGCGTACAACCGGTGGTTTTCGTAGCTTTGTCAGTCCGAATTACGAGTTTTCAACCGTCAGTGACGTGCAAGGTGGAAGGCTTGAATTGCAGAGCTTTGTTGGAAGGGTTAATGAGAGGGGAAGAAGTTCTGTTTCGGGTGAATATAGTAAGAGCCCGAGATTTTCAGGCCTGGAAATGATTGAGGAGGGAGGCAGTGGGCATGGTAGTCCAATTGACGATGAAGATGTTCAACAAGACAAGAAAATGTTGGAAATCGACCGTTCAGGAGCACGAAAATCAGAACCTCGTGCAAAACTGGAGGATGATTTCGACAATGTTCTTGATGATCATCATCCGAAGTTATCACACAATGTGCATTATCGGCATTACGATCTGGACAGTTTCCAAAGCAGCCATCATTATGGTCAGCATCAAGCCGATTATGGTCACAGGCGACATGGTTCTTCGGGATCAGCCAGTTACTACCATGACATTGATTCCGTTCCTGCCTATGATGAGCAAGATGATCATGATGAGGAAGACGAGAAGGAGTTGAAGCCTGTTGGGCTTCTTAGCTTATTCAAGTACTCGACGAAGTGGGATATGGTTCTTGTGTTTCTCGGATGTCTGGGAGCCCTGATAAATGGAGGGTCTCTTCCTTGGTATTCATTTTTTTTCGGAGAATTTGTTAACAAGATTGCTCGTGATTCGCTTAATGATAAGGACAAGATGATGAAGGATGTAGAAAAGGTATACACAGCCCAACCCTCACGTTTGATTGATGTTTTCATGTGTCTTGCGTGTTACCACAGTCGTGATTTCCCCCCCAATCGAACTAGGAAGTGAATCAGCATCTGCAGACACATTTTTCCCTCTGCTGTAAGCTGCAGCAGTTTTTCTACAACTGTTTGATAAATATTTAAGATACTGAAATAGCTAATTTTCTCAACCAGGTATGCTTACTCATGACTGGACTGGCAGCAGTGGTGGTTATTGGAGCTTATTTGGGTAAGGAGGAACTGGAATTCATATTCACTTTGCTATTTTCTTTGTTTCTTTGAAAATATCCTAGTAGTCTTGCTACTTCCTTTTAGATTATGCGGATCAAATGCAAACAAATGAAATATCACATTCAACAGATCTAAACGTTTAAATTTGTATGTAGCTTTGCTTTTTGTCTTTTATCTTTCCGCATCCTCTCATCAGGCTGGGAAATTTAAGGACATCGACCAACTTATGGTATTTAATCTGCAGAAATCACATGTTGGAGATTAGTGGGAGACAGAACAGCGCAGCACATAAGAACCAATTACCTAAGAGCAATTCTCCGTCAGGATATCGGCTTTTTTGACACAGAAATTAGCACTAGTGAAGCAATGCATGGAATATCAAGTGATGTCGCGCAAATACAAGAAGTTCTTGGTGAAAAGGTCAGCTTTTCTTAAGTACTACCCACTAGACATCTTGTAGCATGAAGAAGATTAGAAAAAGCTGTGGTTTTAGTATATATGGTAATCTCGATTTATCTGTTTTACTATACAGATGGCACATTTTATCCACCATATTTTCACATTCATTTGTGGATATGCGGTTGGTTTCCGAGAATCATGGAAGGTTTCTCTAGTGGTTTTAGCAGTCACACCATTGACAATGTTCTGTGGGATTGCTTACAAGGCGGTTTACGTTGGCCTAGCTACAAAGGAAGAGGTAAGGAACCATCTTATAAACTGCATACTCCAATACAAGACTTCATTTATTAACATAGTGTTACTTTTATGGCAGGTTTCTTATCGAAAAGCTGGTAGTACTGCCGAGCAAGCTATAAGAGCCATCAGAACCGTTATTTCATTTGTTGCAGAGGATGGTTTGGCTGCGAGGTATGCAGCCTTGTTGGAAAACTCAGTTCCCATAGGAGTCAAGATTGGATTTGCTAAGGGTGCAGGAATAGGGGTCATCTACCTGGTAACATATTCGACATGGGCATTGGCCTTCTGGTATGGTGCCATTCTAGTTGATCGTGGTGAGCTATCTGGGGGCAAAGCCATTGCGTGTTTCTTTGGTGTCAATGTTGCAGGAAGGTATGTCCTTTACCTGTTACTATACATCTATACCTCTCGATGCAATGTGATGTATTTTCGCCTTGACAGAGGCTTGGCATTGGCATTGTCCTATTTTGCTCAATTTGCACAAGGGACTGTAGCAGCGAGTCGTGTGTTTGAAGTCATTGATAGGATTCCAGAGATAGATCCCTATAGTCCTAGTGGAAGGACAATTTCTAATGTTCGTGGAAGAATTGAGTTCAAAAGTGTTGATTTCGCATATCCATCTCGCCCAGATGCTCAGATTCTCCACTCACTCAGTCTTGTCATTCCCTCTTCCAAAAGTCTTGCTTTGGTTGGTGCTAGTGGTGGCGGCAAATCTACAATATTTGCCCTGATTGAGAGGTTTTATGATCCCATAAAAGGTAAGCTAAGGACTAAGGTCATTAATATGTCTAAAACTTGACATGAAAATGGAGCTCAAACATATTCAAAAAATGGCAGGAACAATCACCTTGGATGGTCATGACTTGAAGTCACTTCAGGTAAAGTGGCTTAGAAGTCAGATAGGCATGGTCGGTCAGGAGCCAGTTCTATTTTCGACGTCCATTTTAGAAAATGTGATGATGGGAAAAGAGAATGCCACCATGAAGGAAGCAGTGGCCGCTTCTATAGCCGCAAATGCTCATAACTTCATCTACAACCTTCCACAAGGTTATAATACACAGGTGAAAGTAAAAGAGCATAATTGCAAATATGCCTTGAATTTTGATGTAAATACAGAACTCAATAGTGCAGTCAAGAATTCTATATGTCTAGATTTATAGTGCTAGTGCTTGCTTCTTTTGGTTGCAACATGTAAAACGAAGCTAAATTACAATAACATTACATATGTTTTATCATTTTTTCACCCTTATAATCTGTGCAATGTATTTTGTCAAGCACATAACCTGTGTCTTAGTGCGTTTTATTTTTATTTTTTTTCTCTTCTATTAGTTTTCTTTTTTTTTTTTTTTTAATTCCAATATCTTCATTAGTTTAGTCACGTAACACAAAAACTTGAAAAAGTCTAAAACGAAGGTTATATAAGTGAGAGATATCTTGAACACAGTTATGTAACTGACACAAAACATAATACAGGTTATGAAAGTGTGAGATGCCAAAACACATGCTATGTATCTTGGCACAAAATACAACACAGCTTGAAAGTGAAAAAGCTTTAAAATGTAGGTTATATATTCAGTTGTATAATGTTCATCTTTTATTTGCCTTATATGCAGGTTGGAGATAGAGGTACCTTACTATCAGGTGGTCAAAAGCAGCGGATTGCACTAGCTCGAGCAATGATCAAAGATCCTAGGATCCTTCTATTGGATGAGCCTACCAGTGCCTTAGACCCCGAGTCTGAAGCCAAAGTTCAAGAGGCTATTGATAAAATCTCCATTGGGAGAACAACCATTGTCATTGCTCATAGACTTGCTACAGTAAGAAATGCTCACACCATTGCTGTTCTTGACCATGGCTCCGTCATTGAGATTGGTAACCACCGTCAACTCATGGAAAAATGTGGTGCCTATTATGACCTTGTTAAGCTAGCTTCTGACTCAGTCTCAAGGACCCCATCCAAGCAAAGTCCTACGACAAGGGGAGCTGATTTTTCTATGCATGAGATGTCGGTTGAGTATGGTTCAAAATCAAAGCAAGGATATGAAATCTCCAGGTCCAAATACTATAAATCTATACAGGAAGAAAAAGAAGTATACGAGGAGGAACAGAAGCCAAAGCCAGCAAGATACAAACTCTCTGAAATATGGAGTATACAGAGGCCAGAGTTGATGAGGTTGTTATTTGGGTTTCTTTTGGGTATGCATGCAGGTGCTATCCTCTCTATTTTCCCCTTCATTCTTGGACAGGCCCTTTCATTCTACTTTGATAAAGACACCCAGAAAATGAAAAGAGATGTTGGACATCTCTGTCTAGTTCTTGTTGGTCTAGGTGTTGGTTGCATAATTGCCATGACAGGCCAACAAGGTTTGTGTGGTTGGGCTGGAACAAAACTTACGATGAGGATCCGAAACCTTCTGTTCAATTCTATATTGAAACAAGAACCAGGGTGGTTTGATTTTGAAGGGAACTCAAGTGGGATACTTGTGTCAAGGCTCTCAAATGATTGTATCAGCTTTCGGTCAGTCCTTGGTGATCGTATTTCTGTCTTGCTAATGGGATTGAGTTCAGCTGCTGTTGGCCTTGGAGTCTCACTTGTGCTGGAATGGCGGTTGGCCCTTTTGGCTGCTGCTCTCACTCCATTGACGTTAGGTGCCAGCTACTTGAATTTGATAATAAATATTGGACCAAGACTAGACAACAAATCCTATGCCCAAGCTAGCAATATAGCTGCTGGTGCAATATCAAATATAAGAACAGTAGCAACATTTTCAGCTCAGGAACAGTTAATCAAATCCTTTGATGATGCCTTATCTGAGCCAAAGAAGAAATCCATGAGGAAGTCTCAAATTCTAGGCTTAACATTGGGATTTTTTCAAGGTGCCATGTATGGAGCTTATACATTAGCTCTCTGGTTTGGTGCCTACCTTGTTAAAGAAGGGAAGACAGGGTTCAGTGCTGTAAACAAAATCTTTCTCATTCTAGTACTTAGCTCCTTCTCAGTAGGACAACTAGCTGGTCTAGCCCCAGACACTTCTATGGCAGCAACAGCTATTCCTGCCATTTTTGCCATTATTAACCGAAGGCCTTTGATAGGCAATGTCCGTGACAGAGGTAGAAAGATTGAAAGATCAAAACCATGGGATATTGAGCTCAAGATGGTGACATTTGCATATCCTTCACGACCAGATGTTATCATCCTGAGAGATTTTTGCTTAAAGGTCAAAGCTGGAAACATGGTGGCTTTGGTGGGAGGAAGTGGATCAGGCAAATCAACTGTCATATGGTTGCTCCAACGATTTTATGACCCTATTCAAGGAAAGGTAATGATGGGAGGAATTGACATAAGGGAAATCAATGTGAAATGGTTGAGACAGCAAATAGCATTCGTCAGCCAAGAGCCTGCGTTATTTGCGGGGAGCATTAGGGAGAATATTGGATTTGGTAATCCTAATGCTTCGTGGGCAGAGATTGAAGAAGCCGCTAAAGAAGCTTACATTCACAAGTTCATCAGTGGCCTTCCTAAAGGATATGAAACCGATGTATGCCATCTTTCCTTCTCTTGAGTCTCAATCACAGTTTTTGTTTTTGTTGGATAGCCTGGAAGGATTCGCATGAATAGCAATTTACTTCCTAGGATTTGAAAATTTTACTAGGGAAGCCTAGTAATAAAAAGACTGATGACTAAAGAAATGCTTGCAACTTTCAACATGATATGACAATCTGACTTCTTTGTCCATGCAGGTTGGTGAGAGTGGCGCACAATTATCAGGCGGACAGAAACAAAGGATTGCCATTGCAAGAGCCATACTAAAGAAATCAAGGGTGCTCCTTCTAGATGAGGCAAGCAGTGCATTAGATGTGGAATCGGAAAGATATGTCCAAGGTGCCCTTAAAAAGGTATCTAAAAGTGCCACTACAATCGTTGTAGCTCATCGAATATCCACAATTAAAGAGGCCAACATGATTGCTGTTGTAAGAGACGGAATGGTAACGGAGTACGGGAGCCACGATACACTTGTGGCTTCCCATGTCAATGGTGTATACGCTAGTCTGGTACGTGCAGAGCGTGAAGCCAATGTATTTTCTTGAGCCTTCTATCAAAGTCAAATTTGAGATGCATTTAGAAAGTTCTATCAATTTTAAAGGTAAAGCACAGTTACACGGATTATCAATCATCAGCTAAGATATGTGCATGAAACATATCGGCAAATATATATTGACAATTTTATCTTACAGCATTGCATATTGCAACTCCATTTTTCACTTTCCAGCTCGCACTTGCACAAGGCCAGAGCTTGACGGCCAACAGACATGAATTTTAGTCACCAAATGATGTAGAGGGAACAGGTGAGCTTAGACTGCCATTTCAGTAAATGGAGACTTATCAGCTAACATCTGACTAGCAGATAATAGCTGAAACATGCAAAGAAGGTGATGAAAAGACGGAAGAAAAAAATGAGCTAAAAAATGTGATAAGTCTTTTCTATTGAGAATTCAGTAAATCCGTATTATGAAATGAAAGTACAATGTAGGGTATGTCCCCGTTTATGAATTTTTCTAAAGAATAATAGCGCCCAATGTGGTGTTGAAACAGGCATCCCCAAAAGTCAGGTGTATAATTGGAGTCCATGCACGCGAACTGGGAAACTGACACCGTTTAGCTAGTATCGAGTGCAAAATCACAGAAGAAACTGCCCACCTAACAAGAGGAAAACTTCTTCATCTTTCTCCATGTCGTGCCCAGGCAATAAAATTATATTAAAAAAATCTAAATTTCACTATGATCTAATTGGTTGCAATCCAACATTTGTCTGAAGTGCCCAATGGAAAAATAGGAATTTACCTTAGGAGGTCTGTGATGCAATCTTCATGGTCGGAGACTGATAAGGGAGAGGATCTAAGATGGAGGGGCATGGCACATGCTCAGTTTCAGATTCCAATCAAAAGATTGCCATTTTTAGCATGTGCCCTGCTTCTCCAGCTCAGTTTAGCCTCCCCTGCTTCATTTTCTGTAACCGTTTCTCACTTGATATATCAAATATATGGCATATCGCAACTAAAGTGATGTTTATAAAACGAAGAAACACCATTTGATAAAATATTTGATGGGGAATTTAAGGTAAAACTTGGTTAAATGGTTATGACTATCTTTCCTTAGGACTGAATCAGCTGAAAATGGATCCCACAAGTGAAATTGACAAGTAATTTGTTGGTGGGTTGGTGGTTCTTGTTGATTTGGTCCCTTGTTTTAGGATGCAAACCTCTCCATGAATTGCTACTCAAGCAAACCCTATTTCATGTAAGTTGAACAAACCCCACCTTTGTTTCAGGGGCTGTTAGAAGTTTGGCTGCCAGAAAGTTGTCTTTAACGAACCACAGAACATTCATCTATAGACATGACAATCAATATAGCAAGACAATCACCAAACATCTTTAGAAAAATGAACAAAAGTCGCACCAAATACTAAAGTCCAATTTAACCATCCTTGGTAACGCATTATCCAGTAATTCAGATAGGAGTCGATTTCATGCACTCATCCATTATTCGTTCCTATCATGGCAAACACGAATGATAGATGATTGTACTGATTTTTCTGAATAACTGCACAAAGCCTGAAATCTTCATAGATTGGCTAGGCCTGTATATTTACTCCTTGAGAAAAACATCCTACAAAGCAAAGTACAGGGTATATTTTCCATATTATATAATTAAAAATAAGTTTAAAAAAAAAAAAAAACAAATCTGAGTTTATAAAAGTTGAATATAAGATATTTTCATTAAAACATTGGTCTATGATAAAGGAAAATATGACCTGGAAAAGGGTAACAATTTCATAAACTTAACTAATTCACTTTGCTGATTAAATTGATAATGCAGCTTCAACCATGTACATGAAGGTTTGCCCTTCTTGCAAGAGGTAAAAAAGGTTCGCACATGAACCATTTCCAATTCAAGCTCTCCATATGATTGGGTTAACACCAATATCCAGCAAACTTGGAATGCTACAAGAACCCTAAGACTAAGATATAATTACAGGAAACACATCTTTAGTACTCTCTAAAAGTTAAATTTAAACGGCCATCTTGGAGCTGTGATTCCTCCAGCAAGGGCTTTGGTGCAGTGTTCTTGAGGATACAAGAAACCCCATGAAACACATGTCTAGATTTTCCACCAAATACTAGGACATCTCCTGATTCCAGAATAACCTTCTCTGCCTTATCAACATCCCTACCGTCCCCATAGAGAAACTCAGCTGAATCTCCGATGGAGAAGGAGACAACAGGCAACCCTTGACGAAGGCTTTCTTCGCTTTCATCTCGGTCCTGCATCGAGGCAATGCCACAAGATAGAGTCAGTGATGATTAAATATTCAAAAGCGACATTGCAGACATTGTCAAAAGATAAGTTTAGACTACAGATCACTTTTGCAGATCATAGGGCTTAAAACTTCTAGTATGTACAGGGTTGCAAGGATATTTATAAAGTGAAACCTCAACAATTTTGTTCTCAAAAAGAAGGATAACCACAGGGAAATGCATTCGCTCCTGCCAAGATGTAAATTTTTCTTTGAAGGTGAAACATTCTGAGTACATTTTTTCCCTAAAAACGTTAATAAGGTTTCCTTTTGCCGATTGATGTAACTCAAGGAAAACTCTATATTTTATCAAGATATTGAACTAGTGTTAAGTTCGGCAAAAAAAATATTCTGATAGACTAGTTGGTAACAAACCTGGTGCAGTCCAAGCCGTCCGTTTGCAGAATAAAAGTTGACAATACAGATGTTTGGTGACATTTTAGGAAGTATGTCCACAACACTTCTTGGACAGCTGTTTTTCCCAATGATCGCAAGACAAGAATTCAGAGCTTGTTCTACCATATGATGAAATTCATCAGGTATACTTGGTGGTACAGCTCCATCAGTTAGCCGCTTCTCCCCATATTTGCTAGTCTGAGGATCCCAATTTTTACCCAGGCACATCATCATCAGTTTCAGTTTTGCACCATCACTGTAACCAGGTCTATAGAAACCTCCAGGCCCCAAACCATGTTCTCGGCATATCTTTACGATTTTGACCTGGAATATGATGCAACGAAGTAGTGCTGAATAGTTAAATATCAGCATTTCATTAATAAGTACATGGTTCAATATTGGCATTACAATTTTCAAGGTTCCAAATTAGTAGAAACCAATATTAGCCTAAAAGGTATATTTCCCTTATTCAAGTTCCAGACAGATAATTCAAAAAATAAAAATAAAATAAAAAGAAAAAAAGAAAAAGAAAAAGCAAAAGCAGAAGCTGTCAAATTATAATCTTATTTGTTCTCTTTCTGGCTTGACAGGTGGTGATGCATTAGTATACCTGATCATTCATGGTTAGATAATGCTTTAGAAGAACCATTCCAGGCCTCAGTACCTTCCCATTTTCCCCTTCCATGGTCCGCTTCATTTCATTTCGCCTTTCTCTATTCTTCATGAGCAAAGAAGGTTTCAACATCACAGGTGTTCCCGACTTAGGTCGGCAGATATCAAAAGGTTTAGAAGCACCAACATCCTGAGAAATAAATGAACTGCTAGTTTTTGCAGCACTGGCAATCTTGCCCAGAGCACTTGAAGCACCAGCACTTGAAGATAGCTGAGGTTTCCCTAGTGGAGATGTTACTGGGAAGTTTTGGTTTTCCATGATTTTGTTTGGTGTTTCTGCAATCCGTACTTTATCAATGTCTAACTCTAATGCAGGTCCCTTCTGCTGCTTATTTGAACCACCTGTAAATGGACTACTATCCTTGGCACTTAGAGTGCACCAATTCTGTTGAATCAGATTACTTCGTGGGGATTGCGTTCTTGTAGTAGTAGAACTTCCTGGTGACATCTGAGAATTTGGCCTTTCACATGGTAGCGATGGAATCTCATGAACAATGGATTTATCAACTATGTAATGCTGCCTTCCACCCTAAATAGAAGCATCAATCAAGGCATCAGTCTTCCAGTACATCTCATATGCAGCATCAATGGAAAATAAACTTACTAGGAACAAGGACTACATTGTTATTAAATTTATTTACATTTGTCTTTTCATCAATAAAATCACCCAATTCAAAAGATCAAGTTGTAACAATGCTTCTTCATGTTTTGAATTTCATTCATGCTAAAATGACATGGATCTTGTGTGACTTACAAATTGTGATTTTCCTAATGAGCACCTCCCAATTACTTGTTAAAAGACCAGAAAGGGAAAGATTACACATTTCAGTGTACAAGTTCTTATCCATAGAGCTAGCTGACAAATTGTGCAAGGGACTCAGTTTTCAATTCTACAAAGGACACTTCTTAGGTCTACTAACAAAGTATAAGCGATACTTGACTGCATAAAGCCTGACACCGATATCCTAATACCAATACTACATATTGTAGCACGAATATGTACCTCGATGCCACTGTCATTAGAATAAAACTAAAAAATACAAAATAAACCTAAAATAATATAAATACAAGCAATGCTGTGCCCTTTGCCCTATTAAAAACCTTCAAGCAACACTTCTGTTCATCCGCAATTTGCTTTCCCAGATTCCAGGGAATGCACTTGATGATGATTTCAAGATTCCACTTTCAGTCACCCGTTAACATTTTCTATATAATAAAATTTTCAAGACATTTCATACTTAATTCATTCAAGAACAAGCACAAAATTATATAAATCAAGTAGGAAAACTTTACCGGGTACCTGCGCTACTCAAAATGCAATAGTACCAATACATTTATATTTTATCCCTACCCATCCAGTTCCTTTTTTCATGAAATATATAATTAACTTTATAATCTTCTGAGGAAATTGCAAGTAACCAGCCAAACTTTGATCTCAGTGTTGATATATTATATATCTAACCATAAAAGAGTGATTTAACAAACCTAAACTTTAATAAAATTGTCAATATAATAATGTTTGTTTTTCTGTTAAAGAAAAAACACCGATGTCAGTTTGGGGTATTAAAGTATATTTAGATAAGCTCAATGGGTATTTGCACACCAACATCAGAGTTTAAGATTATCTGCAAACTCTCGAGTTATTTTCCACCTTGTCGGAGTTTAGGATTATTAAAGGCTTTAACTCAAAAGCATACTTTGAAATTTCAGGGCACATTACAGGTAAAATTTTGGGGCTTATTTGCATTTTCCCGAATCTATTTTCCTCTTGACTAGAGTCTCGAGAAAAAAAGGGGACTACATTCCCGCCAATTGCCACCCCATCATTTAATGCAATGGGAAATGATGGAAATTTCAATGGTGCAAAAATGCACAAAAAATACAAAGTGTGCCCATCAACAAAGATGCGATCTTTCATACATAAACTTGATTATTCCATCATAATAAACAAGACCCAGATCATATTTTTTAGTAGAAAAAGAAAAGCAATAATTTTAACAAGAAAATGCACATACACCGTGTGGGCTTGAATTGGAACCGTCAGTTGGGTGTCTTCTTCCGGAGCTCATTCTCGAGTACGCAGCCACGTTTTTTGGCGGGAAGTTGTATGGTTTTGTAGGTAATAAGTGTCGTATAAGGGAGGAAACAATTGTCATGCGTTGCTATGGTATTTTGCACGGGTAAGTTGCTGAGAAATACTTATCTGTTTGATTTCCTCGCGCACAAACACAGAGAACGAGAGAGAGAAAGAGAGAGCGAGAGTAGAGGAGGTAAATGGCGAAGTCGAAACGCTATTTAAAATTTCGTGCTCGTGACCTCCGGAAGGTAAAAATTGTTATGGAGTACCCTTTTTTCTAATTTTCCTCATTTTTATCTTACCTTTTATCATGCTATGCCTCCAGTGATATTCGAGATGCTATTTAAAATCAACGGGATGATTTACATTAACATGAAAAGAAATGAAATGGAATCATATAAATCCTTTTTTATATTTAAAAGATTTACGAAACTGAATGAAAAGAAAAATATCTTTAATTATTAAATATTGTAATTAAATAAAAAGTTGTAATATTAACTTTAATAAGGTCAAAATAGAATAGTAAGTTTGCTCCTTTATTCTCCTAACAACTAAATATGCTAATTCTAAAGAATCACAATTTCATTTTTTAAAAACACTTTAAAAAATGGGAAATAATGGAACTTAAAATCACATTACCAAAAAAGAAAAAAAAAAGATAATTGAGAATTTAAAATCGTAACTCTACTCATATCATGTTGGTGCGAGAGAAGGGATCAAAATAAAATTACGATTTCGAATTTGATTCTACTTTTGAAAAAGACAAATAGCAATTTCATTTCTTTTATATTTATTATTATTAATTAAATTATTTATTTATCCTTCAATTTAATTATGATATTAAATAATAAAGGATTTTTTCTTACAATTATTACTAACATATGCATTTAATTTTATTTCATGAATATTTTCAAACATAAAAAATAATTTACCATTTCACTTCTCATTCTATTCCATTCAATTTCGTTACATTTTAATCCATTCATGCACATCAAATATAACATCAAAGTTTATTTTAGCATTTTAAACATAAGGTTAGAGTAGCAAACTACACCATTGGTACCTAAATAATGGAGATGATACTATTTAGTATTAATGTGAAATGTTTATATAGGATTATTAATTATCATATGATTTTATAATAAAGATGTATGTTTAATTGACTTTTATTTTATTGCATGTAAAATATCGAGAAGTTATTATGGTGTCTAATTGATAAAAATCATAGTTAATGGTTTGTTTGATTCACGGAATGGAATGAGGTAAAGATGGAATTATAATTTTTAAGGAATATAATAAAGTAATAAGTATTATTTTATTCGATAGCACTTAAAAAGATGTTACCTATGGATTAGGTAAATGTTGATCCTTAATTCATGGTTAGGATACTGTACTAGTTTTTGTGGGTAGATATGGTATATGTTAAAAAGGAATAAATAATAGTTATTCCTTTGATCTTGCGAAGGAACAACAATTCCTCATTTTATACCAATAGTAATTTTGTATAATAACTATTCTACCTATCAAATGCAAGATAAATTTATATGAGAAGAGTATTTATATTATTATAAAGTCAACTAAATATATTGTAAAAGAGCAACCACTACCATGTTTGCCTTCTTTGTAATTGATAGGAATCAACTTCTCGAACTAATTTAATCACATGTATACGAGCTAGAGGATTGTAAGGACTCACACGAAAAACACTAACTTGATACCCTATTCAAGACGAGGATTCGAATTCCTATTTTTATTCCCATCTCCATCTTTTACACTATGGTCAACCTGAATACCGAGCTCTCATAAGTGCTAACATTGTTTTCAAGCTACCAAGCAATCATGCCAACTTACCAAACATACAAGCCAGTCTGCTAAGCATACAGGCCGACCTATCAAGCAGCCATACTTATTACTAAGCTCTTACCATGATCCAGACAGCATCCGAGCAAATTGTCTTGAAACGTTTAATCAAGCCGAATTGCTAAAACATTTGACCTACAGAAATGCTAACCTAAACTTCAAATATTTCTCAGTATTCGAGCCTTAACCTAAATCTACCTAATTCTCAATCCCTCTTCTAATATCCCTTAAGCGTATTTCTACAATTGCAAGACTGTCTTAAACTCCGCATCAAGAACATCTTCTTTAGATGGTGCCAATTGCCCGTTGATACGTACCTTCTGGTACGACATTATAGAAGGATTCTTTACTTTTTCTATACGGAAAATTTTTTGTCTCTTTTACCCTTTTTAGTATATTTTATATATTTTATTTGTAAACTACTTTTTTGTCTTTTCCATATATGCCTTGTAATCGTAATGGGGTTAATATATAAACCCATTTACTTATAAGTAGATACATCATTGATTATTGAATATTACTAGTTTTCTTCTTGAGCAACCTTAGTGTTTTCATTCTCTCTTAACTCTTATTTATTCCCTTTAATAAAGAGTAATGGAAAGTAACCCTATACTTCAAATAGATAAATCACATTCGATAAATTATAAGCTAAGTAGGATTAACAAGTGTATCATATCCAATTGGTAGCTATTCAAATTTGTTAATCCTCTTTTATTTTCTTTTAGTTTTGATCCATTGTGGTACTTTTCCTTATGTACAATCCCAGAGATGCATTAGCAACTCATACATATATCATTATTGAAGTTCTTGAATTTTTTTTTCTTTTTTCTTTTTGTTGCCGTCATGCCCTAAAACGATAAGATCATAGCAATCTTATGTAAACCATTCTATGTTAAAACTTGATCTCACAACCATTATCGTAGATTTGATTTACATAAAATGTTCATGACTAACCTCACTATGAAGTAAACAACTCAATATATTAATAAATATTTAACCTGCAAAAATTTTTAAAATATATACTTATAAGCTTATTTATTAGAAATTTACTTACATAACTTTATAGTTTAGTTAAGCTATATATACATACATTTATAGTCCAATAGGCGAAACCAATTGAGTCACCTAAAGTGACTTAACTGATTTCTTAAAGTTTCTATATTTATACTTATATGTTTAGCCTAAACAAAACAACAGAAAAGACTTTAAAAGCTATGTGAATCCAATTGATTTTCGGTTCTTATCCTCACACCTAGTTTCCTAACAGCATCTAACCTTAAAGTAGTTAAGCATGACATCCTAATTTGCATTTACAAAAGAATTTATAAGAACATAAGCAACTAACTGCTAAATAAGTTAGGATGGAGACATAAGACTATACAACAAGCACGTTATTTAGATGCAATGCAACAAAACAAATATCATCATACAATATTGTTCGATTCATCATGAGATTAGAGAAATTATACCTGTTTTAATTTAGGTTCGAGGAGTTTTAGCATATATGCAATAATTCACTACCAAATTTAAGCTTATGCAAGAGAGACATCCATCTTCCTACGATTACCTACAAACTCAGCATCTTCACTCTTACCGTAACTTTTTCTCTTATCATTTAGTTCGACTAAAGATGAAAAAGGACCACTTCGACCATCCCTTTCAAAGAAGTTAGTATTTTCTTTAAGAATCTTAATTGTCCCTAGTGAGTTGCAATGCATATCTAGTTAATTTTGCAAGCCTAATATATCTTAGTTTCATTTAAGGGCGATCAATCAATGCCACATAATTTAACAAGAATGTCAAACTCACGATTCTACCTAAAATCGCTGAAAAGTTAGTAAAATTGGAACGTGAAATCAAAATATAAATTTCTACAACTTATATAAAATAGTTTTAAGAAACTGTAGATATGTTCATAGTAGCTATTCAAAATTTGAAATACATTATGGAAATAAATAAAAAAAGAAATTAAGTTCTATTTTCATGAAAAATTCTTAATAATATATAGAATCAGTAAACTCAGTTAGAAACATAAGTTTTTACATTAAAACGATTTTATATATGAATTAACTCGAAAGAGTCTCTTAAAATAATAAACTCATAAAATTATATGAGTAGAATTACGATTTTGACAATTATAAATTCAACCAGTCACAACCAATAAAGCAAACCAAGTAATAGTACAGTTAAGATCAAGACATAAGTATGCGTACAATAAAGCTATTTACAAGCTTAATCAAGTATAATTTTAACTCTTCAAGTACTATGAAATAGTATCTAGAAATATAATTATATATTGATCCAAAACTTACGTAAACTCTTTGTTGCTCATATAAGTACAGCTAGGATATGATTCTTTATTGTTAGTCCTAATAATATAATTGACAATTTAGTGTTACACGAGTATAATACATATTATTATTCCATGTTTAAGTTCATTAATCTAAGTTTAAAGTATTGTTACCCTTGGTCATTCAAGTTCTTAGGCTACTTCCCTTTAGTTCATCTTTAGTTATCCTCTGATTCATCTTCTAATTACAATTTATTCAAGAATCCTTAAAATCGTTCCCTAACATATCCTTTGAATCCAACTTAACTATATTTCTTACTTATAGAGTCTCTAATTTAGCTTCTGAATATCTTTCTAGCATAACATTGGCCTTATAACTTCTTATCTATCCTTTAATTTATCTTTTAGTTTTGTCTATACTTACTTTTCTAGCAAAATCTTCATTACTTCAACACATACACTTGAACAACTATTGTCAAGATCAATAACCAATATCACTTCTAACCCTAGCCTCATCTTGTATTAACAATTCTCAATTTTATGCTACATTATACCCAAGTTTAAATAAGTAAAACATATTATTTCCTCCCTCCTACTAATCTGGCCAAACGTGAAAACATCTTATTTACTTCAAGAGAATCATTTCTTTTTAGTTTATCATCACCAAAATTATAAAAAAATCATACTATAGCAGAGACCATGTTAAATTCTCAAGGAAATTTAAGAAAATAGGCCATTAGTGCACTATTCTCACATAAATCAAAATTTCATCAAAAATCAACGTTACAATTTCGAAAAATATTCACTTGGCATGAAAGTATAGTGTATGAAGATCTTATAGTTAAAAATCGCAACTAAAACTACGTCATTTATTCTTTTGAAAATATAAGTGAAAATTAGTATGCGTGTCCAATTTTTTAAGGAATATATATTTAAACTCATAATTTTGAAAAACTAGTTTAATTTTTGAAATCTATACACAAATATTTCGAAAAAAAAAATCCTAGAATTTTTTCTAACTTAATTTGGTAATTTTAATAATTTATTGAAACTCGAAGCAGTTTAAATAGTTTACTAACGAATCACTTTCTAACCACCCATCGGTGGCAAGAGGGTGTCAACGGCCCCAAATGGTGGGTCTTCAATCAACCTATGGTGGTGGCTCTCTTCCTAGTCACTCGTAGCCCTTTACACCATATTCAAGCCTATTTTTATGCTATTTTCCTATATTTTTCCCTAAATTTCTCTCTAATCTTTTCTTATCTCACCACTTTTTTTAGAGAGTAAACTACCCAAACAAACTAAAGGAAGAGGACTTAGATTTTTATATAGCAATTTTGGGTCGATTGGTTTTTTCTCCTTTACAAGTGTTTATATTTTCGCTTTATTTCTCCTACTTATGTATCCAATGCCCACATTAATAACCTAATTCTCTTTTCTATATTACCACACCACTTTCTACACTTTTTCAAGCTACCACCTTATTTTTTCCTTTTTTATTATTTTTTCTACAGTTTTTTTAATATATTTTAGTATAATTTAGGTATTTTAGGTAATTATAGGTATATTTTTATAATGTAAAATTATATTTAATAAAAATAAACAATCTTAAATATTATCCATATTATTTTATAATTTTTAGTGTCTATATAATATATTTATAGTAATTCATTAATTATCAAAACTTATTTCATACATTTATGATAAATAACGAATATTATACATATGTTCAACTTTATTATTTTATTTTCTTAAATCCAAAATCATGGGGCCACTTCTACTAATTTTTCTAACTTTGTTACAAAATTTAACCTCAATCAAACAACTTTAATAATCACCTCAAATTTTATATACAAATTCCAAACTGACCAATCGCAAGCTTATTGACCAATTTTACGAGATCTCACATTTGCTAATAGATTTCAAAAGTCAACATATATAAAGTGTTTTGCATAGATAACTTAATTATAATAGTCTGAACGTGCATATTAACTAATAATGATAGCCTAAGGCTTATAATTACCACCGTATGACTAATGTACACAATGCATGTTAATTAAAGATGACCCTATTGATAGCATAAGCAAAAGCATAGCATAAGAACACATAACCATAGGGAATTATATAGAATTATTTGATAAAATGAGGTTAGGTACTTTGTAATGGCTCAACTAAAATTATGATGTCTTAAGTAGTTTAATCTTCACTAGCAATCTAACATCCCCTTTTTGTCCTTACATATCAATAAATTTCTTGGATTTTGGTTCAAGACATTATAAGAACCTGTAAAATTCTATTAGAACGTAAGAGAAACCATGTGCTTAGTTAGTAGTCATAGAAAAAGGACTATATATCAAAAGTCAATTAGTAAAAGTTTCATTAAAGTGCAATGCAACAATTAAATGCTATTCGTGTGACATTGTCTAATTTATCATGAAATTAGAGAAAATAATCCCACTCTAATATACGTTTTAAGGAGTTTTGATAAACAATAAGCACCTCACCAAACCTAGCTTTGTATAATGGACCTTTTGTCATCCTTAAGAATAATGGAACTAATTCATTTGACTAGCTTCTGACCTATATTGCAAACTTCTCCCTTGTTACTTAGTTCAACAAGGTTTGAAGAAGGTAACATTTTGGTCCTCACTTAAATGGTCGATGTTTTGTAAACATGAGATACAAGATGATGGAAATATAATGTACATCCAATTTATTAGTACTTAGTTTACTTTTTCCAATTTAAGGGTAACCAAACATTCTCAATATTTATATATACATTTGTATGTGTGTTACGATAAATTACACCAATCAGTAGTAGTTCCACTTTCTTAATCCGAGAAGTGCATTGTTGGAAGTGGATTAGAACACCAAATGGCTCTAGATTCAAGGTTTACTACTATAGCCTGACATGAGGGAAAAATCATTTCTACGGGCTAAACTATTATAAGTAACATAAACACATTTATTACATACAAACATAACATATAATATCAATAGGTAATATAAGGACTTATAGTTCCTATATCAAAATATGAA
Source organism: Lumnitzera racemosa (assembly GCA_024138005.1). Classification (NCBI taxonomy): domain Eukaryota; kingdom Viridiplantae; phylum Streptophyta; class Magnoliopsida; order Myrtales; family Combretaceae; genus Lumnitzera; species Lumnitzera racemosa. Next base: position 11,684,327 of record JAMXBC010000008.1, on the reverse strand, counting down.
AACTATGATGAAGTAAGCTAACTCACTAAGATACATGTTGTTAATTGACATGTAATATAGTTATAATTTCTTGTAAAAATATCTTCAAATTAGTTCATGCTATGAAAATAAGGTACAAGTCTTTGTGTGAGACAAATATATGATAGGATGCAGCCCATTATATTCTTAGTCAAAATATTATACAAACTTAGTGGTGGGTAAGGTATAAGGGATACCTATAACTTATCCTGTAATGTACCGGTTATCAAATTTTAGAGTCAGAACCTATTTTACAGCATTTTAAGACTACCGTAAGACCTGTACTTTGTAAAACTTATAGGGTAGAGGAGACTTGTGGAACATGTAAATTTTATTTTTCTTCTTATAAATGTCAAATTTACGTGATGTTAACAAAGTAATTTATATGTAATCATGCAATTTCTTCATATGCAAAACTTATAACCTATAGCAAAATCTATGATATCAAAAGAAGTCCCACCTTCATTATTTCAAAGTTTATGTGATCTTACTTCTTTGAAAAAGGGAAAGAATTAAGGGAAAAAAAATAGAAAATATAAAGTTGGAAGGGAAACTGTAGAAGAATAAGAGACAAAAATGTTAGTTTTCAACCATTATCTCACTAACCACCTTGATTTATACTACCACTACATCATTATTACTACCATCATTGCTACCATTACCACCACAATTACAATCATCATTGTTGTCATTACTACCACCATGTGCACCATTATTACCACCATCAATATAATGCCAGCATTAAGTCACCATGCATCACCACATTATTATGATTACATCACTACTGTGCTTGCACCTCCACCATTACAACACTTTCACCAATGTTATTAACACCTCGAAAACCCCATATACTATTACTACTACCATTATACCACTATTAATGTTGTACTACACCTCCACCATTACCACCACAACTTCACTACCACAAGCTACATTACTAATACCTCCACTATATTCACCATCACTACCATTGTTACCCTCACACAATCATCACCCCCATTATCATATCTAGTACTATTTGATAGATTAATACATGCCATTATTGCTTATAGTAACAAGTGAACAATAATGCTGGTTATAGTGGAGATGATGGTCGTAGTCAAACAACGGGTGCTTTCAATGGTAAATATAGTGATGAAATTGATAGAATAGGAACACATAGCTAAAATAAATATAGAAGAACATAAATATTACAAACATTAAGATTGCTCTTCTAGTATAATATCATGCATAACAAATAATGCACAAAAAGTTATATTCTACTTAGCACACTAGTTATAATATGTGAAACTTGTGTTGCAATACTACTTTCCTTATCCTCTAGTATCTAGAAATCAAATGCTATTAGAAAGTAAAAGAAAAATAACAAACACATGAACCTTTTTCTATTTATGACACTAGAAAAACCATATGTTTTAGAAACGGTATTTTTTTTTTTGGCTTAACAAAATAGATATAAAGTAAAAAGTAAATATTAAACTTAGCATATGTAATAAGCAACTTTGTAACTATTATCTAGAGAATAAGAATATATTATAAGGAAGGTAACAATACCATAGAAAGCTAAAATTAGCTACATTAAAACATTAGGCTAAGCCAACAATTAATTTGTATTTTATTCCTTCGCTTTAGTGATAGGATTTAGGAAGTTTAGTCCATATTGAGATGATTTAAGGAGACTTGATTTGGTGGGCTTGCAATGTGGTTGTTAAACCGGTTTATTTACTCTTATCTCTCTTACAAAGGCTCATACATGCAGTAAGGAAGGCTATAGGCCTTAGTCCTCTAAATAGTTCATCAGGATAATGCTGAAATGAGTATACTTCATCTTATTCATCCGTCACGAAGGCAACTTGACATATGTTATTGAGCTAAAGTTTATAAATACTCAATAATACCTCATCATTTGACACTTTTGGAAGAGATAAGAAGAACTATATATTATTGTAGAAGCTCTGTTCTCAAAGATTAAATGGTGCTTTAGGCAAAGAAACAATCTCAATTGCTTAAGAATGATAAGGTTGAGGCCTTACTTTTTTTAATTTCTAATTTTTGCAATCGGTTCCAAAGTTTTTGCATATAAAAAACTCGTAATATCACATATACATTACTTTTTAAATACTACATAAACTTGAAATTTATAGGAGAAAAAAAAAATTTACATGTTCTAAAAAATACATTAAATCTTGAAGGTTTTACATGGTATAGAGATTACGGGGTGACTTCAGAATGTTATAGAGTAGGTTCTGGTTTTAAAATTTGGGAACCTGTACCTGATAAGATAAGGTATAAAGTAAGATCTCATATTTTATTCACCCTTTATCTGTTCACGTCTAATCTTAGTTGCATGTTTCTCTTTAAAAAGAAAAGAAAAAGAAAGAAAAGGAGAAGAAAAAAATGAAATGCCGAAGTATGTGAAATTGCATTTGAATCATCATTTTCAACGTTTTCTCTTTTACTAATCAAGCAGAAAATAAAATGTGAGCATACATGAAATTGTGAATGGAGACCAAATAATAATTTCCATGTATATATCTCAAACTAAAATTCCAGTTTTATCTCTGCTTGATTATTTAGTTAAGGATATGTATGCACCTGCATAAAGAATGGAGAGTAAGAGTAGATGATATTCCAAGTGTCTTAAGATGCCTAACAGTCGCTACTCTTAAAGAATAAGTTTTCCTTATCTTTCTTCTAACTATATTCTAAATAAACTGGTATTAGTCTTCTGCCGAATCAGGTCGAGCCGGATACCATACCCATGTCTTAGGTCGGATTTGTACAGTCGGATGTATTTCTAGGAATCTCATTTTGACAACTCTTTCATTAATCTTTCCTTTACACTCCATCTTTTGGCATTAATCCATATTCCCATTGTCAGTTCTCGTACTCTAGCAGGGTTTAAACTAGAACAAACCTCGACTAGTGCTTCTGTCTTCGAAGAATGGACTTTCTTTTTTATATGCAACTTCCTAGCTTAACACTTATCTTCCAATGCTCAGCCAATCTTCTAGTTTCTTCTTCTCCAGTGATAAAATTGGAAAATTGGCCCGAATCACCCGCACTAACAATTGAGATTTTTTTATTTTTTCCAATCTGACTCTTGGCCCGACCGATCCAATTGAGATTTTTTTATTTTTTCCCCAGTTTTGGACTCGAATATATCATTTTCTTTTATATTTTACCAAAAAAAAAAAAAAAAACATACCAACTTACTGAACAAATAAATCTACATCCAAAAAAACAAAAAACACAAAAAGTAGACTATATAGAACCACCACTTTGACATCCCAAGGTGGATAATTTTATCTTTTAATAAATAAATATAAATTATTTTTTAATATTTTTTTTTATCAATCCTCTTAACTCTTAATCCCTTCTCATTCCTCAGTCATCCTCCAATCCAATCCAATCTAACAACATTGCAATTATCATCCTCATCATGCATCTAACATATTCTGAAGTACAATTATGTGATCTAAAGGATGTGATTTTATATAATTTTGGGAAATCAAACCACTACTGCATTTACCATATTCACGTTTAGGCAACCAATAGAAACTTCACGGAGGCAAAGAGGTTTCCTGTGACTAATCTAAGCACCTCAAAAGAAATACCTACCACAGAAAAGTCAGTAAGTTTCATACGAAAATGCTTGAAAGCTCACTCTGACTATAACTTGCCATTTATGTACATCCAACGTCTAGATAAAAAATACAACAGACATCATAGACGGATTTTGTAGATTGTTTTTGCAAGAGATAATAATATTTGCACGAACAAACTCTTCCCTGAAATCAAATAGCCAACCATCCTGAAGAGTTTGTTGAATGAAGCATAAAACAAGAGAACCCTACAGTTCTCATCTGCCAAAATCCTCCAGGTTAAAGGATGGTGAAGATCGTAGACCAAATAGAATTCCTATCCCCCTTTTAGTACACTCCTTATGCGTTATTTATTGAATTGCTCTTATTCACACCTTGAAGGTCCATTGGAGAATTTGTTATACTGCCAACTGAACCAAGCGTCTGAGAACTTAACTGAGGACTTGCTGGGCAGGCTTCAGGATTACCTGCACTCATTGCATGTATTACCCCAGAGCTAATCTGTTGTGGGCTCATGGGAGTCCGTTGGCTCATCTGCTGTGGACTAGATTGCTGCTGTGATGGTTGGGGTTGTGAATTCAACTGTGATATTCCCATGGTTGATGGTGAGCCCATAGTTGGGGGTGACATAACAGCCTGTAGTGGTGAATTGGTTTCTTGCTGTTGCAGCAACTGTTGTTGCTGTTGCTGCATTTGTTGCTGCTGCAATTGCAATTGCTGCTGCTGCTGCTGTTGCTGCTGCAATTGCAATTGCTGCTGCTGCTGGTGGCTATTGGCATAAATATTCATCCCTGTCATCAACTTTGGTGGGCCCATTGGCCCAAGTGCAGCCCTCTGCACAGGGTTCATGTTGGCTCGATTTAAACCTGTACCCAACATTCGGATTCCTGAAACACCACCAATTCCAGATTGAGAGCCTCCTAACATGCTGGGCCGGTTCTGCATCATTCGGAGCCTCGATTGCAGGAGAGCAGCTTGAGGAAAAGTCCCCGATTGAAGTCTCTGGTTAATAGCATTGCCAATACTGCAAACCTGGCTTAAGTTCATAGGGTTCTGACTGATATTACCCATACCGGCAATAGGACCCATAGTTGCTGAAATACCAGTTCCGCCCATTCCCCTAACAGCTCCTATGCCCATTGCATTACTGAGGCCCCCTAGCCCAACCATGTTGCTACCCATGTTTCCCATTCCCACAGCTGCTCCAAGCCCCATCATCTTTCTCTGCATTTGATTCTGTGGTTGTTGCTGTGGTTGCTGCGGCTGCTGCTGCTGTTGCTGCTGCTGCTGCTGCTGCTGCGGTTGGTGCTGTTGCTGTTGCTGCTGCTGCTGTTGGAACAACTGAAGATGCAGTGGGGAAGCCTTATTGACCATGTGGTTCCCCACTTGAACATTTGCATTCTGGCCAATTGCATTCATGTGAGAGAGAGGATTATTTGCCAACATCATAGGCGACCTTGGGAACTGCTGATGATGTTGTTGAACCACAGGGTTTTGGTTATGCAGTGGTTGCTGCGGTGGAGTTTGCTGAAGCAATGAGGTTTGTGTATCTGATTGTGGTGGCCTTACAGGCATTGGAACTCCAGACATCAATCCTTGAGACATTTGTAAAGCCTGAGTGTTTCCTGGAGGCAGTATCCTGTTATTTGCTAGAAGATTCTGTTGTGTATGTAGAGATGCATTGCCGCTTTTTGCAGGAGCAGTCGTTGGTTGACTTGGAACACCTTCAGGATGATGTGGAATCTCAGTGTTGATTTGATGGTTAACAGAGGCATTCATTTGACTACTTGAGGCAGGATCCGTGCGGGCCGGCTTCGGTTGAACATAGTCTTCAACATTGTATCCATCATGCATCATCTATGTTAAAAGAAAAGATTTCATCAAAATGCAGATTCAACAAATTTTTCTCAGATTTTAAAATCTAAAGTTCAAGACATACCAGGGTGCAAAATTGTGTTGCAAGCAAATCTGCCAGGAACTGTAACACATTCATAATATGCAAGTTATTTGATTCAAAATTATAGAAGCATATTCAGAAAATAAGCAAGACAAGGGCATAAAGAGGAATATAAAAGGAATCAGTAGTTTCTATTAGGGAAGATGGGAGGACAAAACCGCCACGGTACAAAATCTTAAGGTGCCAATAAAGTTTGGAACTTACAGTGTTAGCTATGGTAGGAAGGCCATCCTCTGCAGCTAGAACATCATTAACACCATCAGCATCTCCATAATTAAAAGCAACAGTACCATCTTCTTTCTCTGTCATAATTAGTCTGCTTCGAACTCTTGGAACATAGGAAACAGCATTACCTGCTGAAATAAAGGTGCAATCAAACATATTTACCACAGTTTATCAAACATAAATTTTTCCATCACTCAGGTCAGTTTGACCAATAAGCCACACAAAACAAAACAGAAACAATCTTAGAAATTATATACAGATCAGGATATGTCTCTTCACATTTTATGTGGTTATTTCACATAAAAGCTTATCGTTCTTAGAGCAAAGAGAAAAGAAGTGCCCATAATTATGATGCTACCTTTGAATAAAGAGACTTCTAGTATCCTCCCTAATCCTAATTGCAATTCACAATGTGCTTTGCACATTTCCCCCATTAATGTATAAACCACATGGTGGATGAATCCCTTGTAAGTGACCTAATAGTGAGAGATACTTTTTAGGCTATGTTTGTGACGTCTAAACTTCTGATTTCACAACAATTCCTAAAGAAAGATGACAGCAACTTTGCATCATCTAGAATCTTCAATTTAAAACTTAAAAGAATCCTTCTCAAGTGGTAATCTCAATAAATTTCAAATCTTAAAAAAGTACAGTGGTAGATCATTTACCAAACGGTTGGACTACCTGATCTCATCTTTTACTTCTATGATTGCAACTCAAGATTCATGGTTCAAATCTTATGACAAAATGAAAATTTCAAATACAGATGGCGATCAAGATAGAGTGGCATACCTTGAACTATTCGCTCAGACTGAATAAAGTTCAAGACTCGTGTCTTGCAGACATTCATGTTGCCTCCTTCGAGGGACCTAGATAATGGTTGCGAGCATGAATCATCTTTGAAATCCTCATTGTTGGAGATATTCTGGAGCCATAACGATAAATCTTCAGCTGAAAACCCACTGTTCTTTTGGGTTGGGAGATTATCTGCTTTAGTCTTTTTGTGGTTAATTTGATGCCTGAAAAATGCATGGGCACATAAAGCGATCAGGAATTAATAACATTGCCACCAAGGAAGATTGTGCTAAATCACCAATGATAGTGGGTGAAGTGCAATAGGCACTCAACCTGAATTTAGCATGTAAGATACCTATGATAGGGGATCCAACAAAAGTAAGTAATTTTTTCTTTTCTTCTTTTTTTTTTTCCTAGATCCAATGTTCAAATAAGCCCTTGGAATTTCAATAAAAGTGCATTATGGCTCTTTCTCTTTAAATTCAGAAGATATTTATTGCTCTTCTGTTTCGAAATTGTTCAAGTATCCTCTCGATTCCTATAAACACACAAATTTGTAAAATCTCAAAAGCAAGATGGCAATTACAATATAATTCATTATCAATCTAAATGCATATAATAGTTTTTCATCATCACATTATCATTGAGTGTTACATGAGCTATGTAAACACCATTACAAGTTAAGTAATGCTACCTGTTCCAAAGGATTTCAGCCATAATCAAGTTCGAAACAAGTTAAAGAAAATCCATCTATCCAACTCCGTTCACTCAAAATCAACTCCCATATGCTAATCAAAATATGCTTTCAACTTAGTTTTGAAACACTTCTTTAGAGGATGTAGGATTTTCCGTAAAATTTTATGCATTTCAAAGTTTATGTGAGCACAAGTTATATGAATATTATTTAAAACTTTAAGGTAAATATTGAATACACACACACACAAATATATATAATATTGTTGGGTCAAGAAGTCCTATTAAAGTACTCCATGCACTCACTCAACTTTGCAACAAAACTAGTGATTGAAACAAAACTCAGTTTCATATTTTAGAACAAAAATCTTTTTTAGAGGCAAAATCTTTCTGTGGTTCATTTGAGTGACAAAAAACTTCAAGTAAAATAATTAACATATAAATAAAAAAGGCACAATTAAAAGCAGAACAACTTGATTTTCTTCTTCTCCTAACATGCATTCACTATTCTATTTGAAAATAGGGTGATAAGAAGAATCCTCCATTCAACAAGCAATTTTACAATCTATGCAATAAGTAACACTAACCAGCAAAAAACCAAAGGCAAAGAAGATGTTAAAGTGTACATAAAATCCAACAGATCTCATACCTTGAGACAACCATCTCTATCTTTGAAAACCTTTCAAGCACAGCCGGATCAACTAGCGGAGTAGTTCCAACAGAAGGGCTGCTCGCATTTAGTGGAACACCCATAGTGCTTACGCTAGCAGGAGACCCAACACCACTTATAGCTGGGGTTTTGGGAAGTGAATTTGATCTTCTATTTTTTGGAGCAACCTGGCTCTGGTTCTGCCTTTGTACGGAATCATTAGCACTTGAAGTTAAAGATCCTGTGCCTCCAACAGCTGGAACTGATGTCATCAGAAGCCTATCCTTCTGAGCTAGTCCAGTCATTGGATTTATAGCTACAGATCCAAAATGTGGACCCATTGAAGCACTTGAAAATTCCCCAGATTTTGATGATAGAGGAGATTGTGCTAGAGTTCCAGCAGAAAGCCGTGGACTTTGCACTGATTTTCGTTTATGCTGCTGGTCCTCCTTCTTCAAATTATTCTCAATATGCTGATTAACACTGCTCCAAGGAGCTTGAGAGTAATTAGGTCTCATCATTGTATGTTGAGGGAATCTTTGATTCAACTGTGATTGCTGCAGATCCAGAGGTTTCTTCTCCATATCAGACATCTGGACATCAGCCTTATTCATACCTACTCCATGTACATCTAATTTATCACTATCAAATTGTTCTTCCTTAGGTACATATCTTAGACCCTGTGGCCCTGAACCTAAAGGGGCTGCACCAGACTCTGTATTCAGCATACGTTCTAAAGCCTGCTGGGAGTATATTTGCTGAATTCCTCTTGAGATTGCTTGTTCCTGTGTCAATGGATTTTTCCAATTTATATCAGATGCAGACATATTGTCCATCTGTGAAGCTAATTGCTGCTGTTGAATCACATCAGGAGTCCCTGGTGCAAGTCTGGGTCTCTTCATAACACTGGATGGTGACATAGGGCCACTTTGATTTTCCCTCTTTCCATGGATGGAAGCAGAAGAGTTATTCATATAAGAAATTGCCATGCCCTGCCCAGCAGAATCTGGAATACCTCTTGAGTTGCCAACTATCATATGATATCTTTGTTGTTGAGACATTGTAGGTAGAGATTGCAGAGACGGATCTGGTCCATAACCCTTCTGTGGAATATTGTTTGCACAAATATTTTGGGCATTATTATTCTCATGGACTTGTTGCTGCAATAAATTCCCTTGAACATTTTCTGTATCCCCCAACCTGCCATCAGAACCTTCCTGCACTCTATCTAGACCAACAATCCTCCCATGGATTTTCTTGCTGGGAGACATCAAGATCTCTGCCTCCTGTGTCAGTCTCCTCCTTCGGATGCTAGATATATCCACCTCAAGCTACAAATATACAACAAAATCTATCATTTGAAACCGATTTTTTTTGTTGGAGAGCAAAAAGATTTTCCTAAGCATGTACCTTGAGTGGACCTTGGTCTTTGCAGAGCCTATCCAGCTTTGGAGTAGGATCAAGACTAAGTTGTGGTTGGAGAGCCCTAAGTATCCTGGACTCTACTTCCTGCACAAAAAATTATAGGAATACATCAAGATCTCATACTCAGTGATAAACATAATAACAGTGAATTAAGTTTCAGAGTGCTCAATGGGGAACTTCCACCTAGGCATATTCCCATCATAAGCATGTGCAGTCATTCACACGCATCTAAATATTAATATAAAAATGGAAACACATGACTCACCATCAGGTCACCATAAGTCCAAGAACTATCTGAAATCAATGGTATGTCCTTGATCACATTTTCAAGTGATATCTTGAGACACACCTTGGTAACAACAGGAGAGCCTTCTGTGGCTGTAACATTAGATCCTCGTTCATAAGTACATTTACGATAGTCTCTTACCTACACAGAATTGAAATTAGAGGATATTACAACTCTTTGATTTAACCTGTGGATATACTCGTAATCTCAGCAAAACATTAAAAATAAGAAGGCAAAAAAGAGAGTGTGCTTGACTTTGACTTTGTTGGGGGGTGGCAAGAGAGAGAGAGACAGAATTCTCAGACAGAAAGCAGGAAAAACTGTTTTCAGTAAAATCAATTATGTGATAAAGCCATTACAAATAATCACATATAGTACTTAGATTTTTTTCCCATCAACGAAGGGGGGAAAAAATGGTTCAGATTAACATGACTTTCAATTTGTCTTGAGAACTACATTCAGATTTGCATAACAACCATATATAAAGCCTCATACAACCACTACAGATACTGTAAATAATCCACCCAGTTTAAGTTTCAAGAAAAGGATACAAGTCATATAGTTTTTGCACATTGACCACATCTAATTAGAGGAAAGCAATAACAAACTACCAGCATGTTTTTCTCATGGAAAATGCTTTGCAAACATTCTTAACATTGATATTAAACCAGTCTTCACAATTATCAAATATTGCTATTGAAATCTTAAATGCCTGTGATAGCCAGTGGCAATTAGTGGTAAGTGCGATGCAAGAGGAAATCATTTTCCTCGTTTTCCATTGACTTATTTCTCAAGCTACATATAGAGTTTACTATTATTGATTACTAAATTAAGATACCATTTTAAACAATGTATTATAATAAATGCAAGAGAAAATGTTCAAAAAAATTTTCCATGGGAACAAATGCAAAAATCAATGTCTACCAAGTAACTTCTAAGATATATTCTCATGGATATTTGTTATTGTAGTTCAGAGACCAGGAAATATGCTCAGCATGGTCTTCTAAAAGGACATGGGTGGCTTTTCCTTATCCTTTTCCTAAGAATGTGGTGAACCAGAACAGAGCCTGGGTTCAATGGAAGTGATATCATCTCTAATTAAAGAGATATTAGAACTTCAGAAAGATAATAATTCCTTAGGTGACTCACCTCACAAACAACACATCCACGATTATACTTGCATGGTATGCCATCCAAAATATCTGCAGGCAACTGACCACACTCAATTGCCTATACAAAATAGGAAATGCAAAAGATAATGTCATTACAAGTGGCAACTGAGGAAAAAGCATCAAAAGTGTTAAGTAAGATGCACAAAAGCAAACACCGTATCTATGAGCTTAATCTTTTAGATCATTTGATTGTGGGTGCTAAACTTAACGTGGTACTAGAGTCAGGAGGTCAAGCATTCAGACCCCTACATAGTCATTTTACCTCATTTAATCAAGTCATCCACTTAATGGGATTTAGTCAAAATTCCAGCCTCCAAGTACAAAGAAGTGTTCAAAAAATGACAATAGAAGTCCATACATATATAAATAAGCTTAAAACCCCACAGGGTTGTTTTTGTGTCAAACACACTCATGATAACTTACATGGGGTCTTGAGGATGCTAGCCTTGATACAAAGTATAGTCAACAATAAAGGAATGTTCTCAATAAAAAAAAATCCTACAAAACCAGCATCTTGCAGTGCACAATTTTTATTATGCTAGTCAGAATGTTTTATATTTATCTATCGTAACCACTGGCCCACAAGATCATAGTCCACCATGTCACTTGGTCAAGCCACAAATAGATCTTGTAGCCTTTTATCGATTGTTTTGGTGGAGAGGGAAGGAGACATCTCTCAATAGGTAAGAAGTTTATCTTAGTATAACACAGGTGGGACATTAAAAATATATTATTCTGTTGCACTATAAGTATGAAAAGAATTAGTAAAAGAAGTTTTCTTGCATCTCATTTTAATAGAAAAGAAAAAAGAAGTTATGATCAACCTTACCCAAGGAACAAAAAAAACAAAAAAAACAAAAAAAAGGAAGAAAGAAAGAAAAGAAGTTATGATCAAATGAAAACAAAATCAACAAGACAACGCTCACCAAAAAGAGGCTTTCCGATGTCCTGTTGTATGGACGTAATAATTTTGAAAAATCCAATGATGAGTCATTCTGACACATGTTAGACAAATTTAGAAGAAATAAAGAGATGCAATAAATAAAATATTTTTCTGTTCTTTCAGTCAAAAATTAAATTGAAAAAACCTCAACTGGCTTCCTTATAGAATAACCATCTGGAAACAGGTGCAACGTGAAGGAAACTTCATCATCTGTACCATCAAATGAAGATGCACTTAGTATTGTAGAAGAAATAATCATGAAAAGTTAAAAGTGCAATGACTTTTACCAGCAGAAGCAAGATTTCCATCTGAAGACACGGATGGACTACAGATCAGAGCACCATCATTATTTGTCATCACATCATCCTACATCATAAAATGCTTCACATTGTATGTTACTTATAATCGTAATAGATAAATCTGAACCTTTCTAATTTGCAAGAAACCCTTCACTAAGACTGCTAGAACATAAATCATCACTCATTACTTTCTTGTCAATGTTCATCTGACAGAGCGTGTCAGAGGGGTGAAAATGAGATACTTAATTGTTTGAATCTTTTTCTTAAAAGCATGTTATATTTCCTTCCTGTTTGAGAGGAAGGCACACTACATCACAAGAAGTTAATAGTTAATCAGAGGGTTTTAATATCCCCAGCCCAGTTGGTGGAGTACATCTTGCTATGTCGTGATACGGGAGTTCATATATCAAGGAAGAAAGAATCATCTCAGTGCAAAATTTAAGTATTATGGAAGACCAAAGTAGCCATTTTCCAATTTCCCAGAAGCAAGCCAAGAATGAATCCAAAATTATGTAACAACCAACCAAAAAGGGGGAGGTGAAAGACAGCTCAGGAAATAAAATGTCAAGTTATAAAACTCCACAGAGCATCAACATAATGATGAAAATACAAGTTCTATACAAGATTTCCCCTGAAACACAAAATGATCCTACCAACCAAAGCATAAAACTTCTATAGGTAGTTTGATTTATCACAGTTATTATCCAAAAAACAGAAAAGCAAGCTAGAAATGCAAAAGGCAAAGTTTTAGATCTGACCAACACTATTGGCAGGTTCTAACTGGGTACAAGTTCTGAAAGCCAATAACCCCTCTCAGCTCAACCGAGCTTAAAAGTGGACTCCAAATCTTCACTCCGACATCAAAATTAAAAGTATTTAATCCAAGTTATTTTAAAAAATAAATAAATAAAGGGATCGACATCCATCATCTCTTAGCCCAAGGGGTCGGACTATAAGGTCTTTAATGACTATAAGGTCTATAAATTTACTCCATCCAACGGTCAGGATTAAGATCCGGAGGCAATTTCCATGGGAGTATCTTCCCAGCAAGCTTAACCGCCTCAGCCACGTAGAGTAAAATTGCATAAGACTTAACCCCCTTTGGCCAAATTCAAAGGACTGTACAATCCCATTAACTTAGGGTAAAATAATCAACAGACAACACATAAAATTAAATGCCAAATTCCAAAACAAGCTAATTTTTCCTAAAAGAACCAAAAATTCACACTTAAAGGGCTCGTCTTTACGACTAAAATACCAAAATTAACAAAAATAAAGAGAACTATGCATTACTTGTTGATCGCTTCCAAGCACATATAGTACAATAACATACCAAAAAAACACAGATTTGGACGAACAGCAAGGTATTCTTACCTCTGTTTTGGACAAATCGTTGACAGGAGAGTGAGGTTGGTTTAAAGAGGATTTGGGTTTGGGTCGAAACCTAGTACCAGTTTTGGAGACTTTGAATGAGACACCCATTTTTCCTTCGAATTCAGGGTTTGCTGGATCATAAGAGAGCGTGCAAGAGAAAATATCACTAAGCGGGAAGGAGGAGAGCGACAGAGCGACAGCGAGAGAACGAGAGAGAGATACGCATATAGCGCTTGAGAGGGAGAGGGAGAGAGAGAGAGAGGTGTTATGATGATATTTTAACAGGTGGGCTAATTACACTGCCGAAATTTACAAAATGACCGTTTTTCGCTCTTAAAGAATATTGGTGACCGGCCCACTGCTTTATAGGTTTTAAATGGATATTTAAGATTAATATATTAATTTTTAATAATAAATTTTTATAATTTATATCTATAAAGTATTTTATTTATATAAAATTAAAATATTTTATATGTGATATAGGTTTTAGAATATTTTATATCTATCTTATAATAATAATTAAATAAAATTAATCAATAAAAAGAATAGGATTTCTTTTGTATAAATATAAAAATAAAAAATAAAAAAAAATACAGCTCATAAGTTCTTTAAATTAAACGAATTATCCTCGTATCAATCTCTTCCTCATTATCTTTTTTTATTATTATTATATTTTCTTTTCACTTCATCTTTCTTATTTACTAAGATCAACTCTATTAAAATTAAAAATGGAAAAAATCTATGTGAAACCACTTGTTATTAACTTATTTTCTTTTGATACAATAATTTCTTTATTTTATGTCTAAAAAATATCTCATAATAAATTTATAATCTTGTTCAAGTTAAGATATAGTTATGATTAGTGATTGTAACTTTTTTCTCTTATCTAAATTATGTAGGTTAGGATTTAATAGTTATGACATGTAACTTGGCGTTTGGCTCATAGAATTTAAAGTGATTAAACAAATTGTCCAATTCAACCTAAATTTTATAACAATATATCTAAGAAATATCTCATAATAAATTTATAATTTTTTTCAAGTTGAAATTAGTGTTTGTAACTTTTTTCTCTTATCTAAATTGTGATGTGTACTAAGTTTGAAAAAGATTTAGTTGATAGGTTAGGATTTAATAGTTGTGATGTGTAAATTTAAAGTAATCGAACAAATTGTCCGATTTAACCCAAATTTTATAACAATATGTCTAAAAATATGTTGTAATAAATTTATAATCTCATTTAAGTTAAAATTTAGTTAAGATTAGTGTTTGTAGCTTTTTTCTCGTATCTAAATTGTGATGTGTACTAAGTTTGAAAAATATTTAGTTGACAGGTTAGGATTTAATAGTTGTGACGTGTAAGACCCACAATCAACTACTTAGCATTTGGCTTGTAAAATTTAAAGTAATCGAACAAATTGTCCGATTTAACCCAAATTTTATAACAATATGTCTAAAAAATATGTTGTAATAAATTTATAATCTCATTCAAGTTAAAATTTAATTAAGATTAGTGTTTGTAACTTTTTTCTCTTATTTAAATTGTGATGTGTACTAAGTTTGAAAAATATTTAGTTGATAGGTTAGGATTTAATAGTTGGGACGTGTAAGACCAATAATCAGTTACTTGGTGTTCGGCTCGTAGAATTTAAAATGATTAACCAAATTATCTTATTCAACCCAAGTTTTATAACAAAGTTAGAATTATTAATAAAAGTGATCCTATAAGCTCAAATTTAAGAAAATATGTAATAACGTAAGAGAATATAAAATTTTCAAATTTTAAGTATATTACCCGTTATTTATCGAAAATATGTAAAATAGATTCCGACAACTAATGAATCGCAAAAAAAAATTATATATACACTAAAAATCATAAATAACTTAAATAATATTTAAGGATATTTATTTGTACCATATATAAATTTACTTATAGGTGGAAATACGTGTAATTATTTAAAATATACAAAATATGCTAAAATAAGGTTAAATAATTAAAGAAAATTCATAAATAATTGAAAAAATAAATAAATAAAATCCAGAAATGTTATGGCGATGTTTGGAATAAGGGCGTGGCAAGCAGAAAATTAAAGTAGAAAAATTAACCAGTAAAAATTAGCCAACAAAAAAGATAATTTGGAAAAGAATAAGGCTCATTTCACATTAATTTAATACACAAAAAATCCCTAAGACTTCTATAAATAGCCAAAAAATTATAGAACATCATTTGGACAATTAGAAGGGTATAATAATTGAGAGAGTCGAAAATTTGAGAGAAAATTAGAGTTTTTAAAAAATTAACAAAAATCTGTAGTAAAGGCCATAGAGGAGATCCCAAACAAAATGAACACCTAGGAATAGATGACCATTACCACTACATGGTGATGGCAATGCCTAAGGTGATCAATAAGGCCTTGATAGTCAACGATGGCCAAAGCCACTAATTCTGGTGAGTCTAATTTTTTTCTCAATTTTACATATTTTGTTAAAAATATTAAATATACTTAGAAAATTATGAAATTTAGTACTATGGAATATTTTTGTTTTTTTTTAAGAAAAATATTATTTTGATAGAAATATATCTCGTGATATATGGTGTTTAAAAAATCGTGCAAAACCAAGTATGCTTCAGTTTAGAAATAAATGGCCTTAGAAGTATAATTTTAAATCTAAATTTTTTGTATAGACTACTTAAGAGTTATAGAATATTGCTATGAAACTCTTTTAAAAAAAATTAATTTTTGAAATTTTTAGATAATTTTCAGGTCTTAAAATGACGCATAAAATGGCTAATTAAGTAATTAGATAAATAATTACCGATTTAGTACATAATTAAATGTTTTAGGATATTGAAATCTGATGAATTATGATATTTGTAACATTTAGAATATTGAATGTAATTATTAGGGTATTATGTACTATATATATAATAGGTAAAAATGGTGTATTTTAAGTTAAATTTTGTAAATTAGAGTAATTATGAGTAAATTCTAATTTAAGATGAATTTATATATTTTGAGATGTTAATTGATGTTGGGAAATGATATTTAGAGTAATAGAAATATTAGATGTGTATTATGTACATAATAAGTAATATATAAATATTGGAAACATAATAAATCAAAAATGTCAGAATAAAAATTGTTATTATACTAATAATAGGAATATATATATAATTTGGTAAAAAATTTAAATTTAGGTAATTATATGAAAAATATAAAATTTTCTAATAGAATACTGATTTAGAACTAAAAATGATAATTAGGATCTTGAGCCTAATGTGATGAATTTCACATTTATGTTTGAATCACAATTTTAAACTTTACGTATAATATCTTTAATTGAAATCACTTTAGAACCTAAATCAAAACTAGATTTGGAAACCGAACCCTAAACTAACTTAAAATGAATTAATAATAACCATTATGTATATGGGAAGAATTAGGTTAAATCATAACCTTGAGTATATATACATATACATATACATATCATTAATATATAAATACTAAAAAACACATTTATATTATATTATAGGACATACGAAGACGAGTTGACTTGCGGTTAGTTGATTGAGTGACCAAGGATACCAGGTAAGTTAGGGTTAATACATTGATATATTTTGGAGTACCAAATTGTAGTACTTGAATGCTTAAAATTATACTTAATTATGCTTATTAAATAGTTAAATGTGCGAATGTACGCATGTGCTTGTTTCTGAGTTTGAAGACATGATTCCGATTGCTGTCTTGACTTGTGTTTATGTAATTTATTGAAATGATCGAACACTTTAAACTGGATCTAATTAAATATATGACTTGAAATTATAAACCGGACATGCATACCAATTCATTAGGGGAACATTAAGATTCTCCGGTTAAATACCGACCTCTTCGAAAGGAATAGCGCTGGATGGTATAATTGGTCCCTTTCATTTTTAGTTAAACTAAGTAAGAGGTGAAGAGGTCGCAACAAAGGTAAGTCAATGGTTCGAAGGTAATCATGGGAAGAGCAGCGTCTTCATTTCACAAGCTTAGGTTTGATCATTGTAAGCCCTAAAGTTAAGCCAAATGACCGTTAGGTTGAACTTAGTATATAAAGTTTAGGACGATCGATTAAAGGATTCAATCAAACCTAAATTATAAAATATAGATATAAATATTACTAAAAATGACCCCGTAAACTTGAATTTAAAAAAATAAATAATAAAATAAGAGACTATAAAATTTTTAAATTTTAAGTATAATAATTGTTAATTATTAAAAAGGCGAAAAGTGTAATCTAATAACTAATAAATTGCTAGAAATAGATTATATGTATACTAAAAATCATAGAATGACCCAGATAATAATTATGCATGTATTTGAGTATCTGAATTTGTGCTGAAATTTATAATGTGATTGATTTTGTGTTATGATTAGATTGGTGTGAAATTGTTTGAACACCCTAAATGAAATTTAATTTTATTCGACTCTAATAACCTAAATTATCATGCATTGCAACCCTTTAGGGGATCATTAGGATTCTCTAACCAAACGCCGATACTTTCGATGAAGATAGTGCTGGATAACAATTGGTCTTTTCCTCATCCTTAGCCGAACTAAATGATAGGAGATGAGGTTGTAATGAGGATAGGGGCATTGGTTCAAATGATAGTGTCTCCATTGCACAAACCTAAGTTTGGTTATGAGCTATTGCATAATATGAAAACTCCTCAAGTCGGATTAGAGTGGGTGAAATTTCTTTGATTTCATAACAGACTGAATTATGTTGTGTGATGACACTTACTTATTACATTACATGAAAATAATTGCTTGATAATCTTGTTTGTATTTGTATACATTCATGAGTCTCTAATTCAATTTACTAAGCTATAGTTGCTCATATCCGTATATATCCTTTTGCAGGTCCTGATTTTTGATTACTTCGAATATTATGGCACCCTACAACTATCTAAAGGTTAGTTATTTTGAAGCTTAGAGTGTGAGGATCAATTCTCTTAGTAATGGATGTATAGCTAGAGTGTCTTTTATAGCTTAAGAATGAAAGACTGATAATCGTTATGTAAATTAGTGAACTGTTATGTTAATGTAGAGTTTCCTGAGAAGTTCTGTAGAATGTAATTATAATTATGTATGTTGATATAAAATTCTTGATAATTACCGTAACTTTAGCTAAATTTTTAATTGAATTATTTACTTCAAAGCGAGAAGTTATCAACGCCTTGTGTAGATCATGTCTATGATAGGTACTGTAAGGCTAGTTACTATCATAGATTGGTTTACATGGCAGGACTGTTACGACTCTATGACTTCGGGATGTAACATTCGTGAGCTATTACATTAACGAAAACTCCTCAACCCAGATTAAAGCGGGTGCAATTTCTTTAATCTCATAACGGACCAGACAATATTGTACGATGGCATTTGCTCGAGCATACATTGCACCTAATAATTTGGTTGATAACCCTATTTGTGTTTGTTATATGGTTTTAAGTCTCTGCCCCAACTTACTAAACTATGATTACTCACATCCTTATAAACTTTATTGCATGTACTAACTAGGAAGCGGCCTATATTACCCTGAAGCTAGTAACTATTGGATCCTAGGAAGTGAAGATATAAACTGAAGACTAGATATACTCTTAAGTTTAGATTTATCTTTAAAGCTTTTAGTATTACTTTACCAATTACTTAAGTAAATTATGTTAGGTTGTTAAATCTTGTAAGATACTTAGATTATTTTAATGCAAATATGTATTTTTCTTAAGATCATAAGTAAATCACTTATTTAATTTATGAACCGTTTATTTCAAAGCGGGTTGATCGTGGGCGTCTCGTGTAAATAGGCCTAAGATGATGACTATAAGGTTAGCTTATATCCTAAAATGGTTTGTACAGCGGGACTGTTACGACTCTACTGCTTCGAGGCATGACATAATGCATAGAGAATTAATGTGGATGTTGACTATAAATTGAGATATTGTAATTTGTGATGTATGAATATTCTTATTATCAAAATAAATCAACCCTCTAAATGAGTCTCATTTACAATTATTTATTTAATATTTAAAGTTGAAACTGAGATTTCACTAAAATTGATATGTTTATATAATAACGATCAGTGAAAAAAATTATAAAAATGAAAGAAATTGGTAGGAAAGGAAAATAAATAAAAACTAGCTATATTGATATTTATAAAGAAAAACAAAAGATTTATAGGTTCTATAAGGTACCTTGTATCTTATAAATTGTACAATATGGTTCCAAAGTATCACGAGGTAAAATATAAGTAGCAAAGTTTATAAACCTATACTTATAAGGTAAAATACGGATAAAGTTTCATACTCTACCCACTATACACCTACTCACCTATATTATTATTATTTTTTCCCAAACCGCTCACCCCTATTAAGTATCGATGAAATTACAATAAACATTAGATAGGCAATTTTTTCTTTTTTCTTTTTCATTTTTCCACTCTTAAATAGCATGGAATCTTTTGAATCTGACAACAAACAAAATTAGTTTACAGTGATGGAT
Organism: Lumnitzera racemosa; assembly: GCA_024138005.1. Lineage (NCBI taxonomy): Eukaryota > Viridiplantae > Streptophyta > Magnoliopsida > Myrtales > Combretaceae > Lumnitzera > Lumnitzera racemosa. The sequence continues at coordinate 11,664,350 of JAMXBC010000008.1, read as the reverse complement.
AGCACCAAGCCTAGAAGGGGTCCCCATCTCCATACTCAAATTTGAAAAAAAAAGTTAATTACGAAAATTTAACAAAAATAATATATATATTATTATATGTATAATTTAAGAGTAAAATTTAGTAAAATGATGTATATAACTTACTGATTGTGTGGGTTTTTTAAATATAAGAGGTCATGGGTTCAATTCTCATAATAGTTACTTTACTTTTTTTTTATGTATTTATTAGTATATTGCTAAAATGACATTTTCATTTTCATTTTTATTTTTTCTTTTTCTTTTTCTTTGTGTAGAATAACCAATAAAATAAAATTCATTCATCATAAAAATAACTAAGTTATCTTGAATTGCTATTTATTTAATATTTTTATATCACAATAATAATTATAATGCTAACATTACAAATATTCTAGCTTATTACGTAATGTATAAGTAAATAATACCAATATATTACTTGATGTACTTTTCTTATAATTATTATTAGAAAAGTGAATATAAATTATTTAATTATTAATCACTGATCATTTATACTGAAATTGATAGTCTATTATATATTATATAATTTCGGAAGATGGGAGAAAGAGGCGTTAAACTAAAGAAGATTTGGTTAAATCAACTTTTATTATAAATTGATCCATAATATAATAAAAACCGATTCTATTACATGGATTTATATAAAAAAAAAAATAACTGTAATCATTCATTACCTATGCATATCTCTTATGTAAATTTATTGTGATACAATAAAATCATAAAACTAAGTATAGAAACTTCACTAAAGCAAAAAGATTAATAGAGGAGCTTATAGATATAATTTTAATAGCGCTTTATGAATTTCACTGTAATAGTATAATTTATAAATTAGTATTTTTTGTTAATTCCATTGTAATACTTTTATATTTTATAGGCAACAACCTCCTTCTCTTCTCACAATTAATCCCCTTTGTTTCTTTAAATAATCAACACTCTCATTTGTTTTTGAACTAATGCCTCACTCTTTCCTTTTTTTTTTCGTTCATATTTCTACTTTTTAGTTTTATCTCTTTTTCTTAATTCAGTTTTATATTTATTTTTCATATAAGTGCAGATAAAATACAAAATGGATCCAAATCAAGTAATGAAAACCATGGAAGCAAAAAGGTTAATAGAGGAGTTTACATATGCAATTTTACTAATGCTATATGAATTCCATTGTAGTAATATAATTTATAAATTGATGTTTCCATTGAATTATATTATAATACTTTATACATACATACATACATATATATTTTAAGCAAGTGATGATTAAATGAACTTATGTATTGTGAAATTGAGAGATTGATCCTGTTCAAGTAATAAAAACTTCAACATATAATTTTAATTGTTTTTTATTTTATGTTATATTGTATTTGAATTCTTTTTTTTAATGTAACATTGAATTTAAATTAGTACAATTTTATTTACTATTTTTACCTCACTTTATTTCATGTAAAGTTTCATCTATTCAACATATTTTTGGGCAATCCCAATGTTACCTCAAAGTAATTTTAATATAATTACTTTTGAATGAAAATTAATACATATTTATAGCAAGCTTTAAGATTTAATTAAAAAAGGTTATTACATAAAAATAAAGTTAGTAATGGTTTAGATTGGGATATTGATTGTAAAATTAGCAAAATCATTAACTTAAGATAAAAAGAAATTATTAATTAATTAATGATTCAAAAAATATTCAAATTGTATTTCTTTGCTTCACACCTTGAAAACTATGCTGCAGATATGTAATTTTCTATTCATTTGAAGGGTAAGGAAGTATTTTATTATTCAATTAGTAAAGTCCTATATCCATTTTTGTGGATCATGATTAAAAAGAAAAAGAATATACTACTATCGGGTTAGTTCTAACTTGCATGAAAGGCATAATGGCTATTGTCTTGGAGAGAGACTCAATGAAATAGATAGATTTTTACATTTATAATGTTATTAGTTTTCTTTTGTTAAGGATGAGCAAGTACAAGGTGGGTAGGGTATGAAGCTATACCCGTACCTTATCCTATAGGTATAGGTTTCTAAACTTTACTACTTGTACCCCACTTTGTGGCTCTCTGAAACTACTACGTACCTTATATCTTATAAATTGTATAAGATATAGGATACCTTATGAAGCTTGTACATTTTTTTTTTATTAATTCCAATATATCTAGTTTTTACTTATTTTTTTCCTTCCAATTTCTTTCATTTTTTTTAATCATCTTTTTCACCAATCATTATTATATAAACATATCAATTTTAGTGAAATCTCGATCTCAACTCTAAATACTAAATAAATAATTATAAATTAGACTCATTTGGGGGGTAAACTTATTTTGATAATAAGAATATTCTTAGATTACAAATTACAATTTCTCCAATCATAGTCAACATCCATAATGATGTTTCATGCATCACAATTACTAGATCCTAATCTTTCAACTGAATCCTAATCTTAGACAAGGGAAAAAGGTGCAAACTCTAATGTCAAATAAATCTTAACTTGAACAATATTATATAAATTTATTACAAGATATTTTTCAAACATAATAGAAAGAAATTATTGCATAAAAAAAGTTAATAACATGCCTTATTTAGGTAGTTTTACGCAAGTTCTTTTTTTTTTTTAACTTTAGTAAAGTTAGATATAATAAATGAGGAAGATGGAGTAAAATGAAAATGTAATAAAGAAAAAACTAAGGAAGAAGAAACTAATACGAGAACATCAAATTTAGTCTAAGATTTCTTATGGGTTGCATTTTGTTATTTTTTTAAAAATCCATATAAATGAAATGGTATTCTTTTTTATTTATTAATTTTATTTAATTATTATTATAAGGTACCATATATATTCATAATACAAGTTTTAGGTAGGTACATAGTACCCTGACTTTATATCTATATCTACAGGGTAGATATAGATTTCAGAAAATTGCTACTTGTAACCTACCATGTAACTTTAAATACTCACTCAAAACTTACTCGATTAAGTAGAATCTAAATAGGTACCCTGTACGATAAAATTACTTGTTCACCCCTATTTTTGCATCAAAATTTTCTTAGCCATGTTTCTTAAAACAAAAACTCATGGTTTTTTTCATAAATAAAATCCAATAAATACAAACAAATACCATAAGTTTAACAAATTTGTTGTTAACCATAGAATTTAATTTACTATTTAGTTTGAAAGTAAAATATAAACCTCGTATTTAGGAACTAAATCTTTTTTATGTGTAATTTTGAAAGTATTTGTTTAAAGTGTGTCTTTGTACATGTAACATACATTTCGATTTTCAAAATAATATGTAACTTTTGCATAATTTAATGTAAAATACCACAACTCTTTCTATTTATAAAATGAACTTATGTATTTTAAATATCTATAATACTTTTTTAAATGACATGTCATTATATCTCATGCAAAATCGCCCAATAGTTATATAAAACTTAAATATATTTCTTAACTAAATAATAGTATTTATCCTATTACTTAGTTTTGTAGACACTTAATTTTTGCCTCTTTGTAGTCCTAATTTTTATTTTTACAAAAAGGGTCCTAATTCAAAAATAAAAAAAAAAAAAATAATAACAAAAAAATCAATAAAAGATAAAAATAATAAAAATTAACAAATGATGAAAATACCAAAAAAATGATGAGAAAAAGAAAAGTTAAAAAGATTTTTTAGATTTTTCTTTTTTAGGAAGTAAATTATTTTAGAGCTAATCATTTTAGTTTAGCTTAGTTAAAAAAAAATTATTATTTTAGGCAACCGAGTGTTTTAAGTACAATTTAGTTATATTAAAAATTAAGATACAAGCCAATGACCTAATGAATAAGTATTGAAGTATAGGATTTGATTTAATTTAAAATACCTATGTCTTATATTATTCTATCTTTTACAAAATTGAGATGAATAAATGAGATTCATATCTAATTAAAATCATTTGAATTTAGTTAGATTTTATTAAATCGGATTTGAATTAATTTGGATCTAGTTTAATTAGATATAATAGATATGATTTGATATGATCTTATTTAGCTTTTATAAATACAAAAACTTCCAAAAGAATACGAATCCCCATTCGTCCAACAAAAATTAGTCCTGATAGCATCAGCAGCAAGCTAAATTGAATCCCTACATTGCTTCATACGCCACAGCCTACACTCCAAAGCGAATTCCTTGTTGTGCGGTTGCCTGATTCTTTCACAACGTGGGAGCCCCAAGCCCATTCAATACTCAATTAGCACACGACAGCCTTCTTGCTCCCTCGCATGTAACTACTGCAACAATACTACATGCTACTCTTTACTAAGGATAGACACGGTCAACAGCTCAAACAACGCTTAGCCGACATCCTAAGATCACCGACGAACAACCCATACTCCACGCGTGCTTCATTACAGCAGCCATGCAACTCATCCGCATAACTATGCATTGCAGTTTACACTCCGCTACACATGGCTCTTTAATCACTGCTTGCACTTCGTCGACAACCATACGAGTAGCAACGCCATCACTTTTCCTCTACTGTCAACAGCATAGCAGTTGCCCCACCCATAGGCACTTCATCTACGTAGCAGCCACCGATCAGCACTTAATCAGCAGCATAGTGACACACCTACACTTGATCAGTACATTGCATATTGATCAACGCTGTAATCTACATTACTACATTTACTCGCCGACCAAAGCCAATACCCCAACCGACGCAGTAACAGCACACGGCTGTTTATTTACCAATCACTTGAACAATCCTTGTGCTTAACATCACATTGCCAAACGCCGAAGTACAGCACACACCGTCACTTTACCTACCATCTACACTAAAATAGATCAACCCATCGGGTGTAAGAGATACTCATTCACCAACCATGCCTATACGCACGAGCAAGCTACGCACGCTAAGCCACTATCACTACAGAGACCACGTGACTTTAGTTACAGATCCAGGACGTGCGATGTTTCCCCCACCATGCTGCTGTATCAATGTCTGCAGTACATACAAGTTGCAATAGACACGAGGCACTACTCCTTTACTGAACTACCCAAATCAGGTTTGGATACTAAATTCTTTTTTTTTCTTTTTATTGTTTGGTTGTTGTTATGTTTTAGTCACTTAGTTATTTAATGGTATGTGTATATATATATATATATATATATAGTTAGGAAACTTTTAATACTAATTTATATATGTTAAGCATGTTACATAGTTTATTAATTTACTTAAATAAGTAGTTGTTGACAGTAAAAATACAGTTGTAAATATATTTATATATATATATATATATATATATATATCAACAGCTCAAACAATGCTTAGCTGATGTCCTAAGATCACCGACGAACAACCCATACTCCACGCGTACTTCATTGCAGCAGCCATGCGACTCATCCGCATAACTACGCATTGCAGTCTGTACTCTGCTACACGTAGCTCTTTAATCACTGCTTGCACTTCATCGACAACTACACGAGTAGCAACGCCATCACTCTTCCTCTACTGTCAACAACATAGCAGTTGCCCCACCCATAGGCACTTCATCCACGTAGCAGCCACCAATCAGCACTTAATTAGCAGCACAGTGACATACCCACACTCGATCAGTACACTGCATATTGATCAACGTCGTAATCCACATTACTACGTTCACTCACTGACCAAAGCCAATACCCCAACCTGACACAGTAACAACACATAGCTGTTTATTTACCAATCGCTTGAACAATCTCGTGCTTCACATCACATTGCCAAACACCGAAGTATAGCACACACCGTCACTTTACCCACCATCCACACTAAAATAGATCAACCCATCGTGCTGCAAGAGATACTCATTCACCAACCACGCCTACACGCACGAGCAAACCACGCACGCTAAGCCACTGTCAGTATAGACACCACATGACTTTAGTTACAGATCCAGGTCGTGGGATGTTTCCCCCTCCACGCTGCTGTATCAATGTCTGCAGTACATACGAGTTGCAATAGACATGAGGCATTGCTCCTTGACTAAACTGCCCAAATCAGGTTCGGATACTAGATTCTTTTCTTTTTTTTTTATTGTTTGGTTGTTGTTATATTTTAGTTACTTAGTTATTTAATGGTATATATATATATATATATATAGTTAGGAAACTTTTAATACTAGTTTATATATGTTAAGTATGTTACATAGTTTATTAATTTACTTAAATAAGTAGTTGTTGACAATAAAAATACAGTTGTAAATATATATATATATATATATATATATTAGCTTAAGAGAGTTTTTAATATTGTTTTAGAATTCTTCACATAGGAAAATTTTCTTTTAAATAAAAATTAATAATGAAAAACCTTATTAAAAATTTTAGGACTTTTAGAGAGTTTTAAATCACTCATGAGTTAAGACCCTCTTAGATTTTTTGAATAAATTAAATCAATTAAAAAGTGAATTCGGTCAGTTTTCAAAATTAAAATCAACCAACATACTAAAGTTTTCGAAAAGAACTGCGATTGTCTGATCCTGGCTAGCGGGTACGTAGACATCTTTAGGGCGACGATAAAATATATAGAAACTTAGTTTTTTTTTTTCTTTTAATTTTATTTATTTATTTATTCTTTTAAAATATTATAATTAGAAGAATAATCCTAATTTCAGTAAATAGATAATGGTACCCGTTAGGATATAATAGGTTAGCCCTAAGATTCAGATTCCTCTTGTTTGTATTAAATTGAAATCGAAAACCGGTAGCTAAATCGTAATCAATCTACCTAATTGATTGCTGTTTCTTTTTCTTTTCCTAACTTTAGTCGGGTGGCAACTCCAAATTCTTTTTTATTAAAATAAACCGGAATTTCTGGATTTTTTTAGTCGAGGATTAATATTAAATGGGTTAAAGTTTAGTATTAATCAGAAATGGGAAAATTAATTTTAAATAAGAAACCGAAAAACAGGCTCGACAAGTTTTTACTATAAGTATGATAATAAAGCTATATTGATGACTTTTTCTCGCATCAATTACATTTTCATCTAACCTCTTTATAGTTACAATCACAATAATTACTTAAACCAAATATATGGAATGCAAAGTGTTTAATTATAATGGTGGTTTTGAAAAAATATTTAATATTGAAAAGTTAACTAGAAAGTGTATGATAATAACTAGATTCTACTTTTAACTCCTTTATAGTCAATATTTCTCATATTTAATTCTCATCTGAAAGTTCATGTCAATTGCTCTTGGAATAATATGTTTTCATTTTTCAATACTAATTTATTTTACTTTGAAGAAGAAAATAGGAATTACATTAATAAATAATTATGTCTATAGTGGAATATTTTATTTATTTTAAGATTACGTATATTTCCACTTCTAACGTTCAGTAGTTTATATTTTTTTATATATATTTTTAAATATTTCATTTCAATTTAAGATTTTTTGTAATTTTATATTGGAAATTTTTACTATTAGTATATGCTAGAGTTTATTAAATATCTTAATGTGATAATAAACTATAGTTATGTCTTATTCTTATATTAACTAAATTCTAATTGAACTCTTTTATTTTCAAACATTTCATCATATTCAATTATCATTTTAAAGATGGTATCAATTGCATTATAATTTAATCTTATTTCTATATTAAGAGAAAATTGCATGTTTACAATGAAAATTAAAACAAATTACAAAATACCAATTACATTAAATTAATTACATAAATACAGTAGTGAAATCGCACTTGATAAATGCGATAATGTAATTACATAATATTATTTCTAAATTAATTACATAAATAAATGTGACATGAGGCTTATATAAATAAACGATGCGCACTACGCTCCTAAGATTTAATCTCACATTCTTCATGTACGTACCTTAACCACTCAACCATGATGTTATAACCATCATGTATAGTAAAATAGCATTTAGTAAATGCAATTTAGCAACTATACCCTATTTATTAAATCGCAACTTGCAAATGCGAGATATTTATAAATTATGATATTGCATGTTCAAGATGTGATTTATCATTGATAATTAGATAATTAATTTTATCTCATATATATTTATGTAATTTTGCTTAAAAAGAACGGTAGACATGTATTGAACTCCTATATTAATATAAACAAATTTTTGAATTTGAAAGGCTATAGTGTGTATATGTATGTGTGTACATATATATGTTGGTGCAAGAGAGAGAGAGAGAGTTTGTTTTTTAAATAATATCAGTGAGCATATGTATGTGACCTAAACTTTAGCAAATAGAACCTTAGCAGTGAAAATTTATGATGTTGATAAGATATAAATTTTATATATATTTATCTCAACTTTATACTACGCTAATATGTATATTTTTATATTTTTGACAAGAAAAATATGTTGATTCAAGAAAAGTACACAAAAATTTATTTAAGCTGAAATTGAACAAAGGATTGATAATGGATATGTTTGGACCTACTACAAGCCACGTTTTCAATTTGGAAGTTGTTGAAGCTAGGGGTAGGCAAAAAAATTGATCAAACCGAACTAATCTATAAAACCGAATTGAACCAAACCAAATAAAAAATATGGTTTTTCTTATAATTTGGTTTAAAAAATTCCCAATTCGAACCAAACCGAAAATTTATGATTGGTTTAGAAGGATAAGCCAAACCAATTCGTAAAATCGAATCAAACCGTTTAAAAAAAAAACATAGTAATATTTTATTTCAAGTAAAGAGTGTCTTCTGTTATAATACGGCATATAAAAGAATTTTTTACTTACATTTGTTGAAATATATATATTAAACTTTTGATTACCATAATATATAAATTATATATGTAGCTTGACTCAAAATTTGTACTATATATTATTTTTATAAATTAAATTAGTTATTAATGAGCATTTAAAAAGTTTTAGTCACGGAAATATTAATTTCATCAATTTCTATTATGATAATATTTATTATTTTTAATCAACTTAATACTTTTTACATGAGATTATATATTGCGCAAATATAATTTTCTAAATTAAAATATATGATTTAATTCGTAAACTAAATCGAATTTTTATGGTTTGAAAAAATTCTTAATCCAAACTGCATGGTTTGGTTTTAAAGTTATAAAAAAATTGAATCTTTTTTTTTATGGTTTGGTTTGATTTAGAGGGAAAATTAAACCAAACCGATCCGTGTTCATCCTTAGTTGAAGCCAATTTCAATTCCATGCCATTTAAATTCATTCTAAGGGTCCAAACATATGGTCTTTTAATTGTGAAGCCCATCATATTGAATGGCATGTCCAAGTCCAAAGAAATGCATGTCAACGTCCATGCATAGTCCAATATGTTGTCAAAACAATTATTGTATGCAGACAATGAAGAGGTCGGTACGTGAACCGAAGAAAAGTACACATATTTCAATCTACGCCAATTGGAAATTGGAGTCCAATTTGTTTTCAAATTCACACGTCCATAGAAGCCATGGTCCAATCCAATTCAAACACATCTTGGTCCACGTCTTGCGAAAGTGGAAGTGAAAAAGGAAAGTTAGCATTCGGCACATATTGTGCTGCGAAAGAAACGAAAGGAGGTCGGCTTGCATGCACAAATATAAGATACATTCACGCTCCATAATAAGAAGAGGGTTTTTATTATTCATTAGTTTCCTTTCCGATACGGAGCCATAGCCATCAGAGAGACAAAGGAGAATTTTAGGGTTAGTCACAATGATACAGAAGATTTAAGAGAAGATCGAATTGGTAATCAAATTTGCACTTCAAAAATTATAATCGAATTTTCTAGTGTTTTTTGCTTTCAAAGTTTATTATGTTTCTTAAATTCTTTTACGTGATTGTTATTTTTGCCATGAACTAAATTAGATTTAATGGGATTTTGATATTGTTTGATGATATAATTCAAGTATGATTTTATTATATATTAGTATTTAATTAATTGTGATTTTTCATCATCTCATTTTCATTATTTATGATTTTATTGCTTGGCCAACAATACTTTGATGAATAGAACTTGAAAAATTCGAAAGGGAATTGATGGTTCGTATGAATTTGGACTAAATTAATTTAATTGTCGTCATAGACACATGTGGTTTAGATTAATTTTAGAATCCACGTGGTTAATGCAATTGGTATTAAATTTTATGACATAGACATATGTTTGATTTTTGATATCAATTAAGGTACTAATATTTGTGAGAGGAATTTACCGAATTATAGATTAACCACTCAGAATGGGTGTTTTTACTATAATTAGGATAATATCAACTCGAAAGGAAAGTGAGTTTTTGTGAATCCGATCAAAAGCCAATCAATTAGTGTTAATATATCTTAAAGGCATATGTTAATTGATCAAATGATAGCATAGTTAAAATCATATGTTATAATTAGTGAACTATTTTCTTGTGACGTTAGTGTTTTATTTTTAATTTCATAAGTTTAGTAATTCACATTCATAGTCAATTAGTTCTTTTTATTTTAGTTTATTAATCATTCCATTTTGATTGCCTGGCTAAGAAAAGAATTGAAATAATTTAATACTTAGTTTCTAGTCGTTAAGGACAATCTGCTCTCACCTGTTATTTTTACCACAATGTACTACTTGTTGGAATGTTTTTATTGAAAAAACTATCTTTTAAAAGAATCATACATATCAGATATATGTAAAAACTTATTTGATATAACTCAAAATGTACGTTAAGTTCATGAATTCTTTAAAAGAACTAAGAGAATTTAGGTGCTTAAGAGAAAATAATAAAATAGAAATATAAGTTGTAATTATCAAATTTTATTCGTTATCCATCAAGAATAAGAAAATCGTTAAACCCTATAACTAAATCAATGATATATCGGATAAAGGCTAATAATATAAAATTTAACAAGATGACAAAAAAAAAGACATATATATATAATAATAAATAAAACTTAGAATAATATGTGAAAGACTTAATTAACTATAATAATAGAATTTTGAGCTCTCTAATTTAAGGGCATTAGGAGAACTCACATGAACGATCTCAAGATAAACGCTAAGAGCATAAATGTTGGTCAAAGAGACTCTATAAATTTAAATCTTAAAATGGAATATTAAAATACTAATATAAATTAAAATGATAAAACTAAATCATTCATTTTGTAAAAGTTCGAAATATAAAAAACTGATGGGAAATATAACCAGAGTTGAGAAATAAATTAAATAGATATGAACATTAATAAATACTATGGAAAATAATTAAAAATAATAATATATAATTAGTTATTTAATTGGCATATGTTATAAAAGTTTTATAGAAGCTACTTTATAAAGCTCATACATACCTAAATATTAAAATATAATAACATATACTTCACTAATTAATAAATAATTAACTAAAACAAAGGGAATCTCATGGTTTGCAAAACTATGAGTAGATTTGATGGCTTCGAACAAATCCATAGGTAAAAAATCATTGATGACATATGTTTTTATAAAATCATCCAATACATGACAAAATTAGGAAGTGAAATAACAAAATATGTCATGTATGCATGTATATAAGTTAACCCACTACTCCAAAACTTATGTAAACCCTTCAACAACTCCATTTGCATCCTTTTGGTTAAATCAAAACTCTAGAGAAATTGAAGAAAGCATAAGGAAACTTTTAGGGAATTTTAGAAAACTTTAAGAAAATTAGAAAATTGGGTACAAATATGATCTTATAAAGTTCCCAAATCAAGAGAAAACCTTATGGTGAGTGGCTACTACCACCATTAGGAGGTCACATCAATGCCTAAGGTTGTCGACAATAGACCCACCGTTGACGGCCACCGTAGCTCTAAAAGCCAGTAAGTTTGATATTACACTTGATTTTCAAAACTCCATTAAAACTATCAAACTTTGTTTGAAAATTTTAGAAAAATTTATTCTTATATATCTTTAAGTATATTTTCATAAAAAATATTATTTAATAAAAATATTTCATTTTATATATTGCCTTTAAGAAATTGGCCTTTCGAAGCCGATTTTCAATTTGATTTTCAAAAGCTTGAACAATGCTATTTCCTTACTAAGAAATTTTCTGTAAATAGCTTATTAAATATGTAAAATTGCTATGTAAAGAGTTTTTCTAAAACTTTTAATTTTATTTGGGTTAATTTTTACTATTTTTTTTCATATGATTTTGTTAGATCTGATTTTCTGCCACTTTTTAAGTAATTTTTGGTTTCATGCAGTAGATTGATCTTAATTTTTAAGTGGGAATAAGAGATTTTATAATAAGGCAGTTTTTTGAAACAACAGTGATTTTTACCTTAAGTATTTATGTGAATTTTCATTAAGTTGTTAAATTGATAATTTTTGCTGGAAAGTCACCAATAATCAGCAATAAATTGAAGATTTTAGCTACTATATATGAAGAATTTTCACACTAAAAACCATGAATTTTTAGCATAATATATGTATTTTAGGTATATTAGTTAATTAGTTGCATTTGATTCTCTTTTTCGTTGAACTTTGAGTTTTACATGTCGATATGGATGAGTTTTAGGGCATGCGGTCAATATTGGTGGACTCTAAACTAAGTTGAACTCTAACAAAGTGAAGAAAAGTGGAGTTTTCAGCGAAATAAGTCAAATTTGGTGCTTGTAGAAGGTGTTGTAGAAGTTCTAGATGACTTGAATAAAGAGTTGGTAGTTGTAGAAGGTTTGTAGAAACTTTTGTGAGTGTCAATGCAAACTATTGACTTATAGAATGTATTGTAGAAGCTTCCCCAATCAAATCGAATTTAAGTTATAGCAATATTAACTTTAGTTGAAGGTTTACTAGTATAGAAACTATAACCAAATTCTCATAGAAAGTTATGTCGAAGGCTTGTTTAATAAAAAATATTAGTCAAAACACTATTAGAAGCTCGAGTAGAAGATTTAATAGGTAAGGAAAATAACTAAAGACAGTAGTAGAAACTTGAGTAGAAAGTACTCTAAGCCTAGGAGACCATAGTAGAAGGTTATGTCTAAGGTTCCATGTTAAAGAATATGAGTTAAAATCCTAGTAGATACTTAAGTAGAAGGTACTAAGAACTCAAGAAACTTAGTAGAATGTCCAAATAACTTGTGTAAAGGTAATAACACTTAATAACCATAATTAACACTTGTTGAATATTAAAAAAATATTAAGCTAAAACAAAACTATAATAATTAAAAAACTCTTACTTCAATGAATTGTGTTGAGATTAAAATATAATTTGCAATATAAGGATCGTTGATAACAAAAGGACCAGGGAATTTGAGTTATAAAAGCAAATGGAAATCCAAGTAAGTGGGATCAATGCTTAATATCATTTTAGAGTACTACATAAAAGTACTTAGAGGCTAATGCGTACACTTTTTTCATGGTTATAAAGTGGTTAAATATGCATATGTGATGTATAGGGTTGAATTTTGTTGTTATGTTATATGTTGTGATTACTTTGTTATATTTTGTTTCTTGAGTTGAGTGTTTGCAATTGGTTAGTTACCCTTAAAACGGATTTCAACTAAACTTAGATTTAAATGATAACTAGATATGCATTGCAATCCACTAGGAGAGAGGTTAGGTTTCTTTAACCAAATACCAACCCTTTGATGAGGCAACAATAATTGGCCTTTCCTTAGTCCTAGTTGAACTAAGTAGTAGGAGAGGAAGCCATTGTAGGGTTGAGGGCATTGGGTTCAAAGGTAGTCATAGGAAGAGATAAGTCTCCATTGCATAAGCTTGAGTTTGATTGTGAGTTATGGCATCATGGTTGTTATGTGTAATCTGTCCAACCCGGGTTAGAGCAGACACAATTTCTTTAATTTTACAATGAACTAGATAACGTCTCATGCAAATGGCATATGCTTGTTGCATTGCATTGCATCTAACCAACCAATTGACAACATTACTTGATAGTTGTACTATATATGCTTCCATCTTTATCCATTTACTAAGTAGTGGTTACTCATATCCCTATAGTTTTTTTTGCAGGTCCTAGAAGATAAACACCGAGACTACCTAATCCATAGATGTACCAAAGATGGATAATGGATTTAGAGTGAAGAGCAAATGGATTGAAATATTCTTGTTATCTTTATGTTGAAGTCAACTAGGCCATTTGTATGTCTCGGACTAACTTGTAGTATTATATTTATTGTAAACATGATTCTTGAGTCTTTTATAATTTTCTTTCACAAAATTTTTTGAGTATTTTTCAAAAGAATTATATTAATTAAAATTCTATTTTTCAAAAAAATATACGTACCAGATGTCTATTTTACTTTAGCTATTGAACTGCAGATGCTTCAGAGTTGTTTAGTCGTATGTGCCTTATGTATATCAAGTATATGATGGCAGCCAAGTGGTTTGCTTCTATTGTAGGTTAGTGTGCACGATGGGACTATTATGACTCTATCTTTTCTGAGAAGTGACAATTCTTAGGTAGTATCTGAGTATTACTTCTTAAGGACTTATGGTGCATGATTCTTAAGAAACTTGTTTTGAAGCTTCTTAATTAAAATCAAGTTAATACATTAAGTACCAATGTGAGAGTAGATAGTAAATGAGTAGTTAACAGATGTAGACTTCAGGTGTGTATAGATATATATCTTATGTAAGTAAAATAATATAGGATAATAAAATCCTAATATAAGAATCTAAAACCTTACTAACTTTCCTTTACACTAACATAAAATATTATGGAAGCAAACTTATGACTATTTGGCTTTACTTTGGAGATCTGAAGGGAAGAAGAGAATGTTGGAGCACCTAACTATAGAAGATCTTATATAACCTTAAGTAAAAGACTAAAACCACGTAGAGATGAACTTTTAGAATCTTATATAGATAGTTTGGTAAAGGCTATTTTCAAAAATTGCAAAACCTTATGTAGAAGCTTAAGACAAAGCTTGATGATGGGAGTTTAATGGGAAGGATAATGTAGAATCATATGAGGAAGACCCTATAAAATCTTTTGTAGAAGGTGATGTAGAACTTAATGAAAAGGAATTGGTTAAACCTAATGAAGAGGATTCTGTAGAAGCTTTTATAGAAGGTCAAGTAGAAACTTCTGCAAAAAATGATATAAAACCTAATATTGACCTTGTAGTAGTTGTGGTAGAAAATAACCAAGTAGTAAAACCCAATGAATTAGGAACTGTAGAAGGTTAGAAATAGAAGTCAAAGACGAATGATTTCTTATCCTTAGTAGTTATAAGAACACATCACTAAGTTGGATGTTGTTATTAAGTATAAGTATAAGAGTGAAATAGATATAGGATAATTAGAAAAATAATGAGATCCTTAAATAGATTAGATGGGGAGGTATACCTAAAAGAGAGAGACTTAAGCAAAAAATAAGTAGGACTTTAAATGAGAAAGAGAATGGAAGTTTAGATAAATGTGAGTTGATGAGTGCAATGATTGATAAGTGAAGCTTAGAATCAAAAGCGATGAATTAGGTTAATTTTGGTGTTAGATTAAGCAAACCATTACAGTGGGTGAGAGCCGTTACTCACTTTAATGGTTAAAAAAATCAGTAGTTCTAATATGTGCTTACATTAGGCCTTAAGAACTCATATAAACACTTTCCATAAAATCACATATAACTTAGTAACTTCCAATTTAAAAGAGAACCTTTTTACTAATCTAACATAATCAACTTCAACTATGTTTAGATTTTCAATATCTGTAGGGTAAATTATAAATTCTAAGCAAAAGAGATCCTTTTGCTTATATAGGTGTTTATAGTTATGAAATTAGATATAATTAAGATTAATATTTGCTTTGATATATAATGTAGCTCGAAATCTAGATGCAATTATTGTAAATTGATGTAATTTAATCGTGAACAAAAAGAAAAATTGCATATTTTAGAATAATTTCGGGCTATAATATATATGACTCGCGTATGACATGTTTATATTTTGTACTACTATATATGAACTTTGAAATTGATAAAAGACCTAACATATGTAAGAAATAATAAATATGTACCATATATACCTCATACTAGAACTTGTGTCTCTCTTCCCCATTAATTAAACTTTACACAAGTAGTACATCCCATATGATTGTTGATGCATTTATTCTTCATATCATGATTAAATATATTGAATCATCTATCATTTATTATGAAAGTTTTCAATAAAGGTAGAATTATACTTACTATTCACCACATTTAAACCCGTGAATCTTCTGTATATATATATTTATAGGTACACTAAGTTGATTATCATTGATAATTCTAACTGTAAAACATAGCCAAGATTTAGGTGGAAAGGATAACAAACTACTTGAAGCTAACTTATACATCAACCCCTACCTTTTTAATATATGAGATGAACCTTAAAAATATCTTTCTTCACCCTTTATACCTCATGAACCTAGTTATCAATAAATTAGAACCTATTCAACTATCTATCCCCATTCTCTTCTTCTTAACCCCGCAAAATAATCCTTTATCACATCCTACTATTCTTAAATCTACTTACAAGAGCTAAATTTTAGCCGATGAATATCATGGTCAAATCCATAAATATCCTGACAATGACATAATCAAACGATAACCCCAACTTTAAGGATAAAACTTAATCTTAAAAATTAAAACCATATTAGTCCATCTTAACCATTAAACTCAAGGATAACAATGCCGACATGGATAGCAAAATACCATAACCACAACTACAATGATAACATAAAATCACTCCAAATGAAATAAAACTTGCCCCCTTAATCCTCAATTGTCATAACCCAGAGAGGGGTCAAGTCATGGCAGTACCGCCATGTAATATGTGAAGATTCGAAATCAAGCACCATCTTTGATTAGGGGCCTTCAGCGTACTACATAAGTCGTTCACAACTATGACCTTCTCTTAGTAACTAGCATTAAGTAATAACAGAACATATAAATTAAAGTTGAGCTATCCAAATGATCACTAACAAAACATAAATAAGCGGGAATATCAAGTTTCCCCTAAATTAGTCATATAGTACTAGGATAAATCACCATAAGTAGTCCATGCTACTCAACAAACTAAAGATACTTAATAATTGGAAATTAAAGAGAGTTCTTATATATATAAACAAATGGTTTGCTCGAGCTCTTAACTTCTTTACATTTCAATCCCAAGCTAGTATTATTGACTTCAAGCATCTCGCGGCCCGGCTCTAGCCACAAGTTTTACTGCAACAATAAACTATAAGGGGTTAAACTCAACTGCTTAGCAAGTAACCTATCTACTCTACAACAAGCAATATTAAGCAATTTATTTAACAAGCGTATGAATGCATGGTTAAACATATGCAATGCAACAATATATACAGTCTACCGGTCATTGTATATAGCATGATTTTAACGCCCACCGTTGCTTGGATTAAGAAGTATTTTGGCACGTCAGGATCTAGGTATCCATGTCCAATTTGAAGTCTCTTGTCTTCAATATCACCCTCAATAGTAGGCATAGCATGGCTTCAAGTAGAAGGTGACACTCGCTAAAGCTAAGTAGTTCCTAAAGGTTGAGGCAGGAACATATCACACGAAGTATGTCGTACGATGACAACTTTTGATACACAAATTACAATATGAATCCTCTAAGCATAATCCCTCGTTCTACCGTGTAATGTTGATGCCCATATTATCATGTTATAAGATGCAATGCATGTCCGGTTTAATTAGGGGTCAAGTTTTCATTGGTTTGGTTCATAGGTAACCAATGATAATATACAGATACTCCAAGACCTTAAACTCTAATGCAACAAGCATATAATATTCATATTAACTTAAAATATTTTTGTAAACAAAGTCAATCATATTAAACACACACAATTTCTTGTTTACCCCAACATGCAACAAATTCAGCTATTGGATATAATTAAGTATTCCGTTAACTATAAGTACAAACAAGTAAAGTAAGGGAGGCTATGTACTCACTCAGCCATGATGCTCAGCAGTCCCAATAATCCTCTATAGTGTCTAAGTCAAACTTCTTGTCCACTAAAGAAGATAATTAAGTTTTATGAGTATTCTATTTGTACCAATTAACTAAGTTTATCGCTCACTATCTCGGAGTTAGTTGTTTCCATAATTTTGGCATATCTTCTTCGTTTTCGGTGATCTTATAGTCGTTTTCGAATGTTCTTTCATTTGGTGAAGTTATTTTTAAGTTTTTGAATCAATAAGTTTTTGGTTTAGGCCTTATAAGATCGTGGGCCTAAGTAATGAGTTCGATCATTTTAGGATTTGAGCCTAGGGCTTGGTTTTTGACTTAAGGCTTTACGTTTAATAATTTTGGGCTTCTTTTAAGTATTTTAAATAGGATTTTTCTACTCAACACTTTAAAATTTTAAAGTAAGCTTTGGTGATGCTCTTATAGATCCAAGCTCGCCTTTTTACTAAGTTTAGTGCCCTAAATCACTAAGGGGGCTATAGTGGGTGTTTTGGATGAGCCTTTAGGTTTTGTAGACCTTCTAAATAACTCTTCCTAAGCCTTTTATCCTAGGGTTCAGATTTGGTTATCTAGCTACATGGGCTCCTACTTGAAGATTTTCTACTAACAATTACACTACACTACATAACTTAGCCTATTTGTGCTATAACTTCTACTAAAGGTGGTTTTTCTTGTACTTACCTTTGTGGACCTTCTTGAAATACCTTATAGCTTCTATGGAGTTGTTGGAAAATAAGTTTTAGGAAACAAAATATCAGTATCTATCATTATTTTGCAAGAAATCTAAGGAAAAACCTAACTTAAGTTCTTATCAGAGCAAAATGCGAAAGGCCTCCCTTTGTAGTTGTATGCCATGAGCCTTGGTATGTGTAAGGGGGTATGAGTGTGTTGAAAAACAAGGGGAATGTGTGTGTGAGACGTGGGACCTGGTTTAAAGTGATTTGGAGTACTGGTGGTGAAGTTATGGAGGTTGGTGCTAGGGTGGTCGGTGGTGGCCAAGAAGAGGAAGAAGAAAGAGTTTAGGCTTGATCTTTGAGAGGAAGTTTGGGAGAGTTTTTAAATGTGTTTTAAGGTTTGATAAAATGAAAAATGAAGGAGGAGGAAAGGGATAGTAAGTCATGGAAGTGAGGAGAGGTGGGGGGACAAGTGGTGAGTAATTTAGGAAAACAAGGACAAGTACTAAATGGGGATCATGTACTTTATGTACCTTTTGCCAATTTGGGTATAATCTTGTCTCTTAAGAGTATAAGATATTTTAAGAAAGGATAAGAGTTTGTCTTTTGGTCATTAATTATGTTTGACTTGTAGCTAATCGAGATGTAATGGGATTGGTTAAGGATTAGGGTGACTAGGCATGATTAGGATGTATTTAGGGTTTGGTGTTCGTTTATGGTAATTTGATATGTGTACGAGCTTGAAAGTTAGGGTTCGAATTGCTTAGTACTATCGATCGCTTGTATTGATTGATTAATTAAACCTTACTATTAGTATTTATTGGTGATGATAAGGTATTTGATTACTTAATTAGAGTTAGATGGTCATTTTGGAGTTTCAATAACATTCTAAGGTTTTCAAATATTAAGGTTCTTGCTTGTTTAGTTAGATTTTTAGGGCTTACTTTAATTAGGGTTTTAGTTAAACACTTAGGATTTGATCCCTTTACTTACGTATTGTTATCATGTTTGGGGTGGTTCTAGGGGCTATCTAGGGACTCCTTCATCCGATTCTGCTTTTGGGTTTTCGAAATTTCATTAGGTTTACATCAATAGTAGGCAATAAACATGAAAATAAGAATACTATATCAAATATGAATTTAAATTAATAAAGAAATAAAAACCCAACAAAAGAATAATGGATAATTTTAATAGGATACAACAAAGAAATGATCAAAATAGTAATCTTCATGTGTACTAACATGAATATCTAATTGGAAAGGAATGGTAAATTTGTATAGTTTATGTCAAAGAGTTAGGCCCCATCAGCCTCAAGTCATGATTGACTCTTATTGTGTTAAGTCAAGTTCGTTTGAGTAAAGTTAAGTTAAGTTAATTGTATCAAGTCAAATCAACTCAGTTGTTGATGGTCTGGGTCGAGTCTAAGTCAAGGAAAGTCAAGATTTGCTAATCCTTCTTGTTGTTATAATTGTGCTAAGATATGTGGAGTATAAGGACCATGAAACAAGTAGAATAATGATTAATTCCCAAATACATGACATATAATAAAAGATTAATTGACCAAAATAATTGGAAACTATCATAAATAAAAAAAATTTTGAATTTTAGAATCTATCACACGATTTAACCAATAATGGCAACTATATAATAATAGTAACATACTTATATTTATATGCCAATATCAATAGGAAATAGTTAATTTTAGAATCAGACAATCATTGTAATAGTAATATGATTCCAACAATCAAATATGATATTTGAAATGGCATAATATATAAATAATCAAAGACAAAACCGATAACTGATAACCTATACCTATATAAGCATATAACATTAAAATCATTGTTTCAGATTGTTCTTGGAAATAAATATGAACATTATTCCCTATCATAGTACTAACATAAGTAGTGGTCACAATTTCTATATTTAGAATAGGAGGAAGTTAGTATAAACATGATAAATAAAAGTATGTATAAGTAAGTTATAAAAAATTTAGAAGCAAAGAGAACAACCCTATAAGGTACTAGATACATAAGCATAATTAATAAATCTAAAGACAATTGACAATATAGTTAGAAATGGATAAATTTAAAATATCATTAAATTAGAAAATGATCGAGAGTTATACCTAGAAGCCAAGGGTAATACATTAAATAATGGATGAAGAGGAATGTAAAATGGATAACTAAAGTTTAGCCCATAATAAGACCTTAAAATTGTGAAGTATAAGAAAATCAATATTGTTATGAAACCTGTGTAGAACTAATATGAACAAGAAAGAAAGCTAATGAAAAATGGACCTTGTTTAAACTAAAATCTAATAAGGTTTTTAACTTGTTTGAACCCATAAAATTGAGAAAGTTCTAGGAAGTATAAACACCCATCTAATTTAAGGACTATAGATGAAATGCCTAAACCTTAAGATTATTTAGCAAGGTTAGAAAGGATTTGGAATAAATATAGTAATTACGTCGATCTTAAGAGAGAAAGGCCTTAGAGGTTAAGAGTAGAAGAAATATCATAGGAAGAAAATTTCACTCCTTTGGAACAAAATTTAAAAATGGAGCTAAGTTGAGTATTAACTCTTTTAAAGACTAAAGAGAATAGAAAGGGATATCAGTTAACTATGGAAAGCAACCTCCTAAAATATTGGATATGAGGTTCAAAAATGAAAAACAAAAACACTCAATAGGAAAAAGTTATACCAATTAAGTAACCTCTCAAGTTTGAAAACCTAGGTAAACAAAAGTTTTGAGGACAAAACATTTCTAAAAGGGGGTTGGAAATGTGAGACCTGAACTTTAGCAAATAGAACGTTAACACTGAAAGTTTATGATGAACGTAAAAGCTTATTTGATATAACTCAAAATGTACATTAAGATCACAAATTTATTAGAACAACTTATAGAATGCAAGTGCTCAAGAGAAAATAATAAATAGAAAATGAGTTGCAATTTTCAAATTTTATTCACTATCCATTTAAAATAAGAAAATTATTAAAACCTATAACTAAATCAATGAGATATCAGACATAAGCTAACAATATAAAAATTTAACAAGATGACTGAAAATATATATATATAATAAATAAAATTTAGAATAATATTTAAAGGACTTAATTAATTATAATAGTAGAATTTCGAGCTCTCCAATTTAAGGGTATTCGAAGAATTTGCATGAACCGTCTCAAGATAAATGTTTTTTTTTTTCTTTTGGGTAATAGTCTAAAGATAAATGTTAGAATCATAAACATTGGTCAAAGAGATACCATAAATTTAAATCTTGAAATGGAATATTAAAATATTAATATAAATTAAAACGATAAAACTAACTTATTCATTTTGTAAATTTTGAAATATCTAAAACTGATTTGAAATATAACGAAAGCTTAAAAATAAATTAAATAGATAGGAATATCAATAAATGCTATGGGAAATAATTAAAAAATAATAATATATAATTAGTTATTTAATTGTGCATATGTTGTAGAAGTTTTTGTATGAGCTACTTTATAAAGCTCATCATTTACCTAAGTGTTAAAATATAATAAAATATACTTCACTAATTAATAAATAATTAACCAAAACAAAGGGAGCCTCATCTTTTGCAAAACCATAAGTAGATTTGATGCTTTCAACAAATCCATAGGTAGAAAAACATGGATGGAATATGGTTTTATAAAACCGTTCAACACATTGCAAAATTAGGAAGTAAAATGACAACACGTCATACATGCACATAAGCTAGCCCACTACTCCAAGACTTATATAAACCCTTCAATAACATCATTTGCACCATTTCAGGTAGATCAAAACTTTAGAGAAATTGAGGAAAGCATAAAGGAATTTCTAGGAAAATTTTTGGGGAATTTTAGAGAAATTTGGGAACATGAAAAAATTAGATGCAAATATGGGCTTGTAGAGTTTCCAAACCAAGAGAGAACCCGATAATGAGTGGCCACTACCACTAGGAGCTCCCATAAATGCCTAAGGTTGTCAACAATAGCCCCTATCACTAATAGCCATTGTAGCTCTAAATGCTAATGAGTTTAATATTGCAACCAATTTTCAAAAATCTATTAAAAACATCAAATTTTGTCTAAAAATTCTAGAAAATTTATTCATACATAATTTTAAGTATATTTCCATAAAAATTATTATTTTTGTAAAAATATTTCATTTTATATATTTCCTTCTAGAAATTGGTCATTCGAAGCCAATTTTAGATTCGATTTTCAAAAGCTCGAACAATACAGTTTCCTTACTAAAAAAATTTCTATAAATACCTTATTACATATGTAAAATTACTATGTAAAGATTTTTTTCTAAAAACTTTCATTTTATTAGGGTTAATTTTTAGTTTTTAGAAAACTAATAAGTTGAAATTGAGGAAAATCCATTATGTTTCACATAATTTTGTTAGATATGATTTTTCACTACTTTTTGAGTAATTTTTTGTTATGTAAACCCCACAAATTTCTCAAATCGAAGGCTAGATAAGATTTTCTAAAAAAATAACTTTAATATTGGTAAAACAACTAACCTTGAACCTTAGAGACTACGATCAAAGACGTTAACTAAAACTCCTAAAACCCTAGATGACAACCTCAACCCTAGTTTGAATCCTATACTAAAAGCCTTAAAATTTTGTAAACAAATGCTAATGATTAATGTTAACTTCCAAGATTAAACAAATTTAACGAAACTAACTACAAACCCTAATGGGAAAGAGATTGATAGTCGAAGCTCATGAGAGCTCCTTGAAACCAATAAAAGGTATATTAAGCCAAAAATGAATATTAATATTGATAACTTTAACAATGAATTCAAAACCTTAAAATGAATACTATAGTCCTTAAATGAAACTTTGAACACTAAAATCCTAATCAGAACCCTAATATGTATAAGCCTTTAAATTGTAAAACCCTAATCTACAATTAAAAACCTTAATCCAATTATTGTAGTATAATTAAATAGTAAAGTCATTCTTTAATTGGAGACTAATTGCCTAATTGCCCTAAAACCCTAATTTACCATCTAAAACGTACTCAAACAACAATAATTGTCTCAATTCTTCAAACTAATTAGACAAGATTACCTAATGGGCTTAATCAACTTAATTTGACACATTAAGCTAAAACATGAGCATAATTTGTGCCAAGTGTACTAGTAATTAAGACTAAGAAACTTAAGTATACCTTAATTTGCTAATTAGGTTTTATATCATAATTAACTATAAATCAAGAACGATTAATCATACGAAACTAAAGTAATTATATGAAAATATCTTCTTAAGATGCCTTTATATTTAGAGAGACAATATGAACCCCATAAACTTTTGGATCTGAACAGAGTTAGATACAGGAGTTGATAAATAATCCCTAAAATCACTCAAGATATAATAATAAATTATATAATAATAAAATTCATAAATAAAACAATTGAACCATAAATCATAAGTCACAAATCCTACATAATAAGTTAAAAAACCCTAAAGAGAGTAAAACCCTAAAACTTTAATCATAAGTGTAAAACCTTAACACATGAGAACCTTAAAATGATTAGAAAATTTCCATAGACTGAGTAAAACCTTGATTGGAAATCCAAAAGCCTAATTCAACTAATAAACTCTAAGTATATCTCTAGACTATTTGCTAGTCGCAAATAATTTCTTTAATCACTAAGAGACTCTAAATTGTTAACCTCGTATGCAGTCTGAAAACACTAATTGGTGCTAAATAATAGAGGACCATGAAAAATGAAGTAATATAAGTCAATAAACTTAATTAAAATGATAAAATATGGAAGACCCTAGTTTTACCCTAATTAGGCATAAATTGCTTAATTAAGTACAATCGCAATTAATTAACTTAATTACCCTATTATCCATCTATCACCTCTCATTACATCTTAATTAGTAGTAAGTCAAACTCAATTAAAAATAAAAGATAAAGGATTAATTGAGAATTAAATGACACTTGTCCTTAAGGAGACAAAATCCTCTATCATTTGGTAAAAAGCAAACAAGGTATAATACTATAAAGAAGGAACCATGTACCCTTATCCTAAGATAGCCATTGCTTATCCCCATTAATCTACCTTCAATATCTACCATTTCACCCTTCCAAAACCCTCATTTAACACCATTTTGCATGCATAGAAAACCTTAGAAAATACTCTTAAGAAACCCAAACAAAAAAACTAAAGGAAAAAGGGAAGAAAACAAAAGGGATTGTCGGACCCTTCAACGCACCTCAGTGCCTTTTGGCCTTACCACCACCATATGCCACCAAATAACAAGTTACCATCGCTAGAAGATTACACACACAACCTAGTTTCTTGCTGACAAACATTTTCCCTCAAATAAGTAAGTTTCGACTTCGTTTGTAAGTGAAGAATTTGGAACTCGTATAGACTAGTTTAAGATAAAACTCACCCAACTTAGGTTTTCTATTTACACTAGTTTTACCTATGATAACTTGAGAGTTTATGATTAGAAATACTAGATAAACATGTTTTAATCATGTACATATTATTTTAGAGTCATATAATCACACCTTCATTCATGTACTTAACTAGCTTGTTACTTACATTCTATAAGTATAAGAGATAATTTAATGTTGATAAATTGAAAAGATGTTGATTAAACTCAATGAAACCTTAAGTACCATTTATGCCATCCCCTCCTTCATATGTATCCATCTTGTTTTCACCATGTTAGGTGATATTATTTGCTTAAAACAAGTAGAAATGTGATGAAGACAAAGAAATACACTAAAATAAGTATTAGATGGAAGAAGTTGAAGGAAAGTCTAGAAGAACTCTACTTGACCACCACTTTCATGAAAGTTTCAAATTTTTAATTTTTAATTTATTAGCTTAATAACATGTTTGTTTAGTGTTAAGTATGATTTAGGATATAATTAACCAAGTTAAGTGGGATAATGATGAGTTAAAGGTCTAAACTAGTTAAGTTGGTAATTAAGGCCTTCTGAATAGTATTAGAAACCCCATTGATGAAATGAACTAGATCTGAAACACTTAATAAAATGGGTTATTTAGTGGATCCATTAGGATATTTGGCTTATTAGAATAAGTTAGAATCAAATTTAAAGTTCTAGAATGCAAATCAGGCTTAAACTAGCTTAGTTCAAATTTAAGGTTCTAGAATGCAATTAGGCTTAAACTAGCTTAGTTAGTGATTAAACCTTTAGAAATATGATTAGGAGCACAATTGATAAAAAGAATCAGATCTGAATTCTAATAGAAAATGGACTTATCTTAAGGCCTTTAGTAGGCTTGAGGCCAAATAATATGTAGAGTTGGGCTTAAGTCCCTAAAATATAATATAAGCCTAAAAGCCCTTAAAAGAATGAAGAATAGAGCCTAATAAATTAGTGACTAGATCTGAACCCTAAATCAAAAGGCTCATAACATAAATATAAAAGTTCTATTAAGTCCAAAAGCTCATTAAAGTCATCCCCTATAGGTCCATCAGTAGGCTAAAGCCTTAAACTAGTAAAAAGGGCTCATTTAGGCTCACAAGAGTAACATTAGGGCCTAAATTAAAAGTTATGGAATTTGATCATAAGCTTAAACTTAAAATACCTAAATATAGGCACAAAAGGTCAAGTGTAAGGCCCAACACCCAAAATTAAGCCTAAAGCCTAAAGCCCAAAACTAAGCTTAAATCTTGAAGTAGTCAAACTAACACTATTGACCAACGAATTTGTTTAGCTTAAATTGAATTCTTATGAGTCTAAACACCTTAAAAGGACTTGACCAAATAAAAGAACATTTGAAGTCGCATAAAATCAAATATAAGAACACAAAAAACGAACTTAAAATAAGGAAGTTAGAGCAAAAACAAGTTTTAATTGTACTTAGGGATTAGAGCGAGCTTTAGTAATTAGGTAAACTTTTAGGTTCTTAAATAAACGCTCTTCTAATTACTTACATATACATTATTATTATATTTTAGGTAGCTTAATTTCTAATTCAAGGACCTCAAAGCTCAGGATAAGTAGGCAAGCTGACCATGTGAGGGAGTTTTGATGAATCATTACTTGCTTGTGTTTCATAATCACTTGATGTTCTATTGCTTGCCCTTGGTTTTCTATTTAGTGACTGGTTGTTCTATATGTCAACATTTGTGTAATCGTTTTATTAAAATTGGTAAGTTTAAATATTTGGCCAAAATAACTAGATATACCTATTTCATATCTGTGATTCATTAGTTGCAGACTGTGATGTCCATAGCTTTACTGAGTTTTCTAAAAAATTTGCTAAAATACATTTTTGAAATGCTTTACTATTCAAAGAAAGATTTGTCAACTTAGTAAGTACTCATAATAGTCTCTTATGACATTTTACTCTTTAAGGAAAATCTAGTAGACCATCTTCAATTGATTGATAGTAAGTAGCATCAGTTAGGACTCGCCCGATTTGGCCTGTGGGCCATTGTATAGATTTGTTGATAGTGAGCTTATAGGGCATTGTATTGATTATTGATAGTGGATAGCTCTATATGGGGTCCACTTAATTGATTAGTATGGTATTGTTGACTAAGGTAATAGTTAAGTTTTGTGTGTTGGGATGATACACATAAATAACCTCATGCAAGTAAGGTAAGGTGCCCCATGTGATTAAGTGCAGAGGATAATTGACATGTAGACAATGCAAATCTACACCTTCCATGGTTCCGGAGACCTATGGATATGTTGCTTGCATTCACTGCATATGCATTCATTTTGTATATAGCTAAACTATATGTTTATTAATAACACTTGATAACTTACTTAAACGATAGTGGCGAGAGACAAACTAAATGAGGTATAATATGCTTACCCCCCAACAATCCTTTTTTTTTTTTTTTTTTTTTTGCAGGTAACCAAAAGCTACAAATGTGCTAAGATCAGAGTGCGAAGTGTTCCTTAAATAGTTGGATTAGATGGATAAGATTACTTTAGTAAACTATGTTAGTTAAGCTAGATCTTTACAATATTTAGTAATTTGTAATGTTGTTAAAGTTTAATTATTCCATCTTGTTATTTGGTAGGTGATTTCGACTCTCTGCAATCTTGGTGGATTGTAGATTGTTGGGTTACCGAAGTTGTTTATATAAATAAGTAAATGTAAGTAAAATGAATAAGCACCATTAGAAACTTTCTAGTCAGAGTCTTGCAACCTTTAACTTGTAAGACAGTTTTTATATCATGAGTGCACATAGTAGAAGGTAATCTAGGAGACCCTTGTAGAAGGTTCCATATCAAATAATATGAGTTAAAATCCTACTAGAAGCTCGAATAGAAGGTACTATATACCCCATAGACCTTGATACTCAAAACCTAAGAAACTTAGTAGAAGGTCTAAACAACCTAGGTAAAGGTAATAACACTTAATACCTATAACTAGCACTTGTTGAATATTAAAAGAATATTAAGCTAAAACAAAATTACAATAATTAAAACACTTTTACTCTAATGAATTGTATTGAAACTAGAATATGATTTGCAATACAAAAATCATGACAAAAGGACTAAGGAATTTGTAAACCTTAGGAAATCAGTAGTTGAACCTTAATTCAAGTCCGAATGTCTTAAACTATACAATAAGTTGGTAAGGCTAGTAACAATAAAAAATTATGGAATTTTATAAAGCAAATATAACACCGATAACCAAACTTTAAGAATTGATCGAAACCTTAAATCGCGTACTGAAACCCTAAATGTGAATTTGTTTGAAACCTTAAAACTATAACTATAAGCCTATAAAATAGTTAAATATTATTCAATAGTGATATAATTATAGTCGATTGCAATTTTCGATTAAATCGCTTATTCGTGTGAAATTTTAACGAAATCACTATAATAACTTGTAAAAATTTTAATTGTAACGATTACCAATTAAATTGATAAATTTTCATAAAAATTTCAAAATTACTTTATGATGAGTATTGTTATAATTTTTATGTTCCAAAAAATTACATATATTTACTATTAATTTTTATTTTCCTTCTCTTTCTTTTTCTCTTTTTCTTTTTCCTCCTTTTCTTCTTTTCCTTACTTGCTACGTCCTGCAAAATGGAAAACAAAAATCAACATATAGCAGCTTACGTGGTGAATTAATCAAGGAGAAAAGATAAGAAGATTTGATCATTTTGTCCCATCATAATTAATGCAAATCTTATCTTAGTAAGTGATCTTATTTTAATTTGCTTTGTCCTTAAATATTCACGTCTTAAAAAAAGAAAAAAAAAAACAGTAGAAACAAAACAGAAAAAGAGAAGAGAGAAAAATCCTAGAAGTTGGAGAAAGCGTGAAGAGGAGGAAAAACTAAAAAGAAAGAAGAAAAGAAGAAGAGAAATTAGAAGAAATAGGTAAGGAATTATTTTGTAATTATAGATATGTGTTATATAGTATATACATGTATAAATATAGTATTTGTATGGTATTTTTTATACATATAACATTGGTATTTTTATACATATAACATTGTTAGTACAAGTATATATGCATAAATACTTAAATTGAAATATATATGTATATACATAGGTATAATATATGGTAGGAGTATGTAGTATATATATATTTTTATTACATATAATAAATATTAAGTATTTTTACACAATAACTATAGATATATATACATATGTATGAATAGGTGAAATACATATTAAGGTATATATGTAGATAGATTTGTTTTCATATATATATATATATATTTATGAATATGTAGTCGTATAGTATATATAAGTATTTGTATATATATATATTTATGTATTCGGAAGTTATATATATATGTATACATGTATAATTATTTTAGTATATATATATATGTAATCGTATAGTATATATATAGTAGTATACTTCCATAAGTGGTAATATATGTATATAGGACATATATATATATAAAATATAGAGTATATATTGTGGTATACGGCATACACCATATAATACATGTATAATATATAGCATACATATTTTATAACAAATACTATATAAATATATATACCGAATATATAAAACATGAATAGGTATTTGTATATTATTTATATATATGTATGTAGTTATATTTATGTACACATGTAAAATTTATATGTATAAATACAAATACATGAGTATATGAATATGTACATAAGAGTATGTTTGTTTTCAATAAATACATATACATACATATGGCATATAACATATAGTATATATATATAGTATACCGAAAATATATATGTAATATAATAATATCTATAAACTAAAATAAATTTATAATTATGTAAGGAGTAGGTATATATATATATATATACACTACCGTAAATTAAGGATTTTTCCATACGGTAAAAAGATAAAATTTATAAAATATATTATAAGTCTATATATATGTGTGTGTGTGTGTGTAAATCGTGAAATATAGATAAATAATAAAAGTAATAATGGCAATAATGATAATAATAATCATAATAAAGCTAAAATCTCAAAAATAGGAAAAGTATGCTCAAAATAATAAAAATATCAAATATATGGTTTAAATAATTATTATATCGTAAATATATTAAGAAAAAGCGAAAATCAATATTTTATAATTTTTAAACTTAAAAAGTAAATTTTGTGATATTTTTATATCACAATTTAAACTACAAGTCACAATGTCCAAAATGGACTTCATTATGAGAAAATACGCTCGAAAATGATCAAAATGGATTATAAGTTCATAACGATCTGACCTAAAACGAAAATGTTACACGCTCTTCGATAAAAAGCTTGAATAGACAATTTTACATAACTAGGTGAAGTAGACCTTACAAATTATAACATTAGTTAAATTTAAATTCTCAAACTTACAAAATTTCTATTATTCTCAAGTGATTTTGATATAAACTCTGAGCTTCTACCAGACTATTTTAACCCCTGAGCTAGCTATGGTCAAGTGGGTTTTTCTTAATGATTCCATACTTGTTTGTGTTTGTAATTAGTGAATATAAGTTATGATTGATAAATGAATGTGTATGGGGTTAGGTTATGCTTGTGCATGATAATTGTTATTAATGGTGAATTTACTTAAACTTCAATAATGTAATGATTATTGCATAGTAAATTCACTAAGGATTGATTATTTGTGACTTGGAATGATCACTGAATAAATAAGACTTAATTTTATTCTATTAGAAAAAATTAACTTGGATTACGCATAATCATACACTACATAACTAATTCCGGTAGTTATATTACACGGAGGTAGCGAGAGGCCATACGTAGGTTGATTATTGATTGTTATAGATTTCGTACGGTGCACATGTGTGATATGACTTTACCTTGGCCCGCGGGATGACTAAGCGTAGGAAGCACTAACCGCCTGGCTAAGGGTCGAGTTTAGAGGTCTTCGTTTAAGGGTGAGTGAGGGCTATGTGAACCTACTCACAATCATATGTAGAACTCGTTTTGATAAAGCCGGTAATTGATGTACCATTACATTTTAAATATGAAATGTGGACTTTCATTACGAAATAAGTTCTAATATGATGCTCAGATCTGACTGTACCAATGAATCTCCAACCCTGACTTCGGAGGACATTAAATCTGAGTTGCATGTAGTACCTGGTTACCTGCATGTATTTGTTTGGCATACTGTTTGTCATACATTTATTTGGTTGTACCCAACTCTTGTATGACTTGATTTTTGTATGGTTGAAGGAAATTATCTCACTACGCTAGTAGGTTTATGCCCTTGTAGTCTTCTCTCGTAGGTCGATCTTTTTGTGGAGTTGGGTGGTCACATGCCTGAGGTTAGTTTTCTACACGGAGTCAGTATGGGAGCTGGATGAGATCGAAGAGTACTTCTAATAAATTATAGATCTGAATATGTAATTGTTATACTGGTCTAACTTAAGACACGTTTCAGACTTTGTATCTGTAAACTTTTATACAAATAGACTATGTGTTATGTTTTTATAATTTTATTATTTATCATGAAATGATATTGCTTAAGCTTGCGCACTCTTGGTAGTTAGTAGTAGTTGTAGCCTTGTGTATCGTATAAAAGGGTCGTTGATTGTAAGGGAATTGAATCTGCAATCCTTTGTACGGTATACGACGACTGCCATGACTAGCTCCTTCGGGTGGTGACAGAATCTGAGTTCCAAGAGCGAATGGTAATTCAAGTAAGTGGGATCAATGCTTAATGGCATTTTAGAATACTACATAAAAAGTACTTAAAGGTTGATGTGTACACTTGTTTGTGGTTATAAAGTAGTTGAATATGCACATGTGATGTGTAGGGTTGAATTCTGTTGTTATGCTATATGTTGTGATTACTTTGTTGTATTTTGTTTCCTAAGTTAAGTGTTTATAATTGGTTAACCACCCCTAAAACAGACTTAAACTAAACTTAGATTTAAACGTTAATCAAGCAACCATTGCAACTTACAAGGGGAGTAGATACGATTTTCTGACCAAATACCAACCCTTTGATGAGGTAGCAATAATTAGCTCTTCCTTAGTCTTAATCGAACTAAGTAATAAGAAAGGAGGCTGCGGTGGGGCTGAAGGCACTGGGTTTGAAGGTAGTTGTGGGAGGAGCTAAGTCTCTATTGCATAAGTTTGGGTTTGGTTGTGAATCATTTCATCGTGGTCGTTATGTGTAATCTCCTCAAGCTGGGTTAAAACGGATGCAATTTCTCTAATTTCACGATGGACCGGATAGCGTTATGTTGATAGCATATGCTTGTTTCATTGCATTGTATCTAACTAATTGATTGATAACTCTACTAGACAGTTATATTATGTATGCTTCCGTCTCTATTCACTTATTGAGTGGTGATTGCTTATATCCTCATAGTTCTTTTGCATGTCCTAAAAGATAAACACTAAGACCATCTAATCCCTAAATGTACGAAAGATGGCAACGGGACTAAAGTGAGGAACAAATGGATTGGAATATTCTTAATATCTTTATGTTGAAGTCAACTAGGCCATTTGTATGATTGGAACTAAGTTATAGTATTATATTTATTGTAAAAATAATTCCTGAGTATTTTATAAATTTTCTTCTACAAAAAATTCCAAGTATTTTTCAAAGGAATTATATTAATTAAACTTATATTTTTCAAAGAAACATATGAACCAAATATCTCTATTTTACTCTAATTATTGAACTGAAGATGCTTAAGAGTTGTTTAGTCGTATGTACTTTATGTAAATCAAGTTTATGATGGCAATTGAGTGGCTAGCTTCTATCGTAAATTGGTGTATATGGCAGGATTATTATGATACTACCATTCTCGGGGTGTGACAATATGACATATAGTTTTTAATATAATTTTAATATCTATTAGATATTATGTAATATATATTATATATCATATTATAATACAATAGTCAAATTATATAAAATAAACGTATCGTATTTTACAGTAAATAAAGTATAAATATGTTATTTCAACTTACATAATGAAAACAATTTACATATGATTAATATATTTATGTAAAAACTATGATATGATAAATATATATATGAGAAAAAAAAAGTAAATACACACCTTTTCATACTTATTGTAGATTATAGTAACACAAAATATTTAATTATATGAAGATACATATTTTTAAATAGAGATCTTATATAACTATTACGCATTTCACAATAAGCATAAAAATACTATAATATAAAATTTATTTAAGGGAAATGGTGAGTAGAAACCTTTTCTTCTCTTATTTTTATAACACATTAAGCCATAATACATAAAAAAAAAATTATTTATACGCATTTTTTACCTTAAAAGCAAAATAAAATTGTACTGATTACATAATATATAATATATACTTATTGATACTATCTGTCATATAATATAAAAAGGCTATGATATAATAATTATATATGATACAAGGAATAGATAAACATCTTTATAATTTTTCTATTATACCTCGAGTTAGGAAGACTGATAAAATTGCAATACATTTTATTACAATGACTAATCAAATTAGATTATATGATTATTGTGGTACTTACTCTCATATTTTCATTATAACAAATGATTCATTTGTATTAAATGATTTATTAAATATTTGCTATTAGTTTCAATCCATGACATTTGTCGTTAGTTCTTTTTATTTTCTAAAACTTTTTGTATCTTTTGAAAATAAATGTGAAATGGTTAATATAGTTTTAAGGAATTCGAAAGAATAATAAGTTTCTAAATTTAGAAAAGGTAATAAAGCTATAGATTATCAGTTATTAATAATTTCAATGTAAATTAAGAATAACATTCTAATAAAAGGTGTATATTGTGTAATTATAATTCGATGATGATCGATGTCAATTTATCACATAATTTGATATGCAATTTGATGATTATCAATGTTAAACTTTAACCTACGTATTGCTTAGCACTTTTTCGAAAGCTGAGAGATAGAAGTTAGCTAAGGAAGATTTAGTTGAATCAATTTTCACTACAAATTCATTCATACATCAAATCTTCTTTTTACTAACCATCTCAAAACTTCAAAAAATCAATTTAGTATTATCAAGACTACCATACTTCATCCAATCTTAGATTTAAATCATTTATACTTATCTTCTTATGTATGATCATATTATTTAATCATTTTATATGTGGTCATAACATCATACTGAAATACTCAATCTAATAATATAAATAAAGAGACAAAGATTTTTGTTGGTTAAAAAAAAAAAAGGTATATGTATTACAACCATATTTGAGTGTTTTGTTTTGATCTTTAAATTATGAATATGAATTAATAACATGTTAGTGATAAAATCTTTTAAATAAAAATAATTTTTTTTATTAAAATGGATATATATTTTAGACTAAAATCCATGCAAAGCGTGAGGCATTAGCTATTTTTTGTAATATTGCTAATGACGTAATGTTATAACGTCATTATTAAAAAAAAAAAAAGAAAATCAAAGAATGTTTATATTGAGACAAAGCTAATAGTATGAATTAAAAGAGTTTTGCATTATAAAACTTTGTACTATATGTAGATACTTCATTTTTGCCTCCTATAATTTTATATTTTTTTTAAATAAGAAAAAGGGCTCCTAATTGAGAAAAATACAAAAATTAGAAAATTTAGAAAAAATAAAGAAAAATTTTAAAATGAGAATAGGAAATTTTAATAGTTTTAATACTTTTTTGGGCCTTAAATAATAAAAATAATAAAAGGGATTTTGGAGCTGGGCTTAGATTTACGTTTAGCCCAGGTTGAATTGCATATATGGAAAATGTATAAGCTAATGGCCTAATGATATTGCACTTGTACTATGTATGGCATATAGGTTAAAAGGCTTGAGTTCGAATCTCCTAACAAGTACTTCATGCATTTTTCTCTTTTTTTTTAATTATTTTATTTTATTTCTTTTAGTGAAGTACACGTGGTAAAGGGTCACTGGACCACGTATCAAAGACTGATACATGGCATGTGCCCATTTGGCCACGTAGCGCCACATTAATGGCTTTTTCTCCCCCTTTCTTTCCTTCTCTTTTCCTTTCTCCCCTTTTTCTGTCCTTTTTTACGCGAATCTCGCCCTAAATAGCTCAAAATGTGGATTGAAGATTGAGAAAAGTATAAAAGTGTGGATTTTCTTTCCAGTTTGGTCCGCTTGATTTTGGCCATGTCTTTAACATTTGAAGCTTCCAATTGTTGTATTAATAAAGAGAAAAGCTTTAAAGATACATTTTGACCATCAACTTCCCTTAAATTGCATTGAATTCGAAATCAAAACCCAATTTCTATGATTCTCGAATTCAATGTAATTCTGAACTTTCCATGCATATTTAAGCCCCCACCAATATAAATAACCACCCCTATTCCCATTATAAGCATCAGCAATCTATTGGACTAAACAAAATCACTCATTCAAACACCTGTCATCTTTTTCTCTCTCTGAGGATCGCATGCTCTCTTTTTCTAAGATAGGCTTTGGCTTGATGTTTTTCTTGCACAATTGACTCCATGGCCGACATCCCCAAGATCTAAGCTTCCAAATGCCACTTGGTTGGCCTTCAGCCATATCTCTAATTGCAAGAACCATCCACTTAGGGTTCACTACTGTCAGCCTCCATAAGAACCACCATTTTACGGTAGTTCTAACCTCAACTGACATACCATTGTTCTTGTCAGACCCAAAACTCCCCAGCCTAGGCATCAATTTTTCCCCGGCTAGTCAGGTCATGACTGCTCCACCACCATCGCCAGCCTCTTCATGCATAAACACCTCAAACCACCGCAACACAGTATGGTACCCTCACTAAGACCCCTATCATCAATAGGATTTACATGAAAGTGGGTTTAACCACCTTAGAAGTCATCGGAAACCGCCTCAACTAGCCCATCCTCAATCACAGTTTGTTGGAACACGTGCGTTACACATGAGTTAAGTCGATGTAACTCAACTTGAACCCAAAGACTTGACCGACCTGCTCCTTTTATCTTGACTTTGATTTAGCCCTCTCCTATACTTTGTTTTGTTTTATATTTTGTATTATTATTATTATTATTATTTACTTTTCTTTGCAAGTGTATTATAATTATAAAAAAATCTAAAAATGAAAAAGAATAAAAAAGGACAAAAAAGGGAAATAAAAGATAAGGAAATTTAGTGTAGTTTTAATTTTTTTGGGTAAAACATAAAAAAATAAATATAATAAAAAATAAAATGAAAAATCTTTTTATCACTTAGAAAAATAAAATTTCCATATAAATAAAAATAAATCAATGCTTTTCAAAATTAGGACATTTTTAAAACTTTCCAAAAATAAAAATAAAAAAAACCCAATTTAGGACCCTTTTAGAAGTTTTTTTTTTTAAAATAAAATTAAAATGGCTAAAGAACTTATAGCCGACTGTTTCTAAAATTAAAACCAATCAACCCGCTAATGTTTATGGAAACGAACTATAGAAAGTCCGATTCCTAATAGAGGGTACCTAAGTACTTACGGGGCGACTTTAAATGGGGAAACTTTTTATTTTTCTCTCTTGTGAATAAATTTTATTTTTCTTGTTTGTAAATAGGATGTTATTTATTTATAAATTTACAGTTAATCTTTCATTTAGAGTTGGTGTTTTAAAAGATAAATGTAAATTCAAAAAGTTAAAAGTGATACTTGTTAAAGGTTTAAAAAAGTTAACTATTAGGCCAAAAAAATTTCGTTTTCAAAATCGATTTAAAAAATTGGTTTTATTCAAAAATTGGTAGCTAAGTTATAACTAGTCTACCTAATTAGTTATGACTTAACTCTTTTTTTTTTTTTTACTTTAGTTAGGTGGTGACTCCAGTCAGGTGACTTCAAATAAGTTTCAAAAGAGAAAACAAGTTTTTCTTAACTTTTAGTCGAATATTAGTATTAAACGGGTCAGAGTTTAATATTAATTGAGTTAAGAAAATTAATAAAAACTGGAAAAAATCTAAGCTCGACACTATACATTATTATGTACACATTCTATGGGATCATGTAGGAAAGAATGAATAAATAGAACATAGAAAAAATAAATAAATAACAATAAATTAAGAGAGATTGGATTCTATTTGTATTTTACCTAAGATCAATCTTTGTTATACCTATTATTTAGCTCTTTGACACAAGACCTTTGTTTATGTCTTTTAACTAATAAATTACCAACTAATTAAACCTTTCAATTATATATTTGATACATATTATGAAATATTAACATTATTTTTAAATGAGAAGGGAGACAGTATAAACAAATAAAAAATATGTTGTTCTTTTTGCTCTAGTTGTAGTTTACTCTTTAAGTATTTTTGTGTTAAACGTTGGTTGATGACAAAATCTTATATGAGTTTTATGTATTAGTTTAATTTCTTTACAAACTAATGGTTAAATTTCATTTAATATTTGTCATAATGAAAATAGAAGAAGTTTATTCTTTTAATTTATTAGATGTGCATCGAGCACCCTTAATTATTTTTTTTTTAAAATTTGAAATTTAACTCCTATTAAATAGTAGAAAATATTATGGTACACTTATTCACAAAATATTTTTAGTGATCATATTTTATATGCATTAATGTTATAAATGGTACTTAAAACTTATTAAAATGTGCAATTCAATATATGTACTTATTTTTTGTGGCCATCTGTGCTACTTAAACACATTTTATTAAGTTTGTTTGCTAACATAGACATATGAACAAAGTCATAATTGAATGTTCCAACCACCTTAAGGTTATGGGATGGTCAATGACCACCTATAAGGAATTGTATGACCCCCATCGGTTAGCCACCATCCACTCCTTACCCTTGGGATAGCTGGAACAACTGCTTAAGTTTAAGTAGGTCACAATCTATTTTAAAAGGTGGGTCATTCGACCTACTGGAGACTATAGGTCAATTTTTGGTTCATTCTTATATCTGTATTAATAGACAAACTTAATAGAGTTACTTTTGGTAGTAAAAATGACCATAAAAACTTTAATTAGGTAGTAAATTATATATGTTTTCAAAGTATAGGTAATAAATTGCATGTTTTGGCAAAATGTAGGTACCATTTGTGATATTAACCCTATTTAATATACTCTAGATGATTCAATGGTAAAAGGAAATACAACATTAATAAAGGTATAAATAGTTGTATTTGGAGTTTGGTTTTAGTGGATCGATATAAATAAGGCTACAAACAAGCTACTTGAGTTTGGATCACTTTAAGTATGGCTTTAGTCAAGCTCTATTTGTAAATGAGTTGACTTTAAGCATAAAATAAAGCTTGTTTATATAAATAAGTTGAACTTAAACTTTAGTTTAGGTTCCTTAACTAGTTTACCATATTAATTAATTGACTAATTAAGCTCACCAACAAACTTACAAGTAGGCTCATGAAATTTATACTCATAAATTATATACATATAGAGTCTAATTTTTTATTTCATTTTTTTAATTTGATTAGTATTAAGCTCTAACCTATTTCTAACCCTCAATTAAAGGTTAAGGAAAACTTAATTTTTTTTAATTAGATTTGAAATTATGGATTTGTTACCTAACCAAGGTCAAGAAAAAGGGTAAGTTAGGATTAAATGGTTGGAATGATCTTAACTTATCTACTGGTCTGTGAAAAATTATTTCTAAAAATGTTTTTGAAAAACTAGAGATCTTGAGTTAGGGGATTAACATATTAAAACCTAAACGGTTACAACCATAACATTCTGAATTTAGATTTTAAGGGAAATTACATAAAATATTCCTAAACTTTGACCTAGGTGTGATTTGTTCCTCTAAACTTTTAAAGTGTGGTTTTTGGTTTTTAAACTTTTATAAATTAGCAAAACAACTCCCTAGATTGAGAATAACTCTTTAAACTTCAATTTTGGTTTGTAAAATCCCCTTAAACTATACAATATTTAGGAAGTGTTTATACACTAAAATCAAAGTTTAAAGGGATTACGAGAATTATTTATCAATTTATGAAATTTTGGGGATAAAAAACCACACTTTGAAAGTTTAGGGGCAAATCATACTAAGGTCAAAGTTTTGGGGAGGTTTTTTGTATTTTCCCCTAGATTTTATCTCTTGAAATACCCTTTTTATTTTATTTGCTAATATTTCTATCATCTTTTATTTAATATTTTTAATTTTATTTTTTATGGGAAATAATTTTATCTTTTCATGGTCACTCCATAGGTTCCTACATATCCGTTTAAACAAATTATATTACTATAGTTCCTTTTTATAAAACTTTAGTGGTTAGGTTTATTTTATTTTAGAAATTTGGTCGGGTTTAAGTTGTTAGTCATTTATTTTGTTTAAAGAAAAATTCTATGGAAAAGGTGCTAATTTTTTATATGAAAGTTTTACCTAATTCGCTGTAGTTTTGAAAAAAAGGTCCAATTAAGTTTTATTTTCAAAAGAAGAAAAAAAGAAGAAAAAGAATCTAAGTAGGGAACTACTTTTTTTCTTCTATTTTGATGTTATTAGTCAAGTTTGGTCAGATCTATAAGCAAGTTATGGGTTAGGTTGAGAGTAGATGAGGGTTAGAGAGAGAAACTTTTAGTGAACACATGTGGTGGTTGTTAGAGGTTGTGGGTATGCAAGGCCTAAGGAAATCGAAGGTCATGAGTCTATATGTGGTGGTTTCACAATAGGTAGTAGCCAGCCAATTAGGGTTTGAAGGTTGAGGGTGCTTAGATTTATTTTTGAGCACAAGGGTAATGTTTTTTTAGAAGATATAAGCTTGAGAAAGCTAATATGATGATTGGTTTGTTTCAAGAAAGGTTGAGGATGGACAAATTCTAGAAAGAGTGGTGGCTTGCAGTCAAGGGTTTTAGAGAGAGAAAGGCTTGATTAAGCTTAAATAGAGAGGATTTGACTATTAGTTCATGTCCAAAATGAGTCCTCAAGTCCCTCTTTATACTTACTGAAGCTCAAATAAGCATGGAAGGCATTGAATTAGAAGATAAAAAAATTAAAATAAATGGTTTTGACTTAATTTAACTTTTGAAGTCAATGTAAATTGTTGAAATTCGAAGGTCAATCACTGTTCCTTAATTCTTCATCCTTGCTTAAATTGGCTATGAGACACTTTGAAAATCAAAGTTGAAGCTTGAATCATGTTTGGTTAACTCATGAAGCAAATTTATATTTAATGATTTTCTTGAACTTAGTGTCAGTCTTATACCCCTTTATTGTTTGAAATTGGACATGTTTTTTGCATGAATTATAAGTAGCCCCTGTATTCTTCATGATTTCACGTTAATTTGAGATAATCATGAAAGAGGAGTCAAAAAGGAGCTCAAACGGATTTGCTCTAATGAGGGAATTCGTCAGGAAGAATGGGTTGAAGGTAAGGGACATCACGTGCAATGCATGTGATATGTAACCCTACCTGCATCTATAGAATCCGTTAAAACCAAAAATAAAGAGCGTCGAAGCTTAGATCCATAGCCTCCGATACCCTTACATACATCTCCATACCGTAATAGATAACTTGGGCTTTCTTTCTTCCTATGCTCAAATTTAATTATATATGAATTAATGCAAATTGACATGAACCAATTTTACTAGCCAAATTAGGTTCAAGCTGAAATTAAAGCTCAATTGATTGATTTTCTTCAAATTAATAACAGCCAAATGTAAATAAATATTCACCTATGCATATACTAAAAACAATTTTGAAAATATAATTTCATTGTTTTCCGAGCTCTTGTTCATTGCTTATCCGGTTATTTCAAATTTGATATTTTCATAAATTAATTGATTCGATTCCAATTGAGGCTCCATTTAAATTATAATCAACTTTAATCGACCTATTTGGACTTTGGTCAAAATATTAAATTTTAGAAAAAATAATATTTTTAAAGATAGCCCAGAACCTATCAAATCGCACATGCACTTTGACTTCTAATTTGAGCTCTCAAAAATTTATAAGTTAGTTTGGTGAAAACAATACTTAATATTGTCGAATTGGAATAGAAGAATTAACACATGAAAAATATTTGGAAGATTTTAGCGTACTTTAGTACAAATGCCTTAGGAAAAATTTCAAACTTAATGATGTAAACTTATTCTCAAGGAATGTGAAACGCGACATTTCAAAATTCATAAACAAAGCCAAACTATAAGTGCTTAGACCGTGAGCAATACATCTCTTCGATTATAAATTCTTGAGCAAAACTCAAAGGTAATTGATAACAAGAATCTTGAATGCTTAGAAACACTAATTATCATAGAAGCATGATTAGTATTTGGTAGCATATAATTATAGTTTGATACATAGTATTTGAGAACAAGAGATGAATATGTAATCAATTATAAACAAGTCTTTATAGTTAAGAGGTATTTTCAAAAGATTTTATAATAACATGTATTGGTAAGTTTCTCATACATGAATCGTAACCCTATATTAATAAAATATTCTTAAAAGATTGTATGTTGTTATATATATTTCTACATTGTATTTGTTTATAGGATTGAAAAAGATCTCAATTCAATATATATACATATGAATATACATATATATATTGTCTCTGTTACTATATAATAGTACAATTATACGTATAAGTTGATATAGTTAAGTTAATTATATTTATAATTTATAATGTCTTGACTCCTATCATATTCTAGAAATAGGTACACATATGTTAAAGTACACATAATAGCATTATTTCAAAGTGTATTTAGTGTTTATGCAAGTATTTTCAACACAAACCATAATAACTTTTTTGTTTTTATTCCATACAACCACTCCTTCCAAAGGTTTTCATAATTACATATATAAATAGTATTTCATGTGTCAACTCTATTTATACACTAGGTTTCGTGACTCATTAAAGAACTTATC
This sequence comes from Lumnitzera racemosa, assembly GCA_024138005.1. Classification (NCBI taxonomy): domain Eukaryota; kingdom Viridiplantae; phylum Streptophyta; class Magnoliopsida; order Myrtales; family Combretaceae; genus Lumnitzera; species Lumnitzera racemosa. The sequence continues at coordinate 11,622,444 of JAMXBC010000008.1, read as the reverse complement.
TACATATAAGATATAGTTTATAGAAATGTTTTATATGGCGATATTAAAATATATAAACAAGAATATATCAAAAGTTCCATAAGTATCTCCTCGTTGGTGACAAATAGAATATTCGCGGACAATGATTAATTTATCAATAATAAGGTGTTGATATAACTAAATACAATAGAGTTATGCGAGCATAATAAAAGATTGAAATAGTAATCAAACGCGATTGTAGAAACAATACATGGCAATCGAAATTTTCAGAAGGAACTATTAGGGGATACATAGCCATACGTGTAGTGTAGAGGTAAAGATACAAATATAAATTGTGCATGCATGCCTATAATCATAGTAAAATACATCCTTATGCACAAACATTATTATAAAAAGTTTAGAGAAATGATATATTCAGAGAAAATTTATAGCGAACGAATATTGGTAATTTCTTTCCCTCTATAATAACAATAACCTTGTTAATAATATCACTACTAATAGTCAAATCGCTGTCCATTAAGTTACAAAGGGACTAATACACACGTAATGGTGGTCTCGAATATTATTCAAAAGTAACATAATATGAAAGGAAACGCGCAAAGATATATTAAATAATACTTGTAGAATTGATATTGGTGTTATTGCAAGTATTAAGTTTGAAAAGTTAGAATTGTAAGGCCTTATACACAAACATATAACTAATCAACGTCGAATACCATAAATATTTGCTTAATTATTTACAAAATTAATTTTTTTTAATGAATATAGACAGGCCATAATTTAATATGAAACGTAAAATTAATTTTTCTAGTGTACTTAACAATTTCACTGGGAAAAAAAAATTAAAGTTATTATTTAAAAAAAAAAAAGAGAAAAGAGAAAAAGAAACAAAGAAAAAGTTAATAATTAAATAAAAGAAAATATGCCCGATATATTTTCTCTGACAGGATTCTCTCTCTTCTGCTGTAGTATCTCTCCCAGATCTCTCTCTCGCTCTCACACATGTTCACTCCGCTCTCACGCTCACAGCTCTTTCTCTCGCACACGGCACAGCAAGCCCACCCATTGTAAACTAAAAACCCAACCTCTACTTTCAGAACTACAACTTCTCGAACTCTATCCGCCCTTCTCTCTCTTCGGTCCTCTTCCCTCTCCGAACTCTTTTCTTCCGTCTCGTGCGCTATTCATTTGTTTCTTTTTCCTTCCGTCTCTGGGCTTTGTCGAATATCCATTGGAAAAGGCCCGAAATCTCATCATGAGTTCCTGATTTTGACTTGTTTTCCCTTGTTCGAAGGAACTTTCTGGTGTGTATCGATTTACTGATCAGTTTTGGACATCAGCTCCGAATCCGATTTCCCCAGATCGTCTCGATGGAGGAAGATAACTGGAAGCACTGCTGGCTTGAACCTGCCAAGTTGAATCGCCATGATGCTGTCTTCGACAATTCATGGTCATCCATTTCAGCGATTTTGTTCGGCCTCTGATTGGGGGTGAGTCAATACCTTTTCGACTCTATCCTACAAAACTGCACCGAGTTGTCTCGGTTCGTTCAATCCATGGCTCTTGCTCTCCAGATCTTTGAGTACTATAAGTTGTCTTCATTAAAGTTGAGAGAAGTAAATTAAATTTTTGATCCAATTACTTTGGATGTTAATCAATACTAGATGATTGATGAATTAATATATGAAAGAAGATGACACCTGCTGTTCCGTAATTTGTTGTTGATCATCGTTGCTACACCTTCTTGCCGATTGAACACTGCAAAGAAGAAGAAGAAGAAGATGATGATAATTTGAGAAATAATGATTGTATTATAAGGTTATTTGAAGGGATGACTAAAACTTTTTTTTTCTGGGAGGAAAACAAAAGAAAATTAAAAAAAAAGAAAAAAAAAAGAGATCAATGAGGAAAGGAAGTGAATAATTTAAAATTCTGTCCGAGACTTTTTAATTTTTATATAAAACATTGAGTTTGACATATCAAAGGTCGAGTTTTTTATGAACGGGGATGACCATGTGTACATATTGTAGCTGGATTAAGTGCGTTCGGTTCCTTGATAAACAAGAGAGTATATAATCAAGAAAGTTTCTTCATATACTATTAATTGTTTTATTTCTATATGAACAAATTTCTGTTATGTTTAAGTAGATTATTTTTATTGGTTAACGGTTATGAGCTGTGAATAAAAGTGTTCTAACTAATAGAGTGTGACGCCCCAAAATAAGAATAAAAAAAACTAATAGAGTGTGTGTGTACATATAATGTGAAATGTAAGTAATAATTGTGTTCTGGTAATATAATCTAAGTCAATGGAATCCTTTACTGGGTGTAGTCACCTTGGGATGATGGCTTGGTATACATAAGGTTTAATTTGCTTAAAGTGTATACTAGACGAGAGGAACCCATTTCAATTGTTGGAGGACCTGATGGTTTTTCTTGACATGAAAATGTCTAATAAGAGATGGTCCATCATTTTCTTTGAACTTATTGTCCACCACAAATTCTTTAGCTAAAGCCATAACAAGGAGAACCTTCCTATTGCAAAACCTCTTTCTTTGAGCTCATCGTGCCTCTTTAAGTTTTTAGCTAAACCCTCTTTCTTTTAGCTCAGCCAATTTCCCATAATCTAATATATGTACCGCTATTTCAATAATAATAATTATAATAATAAAGCGTTATTAATAGTGACGATAATAACAACATATGTTTATACACATATGATATATATATATATACACATAAATGAACACGTGTTTTATTATAGTATAGTTACAATATTCGCTTATTTTTAAAAAGCCAAATGACTATATATATATATATTATATTCTAAATAAAATATTAATTTGTTGTGTACATGTATTATAAAATATATTGCATTATGGGGTTAGTAATTGAATTATTAAGTGGAGTATGTTTCTTAGAAGTTTTGCCATTTAATAATGACTACTATGCCTAATTTATATAATAGTCATACAAAAGTATCCTATGATGAATAATAATAATAGTAACAACATATAAAACATTTTTTTATAGAAAATTTTGATATATATATATATATATATAGAAAAAAAAGAAAAGAGAGAAGAGAAGAAAATTTATAGTATCAATTCCATATTAGCAATCATTTCAATAACCTAATATTATAAATCAACTCCATGTGTTTAAGAATATATTTTTTTTCTATGTGATAAAGTCAAAAGTAAAACTTTATTGATTTCGTGTTAGATAAATTCAAAAAAGGGTAACTTAAAATAGCTCTAGTAATTTATCTCATCTAGTAGTTAAATACATTTACAATGAAGAAATTGGAGCCGTTTAATAACAAAAATGGAATATTTAGCTTTGAACAATGACTCTTTATAAAAGTATACTTCGACACGCTGTATCGACTATAAGTTTGTAAACATTTGCATTAAGCCAAGCAAGATATGAATAAACTATTAAAAATGGGTCGTAATTGTGAACTAGGTAAACCAGGATAGACATAGTTTAACTTATCCCAACAGCACAATTTTCCAGAACACTCATATAGTCTTGTTATCTCTTTAGGTGATTTAATCATGGAATTAAGGATATCTAAAGAACTATGTTAAGTGAGTAATTATGTTAAGGTAAGGGAATCTAATGGTTTGTTAGCTGCTTGTTGCTTGATACTTATATGCCACTTATTGTTTGATACTGATTGTCTATTAATTGATTGATAGCCTTACGTACTATCATTTGTATGGTCACCAAAATAATTGAAGATATAAATTATTAACCTAAATAACTGGATATATCTGTCGCAAGTGCTTGATTTTATCGGTATGCAAATTGGAGTATCTAAGCTTTGTCAATTTTTATAGATTATTCATAAAACATTTTTTTTAGAAATGTTCTTCTAGTGAATAACGATATTATAAAACTTTGATTCAGCTTGAAAATGTTGACTTTTCTGAAATCCCTTAAGAGTTTTCAAAAGGTGCCTTTTTATAGAATTTTCCTACATGCTCTTAAGAAGCCACTAATGAAAATTTTGAGGCAGCAAATGAATCTTTGTTAAATAATTGATGGTGGATGGCCTTAGTTAGGGTTCACTTGGTTCGACCTTTATGGCATTATAGATTGGATATTAGATGGATGGTTAGAGTCAAAGTCCATATAATTTGGCCTTGCAACATTGGTAGTGATTAAATGAAGGTGGATGCCCGGGTTCACTTGGTATGCAAATGTCCTAAGTCAGGGTACGTAGGGTGAATGTCCTAAGTCGGGTTGAATGTCTTGAGTTGGGTTTCACCTGTAGGGACATTGTCTTGAGTTAGGGGCACTTGACACTTGGACATGAGTGTAATCAACGTGTAGGTGATATAAGTTTACACCTTCTATGCTTTTGGACCCCCATGAATGTGTTGCTTACATTCATCGTGCATACATTCATATCCCATGTAGATAAATTTCATGACTTTACTATTAATGTTTGACAATTTGCTTAAATTTATTAGTGAGAAACGAACTCACTGAGCCATGGTTTTGCTCAACCCCCTAAAGCCTTCTTGTAAGTTACCATATGCTAGGAATGGGTTAAGATTTAAGCAATAAGCATTCCAAGCTTAGATATTAAAAGATAAGTATAGGATAGTGTGATGTTTGATCTGAATTTAGATTATGGGTTAAGAAATTAAAACTTATACATTCTTTTAATTAAAAGTTTGTTCAAACTTACATCTCCAAAATATTTTGTCTCACAATTTTATAATTTGGTAGAGGATTTTGATTATCTATGATTCTAGAAAATTATCGAATAGTGGTTTCCATAGTCAATTTTATATTTAATTAAGTATATGTAGTATGATTAAATGTGATTAGTAATTATTTAGTTAGAGTCTTGTAATATCTTATTTGCAAGGTAATTCTCATGTTGCGGGTGTACGCGTAATATGAAGACCTTAGGGTGATTCTACTAGGCCCTTTCTAAGGTCATGATATCCAATTTGTCCTTTTTGCCTTAAAGCATGAAACAACCTTTGGAAAAAGCCCCCAACGATTGTCTAAATGACCAAAGACTTTTGTTTTTTTTTTTTCCTTCTAAAAATCCTATTTTGCTAAATTTTGGTATTTTTACAATTTTTCTATATTTTATACTTTTTCTAATTTTTTTTAATGTTTTTATAAGTTTTTCATTTTCTATGTTTTTCTATTATTTTGTACTTTTCAAATTTTTCCATTTTTAATATTTTCCAATTATGACCTTTTCCTTTATTATTTTGAAACCTAAAATTATAGAGGTAAAAATATGATGTCTACAATATATATTATATATACTATACAATTAAAATCATTTTTTCAAAATGTGAATTTAAAATGAGCTAAAATCCCATTGAAAAGCCGATTTTAAAAGAGTTAAATATAATAAGTTTATCTAAGTTGCATGTAACACATATTTGATGTAGTGGTTAATGCTTTACATTTTAAATTTGACATCTTAGTTTTTACTCCTATAAGGATCCTTTATAAAGGTTCTTTATTTTACTAAAAAACAAACAATCAGTGGGTTTTCAACCTAAGTCCACAAGATAAAGACCATAACCCCTTACCATTAAACAACACTTAGATAGTAGCATTAGCTTTTGAAAAGCTGATTTCTTTGAAAAAAAAATTATAAACAACTTTTCAAAAGCCCATTTCAATACATTTTAAAATTTTATTTTGAAAAACTGATTTTAAGTGTAGTATTCTTGAGATTATTTTTACAAAGATAGTCAAGGACAGTGTTTATGGGATTTTCTTAAGAAAATACAATCTTATTTTCCTTTTCCCCAAATATTTATTCATTATTCATTTATCTATTTATTTATGCATTTATTTATTTTGTATATTTAGCTTTTTAGTTTGTTTATATGTTATACAATTATATTAGTATATATTATATTCATTCATTCATCTTATACCAACAAAGTTGGAAATATACTAAGTCACTTAGGAGCTAAACGAGTTCGCCATGCTTTGAGCTCAATTTGTAATGAGTTGAGCTTAAGCTTGTAAAGAGAGGAAAATTTGAAAAGCTAGATTTCAAAAATTGACTTATGAATGTTGAAGATAAGAGGTTTAATGAACATATTCCAAACAAAGAAGAGTTATGGTAGAAAAATAAAATGTATTATTTCATTCAATCAATTAGTTTATTTCAATATGAAGAAGAAATTTATATACTAGTCTAGTAGATATAATAGTCAAAGTGTCAAAAAATAAATACAAGATAAATTAGAGTTTACTAGCTTAATATCTTCCCTCTTAAGTTGGACTTTGTAAAAATTTCAATTTGGCACAAAAGATGTCCAATTGTTGTTCGATAACAACCTTGATCATGAAATCTGCAAGTTGTGATTCAAAAGGTATATATGAAATCTGGAGAAAACTAGATTAGATATGATCTCGAGTAAAATGAGTATCTACCTTTATGCAAACATGGATTTTTAGCTATTATCTTAGTAGACTTATTGTTGATAAATAAATTAACAGGAAGCTTAACTGCAATAAGAAGATCTCAGAGAATGAATGAAAACCACAACAATTTATTTATTATCAAAGCAAAGCTACAATATTCTACCTCTACTAATGGTATAGACATAGTAGCTTGCTTCTTGGCTTTCCAAGAAACTAATGAAGTACTAGAAAGCACACAAAAACCAGACAATGATTTGCAATTAACTCTTACTTGAACCTTAAAAAGCTAAAAGTGAAAGAGAAATCTTGGATGAATAAAAAAAGCCTTTATCAATCATCCTTTTCAAATATTTAAGAACATAAAATGTTGCATTAAGATGTGGAGTCTTTAGTTGATAAACAAATTGGCTAAGTTGTTGAACTACAAAAGAGAGATTAGGACATATGATTGTTACATATATTAAACATCCTATTATTCTCTATTAATAAGAAAAGCCACAGATTGATTATCAAGAAGCAGATTAGAAGGAAAATGCGTTCTCACTGGTTTAGTAGCAGTGGGCCTAACATCTTGTAAAATATTGTAAACATCCCATTTTTTCCCTTTGCAAGTCATTCTCTAGTTTGGAATCCCATACTTTCTAGAAAAGGCCAAAAGTATGAAAAATATAAAAAATTGAAAAGAAAGATAATGTATGTAATCTAGTTAATTTATGTATGGGTGTATGTTTGTATTACCTCTTCTTAACATGTAACATAATATATGTTTGCAATATATTTTTAATGTTATTTTCTTGACATGTGATATATTGATTTAATATGTAAATATTTGTATTAGATTTAATATATGATGATAATATATTTTATCAGCATATAATATAATTACTTTAGATATGTGTATTAAATAATGTATGTTTTCTAACATGTTTGTAATATTGTTTCCTTAATGTGTAATATATATAATTTAGTGTATAAATATGAGTAATTACATATAATTAGTATGTGCAAGTGCTTTCATGTCATGAACACGTAATGTAAATATTTTTATGACATGTACATGAAATATATTTTAGTGTGTATGTATTGCAAATAACATTGATATATACACATAATATATCATTAGAATATGCAAATATTTTCAATATGATATATGTTTGGTTAACTTAGTGTGTTGTGAATACAATATTTTGATTGGTCACATGTAGATATTGTTAATAATATATTCTTATAAGTTTGTAATGTTAATAGTTTATAACATGTCCTAACTTATGTGATCAAATTAATATGTTGTAGCATGTTTTAACTTATTTATAAGATTTTACACAATATGTGTATCATGTGTATTATATGTTCCTTTTTTTAAGAAAAAAATAAAGGAATAAAAAAAATAAAAATAAAAAATCAATAAATCATATAAGTTTGCTAGCTTGCACGATATGTTTGCTTAAATTGGTTAATAATGTGCGTTTATCAGAGGTGAGAGTGGGTAACCTTGCTATACAAGGTACTCACTTGAAGGCTACTCCACCGACTAGGTTCTAGATGGGTAAAAAGGGTTATATGATAGGTTTTGAGTGGTAATTTTATAGTACCTACTCATACATGGTAGGGTATAAGTATGGTGGTAGGGTATCCTATACCCACCTCAGAACCTATACTCTAAAGTATATACATACTTATTTCAGCGTATCATGTACCCATCTTATCAATTGAATAATACTAATAAATAAAGAATATAATACTATTACATTTTTTTTAACCTTAAAGAATAATAACAAAAACCTAGCCTATTATAAAACATCAAGACTGAACACTCTTATGTCTATTATCTTGTCCCTCTCTCTTCTTTTTCTTCCTTCTTTTTTTTTTTTTAGGTAAAACTTTCTCTTTCTCTCTCTCTCTCTCTCTTTTAACTATCTTATTTTTATGTTGCTTTCTTCCCTTTTACTAATTGTAAGCTAGTAAGGTATTAAAAACATTTTAGTTCTTAACTTATCATCCAATATATTTTATTATAGTTACTTAGCACATGGTTTTTGTATTCAGTATATAACAATTTTATGATTTGATAAAGATTTTATTTTAATAATTTGAAAAGAAAAGATTAAAAAAAATTAGCACGACTCGGCCAAGGGTTGAATGTTTCTAAATGTAGGAATATTGTCTTTTCTACCTACCAAAGTTTCATTGTCTTACCCCAAATTCGAGGAATTATAATAGTCCCACCATATAAATTAACATAAGCTAGAAACTATTCTCCTTAGTTGTTAATGTAAGTATAGTCTACACAAAGTGAACGATGACTCAATCAACTTTGAAGTAGTCAGATGGGCACTTATGATATATAATATCTATGGAATAACACTTTATAAAATATAGTTTTCCATATTTACAAATAGTTCAAGTCCTTTGCACAATTTTATATACATAATAGGTTTTAAGACTTCCAAAAGTACTATACAACTCCATAGGAAGATCTCATTACATAATATAGATATATCAGTGAGCTAATGAAAACTATAAGGCTTCTAAGGAAGATCTAATAGTCTCCCTACAAAAGAAAAACAAAAATGTTGACCCATTCATTAGTCTTTAGCTCCTTACTTCTTGGCCCGTCAAAACTAACCTACAGATTACTATAATGAGGTATCCTTAAGTGCTACTCCTCACCTACAAAATAATTTGTTAGGATGTGAGTTTAACTAGCTCAATAAAAAGGGATAGAGTCATAAGATTACATTCAATAAAAAGGGATGGAGTCATTAGAGTACATTAAAAAACATGGTTGTTTAATAATTAGTTAAATGCAAAAATGCATTAAGCAAATGATTGATCATCTTACAATATTTGACTAGTTTATTGTGAAGTTAGAGAAATCTTGTCCATTATAACATAGATTTCGAGGAGTTTCAATGTACCACTGTTAGATTAAATCCGGGCTTCTGTAATGGAGATACTCTTCTTCCTAAACAACATTTGATCCACGGTTCCTAACCTTATCGTAACCCCCCTTTCTTGTCACTTAGTTCGATTCAGGGTGGGAAAAGGACCATTTTTGCCTTCCTCATTGAAGTGTTGGAATTTAGTGTGACAACCTAATCATTACCCCTATTGGGTTATCATGAATGTTTAGTTAGATCTTAGTCATCTTTAGATTAGTCTACATTATAAAGTGAGCAACTAAGTTCATAACATAATACATATTATGCTCAAGCAGAAAATAGCACTCGGAGATCAACTCCTAATCATCAATGAGTATCACAAACACATACATGGCACATGCACAAAAGATATAGCTACAACTATAGATAAATACTCTTAGTTCTCTAAGCATCCCAATATGATACTCCAACATACCATTACGTATCGATCTTAACTTACCTGATGTCAACACGAGTTAATCTTGCTTCTCGTACTTAAGCTCTTCTTAAGTCCCTAAACAATCAATATAAATATTCTAGTTTTTTGCTATATAGAAAGTATATGATTATTATTTAATGTCTTATATATAGTTTAGATAGGTTTATTTAATCTCAGACTAAGTTTTACGTTATTACTAAAGTCTTTGAATAAGGTTCTGAACACTAAACTCAATATAGTTTTTGCCCTGGAGCCATCTAAACAAGTATCTAATCAATATTATTAACATAATTTTTATTTTAGGATTCTTTATGAAAGTATTTGAAATGGTTTCGTTAACTAAGAACTCTTTGAAAAAGTGTTTGAAAATATTCTTATTTATTAGAAACTCTTTGAAGAAGTATCTATAAATAGCTTTATTAACAAAAAATTCTCTAGTTAACCTGTGAATGCTATATCAATCAAGTATTTAATATCATACAACTCTCTGATTATATCTTTGGACTTAGAATTAACTTATTTTTCTAACAGACTAATCTTTTGGAGAACTGTTTGAATAGGGTCATTGTACAAGTTTACTCGAAATACTCATCTAACATTGTATTTGAAATTATAAACATGTTAAATCATGTTTTTCATAAACTCCATAATACTAAATACTTTAAATTCACATACTTACTTATTAATGCTTTAAACCCATATTCACCAACTTGCTTAAATCTCATCTCTCACTCAAACTACATAACTCCAACTTATTCTTCATAGTAGAATGTAATCTAAATAAACCTTAGAACCTAATACCAAGGGTTTCATTAGGCTCCATATGCAAACTCCTTAAGAAAATTACATTTTTTGTCCAATTTAAAGGCTAAAAAATCCTTAAAAATTATGGAAATAATTTTTGTTTGAAAACTCTTCATACAACAATCATATGCAGTATAAGGACTCTAGCAATGAAACTACATTAATAGGGTCATTCAATTAAACTTCGAAAATCAATTGATTTTACTCAATTTCTTAAGGAAGTACTATATTTACTTAAAATTTTTTCCATTCGATATTTTTCCTTAAAGTATATATAAGAACATGCCAAAATAAAATTTTCTATAATTTTCAGAATTAATTTGATATTTTTACAATTTTAAGGAAATTTTGATGGAAACTTTCACTCATTGGAATGATGGCTGTCCGACCACCAATAACTACCCTTAGTTTTCGGCTACTCTAGGTACTGCCACGTAGGGTTGTGGTTGTGGTTCACCTCTAGATACTCTATAGACTTGTGTTCTCAAAAACAACTCGATTTATCTGATTTTCTTCACACTTTTGCCTACATCTCTCCTACTTTGATTCTCTTTAGCTTATAATTTTCTTGGAGCTCTAAGAAACCTAAGAACTAAGCAGAGAGATTTCTTGATGATTCATGTAAAAATGAGAGTTTTTCTCTCTCCTAAGCTTAAGTACCTTCAATAACCATGCATGTTAGGTATCCTGGTTATATTTTCCCTAAGTCAACAGCTATCTAACAATCTTCTCATGCCTTAACATAAGTAAATTTGGTGTTTTGTAATTTTTTTCAATTTTTTATGATTTTCTCACAATTATTTAGTTAATTATGCTTAGTTTAAGGTATTTAAAACATCTTTCGGGTATATAAATATACATAATAATTATAATTGGGGTATAGGTAATATATATTTTATATTATTGTAGGCCACTTTATAATTTTTTTTATCCAAATAATTTATCTCTAATAGTTGATTATTTTTTATTACCTAATTTACATGTTTACGTGAGGTAAATTACAATATAATGTAATTTAGTAAAATTATCTAATTTTATCTAAAATTCTATTATTTTATTATATTTCAATATTATGAACTCACAATATGTTATCATCTAACTCTTATAATCGACACATGAAGTATTATCCTAATTGATTAATTTTCATGTACACCCTAAATTATTTGCTTGAAATCTAATACGTAAGACTACAGACTCTCAAAATATGATACGTAAATTTACAGGGCTAACATTCATATTGTTATAATTAAATATGTTATAAATATAAGAGCGTTTTAAATTATTACTATTTCGTCCATCTAATGTAATTATAGTTTTGATATTGATTATGTATCTTCATAATATTTCAAAAGAAGATAAAGTGAAAAAAAAAAAAGGTTCAATAGGGTATCTTGTACTCTATAGAATATATAGGGTATAGGGTGATCTTAATGTGTCACAAGATAGGTTCCAGGTATAAATTTTCGAATCTGTATTGATAGGGTAAGGTACGAGTAAGGTGTCATATTCTACACACCTTATACTCACTTACTTCTAACATCTATGGTTTTCATGATTGAAATATTTCTTTTCATTTAATAATTTGTTTCATGTCGTATAGTTTACTTGCGTGAATAATTTTCTATGCCTTATTAATGGTCTTGTTAGTTATGCGTACTTGTTAATTATGAGTGCTTTGCTATGTTTGCATTTTATGAATAAAGCAATTTTCAAATAAAATAGGCTTTTACCCAAAAAGTGATTTTCTCATAATAAAATGTTCTTCGTAAATCCAAATTAGCCTTTTCTACATTTAGGGGTTTCATAGATTTTCTAAAGTGGACCTAAATATAATTTTACAAAATTAATAAAATGTAAAAACTTAAAGTGGTAAGAGTTTTCAATAAATAAAATTTGCTTACATGCTAAAATTTTCATAAATTAAGAACTATATGTACTTGATCTTGCTTACAAGTACATAGGCACTTCGGGCTACTTGAAAGAAATAAAATGCTCATTTCCACCTTTCTTCCAAATCCTTTTCATTTTTCAAATAAACAAAAGCCTATTTTACTTGAATTTCCCTTAAATAAAATTAAAGGTCTATTTAGTTATTTCATAGACTTATTTTATGAAAACCTTTGGGTTTTAGTAAGTTAGCTTTTGAGCTCATTTGATCTTTGATTTCTATTTTATAACTACTTTTAGAAAACCCATGAACCAATAGCTGAAATTAGTGTTTATCTACCTATAAACCCTAATTTCACTCTTTTTTCTAACTTTGGTTAGGTGGCAACTTCTTTTTCCAAAAAAAAAAAAAAATCGTCTTCATAAATTAAAATCTTTTCTTAGCTTCATCAAATGGTTAATGTTAAGCGGGCTGAACTTAATAAAAATTGAGTTAATAAAAGAGAAGAACCAATTTTTCAACTCAATAGTTTGACAACTTTAGTAAGGACGCTTATGGGCTACCCATAAAAGAAGTCCATAAGATAATTAATTGGGCCTTTGGTTTTGCAAAAATAAAATAACCTTAATAATTGGTCTTTTCCTTTCTTGAATCTTTCTTAAGCGAGCTTTTCTATTCCCTTTTTGACTTCTTGTAAATAGTTATATTGATTCAGGTTTTAATGTTGCAAGTAAAAATCAAAAGAGTAAGAGAAGGCTTAATGGAGTACAAAAGCAAGGTTTTGTTTTTTGGGGTATGGGGTTTAACTTCAATAAACTTATGTTGAATACGGTCATACCCAAGACACTAAGACACTAAGAGAGGGATCATTATGTAAGCTTTAGGTATTATGGGATAACCACCACCTGACACTAATTAAGTCACCTCACTTAAGTTTTGATGTGGCTTATGAACCATTTCTTTGAAAATGTATGAGACTATAAAAGCTAGGAACCTTTAGAACCTACACATTGCATTCATAAACATAAACTTATAAATGAAAAATAGTATGATATCTTGTGATTAAATAAAAGAGTTGTAATTTTATCAATATTCTAAGTACCATAACTTGTAAATTATTTCCTTATTGTAAAAATGAAATGATGGTAAGCCCATTAAGTGTTTGGCCTATTAAATACATGGTTAGAATATTAATAAAATTAATACTCAATAAATTGCCACGCTATCATATAATTGCTAGCCTACATCCATATTCTTTCATGTTCATTTATTCCATGAAAAATAAAATAATAATTAAGTAATCTTGTAAGTAAGTCATTGGAAATAGTTGTTGCCTATGGTTTGTAAATAGTCACCATCCTTAGACTCTTCATCTTATAAACTAGTCACCAACCTAAAATTTGTCCTTGAGTATTTGTGACCATCTTTGTAAAATACTTGTAAGGTCTAGTTATTAACCTTGTAACCTAGAGTTATCTAGCAAGTTATTGCTCTTATAATAAAACCTACCACCTTTACAGTAAATTCTCTTTTCCATTAGACCCTTCCTTTCATTTAATCCATAAGCTTCAATAGTGTTTGTCATATATCATCTTTTTCTACCCATTCCTTGTAGATCATCACCTATAAGTTTAGCCACATTTTGTACGTATCCTGTAATTAATATTTGTAATAAACTTAAAATGTAACACCTTCATAATTATAACCCATAAGTTGTGTAACACCTCAAAAGGGGGATTGGTAGTTTTATCTAAAGTCTTTATATTAAGCGTACACCCATGATATAAAGATTTCCTTACGAGTTAGAGGCTACAAGACTAGTTAGCAAGTTTCTCATCTTACTTAATCTTTTTACATACACCTGCTTAACTTTCTCTCTCTCTCTCTCTCTCTCTCTCTTTATACACACACATACACACATACATACATGATCTAACAATCTACATTCACTAAAGCCAAATAGAGTTGGAATTGCTAAAAGTTTAATTCAATTATCGTATGTGCTTTTCTAAACTTATCATTCTACTTTCTTAGCTCGATAGAGCACTCTACACTTGAATCCTAACTTAGCTTCAACTTTGTAAGATCTACAAAAGAAACTATTAGGGAGTAGGTTACATTTAGCTTAGTGAGTAACCTTCTTACCTTACCAACAAACAATTATAAGTAAATTAATTAAACTAGCATATGAAATGCAAACAACATATACAGTTGATTAGTAACTGCATATAGCATGATTTTATGCCCATCATTATCTAAGTTGGTAAGTATTTAAGCATGTTAGGACCTAGATATTCATATCCAATATGAGTTCTCTTGGCAGTATAAGCACCCTTAGCAATAGCCACCACTTAGCGTCAAGCAAAGGGCAGTACTCCCTAGAGCTAATTAGATCCCTAAGATCAAGGTAAGAATATGTTGCATGAATATGTCATGTGATAAACAATCATAACATATAATATCAATATGAATCCACCTATGCATGATCTCTCGCTCTATTGCATCATGCTGATGCCCTTTAACTTATGGAACAGGTTGCAATGCATGTCCGGTTTAATCAAAGGTTGAATATTTATTAATCTGGACTCATGGTGTGACTAATTAAATATATTTTAGACACTCCAATATACTGAGTTTTAATGCAAAAAATAATGGTGTTTGAAATATCTTAGGGTATTTTGCAAGCAACAGTCAATTAAAGCAAGTACATATAAGTTCATATATATCCTAATATGCAACAAATTCAACCATCATATATAATTAGATGGTGCACTAACTATAAGCATAAAATAGAGTAAAATAGGGAGCGGTATACCCACTTGGCCTTGAAGTTTAGTATTCCTAATAGTCATCGCTAGTCTCAAACTTGGTATCTCAAATCACCTGAGTAAGGTAATTAAAGTAAAAAAAAAAAAATCTATCTTAAACTTAATCTTTTTGCTAGCCTCGCTATGATTTCCTCATTTCCTTTTGTTTCGTATTTTGGTCATAACTTTCTCGTTTTAAGTCAAAATTTTACGTTCTTATAGTTGTTTTTCATAATTTTTTAAGTGTTTTTTCATTTCATGAGGTATACTTATAGAGTTTGGGTTCATAAGGTGTCAATTTAGGAAAAAAATTTCTATTGGTCAAAGGTCTTAGTTTGATTACTTTAGGGTTTGAGTTTAGTTTTGGGCTTTGGGCTTAATTTTGAGTATGGGATCTTAAGCTCAATCTTTTAGGCTTTTATTTAAATGTTTTAAGTTTTATTTTCAATACAGTTTCCATAGTTTTTAATTTTGGCTTTAATTTTACTCTTGTGGACCTAAATGGGCCCTTTTTACTAGTTTTAGGTCATATTTTGTAAGGGGCTTTTATGAGACAACGTCTATAGGCTTTTGGATTTAATGGTCCTTTAAGGTATTATTTTATAAGTCCATCAACTTAGGAGTCAGATCTAGTTGTATAATTATTAGGCCTTATTTTTAGTCTTTCTAGGGGGTTTTGGGCTTAACTCACTCTTTAAGGCCTTAAACTTAATTCTATTTGTTATTTTAGGCTTAAGTATACTAAAAGCCCTAAGATAAGTCCATTTTTTCTTAGAATTTAGATTTGGTTCTTTTCATTTATTGGGCTTCTAATCCTATTGTCGAGCCTAATTTTTTCTGGTTTTTTATAAATCTTCTTTAACTTGATTTATATTAAACTCTAACTCGTTTAATACTAACTCTAGATTGAGAGTTAAGAAAAATTTAGTTTTTTATTCTTTAAAACTTAAAGTCACCACTTGACCGAGGTAAAGAAAAGAACGGGTTAGGTTAAATTGATTGGGTGGGTTGATTTAACCTAACCATTAGTTTACTTGGAAAATTGATTTTAAAAAGGTTTTAAAAAAACTTAAGATTGAGTCTAGAGGCTAAGAGGAATTAGGCTATTGGACCTTTAACTTGCAGTCAAGCTTGAGGCCTAGAAGGACTAATGAGGTAAATCCTCTTATTCTAACCTACTCTTATTAAGGCTGAGCTGATCTTGCTATTGACCAACTTCTTATGTTGAGCCAAGTAACTACAAATCTTTTGGTAGTTGTGTGCCAATTGGTCAAATGCTCAATTGATTGCTTGACCCCTTACATATACCTACTCGGCTTTGACCAAGCCGACCTTCAGATTGACAACATTAATGCCAAAAAGCTATGAACTCCAACACATATCTACAACCACTCCTTCTTGGATGAAGCTAGGTCTACCCTATACCTCTACTCACTACCCCTGCTCGCTATCCCTACTCAGCCCTCTATTATGACCATACTATTTTTTCTATTTCTATCAAAAGCATCCCCAATATGCTGTTGCTATGTATCTTATACCTATGTAAAGGAATTTACAGAGCTAATTATTAATTTCCTTGAATTATCATTTGTACCCTTTATTACTCTTTGTATACTACTTTTATTAGACATTATCCTTTTAATCTTTTTCATTTTAGGCAGGTTGCTTTAATTTCTCGAGTATAAATACCCATTGTATATGTAGTCACATAATAAATTATCTTTTCGTCATCAATATACTGAGTATACCCTTTTGTGAACATTGCTCTCATTAGCTTATTTACTCTTTTCACTATTATCCTAACTCTTAAGTAAGACTAGATGATCAGTAACCCATTGGATTATCTCATGTATCATATCGAGTTGTGCTATGAGTTTTTGGAAGTTTCTTAATATGCCATATCCTTGAAGCTGTTCGTTGGTTTGCTTACTCTACTTTTATTGTTTTCGCATAATCCCATCACCTTCTTCAAGCTTTCGACAAGCTTAGACCATTCTTGTGACCGACCTTATCTGTTTCCAGTCTTGGTCCACATAAGAGGCTAATCTTTTAAACCCTTATGGGTACTACTATTAACTTTCTGAATTTGTATTTACTTTTTCAAAATACCCTTTGAGGAAATTAACTAATTCACAAGTTAAAAATAACATCTATTGAAAATTATCTAAAGTGAGAAAAACAATTTTTTTTTTCATATTTTAAGTTACCTTGTATTTGTGTATAAGTGTTTATGTACTTATTATTTAAGATCAGGCTTTTGTCGTTCATTTGATAGAACTTTAGTTTATTAGATTCATTTTAATTTTGAAAAAAAAACATCAAATTTACGTTTTAATTTAGTTCGGGTTTAGTTGAGGAAACTTTAAAAAAAGCCTAAACTTGATTTATAATTTTTGAAATTTCTAAAAAAGTCTTAATTTTAAAGAAAAGTTAATTTATATTTATTTATTTGAAAGTTAAATTTTCTAAGTTATAAAATGATTTTTTATATATTTTTTATTATAATTTTTAATTATTTTTTCCTTATTTTTATTTTACTCCATTTTATTTTTATTTAACCAGGAAATAAAAGAAAAGTAAACTTACTTATCTCGTTCTTTTTTTCTCTTCTTCTCCTTTCTTTTTTTTCTTTTTCTTTTTTAGGGTACAATTGCAATGGAATTTATATAGAATAAATAAATAAATAAAAAAGGAAAAAAAAAACAAATAAAGAGGGGCAAACTTAAGGCTTTAGGTGCGCCGATCTTGGAACAGGTTGAACTTAGGTTAGATTTGGTTTGGGTGGATGGGTCGCTAAGCAGTTTTCAACAACAACAGCGGAGTGGAGTACCTTGAGACAATCTGAGCACTAAAATGAGCAGGTGAGGAAAGTTTTGTGACTTTTGTATTAGATTTGGGGGGTGAGGGGTGGTGTAGGTTCGATGCCTTGGTGAATGGAGCTTGTCTAGGTGGTTTTTTAAAGTTGGGGTGGCGACGATCGAGTATTGGTTGGCTATGGTGGGGGTTTGTTGGGAGTTTAAATGAGGTGTAGTTTTGGGTTTTAAGGGATAGAGAAGCTAGCCGCAGTATTGGATTTACATAAGGAAGGGTGTTGATGGTGGTTTGAGCTAAGGCTGAAGGTAGTTAGAGAGAGAGGGTTTGCTTAGGCGAGTGGGTATCTGAGTGAGTTGCAACACATCATGGGTGGTTGTTCTTCTTTGGCAATGGTTGGGGAGTGAGAATTCATAGAGAGAGAGAGATGCTGGGCTTAAAGAGAGAGAAAGTTCAAGAGAGCTTGATTTTTGAGTAGGGGATGATGATGGTCTTTTGATCTTTCTCCAGAAACTCTCATTTATACTATTTCAACATAAATTAAGCTAAAAAAGTTTTGAAAATCAAATTAAATTGGTGATTTGCATTGATGAACTTTGACCTACGAAATCAATTTTTTTTCAATTTTTAATTCGATTTCAATCCTATAGGAAGATGGATGTAGACGTGATTTGGGATGAAATTAAAGTTAGGCTATGCCTAATATACGATTCCATTGAGAAATCTTATGGAAATAATATGAAAATGGCCCCTAAATGTAAGCCATTAAGCTGTTTTATGGAAAGAGTACTAGGAATTGGGCGAGGATGGAGGAGACATAGTTGCGCAGTCACGTGCTGCATATGTGCCATGCTTACCCATGTGCACTGTAGAAAAAAAAAAAATGGGCACGTCACACACATCCCCTTATAGCCAAATGATTCAGTGCCTTAGGCCTTGTTTCCAAACCTTATGAACTAGGTTTAAGGCCTGGTCCAATCCTTCATTTCTTCTTCTTCTTTTTTATTTTTTATTTATTATAATAAAAAAGATAAAAATTAAAAAAAAAAATATATAAAACATTAAAGCTAGTTACAATAAAAAATACATACTAAGTTCCCTGCTTTAGCTTCATCTGAAAAAGAAGCGAAATGACTTAGAAACTTGTTATCGAAAATAGAGTTGTAGCCACAGCCAATGTCAGTCATTTGAATCTTTTGTAATAATTAATTAACTATATCATGTACCTCTAGTAAACTTTATAATGGAAAATCTAGACATGTTAATATAAGACCTAAGTATATTAGAGCATTGATTGAGAATGAGATTACAACCATAACATATGTTAAGACCAAGTGTAATTTAGTAGATCCATTGACAAAAGCATCGTCCAAAGAGCAAGTTAAGGAGATGTCTGCTAAAAATACCTTTTAAACTTATCAAAATATGTTATAACACTATTTAAACTTTAAACTTATTTCTTATTTTTAAACTAAAAAATAATTGATTTGCAACATTTAAAAACATAAGGGACACATTCGCACCTAAATCAAAGTTTAGGAGGTTTATTTGCAATTTTTCTCCTTTTTTTTTACATTTTTTTTGGTCTAAAACACACTTTAACCAATTGAAGAACAAAAAAAAGAAAAGAAAAGAAAAGAAAAAGTACCCCTTTTTAGTTCTATGTCAGATGAACTTTGTTAAAAGAAGGAACCATGTTTATTGCATAAGGAATGCCAACATGGTTCCTTACCTTGGAAAAAATGCCAAGGAACTAGCGATAAACTTAGCTTAAGAAAAAGAGTTTCTTGAAATATTAATGTAACTTCTAAAACTTTAAACTAAGTTCTTAGCATTAAATTTGTTTCAATAGGTTCCTTACCTATTTGATTATCTATCCAAAACTATGTCTATGTCTTACTTCCTAATAATATAAGATGTGGAATACCTACCCAAATAAATCTTGGGAATGTAGTTAGGTTGATTGCTTACTTGACTATCTTTTATAAAAGAAAAATAATGGGATAAAGGTATAAGAAGTGTCTATACTCTATATTACTATTTTTAGTAATTCAGTAGCTAAATTTTTATATTTTGCAATTTAGTACGTCTTTCTTCAATTCTATTTCATTTTATTGTCTTGATCAAGGGAAAATTAATGACTGATACAATATTTACATTTTAGTGTTTGTGTTTTATTTTTTATTGCATTTTAGTGTCTATGCTTTAATTTTGATATAATGTAATATTTGACCACATATTAATTTGTAAAAAAAAAAAAAAAATTCTAACTTTTATTAGTTAATAAATTATTTTGAAAAAGATTAAAAAACTATTTATACACCAATAATATCCATAATGCATAACTTTGCATGCAATATCTTGTAAGACATACTTGAATTGAAAATAAGATCCAATACACGTTTCTAACAAGCTAAATGAAGTAAGACTTAAAATGGTCATAACTTGCAAACCACATGTCATTTGGTATTGAAACGTAAATTTTTTGAATCGTTAATAATATATATCCACATATTGTAACATTTTATTATAAGTTATGAGATTACAATAATTATATGGTTGTAGTTATAGGATATTTGACTTGTAAGTTATGAGATTACAAAATTATAAAATTCAGTATTAATACACTATTACATGTCATGCCTTGAAGTGATAGAGTTGCAACAGCTCTCCCATGTGAACCATTCTAAAATAGAAGCTGACTACACAATTACTGTTATAGACCTAGTTTACACAAGGCGAATCTAACTAAACCACTTTAAAGCATCATATTTCGTATCCACTTGTCATAAACCTAACTCAACGAATTTGTAAAGAAATCTTTCTAAAAGGATTAAGTTTGGTTCATGAAACTCAGATAATATGTCTAAATGTATAAGTATTTAGAAATAATTGTATTTTCCTGGAAAAATAACAAGTTCAAGAAGAGAATTGTAAATGGTCCATAGATTTACAATATAAATATACACTTTAATAGTGGAAAACTAGAGGGCCACTTGAGGAGATCTTAGTAGTTTTCTTAAAAGTTAGCAAAATCAATAATTAGAATAAGAGTTTCGCCAATTCTTCTTAAACCATACTTCATAACCTCACTTTCTAATCTTTCGGACATTAGGTGGTATGCTTGTAAATCTATTTGGAACTTGCAAAATAACTATAGGGGAATAAGTAATAACTTACTTAGTAAGTGAGACGGAGATAGAAATATACATTTAGTACAATACATTAGAGGATTTCAACTAAGCTAGTTAGATGCGCTGCATTCACAAGCATATATCATCGCACAATGTAATCCAGTCTATCATGGGATTGAAATTGTGCTTAATCTAATCTTAGTTGAGGAGTTTGACACCGTACACTCACGAATCAAAACTAAACCGGGACATATGTAATAGAGAACACTATTCATCTAAGACTCTTCTCGAATTACAGCTCTCAACCTTACTACGACCTCCTTTTCTATTATTTTGTTTGATGAAGGGTGAGAAAATGACCATTTCAATTATCCTCATCGAAGAGATTCATGTTTAACTCAAGAATCCGAATTGTTACCCCTAATGGGTTGTGATACATGTCAGGTTAGAAATTAGGTTGAGTGTGAATTAATTCAGTTTTTGGGGTGATCAACCAATTTAGACAATCTAAACAAAATAGAGTACATAGAATCATCACAACATGGAGCCTAGCTCCCATAGCAGTAACAAAGCATTATTTAAGCATATACATAGTATATACATAAACAACTACATTATAATCACAAGCCAAAAGCATACCAAAGCATCTAACTACTTTAAAGCACTCCAAGATGGTACGAAGCATTAACTCCACTTACTTGGATATTGATGCTCGCTCTCTTTGTATGCCACTCTTGTCTTCTTTTATTATCCCTAAAATTTAATGTAACCTTTTCAGTTTCTATCCAAAATATAATATAAGAGTTCATTTTGACATTTAACCATGTTCTTCGATTAACTTAAGTGAGTTTTCTAAGGTTTCTATTAGGTATTAGTCAAGTAGTGTAGGTTCTAATTAAGGTTTTGACTTAGTTTTTTAGCGTAGGTTGCTATTAGTAGTTTCTAACCCAGGTTCTGGACCTGGTATTTTGGTGTAAGTTGTTATTAGTAGTTTCTAACTTAGGTTTTGACTTTGGTATATTCTTAGAGTTTATAAGCAAGTGACTTTCTAAGCTTCTCTCTAGCTCCAAGTGATCTAATATTCAGTTCTACCATCTTTAGACTTCCAGTGGCTTTTACATTTTGCTTCTTCCATCAAGCTACTTTTTGACTAAGTTTTTGTCTTAGGTTTTAACCTAATATTATGGTATAGGTTATTGTCTAAGAGGGTTGTGACTTATGTTTTGATTTTGATAAGGATATAAAGCCCAAATATAAACCACTTTCTAACCTAGATCCAATTTTAGTGCATTCAAAATTATTCACACCAAGTTACATTCTAGCCTAGTTTCCGATAGAGTTTCTGATCTTGTTGCTACCTCTACATTTTGCTACTTCACATATAATCCAACTTACATTGAGTTCCAAAACTTCAACAACCTGCATAAACAATAAGTAATAACTCAACACTACAATTCATATACACACTTCTCGTTACATCTTCCATTTAGTTACATATTCATATCTGCTTTGATAATTTAAACCCTAAATGACTAAATACTCACTTAAACTTGAAAATCATCATTCCTAGACTTATAATAACTTACTTTTAGCTACCGCATGTGCTTACTTATGGATTGTAACATGTTGTTGTAGAGAATTTATCAAGTTCCTTTAGTAGAACAACATGTCTAGCACATTATTTTCGTGAAAATGAACTTTTTCCAAAAATTTAATGGTTTTATTTTGAAAATCTAATCAATAGAATCAAAATATAGTGTTTCAAGAGTATACTCATAAAATTTTAGGTTAAAACTACATTAATTGGTTTTTCGAAAACACAATAGAAAATAAGTGTGCAGGATGTTTGTCTTAAAGAACCTATATTATCACTTCAAAAATTTGATGATCTAATTTTAAATTTAAGTTCCTCATGCAAAAATATTTGGAAAAACAAAGTTTCAAAATTTTTAAGGTTGTTTGGTATTTTTCCTAAAATTTAGTAAAAAATTAGACTAGGTGGCAATTCACCAGAACTTAGATCTTTAGCCATTGTGAAGGGGAAAGACTTTGTCTACCAATCTTAGTGCAAGCCACTCTTATAGGTAATGGCCTCATCTCACTTCCAGGAGATCAT
This sequence comes from Lumnitzera racemosa, assembly GCA_024138005.1. Classification (NCBI taxonomy): domain Eukaryota; kingdom Viridiplantae; phylum Streptophyta; class Magnoliopsida; order Myrtales; family Combretaceae; genus Lumnitzera; species Lumnitzera racemosa. Next base: position 11,599,122 of record JAMXBC010000008.1, on the reverse strand, counting down.
TTTTCGTGGGAACTCTCAAAACCCTTGTTTTATGCACTAATTTTCTTAATTTTTCTTTCTTCACTTTCTCTCTCTTTTTTTCTTGCTTCAATATTTTTCCTAATCTTACAATTGACTATACTTTTTCTAGGAAGTAAATGGTAGTTTTATATCATAATGTGAAGGTGGTTTGATTTTATTTTCCTCTCAATGTGTGTATTATCCTAGTTTAGGTGTCCGAATGAGGGTATTTCTATAATCATTTTTATCCTAGATGCTTGCCATGCCAAGGATAAGTTGTCTCTTAGTTGTCCCCCATTTTTTTTTATTATTTTACCACACTTTATTTATTTATTTAATGAATTTTACTCAATTTTCAAGTATTTTCAATAATGATGGGTACATACACTTACAAATTAATTATACCCGGTGTGTATACATTTCTTTTATATATTATTTTAAGTATGTTATTAATTATATTACTACTATAATTTATCTCTAAGTGTTTGTTAATTTTTGAAACTTAATGTGTTATTGATGGTTATATAATAATATTCTAAATTTTCATTATTTTAACTATATTTATATTATTTTATTATTTTTTGAATTATGAGCCTATGGGAATTACTCAACTAATGTCACTAAGTCCCTCGTAACTTTTCAACCTAATCAGGTTGTCTTCCTAAATACCCAAAATTGATTACTGTACCTAATTGTACAAGTAGGGGGCTGACATTAGATTTATAACAAAGTATTATTATATAGAGGTGTATTATTTTGTAAGTTTGAAAATTCATGTTTTTGGTCACTTGATTTATAAGATATGACTATTTTAAAATTTTACATAATTTGTATATATAAAACATAACAAATCTTATTTTCAAATAAAATTAGAATTCAAGATTGCAACAATAAAAGACTTGTTAAAATTAGACATCACATGTAAAATTATGCATCATTGAAATTATTGGATATAAACAATTTTTTAATTTATACTAATCTATAAAAAATAATTTTAAATAAATTAACACGTGAACATATATTATAATGCATCAAAATTAAAGCATAAATATTAGAATGCAATCATAACTAAAATATAAATATTAAAATGTAGAAAAGTACAACGGTTGTTAATTTTATTGTTAACGGGGACACTAAATTGAAATGGGGATGCAACTAGGCGGGTTATTATGGGTTTAGCTCTTTAGACATGATTAAAAACTCTATAGAGTTTAATGTCGAATTTTGAGATTATTAAAAAACTTGATGTAAAATCTGATTTGATAAGAAATAATAAATTATTTCATTCACTTTATTTTATGTTTTATTGATAAGAAGATTAATAAGCATTTGCTAATGAAAATCTTTTAGGAATATACTAAAACTAGCTTAAAATATCAAAACTAAAATAAAATATTTTATGCAATCAAGGTACAATGGTTTGATATTGGGTTCATAATGACTTTAAGTGCAAACTTTAATAGTAATAGGAGAAACCTTATAGGGTTTTGAAAAACCCGAAATCCCTATAGAGGTTGTTTTTGGTAATAAAAGTAAAAATCCTATAGGAATGAGGTTGGGTTTTATAAAACTAGTCCTAAAGCTACCCCGGTAAGAGCATTAAGTTACAAAAAAATAAATATTCAGTTTATAAATATCCAAAAAGTAAAAGTACACAAGCTTTTATTGCCTTTTATATCCAAAAATAACAAAGAGAGAGATAAATTACAACTATTATAATAAGTAAAACTGTCGAATTTTTATTGCAACTTTAGGATTGTTTGAATTATTGAGGCTGTCACGCTTACAAAAATTGTTAGACTACAACGAATTTTATAATTACATGCACAATATTTTTGGATGGATTTCATCGTCAAACAGATTTCAATAGTTCGGTTATGTATTTGATTTTTCATTTGTCTGTGATATTCAAGGATAAAGGAACAAATAAAATAAACGGTGAAGGTGGGTTCTAGGGATACCTTTAGAAGCACACTACTACTTCTTGAATAAACGGTTGAGGATTATATTGAATACGAGTCGGATGAGCCTAATTATGGACAAATGGTGGTAAAACCATTGAGGATTACAGAACAACCCTTCTCTTAGTTTCTTGATTAGCTAATTAGGATCCGATTTCTTTTAAGATTCCTCTTTTTTATTTTTTATTTTTTTCCTCCTCTCATAACCCAACATAAAATATATGCTTAAATTTAAAATAAAAGGAAGAAAAGCCCATTTTTCAGAAATTTTTCAAAATTTTGGATTCATACGTGTCTACTAAAAACTAATTTCCAGGAAATTAACCAAATTGTCGGGCTCAAGAAATTTCCTTTTCCTTTTTATAGCTCATTCAATATAAACCACTCGATCAGGAATTAAAGGAGTTTAACTTAAAACATAACTTTTAGAAAAATCCTACTGAGAATCGCCACATTTGGATAAAGAAAGGCTTAAAATTGAAATAGGTGGATCGACTTTAACCCCACAGCTGGTTTGCAATTGTTGCAATGAATAAAATCGAGCAATGCATTCCAAGGAGTTCCTTATCCACTTTATTAACATATATATGACATGAAGCGGATAGATGTGGGAGATACATGGACACATATACAGGAGATAAATGATACAGATACATCTATACATATGCTTCTGTTTATTATTATATATTCATGTATATACATGATATAATCTGAGTTTAAGACTCTTTTATCAGTTGGGTATGGCGCTGGTTTCACCCCATCCTACCCTCAGGAGTCCATAGCGTTTGCAAGCTCCACAGGAGTTTAATCTGAAACAGGCTGTAAAAGAAGAAGAATATAAACATCGTAGTTATCATGTGAAAATGTTAGATCCAGACGGTAAGATGATATATGGGAGGGGATTGTGAAATTTAGTTGCAGAAAAATTAACAAGTAAAGATCCTGATTTTTCACCTGCACGGTTTTGATTATGATCTTCTTCTGATCTTTATTTCTTACTTGCTCTTCCATTTTTTTGCAAAAGCATTTTTTCATACGGATCAGCTGGAGAAGTACTGGCGTCTTAGCTCCTACATTCTCAAGATTAATGTCTGTCATGTTGTGACATTTTCTAAGTTCAACGGTCTTGATTTTGGGCAATTCGTCTTCTAGTTCTATCGTCTTAAGATTCTCCAAATTCCACAGCCCTAAAACTAGAAGATTTTTGAGAAGGCCGCTGGGGAGTTTCAATGTATCTCCAGGAAAAGAGTCCGCTAGAAGTTTCAGGACTTTAAGGTTTGTGAAGTTCCCTAGTTGGACTATATGATCATTGGTCATCTTCGATCCAGACAAGGTGAGGTTAATGAGATTCTGGGGGATCAGATTTCTCAAAGACTCTTTGAATTGACCAAGAAGGTATAGCTTGGAAAGGCTACGGTGTTGTGTTAGGGAGAGCGTTGAAGGCAATACTGAAGGTTCAATTGACTTGATAATTCCAAGCTTCAAGGACTGAAGATTCGTTAGGCTGGAAACCCAATCACCTATTGCATTTTGATTTCCTTTGTCAAATTGGAACATGATCCCCAGTTTAGTCAGCTTCTTTATGTTGCTCAAACCCACTAGGGTTTGGGGGTTATGTGTATCGATGCGGATACTATCTACAATTGCCCCACTCAATGTATGAAGGTTTGTCAACGGCAGTTTGCTAGTTGCAAAAGAAGGAGAGAAGGTTGATTTATCAATATTACAATAGCTATTAAGATAGAAGTGCCGGAGATTTCTCGATTTCTTCCAAAACGACTTAGGTAATTCTGTTATGTTGGTATGCTTCAAATCCAAAGTCTCTAGGTATGGCAAATCGGCAACCGATTTTGGTAGTGAACCTAGTGCGGTTGATCTCAAGCCTAAGTACTTGAGGAGCACTAGTTTTCCTAGCACTTTATCAAGGTTAGGCTTGTACACACCCTCCAGATCAAGCACAGTTAGTAAATTAGAGCCCTTACTAGACACAGTGTTGAGAAATTTGCTTACAGCTTGGGTGAGCACGCCCTCTCTCAAATTGAAGGACAGAAAAGATCGAAGGCCATTGATCTTGTTAGCATCAAGAGATAAGTCCTCAATGTCTGAATGTTCTGCGAGCCATCGGATTCTAGGTGCAGCCCGTTGTTGTTGGTGCTGATCCTTAGCTTGGTCTCCTCCCTCTGTTTTCTTCTGAGGATGAATGTAAAGGAGTTCAGTGCCAATTGCTCCTGAACAAAATAAATCATAGAGATCAGGGGCCACACGGACTCTACTAGGACAACCATCTTCCTTCCATCGAATAACCTCAATGAAGTTTCGAATCATCAACTCCTTAAGGTAGTCCATCCCCAAATCTTCAGGCTCCATGTTGGCATCTTGTGGCACGACTAGAAGTCCCTCAGAAAGCCATAACCGCAGTAGCCTTCGCACTGGGAATCCATAAGATTTAGGAAAAAGGCTCATGTAGAGGAAACATGGCTTCACTTGTGGACTCGTATAGTTATAGCAATATGTGAAAAGCCGATTAAGATCCTCTGTGTCGGGTATCTTCTCGAGGATCTTTCTAAAATTAAAATCAGAGGACTTAGCAATTGCTCCACTCAATAAATCAACCCTTAGTTGTGTAGCAACCGCTCCACTCAATAAATCAACCCTCAGTAGTGAGCCACGACATTTCTTAATAAAATCTTCCTCCATGTCTTTCCACATAACGTCGTTTAATAATTCACCAGCTTTGATCAACTTATCACTTAGGAGACTTTTGATCTCCTCCTTTTTTAATCGTTCGAGCACAATTGGGTGAGGATCTAACATGTATGCCATATTCTTGTCTTGGGTGGTGATTAGAAGACAACTGCCAACAGAAATGGTATATAGAAGAATATTTAGCACCTCCGCTAATAAAGCCAGAGGCCAGTCATTGACATCATCCAACACAATGAGATATTTCTTTTCAGAGAGTGCTTGGTAAAGGCTTACTGCAAGATTCATGGACGGCTGTTGCACATTGGGCATCAAAGACGACTTACCTGAAACTTGTTCCAGTATACTGCATACAGCTTTATGACTCGCATCAATCCTAGAGGCGTCGACCCAAGCACAACATTCGAACTCACCATGCAGTTGGGTGAAGACTTTTCTTGCTAAAGGTGTCTTGCCAAACCCGTGCTCACCGACGATCACAATGCAATAATTTGCTTCCAATGACATACGCTCTCTAAGCTTATCCAGTTCCTCTTTGCGAGCTGCCATACTGTCTCCCAAAATGTCGAGAGAAAACAACTTGTCCCACATTTTGGGATCATATCTTCGAGAGGCTTTTGCTTTGGCAGATTCCAAACCCTGCGGTTTGTGGTTTTCGGATATCCGTTGAGCTTGCTTGAAGCTCGTTATTTGTCTCTTGAACTCCAACAGACCTTTACGCAGCAAGCACAATGCCCATAAGATTACAAACATGTTAGGAAGACTGATCCCGATAGTTTGAGCAACATTGGCTTGATCTTCTACGGCGATTTTGGATCGGAATATGTCGATGCCATCTTCCATTTTGTAGATAGCGATCAAGAGCCTGGATTTCCATTCACTTTCGCTTCCTTCAGGATGCTTTGTCCAGAAATCATAGACTGGATCCAGACTCTCCGCTGTATCCTTTATTTGCTTTTCTAGAAAAGTGACAGTAATTGATTTGCAATCAAGTAATTTCAGTAGCTTTTGTTGTACCATGATTATAGCTGCATCAATAGCTATTGCGTTCTGCAATATTTTGTCGCCTAGCGACACAGCCGCATTTTTAACCTTGGCTGATTCTTTGTCAACCATGGCATCCGCATCCATGAATCTCTCTCTCCCACTCATATTTCTCTATTTAGGGTGGCTGTAAGTGTCTAAGGTATTTATGCAACCAAAGGAGTAGTACTAATGATGTTTGGATGGTTATCAAGAGGGGAAATGGGGTTGTGTCTTCGTGGCTCTCATGCCTGCCATCATTTATAGCCTAAGCAGTAAGAATCTATTGTATGTGGGTTCCTTGTCTAGGTCTAGCTCAGAGTCTTGCATCAGCAGCAAAGTTAGGGCTCCTTAACTTGGCACCCATAAAAAGGAAAAGAAGCCAAATGATCCTTAAGTTATCTTGTATGCTATTAATAATTAATGCCTTTTTTTTATGATTGAGGAAAGTTGAAACATTCACTTAAGGAGAAGGTAAAGAATGTTCCTTGATCTTATCAAAAACAAGAAAAGGCCAATGTTCTTTCCCTCGTTTGTGCTCTAACTATATTCTTTGACGATCTTTTTGCTGTTTTCTGATTTCATATGGTTTGCTCTGGATTTTGATACATATGCTTCCACAACTATTTGTACCAAATTATAGGAAACTTGAAATTATACCAATACCATATATTTCTTAGAGATTATATATGATAACACTCCTTGAAGTATTGATATCGCTACATTCTTCCTTTAATATGGTATCAAGTGGTATTTTTGTATTGGTATAAACTTTTTGGATAAAAGAAGTTTATTTTGTAGTTGTTAATATATATACATATATATATATGTATTCAAGTCAGTTTATCATTTGAATTGATTCGTGCTATTTATTGAAATATCAAAACTGGTTAAGTAAAAGCACAATGAATTGATTCATATTATTTACTAAAGTATCAAAGACAATTAAATAAAAACGCAATAAGATGGTGACTTGGCTTCAAGAAATATCAACTTTATATGTAATGAAAATTGTGAGAATGAAATTTAAAGTGAAAGGAAATATAGAAGTCCCTTACACAACATTACCATCTGTGCAATAAATCCAATAATTGATAAATTTGAATTCTTGACAACAATAACTAAATATATTTGTTGCATATCTATTAGTTGTTAAGAAAGTGGAAGGGATTGTTAGGATTTATGAAGTATTTTAAAAATATTTTTGTGTAAAAAGAAAAATTTATTTAAAACTCGGTATGAGTTATCATAAGCCACCACTTATAAAATTTGATATAGTTTCCAATGGGTACCACCATTCAAATTTGGATTTTAAGAAGTATAAGACAATTTTGTAAACTAATACAATGAAACACTTCTTTGATTGAGGTCTATGTAGCATTCAGTAACTTTTTGATGCTAGAAAATTGGTGCATGCCTCACACAAGGAATCACCAAAAGTTGATAATAGATTGGCTCATGAGAGCACTATTATTATTATGTGTTTTCTTGGTGGTCATTAAGCATTGGCAATTAAGCATCAAGTTAGGTTGTTAATACTATACCTATAAATAGGTACATGTGGTTAAACTGAGGTGCCTTATGTTATTAAATACAGTTTGATAATTGAAGTATAGATGATATAAATCTACATTTTAGTCTTACACATCATCTATATACTATAAGTTTACAGATTGTTATGTATGTGTTGCTTGTAGTCATCACATGTACATTCATATTATGTGTAAATAAATTTTATTACATGCTGAATTATGGTTGATTATTTGCTTGAAAAGTTGTGGCAAGAAAAATACTCATTGAGCATGGGTTTTGCTCAACTCCAACTAGTGTTTCTTGTAAGTCTTGAAAAGTTTAGGAAGTGTTAGGATCCTATATATAAGACCATGCACATTGGTGGCAATTGTAAAAGTTCTTTTAAACTACCCCATTAGCTTTTGAACAAACTTTGTCCTTTAAAGAACTTTACACTTTATCCGTCTTTCTTTCAATGAAGTTTCTTTATATATTTTTTAAAGTTTTATGTGCCTCGTACTATTATTACTTTTAAAATCAATACTTTTAACATTTTGTAAAGACAAATTAAGTATTGAATTATATAATATTGTACAATAATACTATTAGATATAGAAAAAAATTATTTTGAAATTTTTTGAAACATGAATTATCGTATGAAAAATCGTAATTAATTAATTTTAAATTTATTTGATCCAAATAGCTATTTATCAATTATTGAAATAAAATATTATATGTGGGCTGGGAATGTTCTCAATCAGAGAAACATGTCCCAGCCAAGAGGCATACCACGCAGGCATGCGAGGCATACTATGCATGCATGCGACACTGGCGAAGGAACTCAGGCGCTTGGATTCGAGCATTAGGATGTAGGAAGAACTCCATTGTTGTACATGCTCTACGACCATCCCATCCCTTAGGAATCCGTTTCAAATTTCAATGTGCCACGTAAGTATATTAGGAAACTCATGTTTTCAAGAAACTCATCACTTTATCTCTAAATTTGTTTATAAAAGTTTTTAAATAATTTTTTAAATTTTTTGTGGGTCCCGATATTATACTTCTAACCAATCAAATTATAAAAAAATAAAATAAATATTGTTGTCTTCATTACTTTGAGAAGTAGCGTCTCCTGATCAAGTAACGCTGCAGAATGCATAAGGAACGAGCTTGACATTGGGATACTCAACGAGATCCCTACGTTGTGGATGGTCTAAGAGAGCTACCTTTTCTTTACTGGTAGAAGTAAATTTACTGTCATACTTTTGACCTAGAAAAGAATTCAAAACCCCTAATCTAATTTTAATAATGAATTCTCATTCTCTATGGTCTTGAAAAGTTGTTAGACATTAGAATTCATAGTTATATCATGCAATTATATTTATTATGAATTAGATATAATGGCTAGATAATTGGATAGGGTTTTGCGTCTTTGAATTATTAAAATTAGATAATGGTGATTATGAATTATATAATGGCTAGATAATTATATTTATTGTGAATTAGATATAAGGGCTAGATAATAGAAGTAAATCTACTCTTATACTTTTGACCTAGAAAAGAATTCAAAACCCCTAATCTAATTTTAATAATGGATTCTCATTCTCTATGGTCTTGAAAAGCTGTTCAACGTTATAATTCATAGTTTTTTTTTGTTTTTTTTTTTTTTTAATATTGTACAATTATATTTATTATAAATTAGATATAACGGTTAGATAATTGGATAGGATCTTGCGTCGTTGACTCACAAGATGATTATTACAATACAGGCAGTTACTTGACATGATGGTTTTACAGTATCTTTTTTCCAACCCCCTTATAAGGTCATTGAGGATGGGTTTCGTCAACAATCCAAATGATATAAACACACTTCTATTGCAACATTCATTTGACCTTTGCAGGTAGGTTAATGAGAAGCTTGCATGGTAATTGTGCTCTAAGTTCAAATTTTTTGGTGGAAATGTCAAGATATAATCCAAGTTCTGACACTAGGTGAGAAGAGGAGGAGGAAGAGTTATATGTTTTCCCTTTTTTATTTTATTATATTATTTGTTTTACTTTATGTAATTGTAGATCTATCAAAAGTTGATACATATTAAGAAAGGGCAAAAAATTTTAACTACCTGTATGGATTAATTAGAAGTTAATATATAACAAGAAAGAATAGAAAATTAATAGAGTTAATGAGATCCACTTTTATAAAAATTTTAAAACATGGAGTATTTAAATAAAAAATGTCAAGAATTAAATGAGTAGCATAAGTAAATGTTAAATACTAATGGCATGTTTGGTTTACATAATGAATAAGTTCAAAATAAATTGAAATTCTCATACATGAAATATAGTAATAGTTACTCCTTATAATTATTTTTAGATATCATGAATGAATTTAAAATAATGTTATAAATAAATAGCTAAATTACATTGATTGCCTTTATACTCTCTAAATGATACGAACACCTCACTTTTTCCAAAATACAACACTTACCTCCTTGCTATTGCTAACTTAGATGCTAAAGTGGCACAATAAACATTGTTAAGTCATGCTATGCTATGTAGTCATAATTCATGATTTTATTTATATAGTACAATTATATACATATATATTGATTAGCTAAAATAATAAAAAAAATAAAATAAATGTAGAAAATTTTTAAAAAAGGAAGAAGATGTTGATTTTTTAAAAGAATACACAAACTTTTAATTTATATTATATATATGCACATACATCATTCTGCCTAATGCTATCGTGTGATTCATTTTTAGGAATCTTTTTAGCGTTTCAGTTTTTGGCTTTATGAGTATGCTTCTTGGCCTTATGGTTCTTTTTTAATGATCCAACTACATCTTCTACTTGCTTTTTCAGAATATCCCCATCGACTAGCTCATTTTCACCTTAAGACTCATCAAAGTCTTCATCTTGCTCTCCATCCTTGCTCTTAGACATAATGTAGTTAACATTGCAGATAACAACTGTCTTAGAATGTTTCTTTGTAATGCCTTAGAACTTAGGAGCACCATAACTCGTTACATGTCTGTAGTTTTATCTTGACACGTTTAGACTCTAAAATTATCTATAACCTCCAAAATCATTTTTAGTAACTGCCATTAGTATAACAAAACAAATTTCCATAATTTAGACAATCTATAACAACCTAAACAACACATAGATGAGTCATCTCTATAAATATCACATCCTAAAAACAATATTCTCATCTTATATAAAAATAGAGCCTCTACATACTATCATTTAGCTCCACTAATCATCCATAAGTCACCAATACAGAATTGTAGATGCCTCTAAAACCTGACCTGCTATTAGAAGTCCTAATCATAATGTAAGTAACAACTTCACCATAAAACCTGTAGCTATAAAAATAAAAGAATGAGCTAGAGCTTAGTACGTAATGCATAAGCACACATAGATGCTAAGCCAAGTCATACATAAGTGTATAATGCAATTGCATTATGTATAAAGTAAATAGGAAATTAGTTATCAATAATTTAAGCCAGCAACCAACAAAGGAGTACTCATAACCTTGCCACAACCTAATCTTGGTTCACGTAGATAGGTAAATATAAATATGCGTTTTCCTTTAAGTCCCTTTCACTTGAGTCCAGAGTCTAGAGACCATAAATCAAAGAATTCTAATTGCATCGTCCCATATGAAAATTCATTAGGGAATCCTCACTTATGATCAATAGTTACTCCTTTAAAGATCTATTACTGTAAGCCTATAAAGTGAGTGGGTTAAGCATATCTAGCAACCAAGATCGATTAGGCCTATTATAAGTTAGTCTAATTTTCATATTAAGATCGAGGGAGCACAAAAAAATAAGCAAACACCACTTACTTGAGTCATTGAACAAATTAACAAGTTCGAAAGAGAATCCAAATAGTAAGATAACCAAGTACTTGACTAAGGAAGTAACAAGTTTAACTTAGTTCCTTTAGATTAATCCCCAACATTATAGCTATAGACCTTCCCTTTTTGGAGTAACAAAGTTAGGTAAAAGCATAGCCAAAGGGGTAAAGATTAGAAGAACCTAGTAAAAGGAAAGGGGTCTTGAACAGGGAAAGCGTTTAGATGCTATAGAAGCTAGCATCCGAATGCTACAAAAAAAAAAAAAGCAATATAGAGAGTAGGCGTCTGGATGTTACCTCCCTAATATTCTGGACATTTAGATTCTAGTAGTTGTTCTACAAAATTGTAAAATAGCTCAATACGACTCTAACCTTACGCTTCTTCAAATCCTAACCCCACTTCAATATGACTGTAACACTTCACAAAATACGAATTCAAACATGATCTTTCATAATTCGTAACTTAATAGGAATCAACTCCCTAGACTAGTCATGTGCAGTCGAACTACAGGACTTCAAGGACTTACATGAAGGATACTAGCTTAAAGCCTTATCTAGGATGAGGATTCTTATTTCAATCTCCCTCTTTCACACTATTACTAACCTGAACATCAAGCTCTTATGTACGCCAACATAGTTTCCAAACTTGCCGAGCAACCATGCCTATCACCAAGCTTTCAACAAGACCTAGAAAACATCTAAATAGACCAAGCTTAAACTTCTGTTTGAGCTGAGCACTCGAGCTGACCAGCCTCTGACCCTAATATGAGCCGAGCTATGAGATACCTGACCTAAAGGGATCTAGACATCCTTGAATGATCGAGCTCTGACCTAAAATAGATTAGGTTAACTCTAATTGCAAAATTTTCTTCACCTTGTTTAAATTGCATCATACTCTAAATCACTAACTGCTATGCGACATGTATCTTTTGACACAACATTCCAAAAAGATTTTCGTACCCTCCGTGCAGAATGTTCTTTATCCTTTTTACCCTTTTTAGTATATTTCATGTATTGCAATTTGCAAATTACCCTTTTTGTCTTTTCCATATGTGCTTGTGACTCTAGTGGAGTTAGTATATAAACCCTCCATTTGTTGTATGCAGACAACACATTATCACATTATTAGATTAATACAAGTTTTCTTCATGAGCAACCCTAGTGTTCTCATTTATTCTTTAACTCTTATCTATTTCTTTTAGCAAAAAGTAGTGACGAGTGACTTTATAGTTCTGATCGATGAATCATATTCGGTGAATTGTAGATTAACTAGGATCGATTTATGTATCATATCCAATTGGTAGCTACTTGTATTTTGCTAGTCTTCTTTATTTGTTTTTGGCTCTCTTTTCATTATGGTGCTCCTCCATGTGTTCAACCCCAAAGACACATTAGCTTCGTTGGTATTGGAGTACGGTTTTGAGAGGAAGTATATGAAGTTACAATGAAGTTTTGGTTTGTTTTTATTGTTAGTGGCTGCTGTGTTCCTTCTATAGTTGCTTCAGTGTGTTTGTGTGTAGTTTGGAGTTGTGAGCTGTGAAGTAGAGGCTCTTGTGTTAGTAAGTATAGTTCATGTCGTTACTTTGTTATACTCTATTTTTCATTGCGAAAATAGAGCAAGTGCATTTCTATTGAAGTTTAAGTGGGTGTTAGGTATTGAAGCTATTAAGAGTGTGTTAGTAGTAGTTTTGAGTAGTAATGTAGAAGTATTTTTCATATATTATGTTGTTAATCTATTGTAGAAGAACTATACAATGTCAGATTTGAGTGTTTAATGTGTTATTGGTAACAAAGGTAATGGTGCTTAAGCTGGTCATGGTCATAATGGTAGTAACACTTTTAGGTTAGTGGATGATAAGCTTAATAGACTCACTAATTTGTTGAGTGTTTGCTCAATGCGATGCAAGTTAATAGACAACAACCTCAGGGTGTGCCACATCATAACTTACCTAAGAATGTTCTAGAGAGACACTATGGCTAAGGTGGCCAAACTAATTGCCCAGTTTAACCCCATCAAGCTAGAGGAGTTGCAGATTGAATTACTAGATGAAGGTTCGAGTTGGAGGAGATAGAAGAGGATGTTGATGAGGAAGATGTGGAGACTAATGGAGAGGAAGAAGAAGGGGCTAGGTACTACCAAGTGTGAAAGCAAGGATGCCAAGCTGGGTCCAAATCCCACCCTTTCGTGAAATTAGAGATGCAAATGAATATTTGGAGTAGGAAGACAAGATAGAGAAAGTGTTTAACTGATATGAGTATATTGATGTCATTAAAGTGAGACTTGCTACACTTGAATTTTCTAGATATGTTACTATGTAGTGGAAGAATTTGAATTCAGCTAGAGGAAGTGATGGAAGATGAGGTGTACAGACTTAGGAAGAGATAAAGAGGTTGCTGAGAGGAAGATTTGTGCTCGAAACTTACTTGTAAGACACGTTTGCTAAGTGGCAAAAACTTCTCCAAGGAGGTCGATCTATAAATGACTATGTGAGAGAATTTTATTCATTGATGATTTGAGTAGATGTAGATGTACTCGAAGCTCACAATGTGTCAAGGTTCATTTTTGGACTTATATATGAGGTTTGTAACATTGTAGAAGTACAGAAGTTCTATACATTGGAAGAGGCCATTAATGATGTGGATTAAGGCTAAGGACAGACAAGGCTGGTTGTAGGGATGGGTCTAAGTTTACTGAGAGCTTAAAGATGGTGATGGGATCATATGGAAATAGAAAAAAGTAAAGTAAGCAAACCCATGAATAGCTTTAAGGATATGATGCACTAAGGAACTTCTGAAGGTTTAGTTTGGCCAGTGCATTAGGTCGATAGATTGCAACAGTTCGAACTCCTTAGTGGTAAGCTTTAAGGAAAGAATTTACTTGGCCATACTTTCTAGCCCTTAGGCTTGGGTACGGGTTAACAGTTTGGTCGCCTGATTGTTATCAATTAAGGTAGCTTAAAGGGTCAAAAACTAGAGGAAAAATGCCTTAAGCCAACTTGGGTCGATATTTCTCGAGCCCTTATTGCATGCCAACCTATTCATCCCAAGTTGATGAAAGATATGGCTAACCTGACCATAGCCAAGCAAGTTAACTAAGCCGAACTAAAGATAAACTGAACCCAATGACATATGAGAAGGGATAGACCTTTGGATGGAAGACTAGCGAGGTGAAGTGTTTTAAATACTTAGGCTTTGGATACATAACTATTGAGTATCCAAACTGATGTGCTATGGTACTCTGAGGATATGTAGTGGATAACATTGATGAGAGTGAGTTAGAGGAGGAGAAGAATACTAGAAGGGTTGAAGTCGAGGAGGAAGAGGAGCGCTGTATTTGTGCCGACTAAGGAGATGTACTGACCTTAGTACTAAGACGAATGTTGAGCTTCCTACTGAACTCCAAAGAAGACTAGAGAGACAATTTGTTCCATACAAAGTATACCATCAAGGGACAATTGTGCACCATTATTGTGGATGGAGGAAGTTGTACCAATGTTATTGCATAGTCCTTTGTACAGTGGTTAGGATCACCGACCTCTAAGTATCCCCAACCTTATAAGCTGCATTGGCTCTACGATGAAGGTGCTATGTCCATTATAGAGCAAGTAACCATGCCATTTGGTGTTAGGAATATGTACAGGGATGAAGTGTTATGTGATGTTATCCCTATGGAAGCTTCACATCTACTGCTTAGAAGACCATGGTGGGAAGAAGATTGTGTTGCAACCGATGGCATTAGCTGAAGTAAACGATACCTATAACTAGCTCATATGAGTTGGTAAAAAGAAAGCCCTAATGATGAGTCGAAGAGAGCTTCAAGCTGCTAGGAAGGCTGATAAGCCTATGTTTTTGTTGATTAAGAGACTATTGGAGATGAGAGATGTGGAAGAAGTACCTAAAGAGATTCGACAATTGATTGATGAGTTTTCAGACTTATTTCCTAAATAGTTACCTAAAAGACTACCTCCTGTCTAAGGCATAGAACATTATATTGATCTGCAATCAAGTGCAGCTCTACCGAGATGACCTACTTATAGAATGAACCTTGAGTAGGCTATTGAGTTGAAGAGACAAGTAAATGAGCTCATAGAGAGAGGTAATGTAAGGAAGAGCATGAGTTCTTGTGTTATACTAGTTTTGCTTGTCCCAAAGAAGGATGGCTCGTGACACATGTACATAAAAAATAGAGCTGTATAGATATCCAATCTTGAGCTCAATGACATGTTAAATGAGCTTCATGGTGCCAAGGTATTTTCAAAGATTGATTTGCAAAGTAGCTACCACCAAATTCGCATGAGATGAGATGATGAATGGAAGACTGCTTTTAAGATGAGGTATGGTCTTTACGAATGGCTGATCATGCCATTCAGACTTACAAATGCACTGAACACATTTATACAGTTGATGAACAAAGTGATGTGCTCTCTGATCAGAAGATGTGTGGTTGTGTACTTTGATGACATATTGGTATCTAGTGCCAACTTGAAAGACAACATTCAACATCTTCAAGTTGTTTATGATATTTTATGAGTCGAGAAGTTATATGGGAACTTGAAAAAGTGTATGTTCTGCTAAAGTGAAGTAGTTTTTCTTAAGTATGTAGTATTAGGGGAAGGGATTAGAATTGATGAGGAAAAGGTCTGATCTATCTTGGAGAGGCCAGTACGGAGGAATGTCACTGAAGTCCGAATTTTTCATGGCCTTGCTTCCTTCTATAAAAGATTCATTAAAAACTTCGATACAATTGCAGCCCCTTTGATCGAGCTAACTAAGAAGAGTGAAGGATTCTGGTGGAATGACTGAGCTTAATAAAGCTTTAAGGAAATCAAAGAGAAGCTCACTACTGCCTTTGTTTTGGCCCTACTAGACTTTGATAACCAATTTGAACTAGAATTTGATACATCAAGTATTGGAATTGGTGTCGTCCTGATACATGAATGACAATTGGTTGCCTACAACAATGAAATACTCAGTGATGCTGCCTTAAACTATTTTGTGTACGAGAAAGAGTTATACTCACTTTTCTAGGCCTTTACTATATGGCAATACTATTTGTTATCATGAGAGTTTGTAATTTACATTAACTATGAGTCATTAAAGCACCTCAGAAGTTAGAACAAACTCTCAAAGAGGTAAGCCAAGTAGCTAGAGTTCATGGAAGGTTAGTCATATGTGATCTGATACAAGAAAGGAAGTACCAATGTATTATCATGTTGGCCAAACCTACTAATCACCTTATAGATGAAATTACTAGGATTTTCACTTATCATTAAGTCGTATGCACGTGACTCCTATTTTGGTCTTATTGTAGAGTAGTGTAGAAAAGGAGTTGTTGTTAAAGGATATTACCTCAAAGATGGCTATCTATTCAAAGAAAGGAGGTTGTACATACTAAGCTGTTCTACATCTGAGCTTTAGTTAGGGAAGCTTATAGTAGTGGATTATCTGGTCATTCTGGAGATACCAAGATGACAAACTTGTTGAAAGAAAATTTTTACTGGCATGATTTAGCTAAGGTTGTCCATAAGGTAGTTAGTAGTTGCAAAGTGTGCAAGAGGGCTAAGGGAAAAAGAGAGCCTTATGGAGAGTATGTACCTCTACCAACATTGACCTTACCTTAAGCTGACTTTAGCATAGACTTTGTCCTAGGGTTAACTCGGACATCTAAAGGAAAATATTCAATTTTTGTTATAGTGGACCATTTCACCAAAATGACACACTTCATCCTGTTCCATCGAACTAATGATGCTTTATGTGTTGCTGATTTATTTTTATAGGAAGTCATCTAACTACATGGAGTACCAAAAACTATTGTTTTAAATAGCAATACTAAATTCTTGAGATATTTTTAGAAGACTCTTTGGAGAAGACTTAGGACTAAACTTATGTTTAGCATCAGTAGCCACCCTCAGATTGATAGCCAGATTGAAGTAATGAATGTGACACTAGGCAAATTACTTAGAGCTGTCATGGAAAAGAACTTAAAAGATTGGGATCTATGTTCACCAATTGTAGAATTTACATATAATCGAACTATCCACAACACCACTAAGAAGACTCCATTTGAGGTTGTCTATGGCTTCAATCTTACTATTCTACTAGATCTGATTAGTCCCCTTACAACTGTTGAAGAGTACTAATCTGAACTTGTCTAAGCCCAAGAATTACAGGAACTAAATCAGTTTATGGTAAGGAAGATCATCAAGTTCAACTAGAGACAACAAGAGATTGGAAGTTGAGGCCGCCAAACTGTTTCTTTTAAGCCAAGAGACTTAGTATAGGTTCACCTTAATAGAGAACGATTCCTATACCTAAGATAGCGTAAGCTATCCCCATAAGATAATGGTCTATTCAAGTTCATGAAGAAGATAAACCAAAATGTTTACCAAATCAAATTGTCCATGCGCTATGGTGTTTCTTTTACTTTCAATGTGTTCAATCTGATTCCCTACTGACCAAAAAAAGAAGACCCAATAAATGCTATGATTGAGAAAGAGCTAGAAACCTCTTCAAATTTGAGGAAAAATCTTTTCAACCCTAAGCAGATGATAGGAATAAACTCTACGGATCAGTTATGCGTAGATGAGCTAGAGGACTCCAAGGACTCACATAGAGGATACTAGCTCGAAGCTTTATCTAGGATGAAGATTCCTATTCCGATCTCCATCTTTTGCATAATTGTTGACTCAAGCATTGATCGCTCATATGTGATAACATAGTTTCCAAACCTACCGAACAGCCATACCTATTGCCGAGCTCTTACCAAAACCCAGGTAATATTTGAACAAACCAACCTCAAAATTCTATCCAAGCTCTCGAGCCGACCAACCTCTAACCCCAATGCGAGCCAAGCTGTAAGATACCTAACCTAAAGGGATTTGGACATCCTTAAATGATCGAGCTTCAACTTTAACTAGATTAGGTTAACTTTGATTGTAGACTATTCTTCACCTTGTTCGAATTACATCATACTCTAGATTGCCAGCCACCATACAATACGTGTCATTCGGTACATCATTCTAAAAGGATTCCTTCACCCTCCATATAAAATATTCTTTGTTCTTTTTACTCTTTTTAGTATATTTTATGTATTCTTATTTGTAAATTACCCTCTTTTTTTTTGTCTTTTCCATATATTCTTATAACCTTAGTAAGGTTAGTATATAAACCCTCATTTGTTGTACGCAGACAATACATTATCACATTATCAGATTAATACAAGTTTCCTTTGTGAGCAACCTTAGTACTCTCATTTATTCTTCAACTCTTATCTATTTCCTTTAACAAGGAGTAGTGGTAAATGACTCTATAGTTCAGATCGATGAGTTATATCTAATGAATTGTAGGTTGAGTAGGATTGATTAGTGTGTCATATCCAATTGGTAGTTACTTGGATTTTGCTAGTCTTCTTTATTTGCTTTCGGCTCTCTTTTCGTTGTGATGCTCCTCCATGTGTACGACCTCGGAAACACATTAGCTTTACTAGTATTAGAATATGGTTTTGAGAGGGAGTGCGTAAAGTTATAAAAAAGTTTTGGATTGTGTTTACTATTAGTGGCTGCTGTGTTCTTTTTGTAGCTGCTTTAGTGTGTTTGTGTGTAGTTTAGAGTTGTAAGTTGTGAAGTAGAGGCTTGTGTGTTGTTTAGTATAGTTCCTATCGTTACTCTGTTATACTCTGTTTTTCCTTACGAAAATAGAGCAAGTGCATTTCTATTAAAGTTCAAGTGGGTGTTAGGTGTTAAAGCTGTTAAGAGCGTGTTAGTAGAAGTTTTGAGTAGTAAAGTAGAAGTGTTTTTCATGTATTGTGTTGTTAATCTATTATAGAAAATCACATTATATTAGATTTAAGTGTTCAAGGTGTTATTTGTGACTAAGGTATCGAGCTTGGTTTTTCTCCTTAGGTTTTAATATTTTCCTTAACTCGACTAATATTAAACTTTAACCCATTTAATATTGGTTCATGACTAAAGGTTAAAGAAAATTGGTTTTTCTTTTAAAAAATTATTTGGAATGGCCACCCAACTGGAATCGGGAAAAAGAGTTAAGTTATAACTAATTGAGTAGATTGGTTATAATTTAGTTACTAGTCTTTTGATAAAACCAAATTTATAAAATAGTTTTGAGAACCAAAAAATGAGTCCAGGGGTTAAGGTTTTTAAACTTTTACAGGTACAATTAACTTTTCAAATTTAGATTTAATCCTTAAAATCGTTCTTCAAAAACTATCCTTTAAAACGAAATTTGATTTTTAGTTAACGAATTAGATCCTACTTTATTAAATTAGATAAATTTAAACTAAATTGGAATTTTTTTTTGACTAAATTGAATAACTAATAGTGGAAAAACTAATTTTTTTTTCATTTTTTACTGTTGCTTTGAAGGTGCGTAAGTATCCATTATTCAGGATCAGATGTATGTAGTTCTTTTGAAAAAATTTAAGTGGGTTAGTTTATTTTAACTTTTGAAAAGTAGGTTGAGTTTAAGTTTTTAACCCAGTTCGAATTATTTAAGGAAAATTTTTGAAAGGGTTATAAATCGAGGATTTTTTTTTTGTTTGAAAGCTTTAAAGGTGCCATAATTTTGAAAATAAGTTGATTTATTATGTTTATTTGGAAAATCGATTTTTTCTTAAGTAGTAAAACATTTCTTTATTTTTTTATTATTTATTTTATTTTGACCATAGCATAAATAAATAAAACTAAATTGAACTTTTTTTTTTCTTTTTTTCTTTTTTTTTATCTTTCTTTTTTCCTTTTATTTGGCTACAATTTATAGTACATTCACCAAAGTAAATAAATAAATATTTAAAAAAAAGTTACAACAATCAAAACAAAATAGAATTAGGCAAAGGAGATGGGATGCGAGTCAAAGGGGATTAGGTCTGGAATGGACTTAGGTCGTAGGTTAGAATTCGAGTTGATCCGACCCATCATGTACCCTATACATGCTCTTCGCAAGAAATAGAGAGGAGGTGTGCGGCGGACACTGTTCAGGGTATTTCTAGCCAAATTTTTCACGGGAAAGGATAGATTTATGTGTGATTTATTGGACTTAGGGAGGGGGGGAGGGGGTGGGTGGTATAAGAACAATGCCACAACAAATGGAAGTGCTTTGGTGGTGGTTGATAAGCGGATGATGGTGACAAACTTTGGTCGTGTGACTAGTGGCTATTGCGAATATAAGGATGATGTAACTCGAGTGTTTTAAGTGTGGGGAGAATAATAACGTGGTTGGTTTGATGTTGAAACCACCTAAAGTGGTGGTTCTTGTGGTAGCCGATGGTGGTGCATGTCATGCCCTGAAGCAGTAGAGTCGTAACAGTCCTGCCATGTAAACCATTTTAAGATAGAAGTTAGCCTTACAACTGCTATCTTAGACCTGATCTACACAAGGCGTCCACGATTAACCCGCTTTGAAGTAAACGGTTTGTAATTTAAATAGATAATTTACCTAAGAAAGTGAGGAAATATGTATATATACTATGTAGTTAAAATTTACAATATTTCTCTGTAATATATTTCTTAGTTATTACATTATTCAGAAATGAAAAATAATTCTAAAATAAAAATTTAGACCTTAAAATATGTATTTGTTCTTCAATGTTTTTCCTCACTCCCTAGGATCCAGCAGTTGCTAGCTTCAGAGTAGTTATTTGCCGCTTCTTAGCCAGCACTTACACGACGTCTATCGGGATGTGAGCAACCATAGCTCAGTAAGTTATGATAGAGGACTTAAAACTATACCATACACACAACAGGGTTTTCAATCACTTATTAGGTGAAATGCATGTACAAGCAAATGCCATCGCACGACGTTGTCCGGCCCGTTGTGAGATTAAAGAAATTGTGTCCGCTTTAATCTGGGTTGAGGAGTTGCCATTAATGTAACAGCTTACGACTAAACCCAGGCTTGTGCAATTGAGACCTCGCTCCTCCCGCGACTACCTACGAACCACTGACTTTACCCTCGCCGTAACCTCCTCTCCTGCCACTTAGTTCGGCTAAGGATGAAGAAGGGACCATTTTGCAATCCTGCGCTATCCCTTTCAAAGGGGTCGGTATTTGGTCGTAGAGTCCTAAGTTCCTCTAATGGGTTGCCATGCATGTTTGATTATGACTACTGGTCATATATTTGATTAAGTCCAATTTAGGGTGATCAATCATTTCATACAAATCATACAATACATGCTAGAGTATCAAACAGAATCATAGCATCACCCATAATCAAGCACATGCACAGATCCAACTATCTAACAAGCATAACCAAGCATAATCTTAAGCCTCCAAAATACAACATCGTATTAATCCCAACTTACCTCAACTCTTTGCTCACTCACTCGAGGTCCGACTTGCTCAAGCCATCGCCAATCATCCTTATAACACAAACGTGATTTCAGTTTTTCATATAACTATTATAGGTTCATTTTATCCTATAACGCTTATTGTTATGTTTTGTTTAGGGTTTAATATACCTAATTATCTAGGTCTTAAGTCTTTTATAATTATTCTAGGTTTGGGGTTAGGTTCGGGTTCGGTTTCCGCATCGATTTCTAAATTAGGTTCTATTTCGATTTCCAAGTAATGTTTTATATTCTAACTATAGAAATTCGTTTCAACCCATAATGTGAAATTAATCACATTACTTCCCGATCTCCTAAATACCATCATTACCCCTAGTTAATATTTATTTTACCCGGTACACTTAAATCCGTATTAGTGTACTGAATTCACTCTTAATGTGAGAAATTTTTACATTTTTCATATAATTACATAAATTTAAGTTTCCTATCAGATTTATTGTACATTTTTATTATTATCAAAATATCAATTTTTATTATAATATTTTCTATTTATTATATTTCCAATAATTACATATTATGTATTATTATCTATTATGTGTATAATACACTTCTAATAGTTCTATCACTTTAATTACCATCTCTAAACATCAATTATCATTTCAAAATGTATAAATTCATCCTAAGTCAGATTTTACTCCAAATTTCCCTAATTTACAAATTAACTATTTTTCCCTATTACTCATTTACTACATAATTAACCTAATAATTACATCTAACACCATAAATGCTACAAGTATCATACTCCATCAGATTTCCACATCCTAAAACATATATTTATTCACTAAATCAGTAATTAACCCTAAATTACCCATTTTATGCCTCATTTTAGGGCCTAAAAATTATCTAAAAATTTAGAAAATTAATTTTTGAAAATGGGCTTCATAGCACTGTTCTATATCATCTAAGTAATCTACACAAAAATTTTGGGCTCGAAACTACACTCTTAAGGTCATTTTTTTCGAAACTGAAACATATTCGGTTTTGCATAATTTCTTAAGGACCCTAGATCACGAGACATATTTTCATCAAAATAATATTTTTCCTACAAACTACACACAAAAATATTCTAGAATAACAAAATTTATAATTTTCTAATAATATTTACTATTTTTACAAAATTATACAAGAATCAGGCTAGAAATCGGACTCACCGATTTGAGTAGCTCCGGCCACCGCTGGCCATCGTGGCCTTGTCAGCTGGCTTGGGCGCTGCCACCACCGTGTGGTGGTGGTGGCCGTCCACTTCCAGTTGCTCGTTTGGTGGGGATTCCCTTTAAAGGCCCTAATTGCACAGTTTTTCTTTTTCTTTTTTTTTTTCTAACTTGAATTTTTCTCTCAATTTTCGCCTCTCTCTATTTTTCTCACTTTCTAAACTGCTCAAATGAGCTCTGTGATTTTTCTTGCTATTTATAGACGATTTTGGTAATTATTATGCATTAATTAGACATGACTTTGCCTAATTTCTTTGATTTTTGGCTTTTGTGTTGCTTAATTCTAATTGGTTTCTTTTTATTCTATAGATCCTGACATGCCATGACCTGGTTTGGATCATCTTATCCTCTTCTGATTTTTTTTTCCAGATTTTTCCATAATTAATTTATAATTTTCTTTAATTATTTACTTAGTTTTTGGACAATTTAGGTAATTTCGCATATTTTTATTTACATGTAAATACGTGTGGGGTATACGTGAACATTCCTAATTATTATTTATATAACCTATCTCTAGTAATTTATTAGTTATTAGATTACACTTTTCGCTTTTTCAGTAATTAGCAATTATTATACTTAAAATTTGAAAATTTTATAGTCTCCCATTTTATTACTTATTTTCTTAAATTCAAGTTTACGGGGTCATTTTTACTAATATTTTTCTTAATAGTTTATAATTTGGGTTTGATCGGATTCTTTAATCGATCGCTCAAAACCTTATATCCTAAGTTAAATCCTATGGTCAATTGGCCTAGCTTTAGGGTTTATAGTGCAACCTTAGGGTATCTACTCTCGGATGAAGGGAAGTGGCTGAGGAAGAGAATGGGAAGAATGGATAGTTGGTGGGGTAGACATCTTGATTATGGGATTAGATTTCTTCGACCATTGTCGTGGTTAAAGAAATATTTGTGAGAGAGAGAGAGAGATCCACGCAATTAGAGAGGGAATAGGGTATGGGCATTTTGTGTGTATAGGAGATTGGGGGGGGGGGGGGGGGGGGGGGGGGGGGGGGGAGGGGAACTAATAGCTAGAATAATGCATTTTAATTATATTACATTTTATTATCTATAATTACGTAAAATAGGTCCAATTAGTTCGTAAACTTTTTGAAATAAGTTATATGTATAATATAATTATTATGGGACATTAAATAACACACACACATATATATATATATATAAGTATCTATCATATGTAATTTTTAAGTATATAAATATACTTATAATTAGCCAAAATACCATAATATACGCATTTTAGGCTAAAATGACTTAAGAAAATTAATAAAAAAATCATTAAAAATTATAAAAAATTAATGGCCAATGGGATTAAGTTGTGTGGGCATGTAGATCATGCATGACAGGGAAACATGTAATAGGATTAACTTTTTAAGGGAAATTGTAATGATAAGAGAGAAGAAATCCATTTCAACGAAAAAATAGCTTCAAAAATTTAGAAAACCCTCTCTACTAGATACTATAGATAAGTGAAGAGTTATAAAAAATTAGAGTGAGTTAAGTTAATCAAAGAATAAAATTAGAAAAAACTGGAAAATTAGTGTGCAATTTAAGTGATTCGATAGTTTCCTAACATAAGGTGAAACTGGAAGTCAACTGACCACCGCACTATAAGGAGAAATTGGTGACTAGAGGTACTAATAAAGTGGGAAGAGTTGTTGGTGGTTGGAGTTTCAAATTTCGGTGAGGTCCAATTCCTACTCGATTTTAAATTAATTTTTCAAAATATAAAAAAATATCTAGAAAATTATGAAAAAAAATATTCTTACATATTTTTGTGTATAAAATCTACGAAAAATATCACTTTGTATAAATTTAGTAGCTAATATATATATTCTTAAGAAATTAGAGAAATCGAAGAATTTTCACGATACTTTTTTTTTTCATATTTTTATTTGGTTTTTGACCCTCAAATTATGCCTAAAATAGTGTTTTTAGTAAAAATAATGTATTTCTTTGCATAAACTCACTTAGATATTGAGTATGCATCATATTTGGAGTATGGATATTACTTTAGAGTGGTTGGATAGATTGATAAAGTGAGAAGTTACTAGAAGTTGGCCTTAAATAGTGAAGTTAGTACTTAACTAATTTAGTGAAATTGAAACAATTGATGCATTGTGATGTAATATATGACGAATTGAGAAGTAATGAAACTAAGAAAGGTTTGTTTGAAGTGTTATGGTTGCTTTTAATTTGATTATATAGTTATAATTTAAAAGGAAAGTTAGTAAACTAGCTAAACTTAGGATTTTGGTTGAGAGTAGATGATAACTCAAAGGATTTTGCAGATGAATTTTGCATTAGGTTGATACTCAAAGAGTAGGTCAAAAGTAAAAATTATGAAGTAAATGTGATAGAGGATTAGTCAAAGGATGATTTTATTAAAAATTTTATAGATAATAAAGTTAAATGATAGCTCAGTGTTGAGCTTGGTTTTTTTTTTTTTTCCTCTTAGTTTTTTATAATCAATATTAAACCCTACCTGTTTAATATTAACCCTATATTCAGGTTTAAAGAAAATTAGTTTTTTATACCTCGAAAACGCTTTGGAGTTAGTACCTAACCGGAGTCAGAAAAAAAGTTAAGTTAAATTAGTTATAGCATAACTACTGATCCAACGATAAAAACTGATCTTTAAAAATGGTTTTAAAACTAAAGATTTGGATCCAGGGGTTAAGATTTTAAACCCTTATAGGTATCATTAACTTTTCAAATTTAATTTTAACCTTAAAAATCACCTTTCAATTCTATAAAACAAAACTCAATTATTTAACCAAATTGGATAACTTGAGCAATCTAAATTAAAAATGGAAAATCAAGTTTTTTCATTTTTTACTGTCATCTCGTAGGTACCTACATACTCGTTATTCGGGATTAGACGTATGTAGTTCATTTTCCAAAAACGTTAGTGGGTTAATTAATTTTAATTCTTGAAAAAGATCGGGTTTATATTTTTACTCATTTTTAAGGAAAATTTTCTAGAGGTTCTAATTAAGGTTTTATTTTTAGAAATCCTAAGGCGCCCTAGTTTGGAAAACGATTGATTTATTATTTTTTAGTTTATTAGAAAATTGGTTTTTCTAAGTGATAAGACAATATGTTCTTTCACTAACTTATTTATTTTTTATTTTTAATCATCTTATTTTATTATTATTTTATTTTATTTTATCTATTTCTATTAAAAATAAAAATAAAAAATGAAAATATTCTTTTCTTTTTTCTTTTTCTCTTTTTTTTTCTTCTTCTTTTTTCTTTTCTTTTCTTTATATACATGTTTTTTTTTCTTTTACATTTACATTCAAAATGAAATAAATGGCTAAAAAAAAAAGAGGATCAAAACTAAAAACAAGGCTGGACCAAAGATTAAGGAGACTCGAATTAAATTGGAGTTGGGCATGCGAGTCGATGCAGTGGGCATAGATCTTAGGTATAAGTCGTATTGTTTGACTTAACACATGTAGTGCACATGTACTATGAACAAGAAGGGAGGGAGGCGACGGGAGGCATTCGATGGATGGTCCTAGATGCTTTTTCAAGTAGGTAAACCCATTTGTATGGGTATTATATTGAAGATAGGGGCTTTAATGTTGGTGTTGCAGCGTGGTGTGGTTGTTTGAGGGCTTTTGAGATTTAGGCTATTGGGGGTAATGATGGTACAGTTGTGGGAAGGTAGTTGGGGATGAATAGGGTATGGAACCTTAGGCTTTCAACCACTACGAGCTCAACTGTGGTGGCAGTTTTGTGTTAGAACCACCTTAGGGTAGTGTTTCGACAAGTAGCTGATGGACTCAAACCCTAGATGTTCGAAAACTAGGCAAGGGGAGGTGGTTGAGAGAGCGAGTGGGTAGAGTAGATAGCTAATGGAGTGGGGATTTTGGTTAGGTCATCACATACTTCGAGAGTAGCTAAGAAGAGAGAGAGAGAGAGGCAGTGGTCAAAAAAAGAGAGAGAGTGATTGGGGAAGAGAGGGAGAGAGCTCGAGAGTGAGAGCTGATCCTCGAATGAGGATGGGAGGGTCTAATTTATAGGTTCTTAGGCTTATACATGCTTGGAAAGCTTGTTAATGCCTGAAATCCACCATTAACATCCAAACTCAAAAATTGACTTTTTCCATTTTTGAAGCTTGATTTGGCTAGTCTTAATGGATGAATGTAGATCGATTTGAGGGTTAAATCTAAAGTAGGCTACATGTAGAACATGAAAGAATAATGGAATTGTGTGTGTGCTTAAAAAAATTGTGTTAAAATTTATGGTCAAGTAGGGACTACAAACTAAGAAAGAAAGGAAAATGAAGGAGTAAGGAGGAAAGAGATGATGACGTGGCGCTATGTCATTTGTATGGCCTAATTAGCATCTGCCACGTATCTATATGGACATTTGGCCTAACTGGATCTTGGCATGTAGCAAATGGTAAGGATGAAAAAGATAAAAGGCACAATTTATACCTTGCTTGGATCAAACCCATGACCTCTTAAACATAAGTGTATGCTCTTTTCATCATGCCATTAGCCAGTGCCTTGTTTAAATGTACAATTGATAAGGTTAGCTTGAGTTAGATTTAAATCTAAGCCTAGGTCTAATAGTCTTTTTTCTTGAATTTATTTAAATTAAAAAATCTATTCTATTAAACTACTTAAAAATTTATTATTTCTAAATTCCTTAATATTTTTGTAGTTTTTTCTAAACTTTATATTTTTTGTGATTTTTTCTAAATTTATTATTTTTTCTTAATCTTTCCATTTCCCTGTATTTTTCTAAATTTCTCATTTTTCTAAATTCCTTATTTTTTGGGTTTTCTTAATTTTCTATTTTTTTGTATTTTTTTGAATTTCTTATTTTTTGGTTTTCTTAATTTTCTATTTTTTTTTGTATTTTTCCTAATTTAGAACCTATTCTATAAATTTTTAAAAATAAAAGGGGGCAAAAATAGAGTATCTACACTTGGAGGATATTATAACAAGGGATTTAACTTCAAGAAGTTTAGAGGTTGTCTCAAAAGATAAAAACTGGTGTAATAAATAACACTTGTATAGCTTAGAAAGTAACTTAAAGGACATTTAACTAAAGGAAATTAATATAAATCCACTTAGAACTTAATTTGGAGGATTTTTAGACTAATAAAAACTATTATAAAACTACTTAGAACCTATATCAAAAGATTTTTTTATTAAAGAAAACCATTGTAAATCGCTCAGGTCATAACACAGAGGATTTGGCCGATTAAGGTAACTTATAAAAATCAATGAATGGCTAAGAAATCATGATTTTTAAATAGAAATAACTTATGAAATTTATGACTAAACAACTAAAAACATATAAAACAAACTAATGACTACTAAATCAAAGCTAGAAAACTAATCTATTGTATATTTTTAGGGACAATTAAAGATTAAGGAGGCAACGGTTAGGAGTAGGGTACTTATAAACATAGGTAAGTTGGGTTAACACTTTATGGCATATTGAAGTATCATATTAGGATAGTTAAAGAAGTAAGAGTGCTTGTTTGTGTGTACTTGTAATACTAATCGTTGAATAGGAGTTAAACTTTGAGTGTTGTTTTTTACTTAAATATATCATGTCCTAAGTGTATGAGCATGGTTGCTCACCTGATAATCTAAACTAATCTTAAGTTGACTAAAGATATAATTTAACATTCACAAACCTTATAGGGGTAACGATTGGGTTGTCAAACTAAATACCAACATTTCGATGAGAATAACAGAAATGGTTCTTTTCCCATCCTTAATTGAACTAAGTGATAAGAGAGGGGGTAGTGGCAAGGTTGAGAACCGTGGTTCAAATGTTGCTAGGGAGGAAGGTGATCTCTGTTGCACAAGCCAAGATTTAGTTTGATAATGTTGCTTTGAAACTCCCTGAAATCTAAGTTAGAGTAGATGGAATTACTCTAACTTCACAATGAACTGGTTAAACATTATGTGATGTTATATCATTTATCTATTGCATTTGCATTTAACTAATGATTGAACAATCATGTTTGTTAATGTACTCTTATGACTTCATCCCTTCTTACTAAGCTAATTAAGTTCACATCTCAATAGATTGTTTTATAGGTGTGGAGTAATACCTAGAGATACCTTGTTACAATTATCTGTAGATTAGTTCCAATGGGTTGGGGAGTGGAGTGTAGAAGTCTAGTGAATGGATCTAAGTTCATGTTACCTTTGTTTTTCATTTGTGGGAGGATTATAAAGTCTAGTAAGTGGAGTGTAGAAGTCTAGTGTAATATTGAGCAATACTTTGTTACCTTTGTAGAGAACTAAGCTTTGAAGCGTTTAATTAAAATAAACTAGATGTTAGGAATACTGAGAGTGGGAAAAGTAATTCGGTGTAAAAGATTTAGATTTGTAGGCATATATCTAAGTTATTTATATCTATAAGAACCTAGATAACATAAAACGAAGATAAGTAATAGATAATTCTAATCTAGCTTGTGTTGTGTTTACTTTCAGATTCAGAAACATAGGCTTATTTATGCTTGGTTACCCTTTGGTTGGGAAGGAAATGAATCCCCTATTGACTATTGAGTTTGGTTACAAAACTTATTATTGGAATTAGTTGACTGGATGATATTTTATACGATATATGAGATTATAATTGCTTACAAGAGAGGATTATCTTAGAGTATGAAGGATGATTGGAAGATTACAAAGGATGAGTTAGGTACTTTGTATAATGAATACATTGTAGTTGCGGTTTTTGAGAAAAAGTGTATGCATGATAAGGGAATTATATCTATGATAGTCCTACTATTGTACTTTCCTACTATAGTAGAACACGATAAGAATTATTTATCCAATTTTGATAAGATATCTATAAGAACTATCCATGTACCTAGAGACCATCCACTTGGAATCATAGATTAGTTTTCTAAGATTTCCATTAATTGGGAATATAGGTATTGAAGTACCCTTGCAATCACATGAGTTTGAACCATCTGTAGAACCTCTTAAAAGTATAGTTCTAATTTAACAAGAAAATATAGGTGAAAATTTTGAGGAAGAAGATTTTGAAAAAGATCCTGATTATAACTTAGAAGCAGTAATAGCTTAGGTATAAGCTAAAAATGAAATTGAAGAGGAAATTGAAACTTTGGCAATAGCCAATTTTGGGAATCAAGTAGGAATTCAAGTAGAAGTTAATGAAGGATAAGAAGTGAATCAAAATGGAGAACTTGATTTAGCAAATGAGGATAATGAGAATGTGTAAGAAGTTATATATATTCTTGAAACACTTAAGTATATGGAGGTAAGTTCTCATTCAGAAATAAGACATGATAATATGGATCTAAATGCTTGTGAAAATTGGTTTCCTTTGGAAGATGTTGTGGCATCGGACGAATCAGATGGATGGAGCAAATAGGAGTCGACTACTAACAAATCCTAATGTAATTTTTTATTTGTATAGTTATGTTTATATGTAATCAGAATGTAAAAAGTTCAGTTTAATGTAATTATCTTGATGTAATGTTCAAGTTCTAATATATATCTTTGAGATGTAAAGTTGTATCATAAAAGTTAGTGGTGTAGTATGTGTAAAAGTGATTTGTCATAGATGATTCTCTAGTATTATCATATGTTTGAGTGATTACAAGTGATTATAGGTGATGCAATAGTGTATAAATGTCTACAAGTGATACTAAATTTACAAGTGTTAAATTAATGTTATTTTCTATTGAACCGAGACTTAGATTCTATAAGCAATCATGTTTATATTGTTATGTATACATAGGATATGTTTAACTTAGGCAATTTGGTGAAAATGAATGATCGCCAAAAGATGTGTAGTTAGAAGTTTATGGTGATAAAATAAGTAGGAAATGTACAGTCAAAGGATTGTGCAAAGGTTTCAAAAACTCATATTAAACAATAAATAAATGGATTTTGAGTGTAGGTTTAAGTAAATTATTATGATAATTGAATAACATGGTAAACAAAGGAAATAGGAATGGGGATAGATAACCTAGAAATAGAGAACCACCTCTAATTCCACCTACACCACAAGACTTAATAAGGAATGATTTACTACCACCTTTGCCTCTTCTAAATATATTGGATCCTGCTCAATTTGGATAAATGATGATGAATATGCATACTATGATCTAACAACAAAGAGCTTTAATTCAGCATCTTATAGCTAGTGGAAATGCTATAGGATGAAGGCAGCCTAAAGTGGAGCCAAGGGAACAATTACACTAGAAGTTGGTAAGCTTATGGAGTTTATTAAAGCTAATCAATATTACGAAGGAGATGGGAAAACTAGCCATAGCTGATGATTGGCTAGCCTAGATTGAGTAAAGTTTTGAAGCTTTTTGAGTACTAGAAGTACAAAAGCTTTCATATGGAACATTTTTACTGAAGTTAGGAGCATGGATATGGTGGGACTTGAAAGCATGGATTTTGCTAGGACCACTTACATGGCAAACATTCAAAGAAGAACTCGAGAGTGAGTATTTTCCTATAAGTGTCCAAAAGAAAATGACTAAAGAATTAAAGAGTAAGCATACGATGAATATGGTGTAATACGAGATAGAGCTTAATTGATTGATTCAATATGCACCACAATTGTATCAAGATAACTTGAAGCTCAAGAAAGATCTTTTTCTTAGAGGATTTGAGCCTATGATAAGGTGTAAGCTTAAGGACTATGGTTTTAAAACCTAAAATGAGGTGGTAGATAAGGCACGTTAGCTTGAAAATAATTAGATACTGATGCAATTAAAGTATAGTAAGAAGTTAACTAAGGTGAATCGACTTAGGTCTAATTTTAATAGATCTTTCTTTGGCATTGGAAATAGCAGTTTAAATAAAAATGGAAAGAAGTTAACTACAATGATTGGCGGAGTAGCACAATTAGATAAAGGGTTTAGTTTTCATGATAAGAATAGGAATATCAAATGTTGAAAATGTGAAGACCAACACTATCTTTGCCAGTGTACACAATTGAAAGGAAAATGTTATCTGTATGGAAATCAAAATCATAATCTAGAGAATGCCCAAGGATGAAAAATGTGAAATGTTATCATTGTACGAATTGGACACTTTTCTAAATACTGTATGCAGTTTAGACCTGGAGTTAAGAATGTTGGAGGAATGGATATTGCAATGGTCTCTGCACATGTTTTTCCATTAGAAAGTATAGATGAGGATACTAAAGAGTTTGATGAAATGATAGAGGAATATTTCTATGAAGGTTCAGATAATGATGATGATGATGGTACGGATAAAGGTGAACCAGGCATAGTTATAGGTATGTACACTAATATTGACTACTAATTAATAGTTATAGCATAAATTATGCTTACTGAGATAACCATATGTATTAAGTAGTAGAGTAGTTAGTAGAATTGTAATAAGTTCTTAAAACTTATTAGTAACTATGACAATAGTCTAACAGGTAATGTAAACATAAACAGACGAGTTGCGTATGCATTGTTTGATATGAGAGTTTCTCATTTGTTTATCAGTCAATAGTTTGTGTTGAACGGTGGAATTGAAGTAGTTGAAATGAAAGCCACCTATAGAATAAGAATCTTTATGGGAGAGCTTATATCCACTCGAAAAGTAGTAAATGAAGGGTGAGTGACAATTTAGGAAAGGGAATTTCCAATTAAATTAATAGAATTAGTTATAAATGGTTATGATGTTATTATGTGGATTGATTGGTTGTCAAGGCATAAGGCGAAAGTGGATTGTCAAAGAAAGGTAGTTATAGACACCCCATTTTTGCCCTCCTTATAATTTAAAATTTTTTTTTAATAAAGTAAATGATCCTAATTTAGAAAATACAAAAAAAAGAAAAGAAAATTTAGAAAAGTACAAAAAATAGTAAATTTAGAAAAGTACAAAAAAATAGAAAATCTAGAAAAGTGCAACAAAAAATAGAAAATTTGGAAAAATACAAAAAAAAAAAGAATTAAAAAAGAAGAAGAAGAAGAAGTGGATATTTCAAAATAGAATAGGATTTTTTAAAATAGCTTTAATATTTAGGCCTTAATTAACAGATGGAATATTGGGTTTAGGCTTAGATTTAAATTTAGCCTAAGCCAACCTAGTCTATATTTACAATTTGATTACATAATTAGACTAGGCACAAGCCAATGACTTGATGGAAATAATATACATAAACAATCAAGAGGTCCTAGGTTCGATTGTACATACGGGCGCCTGTTACTACCTTTTCCTAGATTTTCCCCAGTTTTTCCTCCTCCTTCCATGGTCAAGCAAATGGTGAAATCTCAAAGGTCACATGGCCTATTTTGCATTGGGAGTAATTTCAAGTCCAGATTCATTCATATCCCCATTCAATTTGGCATTTGAAAATTAAAAAAAAAAACTTCACTACTTGGATCTTTTTTCCATTTCTAGAATCTCCATGATTTGTGTATGTTATTGAAAGGTGAAGCTGAAAATTGATCAATCTAGCAATAAAAAACTTCATGAAATCCATTTTAGTTGTCAACAACACACAAAATTAAATTAATTTTATTAAATTTGGAATCAAATTCTTTCAAACCCATTAATGAGAGGATTGCAAGATTACTTTGATTTTTGACCTTCCAAGTGAAACCATGCTTTGAACTTATATAAATAGGGGTCTAATATCCATCAACAATCATCAATTTCCATCCCTATGCTCACAAAACACTCAATCTCATCCTCTCTCTCATTTTAGGTTGATAATTTTCTCTTTCTTACATGAAAATTCGACCATGCTAGTTGTTAAGCTAAACCAACACCATAACCGAACTTCCCAAGCCTTAAGCACATAAACTTAGTGACCATCGTATGCAGTTGTGCGACCTGACCTAGCTGCCTCGCAAGGAACCCTTAAACACTGACTACCACCTTACTCCCCTACTACTCTAACTACTACTTTAAGTTGAAACAACTGCACTACACACATCACTACTCTTCAAAACCTAAGATCTAACCTTTGTTTGAGCTTCAATAGCCACTACATGGATTGGCCACTACCACTACTCATGGCAAAATTGCGTATAACCACTAAACAGCTACCCTACATTGAAGCACCATCGCCAATCTCCTTAATGTCAACGACTTTCACATGAAAGTTGATTTACCCACTCAAATTAGCTAACAGAGCAGTCTAGATCGTCTCCTCTAACGCTCATTGGGTGGCCTTCTTCTTCCTTGTGCAGTCACGTAACTTGAATGTGACCTGGTCAAGTGACCTAAACTATGCATGACCCAACTGCCGACCTAAAATCTACTCTAGATCCCTCTCTTTGACCTATGTTTAGTCCACTCCCCCCTCTTCCCTTTGTTTTGTTTTTCATTTTTGCATTTTTCTTTATTATCCATTGTACTCTATCACAAAAAAAGGAAAAAAATAGAAAAAAAGAAAAAGAAATAGAAAAAGGAAAGAAGAAGAAAAATGCCTAGTTTTGTTTATCTAATTTTATGTTTTAGTCAGAATAAAAAGAAAAAAATATGTAATAAATAACAAAGATGTTTTAACACGTAGAAAAATCTTTTTAAAATAAATAAAAATAACTTAATCCTTTTCAAAATTAGTAAGTTTTAGAATTTCCCAAAAAAAAAAAAAACTAATTTAGGACCCTTC
This sequence comes from Lumnitzera racemosa, assembly GCA_024138005.1. Taxonomy (NCBI): domain Eukaryota; kingdom Viridiplantae; phylum Streptophyta; class Magnoliopsida; order Myrtales; family Combretaceae; genus Lumnitzera; species Lumnitzera racemosa. The sequence goes on along the minus strand of JAMXBC010000008.1, from coordinate 11,564,866 downwards.
TTTAGAATTTTTCCAAAACAAAATTAAATGGCTAAGAAACATAAATTTGGTCAATTTTTCAAAATTAAAATGAATTAACCTATTAAAGTTTTATTTGAACGAACTATGGAAAGTCTGATCCCTATTAAAGTATACGTAGACACTTAGGGGATAACTTAAAATAGATAAATTTTTTTATTTTCCCTTTTGTAAATAATATCGATTTATTATTTATGTGAATTGAATTAGTTTTAATTATAAATTTAGAAATAGTTAAACAGGTATTTGAAAAGATAAAATTAATTTCGAAAAGATAAAAGTGATACTCTTTAAGGGTTTAAAAGGTTAGCTCCTTGACTCGAATCCTTAGTTTTCAAAATCTTTTCTTAAAATAGGTTTTCTAGTAGGCGAGTGGCTAGGTTCAATCGATTCGGCCTATTGATTTACCCTACGCATTCTTTTTCTTGATCTCGATCAAGTGGTGACTTCAGGTTTTAAAAAAATATAAAATCAATTTTTTTAACTCTTAATTGAAGATCAATATTAAATGGGTTATGGTTTGATACTAATTGGGTTAAGGAAAATAAATAAAAAACTGGAAAAACCCATGCTAGATAGCAATAATACTGGATCATGGAAATATTGTATATACTGGTAAGATTGAGAGTTGTGGTGATATTTGTCATGGAAGTAATTGAGGAAGGGAAAACAAGCAATGGAGATCAGCAGTATTGTTTGATATTTACTCTAGAGGGGAAGAGAGAAAAACTGAGTGTGTTGAAAATACCAGTAGTTTGTGAATTTTCTAATGTATTTCCAATTGATTTTCTTGGCTTAGTACTGCATAGGGAATTAGATTTCACTATTGAGTTAATTCTTGGAACTGAGTTGATATCCAAAGCTCCATATAAAATGTCAATAATGGAGTTTTAGGAATTGAAGTGACAATTACAAGAATTTTTGGATAAAGGATTTATTAGACCAAGTGTGTTTCCTTAGAGAGCCCCCGTCCTATTTGTAAAGAAAAAAGATAGAATAATAAGATTGTGTATTGATTATAAAGAGCTCAACAAAGTGATAATTAAGAACAAGTACCTATTGTAAACCCCGCAAATTTAGCTTTTTGAGTATAGAGTCGACTTGAGTATTGTAAGTAATTTCTCTAAATTAATAAAACCAATAAATTTAAAATTGATTAAAATTTTAAATTCGAAATCTAAAACAAATATAAAAAACCTTAATTTATTAACCGAAATTTTAATTGCATATGAAAACCTTAAATCCTATGTATTTGTAATTACAAGAGATTGAACCTGAACTTAGTGAAAATCCTAAAACCAAAGTCCTAAGCGTATAAAACATATAAATATACCCTAACGGTGATAAAACCCTAATTGGATATGATCATCAACTGGCATGCGTAATCGTGTAAAATCGTAAATGAACAAATACAGCAAACTTATAAATATTCATAAACATAAAGAGTAATAACTTAATTAATAAAATTATGAATATTATTTTGTAATTACTTATAATTTTATATTTGTATATATATGTGCTAGTTTAGTATCGATTTAATTATTTTGAGTTAATTTTTCTACATATTTCATATTTATGTACTAAAGGGTATACATTAAGTTATTATTCTATATTTCTTTTCATAATAACAATTCCTTTTTTTTTTCTTTCCTTTCTTTTTTCTTTTTCTTTGTCCATGTTCTTAGGCATTTCAACTGCCACTTGTCCTAAATTTTTTCCCATGTGATCAAATACTTAAGATAAGATCATCCTTGATTTTTTCCTAAACCTTATCTTGTTTCCTTTTCCTTTTTCTTTTTCATTTTTTTTTCTTTTCCTTTATTTTCTTTCCTCCATTTCGCTACCATGTGGAGTTATATATATATATACACACACACACATGTACATAAGTGGATGTGACCTTTAAGGGAAGCATTAAGAGAAAAATTACAAAATTTAATAACTTATAGTAATATATAAGTATATATATATTAATATTACAAATTGGGAAAAATGTAAAAATTAAGAGAATTTTGAAAATTGATATGTAGGCCAATAAGAAGCTTCCACATCAACATTCCTCATTATTTAATTAAATTCACAATTATAAAAATAATAAGAAAATAATATTAATTAATTAGTTAATTAGAAAAGTACAATTACGATAAAAGTGATATAATTAAGATTTTAAGTTTAAAATAGTGAAATAAATAAATTATTATAAAATAGATCTAAAAATAAGAATATCTCAAAAATATAAAGATTTTGAAATTAATTAAATCATAAATCGATAGAGCAAAATTCAAAATAATAATTTAAAAATATTTGGGTTAAAATAATAAAATTTATAACATTTTAAGACCATGATGAATATGTAAGTTTCAATGTCCAGAATAGATCTCGCTACATGAAAGTATGTTAGAAAATGATAAAAATCGACTATAAGTTCATAAAAATCAGAATTAAAACAAAAAAGTTACATATAATGTAATATCTAAGTAGGAATGCAATCATAAAGTAGATTGTTAGATAATTAGGTTGTTTAGTATTACATTTAGATACTCATTAGGTTCTTATTATTTTATTTATCAGGAGATACTAATTACGAGAGTAAGCTACCCGTTAATTACCACGATCCATATTGGCTTTAGTTAAGTGATTATTCTCAATGTTTCTATACTTGTTTTGTACTTATAGTTAGTACCTAAATTTTATATATTATTAAATTGATGCTTGGGGTTTAGGGATTTGCATATGCTTGATATTGGTTGTTAATTATGTTAAACATTATTGAATATGATAATTATAGAATTGATTGTATGATTGGCCACTACACGATTTAGATGGTTTACTGATATTGGTTAACCACCTAATAACTTGACTTAATCATATTCGACTTATCTTAAATCAAATAGATTGTGCATAAGCATGAACATTGCATTTACTATTCTGGCTGTCACTTTACGTGGATAGTAATGAAGGGCCTTGTAGAGATGGGGATCTCATATAATTTGATCAGTACAGTGCAGGAGTACTTGTATAACAAGACCTTACCATTGGCTCAAAGGCTTACCTAGAGCTGAAGACATTAACCGTGGGTGATCAAGGGTCGAGTCTAGAGATTATCGCTATAGGGTATGAGTATAGACTGTAAAGGCCGCCTCACCACTAGACTTAGGAATTTGAGTACTATTGGATATTGGAAATGGAAATATATCTTGTAAAACATGGAATTTCAATATATGGTTAAAAACCTAAGTGCTAAAACCCAATTATTATTGGCGTTAATGAATCTCCAACCCTTACCTTGGAAAGCATTAAATTCGATGTTGTATATAGTACCAGTCAACTACATATATTGTTTCGCATACTATCTGTTTATGCATTGATATGTTTGTTATTTAATTGTTTGATAACTTACTTGATGGTATAGTAAGAGGGATATGTTACTAAGCTTGTGTAGCTTACTCTCTAATAGTTTTTATTGCAGGTTGATAGATAACTGAGCATGGGTTAAGAGTTGAACGTTGGGTATAAGTATTGAGATACTTTAGAAGATAGAATCTAAAAATAGATTGTATAGTTGATTTGAAACATTACATGTAATTACTATTCTTATACTTAGATTTTATAACTTTGGTTAGTTTAAATTTTAGATCTTTATTACCTAATCTTATTGTTTGGTAGAGGATATCGATTCTCTATGATTTTGAGAAGCTATAGAATAATGGATATCTATAATTATTTATATTTTACAATAATTTAATAAATTAAAAATTAGAGACCTTAGTGGTTAATTAATTAGAGTCTTGCAATATGTAACTTGCAAGACAATTTTCGTATCATGGGTGCACACATAATATAAAACTTTTAGATAATTCTACTAAGCCTCCCTTAAAGTCATGACACTCATTATCGGGAATTGATGATTTATTTAATTAGTCACATGGAGTTATAGTATTTTCGAAGATTGACTTAAGGTTAGGATACCGTTAATTGAGGACTAAATTGAAAGATATACCTACAACGGCGCTCTATACATGGTATGGACATTATGAATTTATGGTAACGCTGTTTGGATTGATGAATGCACCTACAGTGTTCATGGTCTTAATGAATCAAATTTATCAGCCTTACTTAGATAAATTTGTAGTGATGTTTATTGATGATATTTTGATTTATTCAAAGACAAAAAAGGAACATGCTGATCATTTGAGACTGGCATTATAGAAGTTAAGGGACAATAAGTTATATGGAAAACTGAGTAAATTTGATTTTTGGTTAGAAAAGATAGCGTTCTTGGGTCATATAATATCTAGAGAAAGGATTTCGGTGGATCTAGAAAAGGTTAAGGCTGTAGTTGATTGGAAGCAACCTATTAATGTCATTGAAGTAAGAAGTTTTCTAAGATTGGTAGGATATTATAAAAGTTTTATGATGGATTTTTTGAAGATAACACGGCATTTAACTCGATTACCTTAGAAAAATGTTAAGTATGAATGGACCAAAGAATATGAGCAAAGTTTCTAAGAGTTAAAAGAACATTTGATCTTAGCCCCATACGTACCTTGCATGATCCAAGCAAGTCCTATTGTGTTTATAGTGATGCCTCTTGAAATGGATTGGGGTGTGTTTTGATGCAAGAAGGCAAATTGATTACTTATGCTTTTAGGTAGTCAAGGCCTCATGAGAGAAATTACTCAACATATGATTTGGAATTGGTAGCTATTGTGTTTACTTTGAAAATATGGAGACATTACATGTATGGTCAACACTGTGAGATTTGCAATAATCATAAGAGTTTGAAGTATTTCTTTACTTAGAAAGAATTGAATCTAGGATAGAGGATATAGTTGGAGTTAATTAAGGATTATGATTTAACTATTAATTATCACCCTAGTAAAGCAAATGTGGTGGCAGATATGGTAACAGATGCTCTAAGTCACAGAAATCATGAACAATTAGCTTCTTTATTAACCACTCAAAAGGATTTGATTTGGGAATTTAAGAAACTGAGAATTGAGTTTAAGTAGCATGATGTTGAGATTCAATTAATGAACTTAATCATTCAACTGACCCTATTGGAGAGAATTAAGATGCAATAAGAACAAGATCTAAGTTGAAAATTGGTGAAAGAAAAGTTGAACTCGAAGGAAGTATCGGATTTTCATATGGATGAAAATGGGTTACTAAGATTTAAAAGTCGAGTTTATGTACCTAATGATGTAGGACTGAAGCGAGAGATCATAGATGAAGCACATGTTACTAGATATACATTACACCTTAAAGGAAATATGTATAGAGACTTGAAAACCATGTATGTGGAAGAGAATGAAAAATGATGTGATTCAATATTTTTCAAGTTATAAGTGAAAGCCAAACATCAAAGACCTAATGGACTGTTATAGCCATTAGAAGTACCTTAGTGGAAATGGGATAATATCATAATGGATTTTATGGTAGGACTTCCTAAAACCAAGGCTGGACATGATTCTATTTAGGTAATTGTTGATAAGTTATTGAAAAGCGCACACTTCTTAGCCTATCAAATCGGTGATTCAATGGAGAAGTTGGTTAAATTATATGTGTAAGAAATTGTTTAATCGCATGGTATACTAGAGAGTATCATTTTCAATAAAGATAGTTAGTATGTATTAAAGTTGTAGGAGTAATTACATTGATCTTTGGGAATGAAATTGCACTTTAGTATAGCTTATCATCCACAAATAGATGGTCAATCGAAGAGAACAATTCAAATATTAGAAGACATGATTAGAGGTTGTATATTAGACTTTAGAGGAGATTGGGATCAATATTTACCATTAGTAGAATTTGCTTCTAACAATAGTTATCAAGCAATCATACAAATGGCATCATTTGAAGCGTTGTATGGAAGGAAGTGCTAATCACCATTGTATTGGCATAGTAAGGAGCATATAGTAATAGGACCTGAATTAATTTTTATACAAGGTGTGTAGAGTATGAGGCCTACTTGTACCCTACTCTATAAGTATAGGTTTCCTAATTTTTATACCCAGAACTTACCATGTGGCTCTTAGGATTTACCCTATATCTTGTACCTTGTACTCTGCATATTTTATAGTATACTTATAAAACCTGTAATTTTTTCTTTATCTTCCTTCAAAACTTTATATTAGATATATAATCATTTTCAAAATTATAACTATATTATCGACAAATGACCAATAATAATTTGTATAGGCTGTAACATGTCTTAAGTAGAGATAATATAAAACTTTGATAGGCAAAATACATAATATTTTTGCAATTAGAAATGCTAAAACCCCTGATTGGGTAATGCTTAAATTTCTTGTCCTTTTTTTTTAAATTATTAAAATAATTTTTTTTATCAAATCATAAGATTATTATATACAGAATGTAAAAATTATCTGAAAGTAATTACAATATAATATATTGAATGATAAGTTAAGAATTAAGATATTTCTAACACCTCATTAGTTTAGAGCTAGTAAAAGAGGAATGGGAATGCAAAGAAATAAGATTGTAAAAGAAGGAAAAGTTTTTTACCAAACTAGAAGAAGAAGAAGAAAAAGAAGAGAGATGGACTAGATACTAAACATAAGCTATGTATAATCTAAAGGTATTATTATGAATTGAACTTTTGCTATTATTTTCTTTAAAACTGAAATAGAAAAAATAATAGTATTAATTTTTTATTTATTAATATTATTTAATTACTATCACAAAGTAGGTTTGACGTATTATTGAACATGTACCTTATACCTTATATATATTAGGTTATAAGTTCCAAGATAGGATAAGGTGTCTTGACTTCTATCTTATGAGAGCAAGTTTTAAAAAATTATTATTGAGAACTTACTCAATGGAGTAAGATCTAAGTGGGTGTCATATACAATAGGGTTACACGCTCACTTATAATAGGTAGAGAATAGCTATTCTATTCTATCTTAATAAAGTTAACCAAATATGTTATAAATACGTATTCTTTGCTAAATCTTAAGACACCTTAAGATTTTCTTTTTCTTTCTTTTTTTTTTTTTTTTGGAGTTCAAGGTCAAACAATGATGAAGAATATAATTTGCTTTATTGGAAAATTTTGAAGACAATCTAAATAACACTTGTATCTTTTTTTTTCCTTTTCTTTTTTTTTCTAAGTAATAATTGAGGAACATTTTTTAGAAAGATCATATGCTTAGTGTAAACTTTTTATGTCTTGGAATTAAACAAGATAGAGGGGAGATTAACCCATTAACATAATTACAATGCTAAACCCTAAATATGACATAATTAACAAAAAATATTACAACTTTACTATAAGACTATAAATAGTGTCTTGATTCAAAATATTTGAGCTATGATTATACTTTAAATATTTGATCAAGATAATTATATGGACCAAATAAATACTTGATCAAGTAAAGTTGCACTTGCATATTAATTAAACTTAAACCTTGGTGATCCAACTAATGTTGGGTGTCGGTACTTTAATTCCTCCTTTAATCCTTTCTAAAGTATTTTAGATGAAGTTATAAAATTAATAATTGAAACTTTAGGAAATAATAACTTTAAAAAATCCAAATCCAAGCTATATATTTTCTCTTGAAAATTCTCTTTTCCTATGCTACAACCCTACAAAAACCTCTAGTTCTAAAAAAAATAAAAAATTTTCAAGTACCATCAATTTTTCAAAATGAGAAATTCTTTTTGGAGACTTGATATGGAAAGTTATGCTAAGTGACATCTTTCATATTCAAATTGAACTTAATATATGTTTTATAGCGATATACATCAGATTGCTGTACTTGCACTTTCATTAGTTCAATTCCTTGAATGTTCAGTTATTGAAATTGTGAAATTAACCAAAGCCAAATTTTACTAAATTGTTTGTCGTCCTGCATGCATGTGCTTTCCATGTAAAATCACATGCCAATTAATAATTAGACTTTATAAGTGTCCAATTTAATGAATGTAAACCCCTAATTTTGAAGAACTATGATTTTTTTACTTCATTTATTTTAGCTAAGAATCCAAAATTTTCCACGCAAGGGAAATTAAAGGGATTAGTGGGTATGCAGTTGATTTGTGATGCCTGGAAGTTTAACTTCATTTTAATGAAGTTCGGTTTTGAATTGATTAAGTTTTGAGTAGTTTAGTAATTTATAAAATATTTAGCAAGGTTGATTTCCTAAATCTAAAAGATACAATTTTAGGACCAGTTGTATCGAAATTTCAATATGTAAAAATATAAATGGTAGTCTTTTAAAAAATAATCATAATTATTGGTATTTGCACCCATTTCATCAATTCATATGGTATATAAGTACTATTGAAAACTATTGAATATTTCTTCTTATATTTGAGTTTGTTGTAACCTGTAGATATAAATAATGGATTTGCATATTATATTTTGTGTTATGGTGAAAAAATAATATTGGGCTAAAGCTATAAGGGGTAGTTCATTCATTTCATAATTTTCCTTAACTTGAATTTTGATGTATATTTTGAGACACCTATAAAATTAGGTCCAACATATAAAATTTGTAAATGTTGGGTAAATGTACAAATTGTTATGTTAATTATGATCTTAGTGCAAATTGGTCATTTGACAAATTTATCCAAGTAGATAACTCGACACGTGAATCGAATAAAAGCTATAGTGAACGATACACGAATAATATGTATTTGATTGGTATAAGTAAAAATGTATTTTCTTTCTTAACCTATTTGTATATACAATATACTTATTTAATACTAAAAATACGTATACACATAATATATAATCATAATAATAGGAGTCATACTTTATCAATTAAAAAGGATACTGTAATTTAATGTAAAACATAATTAGCAATATGTCTTTGAAATCTTGAATGAATGCGTCTTGGATCTTGAATGGGTTCCGGATGCGTGGATCATTGTGAAGTTGATTGAGCAATACAATTGAGAAGGTCATACCAAACGAGTGCCTATAATTAAACTCATAAAAGTCCGCATATGTAGATATTAACCTCTTAATTTATTACCTACCAATTTTTCTGAATTTATCCTTTAAAATGATGGTTGAAATCATAACAAAAAAGATGATATTATGATAACATCATGACCATCTTGAAAGTCTAAATATTCTTGACTATTGATTTATTAATTGAGAAAAATTAAGAAGAAAAAAATTGAGAGGATCCCAATCCTTGATACATATATAGTTGCTCTTTGATTGAATAACTTTTGGATATGTTATATTTATGGAATGACATGTGATGTGTATCTCAACTGCATTGGTATAGTTATTAGACCATCAAAGATTATATTTCATCAACATATTGAGGAAAAATTCAATGGTATACAATTTGGGGACGATAGCAGGTAATCACTTAAAAATTCACTATCTATATTATTATACATATTGATATAATTAGTATTTATCCACCACATGTACATACATATATTAATACTACCCATTGAATCTTGATATTATTTTATTCATGGTAAGTAATGATATGTTTGACAACTTATTGGGCCTTATCTATGCGGAAGTCATTTTTGAGGGGATAAGTTGGGATATTTGAGATAATTTATAATAATGGTTTCTTAATTATCCGACATGATTTATTTTTAATCAATCGTTTCCTATTCCTTCATTCTATTTTAATGATAAGCGTTCTAAAATTGCATTTAACATTTACAGAGCTAAACATATTGCATATATAATATTAAAGAAGAAGGGAGACATGACTTATCCATACAAGAAGTGAATATAAAAGTAAAAGAGTACACGGATAACAATACCAACTTATGGAAATCTAGATGCACACAAATAACAATTGCAACCAACCATCTTTCATCTACTCCGTTCACTTCAATAACGTTTAACTTTTACACTTCTTTCTGGAATAAACTCGTGTGGATCGGTCCTGTCATAAACCGCATGACAATATGTATGAACAACATGTGCCAAAGTACATTGGCCACAAATATTGATACACAGGATCACATATATATCATGGAGCTTATACTCCGACGTTTATAGACTTGGTCAACACACAGGTATCTTTCCCTATTTCTTCAACAACCGCATTGATGACAGATAGGGACAGGCCCTACGAATCGACCAACTTTTTGAGGGCTCTCTTGGTTGTAGCTTTAACTCGCTTAGATATGCCAAAATGTGCCATGAGAAGCCAGACATGAGTGAGAAGCTCTCCTCCATAACTCAACTGCTTTGCATGAACATCCCCACCAGAGTGATAAGCAGAATATAAAAGCGCCTCTGTCCAAACAATCCTAATCGCGTTCCATCGCCTCTCTAAAGAAGGGTTTTTTGATTTCAGTTCTCGTGCAAGGTGGGATGCATGAAACAATACTGACTGGTTTTCACCATCTTCAACCGATCTTGGTTCAATTTCAGATTCATATGGGACTTCTAGTAGCATATGACAAATCCTGCATAGATCCAATTCCCATTGGGATTTATGTTCCTCATCAATAACGTTGGAGGCTTCTCTGTTGGGTTTAGAGTCATGCTTGGTTTCATCTTTGCAAGAAAATGTTTCATCCTTCTCATGTCCATAATTCTTTCTAAACCCTATGCGTTCTCCAAAATTCTTGGATACATGAGGAGGGATTCTTGAGATTCGACCATCAAAGAATTTCCGAGCCTCCAGAAGAGTGTGAGTGCAATAATTATCTTGGATGCCTGCTCTTAGTGGATTAAATAGTTAAAAGCCACAATTTCTGGAAATAAATGAGATCGAATGTTCCAAGTATTTGTTAAGATGCTAAATGAAGAAACTTATCTTTGCATGTATTCCTTTCTTTTCCATTAAGCATGAAAAATCCATTAATGGGACCAAATAAATTTATATTACTTTGATGTTAACGTTTTGTAACTTCAAAAAATGGTTCTATAGAAGTGGAAATTCAAGCATAAACCCCTTAGACTTGAGAAACGCATGATTATTTTTCAGAAAATTAAACATTTTCGTGTCTATATTTATACACTTGGAAGTTTAACTATATATTTTTAAGGAGAAAACAGAAATTGAGATAAATAGGATTTTATCTATTTTAACTTCGAGGATGTGCAATTTTTTTTTTTTTCCTTCTCTTAACGAGTGTCGTACAGGACAAGTAAAAAGATTCAACGTGTACTACTCACCATGCAGCATGTACGTGTATAAGAAGAAAATTTTCAGATGGTTCTTACCAATAGGCAGCATAGTTGGTTTTTGGACAAGCAAATAGATAAGGTAGCTTGAGAGGGTCCTGCTAATCTGGCACTTGATCTGAGTATCACCATCTGCCTTGATCAACGATTTCCGATCTTCATAGTATCGAATCTCCGTCGCAATATGCCAGATTACGATACTTTGAGAGAATGGGATCTCATCAGTACTCCAAATCAAATCATGAAGATTCAACTCCTCAATGAGTATTTTGGTTGCCCCATAGGCTGGTAACCATGGCCTTCTTGTGGAATCATTTGCATGGCTTTCTTCGCCTGACCACACAAGTGATTTCTGCGTCAAATATTTATGAATCCATGTCCTCAAACTAGCATCAAACGGCTGATAATCAATGGAAAAATACCGAACAATCTTCTCGATGGCCTTCTTCATCACTGGACTAAACAAAATGATCTTCCGGGCTCTGCTGACAGCGAAACCTAGAATACTAAATTGACATAATGTTCCTGACCATCTGCATTCGTCAGTGGTGAATCCCAACCATCCAAGCTGATGGTGCGACTGTATACACGAAACGAATTGATGCATGAAAGTCCATTTCCTCTCCATACACATTGCGTACATGCGATCCGAGGAGATGATTTTGATTATTGAATGTACCTCACTCACTAAAACACCTAGGATGACCATAAATGTGATGGAGACGTCAAGCTTTAATTCATACACCCGTTTATCGACCATGCAAAACGATAACAGCACCCCTAGGGTTAAAACCAATGTAACAGTCTTCCTGATTGCACCCAGAGGACTGTAAATTATTGTGGCCTTTGTGTATAGCGATTCAAACATCAAATTCAATTCGATGTCGATGATCTTGAATGCGCTTTCAGAGGTCACCTGGGCGAATAGGGATTTGATATTTCCTAACGCCTTGAGATTGACGATGATATCGGCAAATAAGACCCGGAATGTTTCGAGCGACTGGGAAGCGATGAAAACGTTTCGATCTTGAGGACTCTCTTGCTTGTGGTTTTCGGGAAGAGAAAAAGCATCTGGAGCATGGATCTCGACGACAGTGTCTAACGTTACTGTGTGTCCTTGTACCTTTTTCAGACGAAGGCTTTCGGTTAACCTCGGATATAATAGACCGGTTCGAGGACGGGAGACCAATGAGTCGCGAAATTCATCCTTACTAGCACGAAACAAAGATAGAGTCCTCTCGAAACTCTTAATTGTCCCAATTAAGATGATTGCAATCGCGAGATAAGAAAGTGGGGAGCTCGACAGGGCCAGGAAGTAAATGTAACATGTCCATCCAATTTGGACAGTAACCCTAGCCAAATGCCTCAACCACAACTCATTGTCTTCCAAGGAAAAGGAAGTGATGGTGTCTGGTCCTCCTAGGTGTACTAAAAGGATGGGTGCCCATAGCGCCATGAGTTCGTATTTTCGTGCTACCATGCCGGTGGCCGTCTCATTCTTCAAGTTAGAAAGCCAATTCGAAATGACCCCGAGAGTCATAATCGGTATCGATTCAGCTGTCAAATAAGCGATCCATACCAGGACTTGGATCCATCCAATTGGTGTGGCCTTCCTATGAATGCCAGAAGGGAGAAGAATCATTTGCAAAAGAAGACTAAAGAGTACTAGGAAGCGAACCTCCCAATCCTTCCAATGCATGCGAAAACTATCGGGGATTATATGCCACATTTGTGTCTCCTTGATTAATCGAACCAGACACTTCTCCTGCAGTATATATAATGTTGACATTTAATGAGCATTTTAAGGATATATCTTATTGTATTTACCAAGAAAAATTTTATTATTATTAATATATAACACGAATGAATTAATAACGTATAAATATTAATAAAATTCTAATACATGCATGTAGTTTGGGAAATTTTATATAATAACTCTAAATAAAAATAGTCAATAGTTTTGTTTTTACCTTTGACGAACACTATTCACTAAAATTTAATTTACTAAAAACAATGCTATCAATAGTTTTATTCTACATTACTGAAATTTGAGTGGGATTTATCATGACGTGAAGGTAAAGAGCTTATAGTTTTCTAAAAACTATATACTATTATCGGTATTTGTATATAATTTATTAAAATATGTAACGTATTAACACTAAGGGATCTTTTCTATCAATCCTCATGATATTACTAGGTGCTCCTATAAAACTTTAGAAGGAGCCAAAAAAAAAAAAAAGATGAAGGAAAGATTTCATATATTTTAATATCTATTATATTGATTTTTTTATAATCCCGTTGATATTTTTTAGAGACCAGTTTAGTTTTCCACCTCACTTTTAATTTTATATCAATTAAATTTAAATCATTAAACTAATTCTATTTTCAATAGTCTTCATGTAATAGATATAAATTAAAGGTAAAATAAAAAGTTATTATCATCTTATTAAAATGAGGAATAGAACCATAAAAGCTCACAATTGTATACGTCACAACAAAATAATCTCATGAAGTGCTATAGAAACGGCCCTTGTTAAATTTTTTGTAATTTATTTAGCTCCTTTGTTTCCTTTTATTTTAGGGTGAAGGAAAAAAGAAAAACAAGTATCTTCCGTCTCCAATAATAACACTAATTACGAAAACAGTGGAAAAATATTTTGGTAGTTAGCTATGCTTTTAACCATACTTATGCTCCGATCCTTGATTCCTGCCTTCAGTTTATGCATTTTACAAATATTTTGATTACGATGTATACACCTTATACAACATTTTGGACTCTTTAGGGAAAGGTAAGTTCATCATTATCCTTTAAAGCAGTACGAAGAAAATTATAATTTACAACAACATCAGGCATCAATAAAAACATTTTATTAACAGTCTCCAAGAGATCCCGCTATAATTTACTCTGAATAAAATATTTTATAAATAGCAATACAAAGAAAATTATAAAGCACATGAAAACGTTAAAAAAAATTACATAAATTACACACATCAAGCATAAGTAAAGTGACTAACCTTTTCGATATGGATTTAAAGGAAACCACCCAAACAGCCAATAACTACAATTGAACACAAGTCGAGAGTTTGATGATGGATGAAATATAGGTATTGATTTGGAAATGTTGTTGTAAGATAAGACAACAGAAGATCTTGAAAACTCTACCTGGAAACAGCCCCTTTTATACACACAAGATTACAAACACCTCCATTAAGTAGATAAAAAAGGTAGAAACATAACATGATACATGTACTCAAGGTATCTATCTATTGCAACTTCACTTTAGGAACCTATGATTCTTTTATTTGCTTGCAATTGTAAAAGGCTAGGTTCTTATTCCCTTACTCTTTCTCCTAAATTTCATGGTCATTGGTTGAGCCTCAATATTTCTTCGACTGCTGAAGAAAGCCTCAGATTTTCCTCTTTGTTTTTGTACTTGCATAGCTTCAGAATTTTGCTAGTGCAACTATTCGTCTGAAATCAATAGAGCTCTAACTTTTAAAATCTGTTCTCATTTTCCATAACCTTTGAAAATATTTTTAACGCCCCAAATTATCTCTACTTATTATGATACTTGTAATGACAATTTTAGGATTCTACTGACATATTCAGTTTAATTTACATATTTCAAAAAGTTTTGGAAAGGTGAAGTCAATCATTTAAAAGCTTAAAAGTTTTGTCTAAACCTGAAAAATAATTAGAAATGTATTTCTAATTATCCCATAGAATTTTATAGAGCATATCTTATTTAGTAAGACTTTTCATAAAAAAATAATGTTCTTCGATGTACTTTTACGCTGATGCTTGAGTTGTTTTATTGTCATATTCCAACGTGCATCTCGTTGATTCACATGGCTCACTGTTTTTCATCGTAGATTTTATATTTGTAAAATATAGGGAAAATGGGAAAAACACTACTTGAACTTTTAAAACACCAATTTTATATTTAAATAAAGTTTTTGTTGGTATTTTTACTATCTTCATTATTACCTTTAGACATCGGTTTTGAGCTCAACTAATAGACATATCCGAAGATGACATGTATCATTTAATATTATTTTATGCCATGTATATGCTAGATAGACCAAACAAAAGGAGAAAAAACAAAAAAAAATAACATTGAAGAGAAAAAAAAAAAAAGAAAATCGTACTCTCCTTATCCATGCAAACCCTTTCACTATAAAAAGAATCAAAAGCCATCAATGGGTATATAACACCCTAACTACTTCAACAATTGTACAATGCGTCCATCTGTGTTTACATACAGACACCTACCATAGCAAGTTGTAAGATTGAATTTCACTAAGACATTACATGGAGCACTTCACATATGACACCACACCATCTCTATTTTTAGTAAATTAAATAATCTGTATCTCCTACTACCCATGATAAACTCTAATTCCACTTCAAAAATTATACCCGATCACCATGCTGCTTTCGAACCTAAATTATCATTCGGTTGTCTCAACCCCAGCTTTTAGTTTGTTCGTATAGATTCAGGTTGGTTTGCTGGTGTAGCATAGGGTTTCGGATTTCACGAGTTAGGGGAGAGAGTGAGAGACTATTATACGGAAAAAGAGATCAAAGCTTGGTAATCTTTCAAAGTCCAGTACAATGTTTTTAGTTTTTGTTGAGTTTGCAATAATGGGGTTATTTGGCAAGGTTATCAATGGGTCTTGATTCTTTCCTTGTGGTGAAAGGGTTTAAATGGAAAAGGGATGCACGATTTTCTTCTGTTTTCTCTCCAACATCATTTTTTTTTTCTCCTTTTGTTTTATCTATTTAGCAAATACATAGCATAAAGTAAAATTAAAAGGATACGTGTCGCCTTCAGATATGTCCATTAGTCTAACTTAGTAAACATCATCTAATAGTATTAATGAAGGTAATAAAAATGACAACAAAAACTTTATTCAAGTATGAAATTGGTATTTTAAAACTCATGTAGTATTTTTGCCATTTCATAAAATACATTAACGGGTAGTAAATTTTTCATTTTCCTTAAAATATATTTGTTTATGTCATACCCTATTGTTAAATGTTCTACATGAATCATGAGAGATTATGGTACTAATTTGTAAGGTAATGATATTGAATACCTTATCAATATATGGTTACAAATTTGGGCCAAGTTGTTGAAATAAGCCCGTTAATGTTTATTAGCTTAGCTATTCATTACTTTTGCCTTGGACAGTTATAAATGATATCAAAGCGGATCTTTTGCTTGTAGGTAAAGGACTCAGGTCTGGCTCTAGTTTAGAGAAGAGATTCGAAAAGTATGGAGAGTGTCACTGAGCTGTAACTCTCAACATATTTCTAAGATGACCTATAAATAGTGAGTAGCTGAAATTGTATATTGAAAAAGGAGGAAGATCTAGACTCAATTATAAGGTATCGTGACGAAGATGTCCTATATTTAAGAGGAAGTAATTATGATATTCTATAGTTAAGTATCCCACGTGGAATATAGGAGGTTATGGTACTAATTTATAAGAGTAAGATGGTAAATATATTATCAACATATGATTGTAACTTTTAGGCCAAGTTGTTGAAATGGGTCCATTAGTATTTATTGATTTAGTTATTCATTATTTTTGACTTGAGGTATTATAGTTTAATTACAAGTTTGTGTTACATCAGATACTCACTCATCCATTCATGTCATAAAAATCTCTTATGGGAATTTTTTTTCCCTAAAATTTATTATTCTTAATCCTATATTTATCCATATATTTGAAATAGTTTATTGTAAAAAAGTGTTTTCTTTTACCACTTTGATGCATTCCAAATCAAGATAAAATATGTTATCTTAAAAATTTAATAATTAGTATATATATATACGTATTAGGATACATTGTTCAATATACACAGATTAATAATCAAATTTCCTAAATAATGAATACTAATTAAGTAATCCATAGTTGTAGCTTTATCTACTAATATTATTTATTTTTGTATTGTAATCTATTGTAGCTCCATGTTCAAATTTCGAGTTTTCAATAAATAACATACAATTTCTTATAAACTTAAGTTTATAATTACATATAGCTCAAAATTCACGTCTATTAAAAATAAAAGTTTATAAGATTACTCTACTCAGCATTTATTGACCCTTTGTAAAGTTTGAGTTATCTCGAAGAAAATTGATCAAACTTTATGAAATTAAATAAAGGTATTACCTTTGTCAAAAACTTATGGGTGCTGATTTTAGTCTAATAGTACTTAAAGTTTTAAGACACTTACTAGTTATTCCTAAGCAAGCAAGTCATAGATTTGGAATAATAAAAAATATTTGGAAGAATTCGATGTATAATGATATTATAGATCTCAAAAATGTTGTAAGAAACATTTCTTTATAGTTTTTCTTCTAAATTTGGTTAGTTGTGTAATTTATAGTTAATTAGGGCCTAAAATGTAATTTCAGCAAACTTAAGATATGAATTAATTCAACATTAAGAATTTAGAAGATAGAAGCATGTATTGTTCGAGGATTATAACAATTTTCATGAAATTATTCGAGCTAGTATGTTAATAATTACTTAAGTAACTAGTCTTTATGTATGTGTATATGTATATATGTATGTATGTGTGCCTTGTGGACTCATTATAATTTATTTAGTAATATTTGGACTGATCACATTATTTTTTTTTCCAAAGTATTTATTACATCAATTAAATCTAACATTTGATGAAAGTAACTTGCTAACAAGTTCTAGTTTTAGAATTAAATAATGGTAACTTGATTGTAATTTAGATTGATCATGTATTTATGGAAGTTTTGAATTGAAATAGTAATAGGAAAAGGGTGGTTTTGTAATTATGGTCATTAGGCCAATTTAGGTTTTTTTTTTTTTACAAAAAATTATATTTAGGAGTTCTTAAATAGCAAATGCAATGATATAATAACACAAGAATTTCATAAAAAAGGAAAAGATATGGATATAATAAATGAGCAATAAAATAAATAAATATATATTTGAGGCCTTTTCTTTTATTGATACCATGTACAGTAGTGTTTAATAGCTTTCTATCCACTAATTATTGCAAATAAGTTCGTTACATGGTAACGGATATGGGAGGTTTGGTGAATAATTGTGCAATTGAATGTTGTAAATAGGGGATTATTGTCACATTCCATAAGAAGGGGAGGTGGGGTATGTTGTGGTAGAGACAAGATAAAGTAGTTACGCTACATGTGCTCCTGTCACGTGACAATCTTCTTGTGAGTTAGAGATCTCAAGTATATTTATTTATTTAATTATTTTACCTAATCAAATTATAATTAATTACAAGATGAAAAAATAACTATAGGATTTAATATAACCTTACTTTTTAGGATTGCAAAAAATCAAAATCCTCTACCAATTAGTAAAATGAATAGTATTTACATTTCTACATTTAGACTTATTCTGAAGAAACTATATTCTTCTATGGGAATATACCCTTTTGTAGAGATTATTGAAGTAGCTCTAGTATACTTAGATTCATAGCCCATCCAATGTCTCAACTAATATCCTATAAGAAAACTATAAGGGAGTGAGCCAAAAAACCACGATCTTAATAAGTGGTAGGAGACTTACCTTATCCCATAACACAATAAAAATCAAGGTTATCAAACAATTTAAGTATAAGGCATGGGCAATTAATATGAATGCAACATTACACACGGTCTTACGTTAACCATATGAAATTAAGGATATAACCCCTCCTTAACCTAAGTTAGGGATAACCATCTAAGCCTAGTTCTCCATTCTTGACGGAAAACCCATTCTTATCCTAACCCATACTGTTTAGGCCCTTGTTCTTTTTTTGGTAATCTATCTTGATAGCCACCAACTTTCTGGATCCTTTTCCACGCCTAACATCCTTAGTTCTTCCTATAAGCTAGATAAGGGGCAAGCGTAGGCTCTAACTATCCCTTACCATAACTATCAAAAAGTGGCTATTGTTATGCATCGTGTATTATGTTACGATCCGATGGGGCTAGTCGTGGCAGTCATCATATAAAGGATTGTAGATTGGTTTCCCTTACAATCAACAACCCTTTATATGATATACAAAGCTACAGCTACAACTATAGCTACACCTAACAACCAAGAGTTACGTAGGTATAAGTAATATTATTTTATGATAATAATAACAAGCTAATAAAATATAAAACACGTTTATTTATATAGAAATTTACAAATAATAAAGTTTATAATACTTCTTAACTCAAACTGATATCATTTCATTACATAATAAGATTCATAATCTAAATACATCATCATAAGTACACTATAATCACATCTTACTCCCATATCAACCTCTTTATATACAACTAATTTCAGGCATGCGACGACTTGACTCCATGAACAAATTGGCTTGCGAAAGTAAATTACAAGGGTATAAGCTAACTAGTTTAGTGAGATAATCTCCTTAACCATATAGTAATCAAGTTATACATCAATTAAGTTTAATTAAATGAATGCATGATAATCAGTATGTCAAACGAATACATGCAGGTGATCAGGTACTGCATGTAATTCAGATTTAACATCTTCCGAAGTCAAGGTTGGAGATGCATTGGTATAGTCAAATTCGAGTATTATACTAGAACTTATCTTATAACGAAACTTTGCGTTTCGTATTTAAAATGTAATGGTTTATCGATTTTCAGTTTTAATCAAAATCGAGTTCTATGTATGATTGTGAGTAAGTTCGCGCAACTTTCACTTATCCTTAAATGGAGGCCTCTAGACTCGACCCTTAATCAGATGGTTGG
Organism: Lumnitzera racemosa; assembly: GCA_024138005.1. Classification (NCBI taxonomy): domain Eukaryota; kingdom Viridiplantae; phylum Streptophyta; class Magnoliopsida; order Myrtales; family Combretaceae; genus Lumnitzera; species Lumnitzera racemosa. The sequence goes on along the minus strand of JAMXBC010000008.1, from coordinate 11,544,937 downwards.
CGCCTTCAACACCTAGTAATCCCGTGGGCTAGGATAAGGTCATATTACACATGTGCACTATACGAAATTTATAACAATTAAATAATCAAACCCATGTATAGCCTCTCGCTACCTCCATGTGATATGACGGCTGGAATTAGTTATACGGTGTATGATTATGCATGTTTCAAGTTAGTTCTTTCAAGTTGAGTAAGATTAGGTCTTATTACTCAGTGATCAACAAGGTCACAAACAATCAGTTCCTATTGAGTCTACTATGCAACAATCAATACATTATCATATTTTAAAGTAAATTTACTATTAACAAATAATATCATATACAAGCATAATCTAGCCCATAATATTCAATTATTAATCACAATTTATATTTATTAATTACAAATATAAGAAAGTATGGAATTATTAGAAAAAACTCACTCAGCAATGATCGACTCAAGGGTTGTAATAGTCTGATAGTAGCTCAGGGTTAAAGTTGAGATTACTTGAGAATAAGGAATATAGAAAATAGTAAGTTTGAGAATTTAAAGCTAAACTAGTATCGTAATTTGTACTATTTGCTTAACTTAATTACATGAAATCGTTAATTCAAGCTTTTTATCAAATCGCATATAACTTTTTCGATTTAACTCAAATCGTTATAAACTAATAGTCCATTTTGATCGTTTTCGAGTGTATTTTCTCGTAACGAAGTCCGTTTTGGACGTTGTGACTCATAGTTTAGACTATGATATACAAATATCACAAAATTTATTATTTTAATTCAAAAAGTTATAAAATATTAATTTAAGCTTTTTTTAGTATATTTATGATTTAATAATTATTTAAATCATATAATTGATAATTTTATATTTTAAGCTTATTTTACTCTAATTACTTATTTTTACCTATTTTTAAGATATTAGAATTATTAATTCAATTTTTTTTACTTTATTATTTTTTTACTTAATTAATTACTTATTATTATTAATTACAAGAATTAATTAATTCATAATAAATGGTGACGTAGCAACATGTGAGAGTGCCACGTATCCAGCTTGCACATTTTTCCATTATTTTTCATTTTACGCTATAAAAATATATATAAAAATACTTATGATTACATTTTATTAGACTTGCTAATTTACTTAATTATTAAATTTTCCTCTAAATTTACGGTATTTATGCATATATATAATTACTAACTTACTTTATTTATTAAATTATTAATATAGTATATTGTATACATTATTTAAGTATACTCATATTTTTATGAATACGTCACTATTTATATATGTATATTTATACGTATACGTATACTATACTTTATGTAATAAATTATTTTGACTTTAATTAGATACTATATACTTTAAGTATAAGTATAATATGGATGTGTTTGTATTTTATATACATATACACTTATATGGTTGTATTAAACACATACATATATATAATAAGGAATATAACCAATAATATGACACATACATATAACGCCCAACCTAATACATGTATAAATATATACAAAAATTCTTATAAAAATGAAAATACCAAGTATAAATATACATACATATACCTACTATTATACATGTACTCATATATATATATATATAATAAATACTGTTTATATATATATGTGCATATATTCATGCCACCCTTATATATGTATATATATATATATACATAAAAAAAATAGCTTTCATGTGTACATAAATACTAAAATACATAATACATGTATATATATATAATATACCAAATACTAATCATCTATACATATATAATACACACATACATATATATATAAATACTTAAGTAGTGAAAATACTAAATACATACCCTATGTATTCTCATTTATACATACATATATATACATAAGGAAATACTTAGTATATCTATATTATATACACAAACATGTACATACTTTAGACCATATACACAAAATACATATAACTTTGTACATACATACATGTAATACATAAAAAGAAAGATAATAAATACCCAATATATATGTATGTACATAGGATAAAGTATATATACATGTACAAAAATTAAATACTAACCTACCTAAATTCTTTAGTAATTTGACCAATTAATCAACTTATCTTAGTCTTCTTCTTCTTCCTCTTCCTTTCCAAATTGCTTTTGTTGTTTTTAATTTGTGTGTGAGTGTTACAACCCGAGGGGGGTTAGTCGTGGCAGTTGCTATATCGTATAAAGGATTGTAGATTGAATTCCCTTACAATCAACGACCCTTTTATACGATATATAAGACTACAACTACTACTAACTACCAAGAGTGCGCAAGCGTAAGTAATATCAATTCATGATAAATGATAATATTATAAAAACATGACATATAGTCTATTTATCTAAAAGTTTACATATACAGAGTCTGAAACGTGTCTTAAGTTAAACTAGAATAGCAATTATATATTCAAATCTAAACTATCAGAAATATTCTCTAAACTTATCCTGTTCTTACATTGATCCCGTGTAGAAAACTAACATCGGGCATGCGACGACCCGACTCTACGAATAGGTCGGCCTGCGAAAGAAGACTACAAGGGTATAAGCTAACTAGCTTAGTGAGATATTTTCCCTCAACCATACAATAATCAAGTTTATACAACAGTTAAGTTCAACCAAATGAATGCATGAACAAGCAATATGCTAAACAAATACATGCAGGTGATCAAGTATTGCATATAACTCAGATTTAACACCCTCCAAAGTCAGGATTGGAGATTCATTGGTACAATCAGATCTGGGTATCATATTAGAACTTATTTCGTAATGAAACTCTGTGTTTCATATTCAAAATGCAATGGTACATCCATTACTTGCTTTATCAAAATGAGTTCTACATATGATTGTGAGTAGGTTCATGCAGCCTTCATTTACTCCTAAACGAAGGCCTCTAGACTCAACCTATGGCCCAGCGGTTAGCGCCTCCAATGCCTAGTCATCCCGTGGGCCGGGGTAAGGTCATATCGCACGTGTGTACCGTACGAAATCAATAATAATCAATAATCAACCTACATATGGCTTCTTGCTACCTCCGTGTAATGTGACTGCCCAAAATTATTTATGTAGTACATGATTTATGCATGATCCAAGTTAACTTTTTCTAGTTGAATAAACAGTTAAGTCATATTTAATCAGTGATCATTCCAAGTCACAAATAATCAATCTAGTAAATCTATTATACAACAAACATTATATTATTGAAGTTTAAAGTAGATTCACCATTAATAACAATTATCATGTACAAGCATAACCCAACCCCATACACATTTATTTATAAATCATAATTTAGATTCATTAATTACAAGTATAAACAAGTATGGAATCATATGGAAAAACTCACTCAGCCATGGCTAGCTTAGGGGTCGTAATAGTCTGAGTGCAGCATAGGATCAATATCAAAGTCACTTGAGAATAATGAACATTTTGTAAGTTTGAGAATTTAAAGCTAACTAGTGTTGTAATTTGTAAGGTCTATCTCATCTAGTTATGTGAAATTGTTGATCCGAAGTTTTTATTGAATCGCATGTAACTTTTTTGTTTTAGTTCAGATCGTTACGAACTTATAATCCATTTTGATTATTTTCGAGCATATTTTCTCGTAATGAAGTCCGTTTTGGACGTTATGACTCGTAGTGTAAATTGTGATATAAGAATATCACAAAAATTATTATTTAAGTTTAAAAATTATAAAATATTTATTTTCGCTTTTTTTTTAACATATTTATGATTTAATAATTATTTAAATTGTATATTTGATATTTTTATTACTTTGAGTATATTTTCCTATTTTTGAGTTTTTTAACTTTATTATGATTATTATCATTATTATTACCTTTATTATTTTTACTATTTCTCATTTTCTCATTTATTATTTCTCTTATGTTCTTCACGATTATACACATATGTATATTCATATAATTATAATATATATTTTATAATTTATTTTATTGAAAAATCTTTAATTACGGTATCATATATATATATACATATACACTTTACATATTTACGAATTTAGTAAATATATTATATATGCTGATACATATTCGGTATACTACTTATATATATTATATGTATTATATATGTATATGTATTTATTGAAAATAAACATATTCTTATATACATATTCATGTATTTATATATTTGTATTTATATATATATATATATAAGTCTTACATATGTACATACATATAAATACATACATATATATTTGGTATATACATATAATTACCACTCATGGAGATATACTAATATATATATATATATATATATATTGTCGAGCCTGATTTTTCGATTTTATGTTTAAAATTGATTGCTCATTTCTCGATTAATACTAAACCCTAACCTATTTAATATTAATCCTCGACTAAAGAAATTGAGAAATTTCGGTTTTTTATTGAAAATAATTTTTGGAGTCGCCACTCGACCGAAGTCGGGAAAAGAAAAAGAAACTGTAATCAATTAGGTGGATTGATTACGATTTGACTACCGGTCTTTGATTTCAATTTTAATAAAGAACCAGAGGGTTCCGAATTTGGGGGCTAACCTATTAAACCTTAACGGGTACCACTATTTATTTGCCGAAATTAAGATTATTTTTCTAATTATAATATTTAAAATAAATAGATAAATAAACAAAAGAAATATCAAAAGAAAAAGAACATAAGTTTCTATATATTTTATCGTCGCCCCGAAGGTGCCTACGTACCCGCTAGCCAGGATCAGACGATCGTAGTTCTTTCCGAAAACTTTACTATGTTGGTTCTTTTTACAAAAAATGATTGGTTGAATTTACGTTTTTATTAACCATTTTATTTTTATTAAGAAAAATCCCTAGAAGCTAAATTTTTATTCCTAATTATAAAAAAAAAAACCTAAAAACCTAATTTTTGAAAAGCACCACATTAAAATTTTTATTTAAAAGTAACTAAGTGATAATTTTTTTATTTTCAAGAAAAACCCTAAAGATTTTATGAAATATACAATGTTCTACATAATGAAACTTTTATATAGAAAAGATGCTTAAAACATTAAAAAAGAAAGAAAGAAAAAAAAATTTCCTAATCATAGAAATGATGTCTTAATCATAGAAAAGATGTTTTAACTATGAAAAAGATTTTTAAACCATTAAAAAAAAATCTAAATCATAGAAAAAATGTTTGAATCATAGAAAAGAAACTTAAACTATGAAAAAGACATCTAAACTATGAAAAATACATCTAAACTATGGAAAACACATCGAAACTATGAAAAAGATTTTTAAACCATTAAAAAAAAATCTAAATCATAGAAAAGAAACTTAAACTATGAAAAAGACATCTAAACTATGGAAAAAACATCTAAACTATGAAAAAGACATCTAAACTATGGAAAACACATCTAAACTATGGAAAACATATCTAAACTATGGAAAAGATGTCTAACGATAGAAAATAAGTCAATTAAAGATTTTTTTTTATTTTATCAATATCAAAATGATTTTTTAATTTAGAAAAATTACATATTTTATCGTCGCCCCAAAGGTGCCTACGTACCCGCTAACCGGGATCAGACGATCGTAGTTCTTTTCGAAAACTTTAACGTGTTGATTAATTTTATTTTTTTGAAAATCGATAGAATTTACGCTGTTACCAATCTAGCTTATTCAAATAAAATCTAAAAGGGTCCTAACTTCACGAGTGTTTTTGTTTTGAAAAATGCTCTAACAATCCTATTTTTAAAAAGGGTCTTTTATTAATTTTTACTTAAAAAAAAATAACTTTCTATGTAACAAATCCTTAAATAAAACCAAATCTTAAAAAAATGACCAATCCTAATAATCCCTAAACTTATCTATCAAAATAAATTTATTTCGTATAATATACTTACTAATACAAAAACTCCTAAACTAACATATACATATATTATATATTATGTTAACTAATAAAATATAATTAATATAATAACATATATATGTAATAAAAACCAATCTTAACATTCCTTTATCTAATATATCTATGTCTTCATATTTATATTACTACTTATTAAATAAACAATCACTTAAATCAATATAATACACCTAATCTATATTACAAAGAAAACTAATGACATGCACATATGTATTACTAAAGTCTTAACAAAATAATAATATAATATGATAATAATAAATCAGAAATAAAAAAAAAAAACTTAGATAGAAACTGAACCTGATTGTGGAGTTACATACAGTGAAGAAACTGTATACTTGCGCGTGCAGCGAGTCTTAGGGGTGGAATCAAGAGTGGCTTCAACGGCTGCTGCAGTGGAGTATGGTTGTTTAGTTGAATCAGGGGGCTGCAATTCGCGTTTTGGGATTCGCTGTTGTTGAGTACTGCAGTTTTAGTCGATTATCGAGTTATGCTAATCATGGACGTTGTGCGGCGATGGAATTGCTGGCCTTACTACTGCGAGTTGTGTGGCTCATGCAGGGGACGTCGTTGGCCATTGTTCAACTTGCTGTTCGCCGAGTGCTGCGACGCCACGATGCAGTGATCAGTGAAGTGTCCTATGGAATTGCTGGCCTTACTACTGCGAGTCGTGTGGCTCATGCAGGGGACGTCGCTGGCCATTGTTCAACTTGCTGTTCGCCGAGTGCTGCAACGCCATGATGCAGTGATCAGTGAAGTGTCCTATTTTTCTGTTAGATTGGAATTTTTATGTGTTCGATGAAGCAGATTTTTTCAATTTTTATGAAGCTCCTCTCCCTTCCTTTTCGTTGTGGTTCTCTTCTTTTTATAAAGCCCAAATCAAATCTTAATGTATCCGATTAAACTAGATTCAAATCTCATTCAAATCTGATTTTAAATCTCGCTTTTGCAAAGATAGAAAAATAAAAACATTGGTGCCTGCTGAGACTCGAACCCATGACTTCTAACTAAATCCACCCAAGCACTCCGCTACTTGTCCGTTAGGCCGTTGACCTATGTCTTGACATTCATTACAATTAAATTATATTTAAACTATCTGAATTCCTAAACTAAAATTTTTTAACTAAACTAAAATTAACACTAACATTAAACTAATCATTCCTAATATAAATTACTTCCTAAAAATCTACGAAATCTTTATAATTTTTCCTTTTCTTATTTTTTTGGTATTTTCATTATTTGTTAATTTTTATTTTTTTGAATTAAGACCCTTTTTGTAAAAATAAAAATTAAGACTATGGAAGGGCAAAAATTAGGTGTCTACAGTTGCCCCTCTTTGTGGTGAAGTTTGAGCAAAACTTTGCTACAAAGACAAAAGAAACACCGTTTTTGCCACGGGATGACTCTATCCTAAGGAACGTTAAGTCACTTGATGAGGGTTAGAACGACAATGGGAAGTGCCTTTGTAAAAGAATAACAAGAATCTTGGTCGTGCCCTTGATGAGTTGACCCTCCAAGGCGGTCAAAGCGCCCCTTGAGCTGGCTAAAACCCAAAAATATGAAGAAGACTCGGATCGTGCCCTTAATGAGCTGACTCTCTAAGGCGGTCAAAGCGCCCCTTGAGTTAGCTAAGACCTAAAAATATGAAGAAGACTTGGATCGTGCCCTTAATGAGCTGACTCTCCAAGGCGGTCAAAGCGCCCCATGAGCTGGCTAAGACCTAAAGATAATGAAGAAGAAATTGGATCGTACCCTTAATGAGCTGACTCTCCAAGGCGGTCAAAACGCCCCTTGACCTGGCTAAGACCTAAAAATTTGAAGGAAACTTGGATCGTGCCCTTAGTGAGCTGATTCTCTAAGGCGGTTAAAGCGCCCCACGAGCTGGCTAAGACCTAAAAATTTGAAGGAAACTTGGATCGTGCCCTTAATGAGCTGACTCTCCAATGCGGTCAAAGTGCCCCATGAGCTGGCTAAGACCTAAAGATAATGAAGAAGAAATTGGATCGTACCCTTAATGAGCTGACTCTCCAAGGCGGTCAAAGCGCCCCATGAGCTGGCTAAGACCTAAAAAACATGAAGAAAACTTGGATCGTACCCTTAATGAGCTGACTCTCCAAGGCGGTCAAAGCGCCCCTTGAGCTGGCTAAGACCTAAAAATATGAAGAAGACTTGGATCGTGCCCTTAATGAGCTGACTTTCAAAGGCGGTCAAAGCGCCCCATGAGCTGGCTAAGACCTAAAAATTTGAAGAAGACTTGGATCGTGCCCTTAATGAGCTGACACTCCAAGGTGGTCAAAGCGCCCCTTGAGCTGGCTAAGACCTAAAAATTTGAAGGAAACTTGGATCGTTCCCTTAGTGAGCTGATTCTCCAAGGCGGTCAAAGCGCCCCATGAGCTGGCTAAGACCTAAAAATTTGAAGGAAACTTGGATCGTGCCCTTAATGAGCTGACTCTCCAAGGTGGTCAAAGCGCCCCATGAGCTGGCTAAGACCTAAAGATATGAAGAAGACTTGGATTGTGCCCTTAATAAGCTGACTCTTCAAGGCGGTCAAAGCGCCCCTTGAGCTGGCTATGACCTAAAGATATGAAGAAGACTTGGATCGTGCCCTTAATGAGTTGACTCTCCAAGGTGGTCAAAGCACCCCATGAGCTGGCTAAGACCTAAAAAACATGAAAAAAAACTTGGATCGTGCCCTTAATGAGCTGACTCTTCAAGGCGGTCAAAGCGCCCCATGAGCTAGCTAAGACCTAAAGATATGAAGAAGACTTGGATCGTGCCCTTAATGAGCTGACTCTCCAAGGCGGTCAAAGCACCCCTTGAGCTGGCTATGACCTAAAGATTTGAAGAAGACTTGGATCGTGCCCTTAATGAGCTGACTCTCCAAGGTGGTTAAAGCGCCCCATGAGCTGGCTAAGACCTAAAGATTTTGAAGGAAAACTTGGATCGTATCCTTAATGAGCTGACTCTCCAAGGTGGTCAAAGCGCCCCATGAACTGGCTAAGACCTAAAGATATGAAGAAGACTTGGATCGTGCCCTTAATGAGCTGACTCTCCAAGGTGGTCAAAGCGCCCCTTAAGCTGGCTAAGACCTAAAGATTTTGAAGGAAAACTTGGATCGTATCCTTAATGAGCTGACTCTCCAAGGCGGTCAAAGCGCCCTATGAACTGGCTAAGACCTAAAGATATGAAGAAGACTTGGATCGTGCCCTTAATGAGCTGACTCTCCAAGGTGGTCAAAGCGCCCCTTAAGCTGGCTAAGACCTAAAAATTATGAAGAAAACTTGGATCGTGCCCTTAATGAGCTGACTCTCCAAGGCGGTTAAAGTGCCCCATGAGCTGGCAAAGACCTAAAGATTTGAAGAAGACTTGGATCGTGCCCTTAATGAGCTGACTCTCCAAGGTGGTTAAAGCGCCCCATGAGCTGGCTAAGACCTAAAAATTATGAAGAAAACATGGATCGTGCCCTTAATGAGCTGACTCTCCAATGCGGTCAAAGCGCCCCATGAGCTGGTTTCGGTTTGTGCAGGATGTAGGATTGAAATGAGAAAGGAAAGAAAGAAATGAGATAAATTGGAAGTGAAAGAGAAGGAAAATGAAAATGATTAATAAATATATGTAATTTTTCGAATCATATAAATTATAACAATTCTTCTCATAAATTAATTTTCAAGTTTTTGTGAAATTTTATCAATTTAATTGTATCCGTTACAATTATAATTTTTACAAGTTATTGTGGCGATTTCGTTAAAATTTTGTACGAATAGGCAATTTATTCGAAAATTGTATTCGACTATGATTATATCACTATTTAGTAATATTTAACTATTTTATAGGTTTATGTTTATAATTTTAGGGTTTCGAGCAATTTAGGGTTCAATTTTGATTAATGGTGTGTAAACCAGTTTTAGGGTTTTAGTATACGATTTAAAGTTTCGATCAATTCCTAAGGTTTTGTTATCGATGTTATATTTGATTTATTAAACTTCATAATCTTTTATTGTTACTAACCTTATCGACTTATTGTATAGTTTAGGGAACTCGGACTTGAGTTAGGGTTTAATTACTGTTTTTCCTAGGGTTTACAGTGAGTGTTTTTACTTTATTTTTCTTTTCTTTTCTTTATGTTTTTGGTTTGATTTTTTTTTTCCAGACTTTAGGCATGAAAATCATCAAGAAATGAAACAAATAAATTTAAAAAAACAAAAGAAGCTCATCTACTTAGATTGGACATTAATTAGGATAGGACATTTGCTTTATTATTTTTGTCTTTTGTCCTTTAATTGTATGACACTTGTAATTTAGAATTATGTACATGGGCTGCTGATTTTTCCAACATTTGCAACGTGGAGTAAGAAGAAAAAATAGAAGAAGGAAGGAAGGAAGAAAGAAAAGAAAATAAAAGAAAAAGGATAATAGAAATAATTATATGTAATTTTTCTAAACCTAAAAGTAATAAAAATAAAATTTATTAATTAATTTTGGAATTTTATGAAAATTTATCAATTTAATTGATACCTATTACAATTATAATTTTTATGAGTTATTTTAATGTCTTCATTAAAAATTTCATGCGATTACACAATTTAGTCGATTTGTAATCGACTACTATTATATCACTATTAAGTGATATTTATTTATTTTATAAGCTTAAAGTTATAGTTTTAGGATTTTAATCAAGTTCGAGCTTGATTTCGAGTATTTACATGTATATCGGATTTAGGGTTTTTGTATGCGATTTAAATTTCGATCAATTTTTAGGGTTTTTATTATTGATACTATATTCGATTTATGAATTTCATAAAAACTTTATCTTATCTAGCTTTATCGACTCATAGTGTTGTCTAAGATACTCGGACTTAAATTATGGTTCGAACTAGTAATTAGATAGGGTTTACACATTGCATGTATCAATTAAGAGTTTTTAGCCTTACCATCTTATGTCCAATTATCGATGACAAAACAATATATCATAGATACTCATTGTCAATGTAATACGTAGATGCTTTACATCATAACACATATAGTAAGCTTAGGTACTTATTTAGTAGCTAAGTTCAAACACATATATAGCATACGCATAATCAATCTTCTTACAAGCATAACAGTTTATCATCTTTGAAAATAAACCCACTTACTTAGCCTCTTAGCCACTTGTTCTCACAAGTCTTTAATAGGATTATAGAATTGGCTTATTGATCCTTGATAAAATAGAATAGCATCAAAATATAACACTTTGAAATGATTGACCCTAATACATTTACCCCATTTACTCATTATGTAGTAAGACTTAAATATTATTTTTATGCTAGTAATTGACCATTATCTATTATCATCTAAGAAGTTACTACCTTTTCTAAGGGTTTCTTATTATCATGAAAGAGGTTTCTACATTCTATTAGTAATTGGTATTTACTCAATCTTTTTTTTTTCAATTCTAATTTTGATAATTCTATAATGATACCATGTTGGCTTGTACCGTTAAAAATTATTGCTTAGAGATTTACTTATTTTAAAAGCCCATGCTAAGATCACATAAAATTTACATATATGAATTTATATTTTCTAAGAAAATCTCAACTTTAGAAAATTTATCAACTCATAAGACATGCCTTTACTCTTGCAAGTTCACAAATTTTGCCTTGTAAATACTCATTTTCTTAGGTAATCTAGTAAATGAACATTAGATTTCACAACGAAATTTTTCTATATTCATAATGTAATGTAAGTATTGATTCTAGAGATTTTTATAAGGCTTACGAATTTGGGCCACATACTTGATATTTGCTATTCAACTCTAATTTCCCCAATTTGCAAAAGTAGCTACAAAACTTAAAATAAATTATAGTAATTCATTTAAGATTTGAATAGATTACATTAATATTTTACACCAATTTCTCAATTGTCATAAATCTCATAGAGAAACACGTTTAATGGATAAATGTAGAAAACATTTGATTTTTCTTAAATTGACTTTAGAAACATGAAATAAGCTAGAAATATTGTGAAATCCTATAGTTAAGTGTTTCACATGGATTGTGGGAAGTTGTGATGCTAGTTTATAAGGACATGATTGTGAACATATTATCAACACAAGTTTGAAACTTTTTAGCTAAGTGGTTGAAATAAGCTCATTAGTATTTATTGGTTTAGTTATTTACTACTTTTGGCCAAGAGTGTTACAAATAGTATCAAAGCAAACCCTCTGCTAGTAGATGGATGATTCAGGTTTGACTCCAGTTTTGAGAAAAGGTTTGAGGAAGGTGAGGAATGTCATTAGGGTGTGACTCCTTTCATGGTTATGTCTCCTACATAGATTATGGGAGGTTATAGTACTAATTTATAAGACTATGGTTACAAATATCTTGTCAATACAAACTTAAAATTTTTAGGCTAAGTGATTGCAATGGGCTTATTAGTGTTTGTTGACTTAGCTATTCACTACTTTTAACCTAGGGTATTACACATGTACCTTCTAATGATGTTTGTTGAAGAAAAGAGGTCGTTTCCCATACTTTCTAAAATTGAAGAACCTTCTTCAATTGTTGCATGGTGGTTACAGTAGTAGGTTGGTAGTTGACAATGGCTTTGATAGTATGTAGTAATGAAAAGTAAAAGATGGTTTCCATATCACTATAAGGGTCTTACATTTAATTCTTGATATTTTTCTCTTTTCACTTCTATGTATTTTTAGAGTAATAAAAACTATTTAAAAGATAACTAAATATATTTATGTTATATGCTCTCCTTAGGTTCTATTAATTTTGATTATGGTTCTTCTTTTAAAGGCGTCATGAGGTGGTGGAGATTTTGCTTGACATAACCTAACTAGTACTGTAGTCGTGGTAGATCGTCACATACTACACAAAGGATGAAGGTTAACCCCCTTATCAATCATCATCCTTTTATATAACATATAAGGCTACTTCCCCTTCTAGTCATCTGGATAAGTGATACCATAGCAAAATAGATAATATCACCATTCATTTAAATTTGCAATCATAAATCAAGTATACGGGATTTTACACCCCTAAAATAGCATAATAAATTAAGTAGTGTAACAAACTACAACTGGTCTGAAAACATAAGTCATTAAAGAAATTAAATCTCTAGCCACATTCCCCAATAGTCTACTCCTTTACTCTAATCTTCCCAAGGAGCCTCTTAAGCTCAAAACTAACCTTAGGCATCTTATGGCCTGCCTCAAAGAAGAGGTGACCCTGTAATAGAAGAAATCTAGGGAAGTGTAAGTTTATGTTTAATGAGCTAATCCCTTCGACCATACCTTTCAAGAAATTTAGTTAACAAGCATATGAATGTATGTAGAAGCAATATGAACAAATATATGCAATGTCTTAGAAACCGCATGTAACTCAAAATTTTGCCCCTTATAGTCAACATTGGGGATTATTAACCAACACAAACCATTAACCGAGTCTTAACAATTGAGTTTTTATCCATAAATACATTGAAGTGACATCAAGACACTTATACATAGGTATGTATGTGTGTGTGTATATATATATATATATATATATTCACTTTTGATAAATAATATAAACCTTTTCAAAACTCGAAAATTCCCAAATTTAGTAGTGCGATAGCCCCCATAGTCCATGTCATATGCTACATGCCACATGCCATAAGCAAAAGTCTCAAGACACATCCTTTAACTATATGGTTAGCATTTCTTTGTGTCTAGTAAGCCTGAAAGTTAGGAGAGAGACTCAGTAAATGTGGCACTATTGTATGCCTAAAATAATCCCTTCAAGAGCTCTTGCTCCTATAAGCCCCTTCTTACCTTCTACATAAGGTGGCAATCAGTTTAGGTATAATGCAATGTCATGCTCTGCATGATTCATTTTATTAATCAACTAAGCCGGATTTAGGTCCATTTATCTAAGTGATCAAACAATTGTCATACAAGCCACCAACCCTATATATATCTATCGTATAAGCACTTCCAATTCTTATGCATTATCAGATCATCAGACAACTAAGTAACATAGCATAAGCATATCCCTAAGCCTTAAATGCATCAATCTATCATAAATAAGATATTTAGTGACATTATCTACAAGTAAAGCCAAACATGGAGTCATTGAGAGTTACTCATTCAACCATAGCTGCTAATCGTAGTAGTCTAGTGGCAAATTGTCCCTAAGATCATTGTCTGTTGAATAAGTAAAGGAGGAAAGATAAGAATTGGCTACTTCATGGTTATATCCTAAATAACTTACTAAAGTTATCCCTTCGATTTTTATTAATTATCTTTATATTTTTCCTTATTAGATCTATTTCTTTAATTGCATATAACTTTTTCGTTTCAAATACGATTTTTATGATCTTATAATCGATTTATATAATTTTTTAGTATACTTTCACGTAGTGTGGTAAAATTTATGAGGTAGGCCCTCCATTTTTGTTTACTAATTGGAAGAATAGCATGTCTCTAAGTTGTGCTCCTTCTTCAGTTTGATTTTTGTTACCATGTTTCAATTTTGTAGGTTGATCAATTTTAGGCCTTAAATCATTATTTGGGCCTAAATATTTTTATGTAGTGAATTTCTTAAGTTCTTATGTTCATTCTTAACTATGATTCTATCCTTTGCGCTATAAGCTTCTAAGTAGGTCCTTAGGCCATATATGAGGTTAGTTTTTGAAATGGGCTTACTAAGCGTCTTAGTAAGCAAAAGAAATTTATTAGGGTTTTCTTTTTAGTTATTTGAAACACTCTTTGGTGTTGCCCAATGTGAGTCCCTTTTGGATTTAGGCAATTTTGGCATCCGATTAGGGTCTTTTAACTTAGTTTAGTACTCCAGACCTTAAATACCAATCCTATTAACATTGTTTGGGCTTTTTACTTCACCTGCCATACTCTTAAGTGTGTTTTACTCCTAGTTCCAGATCTGGTGGGTTGAGTTTTAAATACTTCAAGTGCATTTATAAGCCTAACTTCTTGTTTCCTTAGTCTTTTTACTAACTTAGGGTCTTATACTACTTGTAGCTTATCTTTACACTTTCTTAGTTTTCATTTTGCTCTTAGTTGATGGATTTATTTCACATTATACTTGAACAAAAACTTGGAAAGTGTAAGATCCAAGGCAAAAGGGTTCATTCTAAGCTTCCTTATGTTTTTCTCTCTATTAAGGCTTCTTATTTTTATTTTACTACTACCTAAAGATACTTTGGTGCATGAATAATTCATTGTAAGTGAATAAATCATCCTCAAAGTTTCTATGCTCCTCACATCTAGCTCTAAAAAGAATAACCATGGTTTTCTTTTTCCACATTTTTTACAAGTTACAAGCTACTCCTTTCACTACTTTAAGGATACAAGTAAGTGACTTGATCATAACTCCTAGAACTTACAAGAAACTAACTTTCACTTATCATAAGTAACTCTTAATATACTAGGAAGCATTTCAAAGTGAGGAATGAATTGAAATCCCTAACATTACTCAAGAGTAAAGGAGACTTCACTAAGTTTCTAAGGAAGTGGATGGTGCCCCAACCTAGCCTTCTTGGATCCTAGGAACTTAGTAAATGTTGATGCCTTGTTATCCTTCAAGTTGACTAAGTTTAAGATAGTGCTTGGGGTAAGCTTTTGCAGGCGACACAAGGGCGGCAAGAGTGGTGTTTGGGCATACGGTTTGAGTGGTTCTAAGGGCAATGAGGGTGTTTGAGTGTTATAAGTTATGGGAAAAATGGAAGAATACCAAGATGCTTTAGTGGAGCTAAATGGTTGGTTGGGGGTAGGTATATTTGTGCTTCTTTCTTATCCTTAACTGGCCAATGGAATGAGGCAATTTAGGGAGTTTCTTGGCATGGTTTTTAGGGTCCTCTTGGTTGCACAATAGGGTAAATTTTCAATGAAAAGAATTTTAATGGACAAGCCTCCCTTGGTTCTCTAAACTAGCACATAAGGTAGTGAAGCTTTTGCTTGCAAAGCCTTCTTCCTTTTCTCATTTGTAGTTGGGAAAAAGGTGATTGATTGCTTTTATCTAAAAATGCAATGGCTTGTGTGGGGTTTTGTAAGGGTTTTGTCAAGTCATTTAAGGATTTGCTAAAGTTAAATATCTCTTAGGCATTATATCTTAAACTTGGTTTGTTTGGAAGTGAATTTGAGAGGGAAAATGGATGGGGTATGGCTAGCCTCTTCATCATTGGTGGCTCCTTAGCCTTTTCTTATTTGACATATCAAGATTTGCTTACTTGTTTTATGAGATGAAATTTGGAATTAGTTGTTATCCCTTGCATTGTTCAAGCTTGTTTTTAAAGTAGGCTATAGGATTATTGAGTTTAATCAAGGCTTCATTAGGGTTAGGGTTTTGAAATCTTATTTAGGGTTTTTTGAATTCTAGCATTTCAACTTAAGTTTTCATCATGTTAGGGTTTTGATTATGTTTTAGGGTTTAAGATATAAGATTTTAGTAAGTTGAGGATCATTATTACCATTTAGGGTTGTTGTGCATGTTTATGATTTGAAAGTTGACTAGTGTATTTGTGGCATATATTTAGTTTGATTACTTAGCTTGGTTGATCCTTAGAAATGTTTAAAGAGGGATTATGCGACTTAATTCGTTATTTGAAATTTGTAGGGCTTACATTACTTCCTCATTAAGCATTTAAGATATTTTAAATTAATAAAATACATATAGTTCCTATAATATACCAAACTCAATTTCTTGCTATGACATATAAGGTGAGTGATTTCTCACTGTCTTCATGAAATGCCAACATATAGAATTGCTAACCTATCTTTTCTTTGTCAATTATAAATATTGAAATATTCTTTAGTATGTTATAAAAATTAGTACATCATTGCATAAAATATTCAATGTGAATTCTTTACTTTTAGGATAATTATGGTTCTATTTAATAAACTTTACAAAAAATCATTGAGGAAATTATTACATTTTGAAAATCTAATTTCACAAAGATACTAATTCTATATTTCTAGCATTATTACATATTATTAAATCCAAGTGTAATCTCATAACAAATCATTAATGGATATCAATAGTTTCTTATTATAGTCGGTAATGATTATTTCTTCCCTTAATAGGCTTTATTAATCTTCTAAGCTCATATTCGTTAGACAATGATAATTATTATTTTCACTAGGTGACCTTATTTTATGTAAAATTCTTTTTGCAGTTATGAATTCTAACTTTGAAGTCACCATCTATAATCCTTAACACCCATATATAGATAATATATTTGTCTGGACTTATAGATTATACTATCTCAGCACTTCTTAAATAAAATTTCACCCATTATTATATATGTTTGGCATTATCTTATAATTTAACACTTGAATTTTGAGTTCTCGATAATACCATCGAATATTTGATTTCATTTTATTCCCTTTAACTGAGCTTATAAGTATATATTTTCCTATAAGGAATATGAATTACTTGAAAGTTAGAAGGTTAAGATTGCGAGGTATTACAATTATGAAGTTATATCATCATGATTAAGGAGTGTCTATATTTGTTGCTCCCATCAAATGTCACTTGAGTGGATTTGCAACCAAGAATAATGTTAATTGGACTTGTCTATGTGAAGGATGAAGTGGTGCTTATGTTGTATTGTTTCTTGGCTTACTTTAGCTATGTGCTCGATAATTATTTGATTACATTTATGATCTATGATGAAAGGACCTAAGGTATCATTTGATTGCTATAATTTTATATTTCTAGATTAGAAAAAACTCCTTATCCTATGTTTGGTTTGCATAATTAACTATAGTACAAGACAAAAAGGTTAGAGTACTATATGAAAGCTCAAAAATTTGTACCATATATTTGATGGTATAGAAATTTACTTCATATAGTATAAAATAAATATATCTTCAAAATTCCAAAAATAACTTCATGCTAAATTTTTAAATCACAATATTGAATTGTATTATAATTTATATTATAAATAATTAAAATTTTAAAATTATTTTGAAATTTTTTTATCACAAAAATTTGCATTAAACATTAGATGCACCAAGCATAATAAAATAAGGTTATATTGTATCGAATTCCCAGTTCTCATTGTTCTATCTAGTTTTAGTAACCAAATGCTACCTAAATATCATAGTTTTCATAATACACTATCAAATACATACATATATACATATACATACTCGTGAACATGCACTTGTAATTTGTGTGTGAAAATTAAATATAACAATACAATAATATTTAAAACATAAAATAATAATTGAATTAAACTATATAAATGACAAACAATTTTATCTATTAACAGTTTAAAAAATGTATAAAAATAAAGAAAAGTACAATTATAGTAATACATTATAAATGTGCATCAATGTATATAATGTGTAGGTAATTTGAAAAGGAAAAGACAAAAGGATATCTATAAAATTAAGTCTCGTCAATGCCAATTCATTTCAACAAAATATAATGTTATAATTAAATTAAGATTGAAGATATCTATTATGTCTATTGATTTTTTTTTTTTATTTCACTTCAAAAAAAGCAAAATTCTAAGTTTAGTTTCCTTCTAGTTGAGTACATGGGAAAGTGGATTGAGAGAAACCATTAATACATATGGATGATCGGGTACCTATTAAAAGACATAAGACACAAAAGTCATAAGCCACTTTAACAATATAGATATATATACATATACTCATTGCTTTTGCTTTATCTTTCTCCACTACGTTGTGTGATGTAACATGAAAAAGAAAAGGCTTAAACTCTTCCTTTATTACATTATTATCGATATTCAACCATTAATACATAAAAAGAGAGACTTGAGCAGGTCATGATTACATTAAAAACAAACTCAAATTAAGCGTAATGACATAACACAAACAATAGTAGAGGGTTTTTCGAGAAATATATTTATTTATTTATTTTTCCCAAACTCCATGAAACATATTTAGATATTTCCTTTTTAATTGTTATCTAGTTGTGGTCCGATCCTCACACCTTTGATAATGAGCTCATGTTTCCATGTAGGGTCAAGTTACTCTAGTGTAAACTCTATAGTCCCTGAACTCCTTTGATCAGTGAAAAATTCACCTACCTCATACTTTTGCAAATGGTTTGTTTTGCAATGAGCTATTACTTCTCCTATGCCTATCATGAGAATCGATGTAAATAATGATAATATGTCAATATATTTTAAATAAAAGGAGGAAAAAATGATAAAAAGAAACATCATTTTTCAATTATATACTTCTTCTAAATCAGATGCGACTTATAATTAATGGTTCTAATTTAGTAAAACAATTGAAGTGAGGGCTTAGAGACAATAATTAGTTGTTTTCTTTATGTCTCCATGTACCGTTTACCGCAAAAGTTAGAATAGAATGCAATACAATATGTTGTAATAATTTTCAACTATCAATCTATATGAACAACATATTTGAGATGTAATTTGTTGTTATAGTTTTTTACATGTGAGGTAGAAAACTAATTTTCTAAAAATTCGGATTTATGTAAGTATAGGAATTAGAGAATCAACACATTATAGTTTTTTATATAACTCTTCAAGAAGTAACACTTTTTGAGAGTCACAACTCATAAAACTTAAGTTTAATCTCTATAACTAGTATAGATTATTAATCATGAATTGACATGATTCAAATACTTGAAATAATTTACAATTTCTTGCAAATCCTAAACATAAGGGATTCATTAAAATCCTTTTGTAAGTGATTTGAATGAATTCTATGTTTCTTTGCTCTTAGAAAGGGTTCATCCAATTGCCTCTTATCAATCATCCTGATGAACCCAAATGATATTGAAGTCCCTTTTACTTCCAATAGGGGTTCATTTAAATCCCTTTTGAAAGTGATCCTAATGAATATAGTCTCTTAGAACTTGTCCTAAGCATCATGCTTAATATTCAACAGAGATACAACTTTAGTGATATATTAGGCTTCTTGAACACTTGTTTTGAACTTCAAATGTGTAATTGACAATATATTTCAATATTTTCCCACTAAAATTATGATTGTCTGCTCACACAAGACATGTCTATGATTATTGCTAAAAAATAGTATGTTATATTTGAACTACTTTTTAATGTAAAATCCTTAAAATTGCAATAAGGTGACAATTGCCTAATAACTTGAACTTTCATACTTAATATTACAAACAAAGAATTTACATGGATAACCAACCACATTCACATCCAATTAAAGGGTTTCATGATAGTGCATTAATAGCCATGCGCTCATCCTATCTTCATTAGCATATTCAAAATTAAACTCCTTAAACTTTTGCTAAGATTGGCACCGCTCCTATGTTCACATAGTTGGACCATATTAGATTTTCCTTGTTGCAATGATTTTGGACCATTGTTACAAAGTAGAAAAGTTTGATGATTATTTAAATGTATATTATGTGTATGTTGATAAGATGTCTAACACATAAGATACATATGCAATTGATGCATCGATTACAATGTACGAGTTGACTTAGCTCACAAATATTTTATATTTTATATTTTAGTTTTCATTTGCATATGGTGTTTTTGTTTTGGTAAACCAATTGAGAATTGAATTGAACTGCAAAAATACTATTTTTTTAATATTTCAATTCAATTTATAGTTCAGTTCATAGAGGAACTAAATAGTTTGGGGTTTGCTTCGAGGATTGAGTCAAATGAATTACTTAAATCCAAAATGAATGAAAGCATTTCTCATACAAAAAAAAGGGTTATTAGCCTTAGATCCTATTGATATTTTAGTTCAACCTAATTTATCTTTTCTTTTTTATCATTTATGGTTTCATTCTTAATTTCTATGATCCATTCATTTTCTTTTACCATCTATGAAGTTCACCATGATATACTAAACTACAAGTTCACCATGATATAATGTTATATAGCTTATATTCTTCTATAGTATTCCTCAATTGGAGCATCAATGTTTGGTTGAAATGTCAAATAACTATTAATATTATTAAATAGAATAAGGTATTTCTAAAATCAGCTAGAACCAAAATAAACTGTATTTGAAACAATTCAATTTGGAATCTTGAATAGTTAGAAGTGGTGCATTTCATTAAATGTTGGAATCAATGGTTCAATCCAAACCATGAACACCCTAAATATAACTCTTATGATGTTTGAAAGATTGAATATGTATAGGGGCAAGATGGGAACCAAGCTATATATGGGACTATAACTATTTAAACACTATATTTGACTTTGTTAAAAGTATATATGTTCATAACTTTGACATCTTAAATTGTTGGAAGAGGTACATGAAGGCATTCAAGATCCTCTTTGCACAATTGGATAAGTTCTATCAACTTTGATGTCAATAGTTGCCATTAAGTAAACTTTTGGCAAGACCTATTTTAGATAACCATTGGGCCTCTTTATCAACTATGTATATTGAAGCACTTACATAAATGGAAGACAAAGAAGGGAGAACAAGATTCTTATGGCACATCTATCTTTAAAAGATGGCTTCTTTACTAATATGAAGATATTAGATGGAAATATGGCTTGGGTCAACCCTAAATGTAGGCAAGGTGGAAATGTTTGAAAAATAGTATTTCCATTAATTTAAGTAGGGTGTAACTCTTAAGTCATCCTTCACCTCTATGGATACAATTCTATTATTGTTCTCTTTTTAACACTTTAAATAAGAGCAGTAGTACTACTATATTTATTTTCTACACTAGCTTTGCAATGTTTAAAAGAGTAGTACTCACATATTTGTTTTTGTTATTAATAAGCAAGTTTTCTATATACAGGTGCTCTTTTTAATTTTGTACCATTTAATTTACATTAATAAAATTACGAAGTGGCTCCTCGCCCACATGCTGGGTATTTTTCCTGACGAGATGGATGTAGTAGTGACAATTTGTCAACGCATGATATGTTTAAAGTAATTATATCTTTCAAATGTGGCATGTAATTGTTAATAGTAAATCATAAGGAATGGGTGCGAAAAGAGAAACAATAAGTTAAAAAAATAATAATAACTAAACTGAGCTACATGCTTAATTTTCCTTCTCATTTTCTTTATGTGATGAGTTTGTAAGTCAAATAAATTTTGAATTATATTTTACTAGTATATTTCAATTTGTGTCAAATTTGAGCTAAGCTAAAGCTTTGGTAAGGTTTTAATTAAAAGAAATATAAAATTTTATAAACAATCAAGTTTAAACAAACTTAGGTCAGCTAGGCTCAAACTTGCTAAATAGCCTTGAATGAACTCAAGCCTAAAAATAAACTTGGATTGAATTTGAGTTTTTGAGACTATAAATCAAGCTTAATATTATTCCATTCGATAAAACTAGCATAAAAGTCAATCCAACCTGTATGGTTGTTCTTATTTCATTTATTTCTTTCAAGCCCTAGAAAGCACTCACTAGGTTACTAAAGAAATCTAAAATGTCTTCTTTCCATGGTGATACTTTTTTTCTTTTTAAGGAAAACAATGTTCAGCTTGCATGTATTATTTATATAACCAACCTTATCAAACTCTTCTCTTAACTATGAGGGATGAGAAGGAGAGACGTTTGTCTCGACACAATCCCAAATAGTCGTCTAGTTTATGATTTTAAAATAACAATAATTTGGTCATGAGACGGTGGCCTTTGCAGCGACAATGAGGTGGTTGCTAAAACCTCTAATAAAATTATAAAAAAAAAAAAAAAACCACCGCAAAAGAGTCAATTTGTTTCAGTGCTAAAAAATGATTGTCATACCTAGCAACCCTTCTTTAGGACATAAAGCTTGATTGTAACTGGTAGGTTCTCATCCCATGACTTTCCATCCCTTGTTTCCGTCTTCAGAATGAAATAAACCTTATACTTTGTAAGCGCAGTGAGCTTTATGTTTGAAAAATCTCCTCGCACTTCTAGCCATTTTATTCTCTTCAAATAAGCCACTTGAATCTAAACCAGCCGGTCAGGATTCCTATAATTTATGAATAATATATGGCGAATGGGGGATAAATGAATTAGGATGGAGAATTTGAATCTTTGTTTTTAAAAAACTAAAGATCTTACGATATATGGCGAATGGGGGATAAATGCATTTTAATAAACAAACCATTTACTATTTAATTTGGGTACTTGTATTATTATTATTAGATATAATTTAATTGTGCAAAATTTATGGGCTTGAACAATCTTTTTGTTTTTTATTTTTTGTCTAATATTTGGTTTACCATTTTAACTTGATTACTAGACAGAAAGGAGCAACAAGCACTAGACAAAATGTTTAAAGTTTGTTCCATCTAAAATATGATACAAAACTTAATTTCATTAGACAAAAATATAAGTTTTTTAAAATTTCAAAAATACTTTCTTACAATTTGTTCAAATCATTCTTGTTAAATAATTTTAAACAATATAAAAATATGTATAAGATAATATTAAGGGTATAGATGTTAAAATATGGTAACTAATTCAATACTTATATGTACCAAATAATTGATAATCACAAAAGATTATGTCAACTACTATTCAAAAAAAATATAATACAATAAGTTATACTGTCTTGTACACTTTATATTTGTATTATCTAATTTTATTTATTTAGTTTGATCCTTACAATCAAATACTACTTCTTAGTATTACTATCATTAAGGACCGAAAGATAAATGAGATATGATAATTTTATATTACAAAAATTAATAAAAAAAGTTAAAGAGGAGATTATTTAAGTTAAATGAAAATTAATAACAAAAGTTCTGTTACTAGATTTTTGCATACTTGGTTATAAAGTATGTAAGCTTAGAATATGGGTCACATACTGTCTTTCTTGTTGTATTCTTCTTTCCCAAAATGAACTGTCTTCACCAGCTGTGATCTTGAGCATTTCAGCATATATTTCATAGCCCTTGTGTTCTTTTGTGTTATTTGTGACCCAAACTTTCTGCAGCAAGAGTAAGCAAATGGTAATGAGAAAGGTTTTGTTATGAGTGATACGTCTCATGGGCTGTAAGATTAGGGCAAAAAAAAAAAAAAAAATGATATGTGATGGCTTTCATAACTCTCCATGGTAATTATCCTAACGTAATGGGTAAATTGTCGAGCTTTACTATTCAAACTTAACTACCAATAGTTATTACAATTGACACCCTATACCTAATGGATCTTTTTTGAATGATAATTCACAAATATATAAGAAAGCTGTACAAAAGTCCCTTCTTAGAGAAATCATATATTGCTACGTTAATATCCATCTAATGATACCGGCAGTCCTCTATATTAATAATATTATAAAAGGTTTAACTTATCATAGTGAAATGCGGTGAGTAGCAAAATAGTTGTTGTACAAAATATAACTATAACATTTATAATTTTATAATTTTATTTAAGTGCATTTTTTAACTATTCAATTTTTATTCCTTTAGTCAAGTAAACAGAGTAATAGTAATCCTATTCAATTAATCAATAAAGGAAT
This sequence comes from Lumnitzera racemosa, assembly GCA_024138005.1. Lineage (NCBI taxonomy): Eukaryota > Viridiplantae > Streptophyta > Magnoliopsida > Myrtales > Combretaceae > Lumnitzera > Lumnitzera racemosa. The sequence continues at coordinate 11,520,659 of JAMXBC010000008.1, read as the reverse complement.
AAAAATTTAAACTTATAACACCCTTATTCAATTCTTTATGGATAATTATTCCACTAAAGTTTTATTCCACATAGTTAAGTGAACGTGAAGTCACGAATATGTAAATATTTAAGCTGGATAGGAATTGATGCCCTAATACCATTTGTTTACCGAACTCAAGACAAAGAGTTTTGTGCTTCATCGTTTGCATAAAGAAACCAAATGGAAATAGAAAGAGAAAACGAAAATAAAAAAATAGAGGAAAACTAAATTATGATTTTTGAAAAAATAATGCAAATGGAAATTTTCAACAAATTGTATTGGATCGGTTGTTAGTAACACTATTTTGAAGCCATTATATATCAGGTTTGAATTGAATATATGGTTTATATATTTTCTCAAACATCCAATTTTAAACAAATATTAATTAGATACAAAGTAGATCAATAGGTAGAAAATGTAAGCCGAAAAAAAAAAACCAAAAACACACCTCTTATGTAATTTCCAGACAATATTAGTATGTGAATTATAATTGTAAGTCGGGACTGACCTGGGTATTGTTGTGCAAATATACTCCCCCTCGGCCATTCTCGTCGTTCAAATCCTTCATAGCTCCTGCAATCTCGTCGAATCTGAGGCCGGCGTCAATCAACATTACTACGTTCCTTCTATAAGCATAGCTATCAGCAACCTCTCTTGGTAGTTGAAACATTGTAATTTGGTGTTAGATTTCTTTCACATATAGCATGTAGTGGTGTTGGGTTATATATATATATATATTTATATTTATATATGTTTTGAGTTTCGTGTAGTTTGGGTAAATTACATTTCTTGTCCCTGAAATCCTTTTAAATTAAATCACATTGATATTCACTATTTTTTGTTTTTTAAATTATATATTTTTACCCTTGTTTTATATATATGATATATGGGCTTAATAAGTTTGAAAAATATATAGAAACCTATAAATAACTCTTAATTATCCCATGTACATATACAATTGAAAAATTGGAGATATTTGTATAATTTAAGAAATTTAGGGTACATAAAGATTTTGATAACAATAATAAATTTTTTTTTTGAGAAAATTATTCATTTTATTTTCCACATATTAGAATTTTATTGTATTCCTTAGTACTTATCAATACACGTGCAATTACTAAGATTATTTTCGACTTATTACCCCATTCCACATGAAAAGTTGGATCATGCAGCCACCTTTGCTGCATGGATATTATCATCGAGAATTTCGTGCTTTGAAAAATTGGAAAGCATCAGATTGGATTTAAGCCAGTATTTCAATCTCCTTTTGAATATCATAGGACGAAGACAAGGAATTTTTTGAGGGGACTAGGCGTTACATGGCTTGAGTGAGGATCGGAGCCATGTCTTCACGAAAGCAAGGAACACGATTCTAACACTGAAAGGTGGCCCTATCTTTTTTTTTTTTTTTTTAATTTTTATTTTTTAGCAGCATCATCTTTCTTACACTAAAATTTCATGTCAAGTTGATGGAACCATTCTTTGAAGTTGAATAAGGTTAATTCGGTGCATAAATGTTTGGCCTATCTGCAAGTTACAATCTGCACAGGGGCTAAATTTTGCCATATTAAGATATTGGACTAAGTAAGCACCTTATTAATTTGAGTTTGACTCTTTAGGTTAAATGTAGGTTTTAGAGAGTGTGGTTTGTATCTAAGATGATTTAGAGCTATTTGGCTTTTCTATTTACGCTAACCTCTCTTAAGTAAGCTCATGCAATTAATAAGGATGGACATTAGCCTTTAGCTTGTGATAAACTCATCAAAATAACCTAAATTGAGTAATTATCTCATCTATTGATCACTAAAATGACTTGACAAATGCCATTAGCCTCAATAATTTATAAATAACCAGCCATGCTTCCTCATTCAACACTTTTCAAGAGATTTAAAAGACAATATTATGATGTGAAGCCTCAATCAAAGAAACAATTCAAGGAAATATCGATTTAATCACTCAAGAACTAGTAGGTCAATGCCTTAAGCCCCTTTGTTTCTCACTTGTACAATGTAAACATTAAAATGATGTATAGTGTAAGACTCATGCAATACACATGTGATCACTTCACTCAGATCCCTACATCTACATTTTGGTAACTCTTTTAGAGATAGAGTGAAGTGATATTGAGTGATGGTACCTCCTAAGGATAACTTAGCAAAACTTGCTACCATTATCTAACACTATTTAAGACTATGTACTTATCACTAGAGAGTCCTCTTAAAATAGTATAGATGATGCGAACTATGTATGAGACCACAAAGGTCATGAATCAATTCCTATCTTTGTACTCTTAGTGCATGCTAAGGTTAGCTACCACTACTACGGCATGTTAAAATACAACTTTGTCAAGACATGCCACTATAGGTTAGAAGTGAAGGTAGTAGAGTTGGCAACTTATTGGAGATAATAGGTTTTCGGAGCTTTGCTTCTGAACAAAGGTTTGGACTATTATGGGATATTTCAATCCTTCTGTGTTGTTTTTAAGATCATAAATTATACACCTTCAAAAATTTCTAAAAGGTATAGAGCTTTATGATGTATGATTTAGACTATCTGAAGCTAAGAGTTAAGGTACATACCTGTACCCTACTTAACTAAGTAAGTTTCAGGTAGGTTGTAAGGTAAGTCTCGAGTATCAATTTCCAAAATCTATTTCTACAAAGTAAGGTATGGGTATGATATTTTCATATCTTGTACTTATGCTGGAACCTATACTTTAAGACATATAGGATATAAGTTCCAAGCTATCGCTATCCTATATGCCATAACTTGTACTCTACAAGATATAAGTTCTAAGGTGTTTTTAGGATGCTATAGGGTATGTTTTAGTTCAAAAAACTTGTAAACCTATATTTATAGGATAGGATACAGATAGGGGTCTCTTACTCGACCTACTTTGTACTTGTTCACTCTTATTAACAACATATCGATTATAATAATTTTTTTAAAAATGGATTTATTAACTTTATTATTAAGTATATTTTATGATAGTATTTATATTCATAGTGTATATTAAATAATTAATGAACATATAGTGCTTACATCATTAATGTAATAAACTTCTTGAACAAGAAATTATTTTTTGTTAATATGTATTATATATTTTAAATCAAAATCCATACATAATGCAAGGCTTAGGATTTTATTTTTGTTTTCAATTTATTTACTTGGGGTGAATGACATTGCCAAATCCTCTTTATTCCTTCCAGAGGTCTTATATTATGCTATTCACTTGCACTTTTATCATGTAATTGCAATTACTCATGGAATTCCAATTCTTAAAAATAAGGAATTACCATTCTTTATCCTAGAACTTCTATAGGCTTGTCCATGATTTTTAGAGGATTAGTCCCGCCTCTTATCTAATATTTGATTTATTACTGATTAAATTTGAATAATTGAAAATACAATTAGTTCAATGATTGATATTTAATAAATATGAAATCAAGGGTTAGATGAATGGCAAGACCATTCTTATAAAAAACATGGATGGGACCGTGGAAAATTCCTATTTATCCTATACTAAGAATTGCAATTCATAGATGCAAACTTATTTTCCTTTCCAAAATAGCCTTATTAAAATTATAAAATTACATATTTTGCCCTTAATCAAGAAACATAATTGAAACAAATACAAGACCTTGATCTAAATACAACATTGAATCTAAAAACCCTAATCCAAGTAGAGGTACAAGTACAACATCAAATTGGCCTAACATTTTTTATTTCTCCAACCACCTTGAAGTAAGATTGACTATACAGGTGCACAAATTTGATGAGGGAGCTTCTTGTGTAGAAGCTTCAACTAGATTCCAACTTGAATAGATTCAAGCAAATTCGATTGCTTTCTTCTTACTTTAGGGTTAGCGTTTCAAATAGAAGAGATGGCTTTTCTTGTATGACCTCTAACTCTACTGTTTTCTTATCTAAGTTATTTATTTGTTTTTATTTTATTATTTAATTAATATATGGGTATTTTTATATAAATTTCAATTCACCACTTACTTCCTATGTAATTCAGTGAAATGAACAACATATTATTAATTCTATTATACTTAAGTGAATACCATAATATTTATTCATCGCTCATTATACCTCTGTTCCATTCCTTAATCATTGCAATTCTATTTTCCCTTTATTCTATTAAGCAAAATGAACGGGTGGTTAATGTAATGACTGTAAACCTTGTAAATCTAACTATTTGATTATAGAATTGAATTCGAATACTGTAGATAACTTTACTAAGTTAATAAAGCTCATAAAATAAAACCTGATTAAAATTTTAAATTTGAAACCTAAAATAAATATGAAAAACCCTAAAAATTTTATCGAAACCTTAATCGTGTACAAAAACCTTAAATCTTATTTATGTGTAAATACTTGAGATTAAATTTAAATTTGACAAAAACCCTAAAACCATAAACCTAGGCTTATAAAATCAATAATTGTACTCTAAAAGTATTAAAACCCTTATAAAATACAAATATTGACTAACACGTATAATAGTGTAAAATTATTAATATATGAGTTAAGATAACTCCCAAATCTTATAAACATAATAAGTAACAATCTAATTAGCAAAATTTATAAAATTACGAATGTAAAACTATAATTATTGAAAATTCCATCACTTTACATTTTGAAAAGTCAACTAGGATTATTATATACTTTTTCCTTTCCTTCTTTTCTTTCCCTCTTTTTTTGACTTTTCTATGCTTGACTTTTCCTTAGCTTATGGTGCAAATTTTGGTTACCATGTTGCTTCTTCTTTTCCTTTTTATTTTCTTCTTTTCTTTCCTTTTTCTTTCCTTCTTTGACTTTTCCTTGGTTTGTTTTCTTTTTCCCTCAACCAAATTGGATTTGGTTTCAATTGCAACTTAGGGATTTTTTCCCCACTTGTCCTCATAAAGTGGATGAAATAAATGCATTAGATAAGCTAATAGTCCCATCAATTAATTGTTCATCTTGTCTTCTTTTTCTTTTCCTTTTTACTTCCATTGTTTTTTTTTTTCTTTTCTCTTTTGGTAGGCTGTACATTCTTATTATTTGACTCGTTCATTTCTTTTACCAAACCAAACTCAAATTTACATAAATACACATATTCCCCTTTTCACTCACTGAAAGCTTCTTGCTTTTATTTTCTTACTTTCATCCTTTTGAAATTTCTTTCTTCTTTCCTTCTACTTACTCTCAACAAATTGAAGAAAAGGAAAAGCTCTTGGATCAATAACTTTTCATGAAATAGAAGAATTAGTTAAGTGTTATTTTGATGTATTTACTTTTATTACTAGGCATATATTTTTGTTATGTATGTATAGTTTCTTAAATTACATGTATTTTTGGGTATATGTAATATAGTTCAATTTGTAATTTCTTTTTCTTGTAATAAAGATACTTGTACATGTATTGAAATTTTATGTAAAATTAGTATTTGTTATGTATGTGTGTTCATATGTATATAAATATTTAGGTATATACCTATATGTATATATATGTTATAATTGATTAGGTAAGCATATAGTATAAAGAGTTATGTATTTATATATGCGCATATAGTATGTATATTTATTTATTTCCATTATTTATATGTATTTGTATGAGTTTGGTTATATATGTCTGTATAGTGCATAAATATATATGTATAGTACATGTACATACGTATAGTATATATAGTGTATTTAGGTTTATATGGTAAAGTTACATATGTATATAAGTATAAACAAAATAAGAAAACCTAAGTATAAGCGTATATGTATAAGTATTAAAATACATATACTAGTAGTATATTATGGTACAAGTACATGAATATACTTAAATAGTATATATACATTATACTAAAATACTAAATTACTAATAAAGTAAAGTAATATTTATATATAATTATGCTGTGGGATTTAAGAAAAGAAAGTGGATTAATTTATAAAATTTAATAAAATATAATAATAGACATATATGTATAAATATTAAGTAAATTTACAAAATAGGAAAAAGATGAAACTTGTAAACCTTAAGAAATCAGTAGTTGAACCCTAATTCAACTCCGAGTGTCTTAAATTGTATAATAAGTCGATAAGGCTAGTAACAATAAAAGATTATGAAATTTAATAAATCAAATATAATACTGATAACAATACTCTAAGAATTGATCGAAACCCTAAATTGTATACTAAAACCCTAAAACTGATTTTGCACCATTGAACCCGAATTTATTCGAAACCCTAAAATTATAAATATAAGCCTATAAAATAATTAAATATTACTCAGTAGTAATATAATTATAGTCGATTACAATTTTCGATTAAATTGTTTATTCGCATGAAATTTTAACGAAATCGTTACAATAACTTGTAAAAATTATAATTGTAACGGGTACCAAATAAATTGATAAATTTTCACAAAATTTTAAAATTTATTTATGATGAGTATTGTTATAATTTATATATTTAGAAAAATTACATATATTTATTTTTAATTTTTATTTTCTTTCTCTTTCTTTTTCTCTTTTTCTCTTTTCTTTCTTTTCTTCTTTTCCCATTGTTGCCACGTTCTGGAAATGGGAAATCAAATGGCAACCCACGTGCACAATTACTAAGCCAAGTGTTAAGATATAAAAGAAGGAAAAAATTTAGATGAGTCCCATCCTCATAAATGAATGGATTAGGATAAGATTTTTGTTTTATTTTGTTTCTCTTAAATTGCTGAACACGTGAATTAAAAGGAAGAGGAAAATCTGGAAAATAAAAACAAAACCGAAAACAAAAGAAGAGAAGAAATCTTGGAAATCAAAAACGTGAAAAAGAAGGAAGAAAAGAAGAAGAAAAAAATTCAAAAGTAATAGGTAAGTAAATTATTTTGCATGTATAAATGTATAATATAGAGTATGTACATGTATAAATGTAGTATTTGTATGGTATTTTTATAAATATAACATTACTATTACATGTATATATGCATAAATACTTAAATTGAATTATATATGTATGTATAAAGATATGTATGTATACATGTATGTACATAGGTATAATATATGAAAGGAGTATGTAGTATGTATTTTTTAGATTACATATAATAGATATTAAGTATTTTACAAAATAACTATAGGTATATACATATATATATGTGTACACGTGAACTATATATATTGGTGTATATATGTATAATTTATTTTTGTATATATACATATATATATATATATATATAAATATGTAGTCGTATAGTATATATGTAGTTATATATTTCTATAAGTGGTAATATATGCTTACATAAATAATGTATATAGGACGTATATATATATATATATATAATATAGAGTATATGTTGCGGTATACCAAATATATCATATAATACATGTATAAGTATTTGTATATTATTTATATATATCTATGTATTCGGTAGTTATATTTATGTACACATGTAAACTATATTATATGAGTATACTTATATGTGTAAATACAAATATATGAATATATGTATATGTACATAAGACTATGTTTTTTTTTTTATAAAATAAATATATACATACATATGGTGTATAACATATAGTATATATATGTAGTATACCGAAAATATATATATGTAATATAATAATATCTATAAACTAAAATAAATTTATAATTATGCAAGGAGTAGATATATATATATATATATTACCATAAATTAAGAATTTCTCAATAAAATAAAATTATAAAATTTATCAAATATACTATAAGTATATATATATAAGTGTGTGTGTGTAAATCGTAAATAATGAATAATGAGAAACTAAGAAATAATAAAAATAATAATGGCAATAATAATAATAATAAGGCTAAAATCTCAAAAATAGGAAAAGTATACTCAAAATAATAAAAATATCAAATGTATGGTTTAAATAATTATTACATCATAAATATATTAAGAAAAAACGAAAATTAATATTTTATAATTTTTAAACTTAAATAGTAAATTTTGTGATATTTTTATATTATAATTTAAACTATGAGTCACGACATTTAAAATGGATCTCGTTACAAGAAAAAACATTCGAAAATGATCAAAATGGACTATAAGTTCATAATGATCCGAGCTAAAATGAAAAAGTTACATGAGATTCAATGAAAAACTTGAATCAACAATTTCACGTAATTAAGTGAAGTAGACCTTACAAATTATGATACTAGTTTAGCTTTAAATTCCTAAACTTATAAATTTCTATTATTCTCGAGTGATTTTGATATAGACTCTAAGTTGTCACCAAATTACTACGACCCCTGAATTGGCCATGATTGAGTGAGTTTTTCCTAATGATTGCATACTTGTTTGTGTTTGTAGTTAGTGAATATAAGTTATGATCTATAAATAAATGTGTATGGGGTTGGATTATGTTTATGCATGATAATTGTTGTTGATGGTTAATTTGCTTTAAATTTCAATAATGTAATGATTGTTGCATAGTAGATTCACTAAAAATTGATTGTTTGTGACTTGGAATGATCATTGAATAAATAAAATCTAATTTTATTCGACTAGAAAAAGTTAACTTAGATCACGCATAATCATGCTTTGCATAACTAATTCTGACAGTCACATTACACGGAGGTAGCGAAAGGTCATACATAGGTTGATTATTGATTGTTATAGATTTCGTACGGTGCACACATGCGATATGACCTTACCTTGACCCGCGGGATGACTAAGCGTTGGGGGCGCCAACTGCTTAGCTAAGGGTCGAGTCTAGAGGCCTTCGTTTAGGGGTGAGTGAAGATTACGTGAACTTACTTATAATCATATATAGAACTCATTTTGATAAAATTGATAATGGATGTATAATTACATTTTGAATATGAAACGCGGAGTTTCGTTATAAAATAAGTTCTAATATAATACTCAGATCTAACTGTACCAATGAATCTCCAACCTTGATTTTGGAGGGCGTTAAATTTGACTTGCATACAGTACCTGGTTACCTGCATGTATTTGTTTAGCATATTGTCTGTCATGTATTCATTTGATTGAACCTAACTATTGTATAACTTGATTGCTGTATGAATGAGGGAAATTATCTCACTAAGTTAGTTAGCTTATACTATTGTAGTCTTCTCTCGCAGGCCGAACTTTTTGTGGAGTCGGGCCATCGCATGCCTGAGGTTAGTGTTCTACACGGGGTCAATGTGAGAGCTGGACGTGATCAGAAAGTATTTATGATAGTTTATAGATCTGAATATGTAATCGATATATTGGTTTAACTTAAGATATATTTCAAACTTTTTATTTGTAAACTTTTATGTAAATAGACCCTGTGTTATATTTTTATAATTTTATTTTTTATCATTAAATGATATTGCTTAAGCTTGCACACTCTTAAGCTTGCACACTCTTGGTAGTTAGTAGTAACTGTAGCCTTGTATATCGTATAAAAAGGTTATCGGTTATAAGGGAATTTAATCTGCAATCCTTTGTACGATATATGGCGACTGCCATAACTAGCCTCCTCGAGTCATCACAGTGTTAAATTCAATATTATATACAGTACTAGTCAACTGCATATATTGTTTGATATAATGTTTGTTTATATATCCATATGTTTATTAATTAATTGTTTGATAACTTATTTGTCGATATAGTATAAGTGATATTTTATTAAACTTGTATAGCTTATTCCCTAATAGTTTTCCTTTGCAGGTTGATAGTTATTTAGGCATGAGCTAAGAATCAAATGTCGAGTATAAGTATCGAGATGCAGTTGGAAGATAGAATTTAAAGATAGATTGCATAGTTATTTGGAACACTAACTATAATTACTATTCTTATACTTAGATTTTGCAATTTTAGTAAACTTTAAATTTTAGATCTTTATTGCCTAATTTTATTGTTTGGTAAGAGATACTAATTATCTATGAATATCGGTTATCTATAGTTATTTATGTTTTACAGTAGATTAATTAATTTAAAATTAGAAACTTTAATGTTTAATTATTTTAAGTCTTGTAATTTTTAACTTACAACGTAATTTTCATATAATGAGTGTATACGTAATATGAAAATTTTAGACAACTCTACTAGATTCTTTTAAAGTCACAATAGTGACTGTACAGTGAAAACTCATATAACATAGACCTCGTGGGAAAAAAATGGCTTGTTGAATATGTGCCTAAGTCTAAAACTAACTTGCAAAATTTCATCGATTACGTTGCAACAACACATTAGTTGAATTGTAATTCTTCAGTAATGAAATCGAAAAGTAATAATTATTAGTATAAATTACATTGAGTACTACGGCCAACTTTGAAAATAGTACAGACCCATGGCTTTTTCAAAAATCAACATTTATCACTCCTAAAACAAGCTCTTTAATTTTTTTAATTAAATAAACTACACCATAGTAATCAAATTTCTTTATTAATTTAGGCCAAATTTATGACCCTCCATTTGTTACCACCTAAAACTAATAACTACTAATACCACGCATCATAATAATTTAGCCTAATTAATAGCTAGTTACATTAACATGCTGATGAAGATACCTCACATTATTTGAATTACACCTGGTGACACGTGGTAATTCTCATGCTGTTATTTTGACTCAAATTTTAAATTTTAAATATAACCTAGTTATTTTTACGCGAATAAATGTAACCTAGTAAATGCTTAAAAAGTTAACACCTATAAAGTCCATTTACAAAATATTTGTCCACAACCATTTTTTTTATTAATGTTTTCTAAATATGCAGTAGATCTGTACATATCTCCTTAATAATCTCCATATGTCATGCCAGCAACTTTGGCCAAAAAAAAAAGAAAAGAAATCATGCCAGCAACAGTGTAATGACAATAGAATTACCCTTTCAAGGTCAATAATCCGACAAATGTATTTTGCAAGGAAATCATTCTCCACTTTATTTATTTATGACATGAGTGGATACATAATACGAATACGTGGATACATATATAATGTTCATTTTATTTAGTTATTTACATTACATGAATACATACATACATACATAAGTAAGAGTTTATACTCTTTTATGAGTTGGGTATGGTGCTGCTTTCACATTTCATCTTCTGCAGAAGTCGGATATAGAACCCCCTGTAAAAGAAGACGATAAAGTAATATAAGAACAACCTTAAAAAATTTATAACAGTAAGTAACATGAAGACTGCGAGATTTAGGTTTTCTCGAAGTGCATTTCCACACAAATGATACATGGGTGCAGAAAAATAATAGAAAAGACCCGGATTTATTCCTACCTTCTGTATGACTACGATCGAGATGTTCCCGTGTTTTATTTCATTCACTTTGATCTCCTCTGCCACTTGGTGATCTTCTTCCCCTATGATCTCCTCTGCCGCTCCTTGGTGATGTGTTTTTGCTTTGATCCCCTCTGCCACTTGTTGATCTGTTTCCTCTTTGATCTCCTCCGCGGCCTGGTGATTTGTTACCTCTTTGAGCTTCTCTGCCACATGGAGATTCGTTTTCTCTTCTATCTTCATCACAGGCATATCAATCAGCTTGAGAAATACTGTCCTCTCAGCTTTTGAACCCTGAATTTGTTGTTTGATCTCTTCCATCTCAGCTTTTGAATCCTGAATTTGTGGTTTGATCTCTTCCATCTCGGCTTTTGAATCCTGAATTTGTGGTTTGATAATTTTCATCTCAGCTCCTGAATCCTGAATTAGTGGTTTGATCCCTTCCATCTTGTGACATTTTCTAAGTTCGATGGTCTTTATTTTGGGCAGTGCTTTCTCCATATCTAGGCCTAACTTCCGGAGACCCTCCAATTTCCACAGCCTTAAAATTAGAAGATTTTCAAAGCGGTGGCCTTCGAATTTCAAACTTCCTCCAGTTAAAGATTTGCCTAGAAGGTTAAGAACTTTCAAGTATTTGAGATTCCCTAGTTGGGATATAAGTTCAGTGCCCTCTATGTTTGATCCAGAGAAGGTAATGATAGTGAGATTCTGGGGTATCAGATTTTTCCAGAAGCCACGGATGTCTCCAAGAAGATAGAGCTTATAAAGAGAATAATGCCATGTTAATGAGAGATTTGAGGGAAACCCTGAAGATTTACTAGACTCGATAACTCCAAGCTTCAAGGACTGGAGGTTTGTTAGGCCAGAAACCCAATGACCTATTGCTTCCTGATTTTTATTGAATTGGAACAAGATCCCCAATTTAGTCAGCTTCTTTATGTTGCTCAAACCCTCTATTGTTTTCTTTGAGGTTTTCTTGTCTTCATCGATGCCAAAACTAGATACAACTGCCCCACTCAATGTACGAAGGTTTGCCAATATGACAATAGCTATTGAGATAGAGGTGCCGGAGGTTTCTTGACTTCCTCCAAAACGACTTGGGTAATTCTGTTATGTTGGTGTGTTTTAGATCCAAAGTCTCTAGGTATGGCAAATTGGCAACCGATTTTGGTAGTGAACCGAGTGCAGTTGATCTCAAGCCTAAGTACTTGAGGAGCACTAGTTTTACTAGCACTTTATCAAGGTTAGGCTTGTAAACACCCTCCAGATCAAGCACAGTTAGTAAATTAGAGCCCTTACCAGACACAGTCTTGAGAAAATTCCCTATATCTTCGGTGAGCATGCCCTCTCTGAAATTGAAGGACAGAAAAGATCGTAGGCCATTGATCTTAGCATCAGGGGATAAGTCCTCAATGTCTGAATGTTCTGCGAGCCATCTGATTCTGGATGCAGCCAGTCCCTGTTGGTGTTGGTATCCAGGAAGCTTTCCTCCATCTGTTTCCTTCTGAGTGTGAATGTAGAGAAGTTCGGTGCCAGTAGCTCCTGAACAAAATAAATCGTAGAGACAAGTGATCACACGAACTCTTCTCGGACTTCCATCTTCCTTCCATTGAACAACCTCAACGAAGTTTCGAATCATCAACTCCTTAAGGTAGTCCAACCCCAAATCTTCAGGCTCCATATTGGCATTTCGTGGCACGACTAGAAGTCCCTCAGAAAGCCATAACCGTAATAGCCTTCGCACCGGAATGGCATAAGATTTAGGGAAAAGAGTCATGTAAAGGAAACATGGCTTTAGTTCTCCAGGCATATTGTTATAACAATAGGCGAAGAAATCATCAAGATTGTCGTTGTCTGGAGTTCTTTTGACGAGCTCGTCTATGACCTCATCTTTAGGATAAGAGGATTTAGCAATCAATCCACTCAATAGATTAACTCTCAGTGGTAAGCCGTGGCATTTGTCAATAATAGCTTTCTCCCTTTCGTCGCTCAAAGCTGCTCTATCTACAATTTCCAACTTACTCTTTATGAGGGCCTGCGTTTCATCTTGCCTAAGTGTCCCGAGCCTAACACTAAAATTGCGTGCTATAGGCTCCTCTTGGGCGGTGATTAAAAGATGACCACTACTGGTCGGATCTGGAAGGCTGCTCCACACATACCATAACAGACTCCAGTCATGGACATCATCCAGCACAATGAAATAGCTCTTATTATAGAGTGCTTGTGAAAGCATTTGTCTCATTGATTCCATGTGCGGTCTCTTCGCATTGGGCATCAAAACCGATTTATGCGTAACTTGTTCCACTACACTGTGTAGAACATCATCAGGTTTATCCTTTCTGGAGACATTAACCCAAGCACAACATTGAAAGCGATCACGCAGTTGGTTGAAGATTCTCCTTGCTAAAAATGTCTTGCCATACCCTTGCTTCCCAACAATCACCCTGACCTTATTCTCCGGCCGATCACTAACTGTAATTGCATCTCTCAGTTTTTCCATATAGTCTGCGAGCTTTCAGAACGTCTCCAGAAATGTCAGCATACAAATATTTGTCCCACTCCATGGGATCATGAACATGGCGTCGAGGGGCTTTCTTCTGGTTAGAATCCGAACCTTCCGCAGATTTGGAGGGTATATGCTGTTCTGACTTCAACTCCACTATTCCACTCTTGAACTCCTGGAGACACGTCCTTAGGGAACAGTTCGCCCATAAGATTTTAAACATGTTAGGACGACAGAACCCGATAGTATGAGTAACGTTTGCTGGATCTTGTAGAGCAGTCGTGGAATAGAATACGTCAATGCCATCGTCCATTCTGTAGATAGCTTCCAAGAGCTTGGATTTCCATTCTCTTTTCTCATCTCTTTCAGGATGCTTTGTCAAGAATTCATAGACTGGATCCAGGCTTTCACGGATATCCTTCATTTGCTGTCTTAGAGCAATGCAAATAATCAATTTGCAGTCTTGTAATTTCAATAGCTTTTGTTGTACAATGATTGTAGCCGCATCAATAGCTATTGCGTTCTGCAATATCTTATCGGCTAATGACATGTTTTCGTTCATCGCCTTGGCTCAGCCAATGGCATCAATCTCTCTCTCTCTCTCTCTCTCTCTCTCTCTCTCTATTTATTATGGCTGTAGGTGTAACGTTTATGCATGGAAAGGAGTAGTGGAGTGATGTTTAAATGGTTATCAAGAAGAGAAACTGGGTTGTGCCTATACAGCTCTCACACTAGTCATCATTTATAGCTCAAACAATGATCCTCTATACCATCATTTCCATGCTATCCGTGCTTTCCTTCTCTAGCTGAGAGTCTTACATCTGCAGCAAAGTTCAATGCCTCCTTTGGCAACCCATAAAGGAAAAGAAGCCATAGCCAAATGATCCTAAGTTATGTCATATGCTTTTCTTGATAGGGAAAAAGGAGAATATATCCATACGTTAGTGTTACGCGGCTAGTACGCTAACCCGAACCTATACAATTAAGAGCACGGTCATCTAGAAATAAAACATAAAACTAACATGTAAATACAATTAAATATAATTATAGTATAAATTAATTATTTGTAATCTCTATTTGAATGTAGACATTTTATCTATATTGATGCGAATTTCAGACGAAATGAGACACTAACATGATTTGTTAATACAAATACCCACTTTATCGAGTATTAGATTTGAATCATTTTCATTTACATTTTTTTCAATTTATCCTCTTGACTTTTACCACATATAATCTATAATTGAGATTAAAAAAAATTATATTGATATAATAATAATGTTATGAAATTGTTTAAATCTTTAAATAATTTTAATTATCAATTTATACGTTGAAATAAATTAAAAAGATAAAAATCGAGGAAATCCATTTCCAATTTTATCGAGAAAGAAGCACTTCACTTAAGGAGAAGGTAAAGAATGTTCCATAATCATATCAAAATATGGAAGTATGAGAAAAGGCCTATGTTCGTTTCCCAGTTTGTGCTCTAGTTATCCTTTGTCTGCATGACAAGTAAAATAGATCGAGCTTCTGTGCCTTCATATAGACGCGTGGGTTTGCCTTTAATACGAGACGATCCTTTTCCGAATCCGAATGGATACTTCACAAATTTGTTAACAAATACTATTAATTTATCATTACATTACAAATGAAGTGTAGTGATATCGCAAGAGACTACTGAAATTACAACAATATTTATGGACTTATCAACTACTAAAATATTGATTAATACTATTATAATTTAGCAGAATGAATACTAATTTTTCAATAGAATGAACTAAGTTTAAACTGCTCTTCTTAAGTTGAATAACATAATTATCACAAAAATAAAAACCCAAAATATTGTGGAAAATTTGACTTTTTTTTTTTTCTTCAGTGCAGTATCATGTCATCGTTTTGTATTATTATAGATTTCTTAACAAAAGAGATTTTAATATATTCTTTTTATTTCAGTTCAATTTATCACCTAAATAATTTGTATTATGTAATGAAATATTCGCTAGCCAAGAAAAATCCCAAACAAAATGATAAATTTGCTTCAAGAAATGAAAATTGTACATGAATAGAAAAACAACTGCACGGTACCAATGGATAAATATTGTGGTATCAATACTATTCCAACATGGAAGTAAAAGAGAAAAATGTGAAAAAAGTGTAGTTTTTAGCATTTCTATAATCAAATTATTTATTTATTTTTAATAAATATATGAATTTTGTTTTTCTTTATTGTACATCTATTAAGCAAGAGTAAGCGATAATTCTGTGTACTCACTTAAACCCTACTCAACTCGTAAGAATCTGAGTGGATAATTAAGACTATAGAGTAGGTTCCAAGTAATAATTTCCTATAACTTACTCTCATAGGGTAGGATATGGATAAGAAGTCATGGTACCCCATGCCCACCTTAGAGCCTTTACTTTAAAGCATATAGGGTATTGATTATAAAGTTTTCACCTTGTAATAGTAATTAAATGAAATTAATAAATAAAGGATGCCATATCATTAAAATAAAACAAAGCTCAATCAATTGGAAACACTAAGCTAAATGCTTATTAGTTTTTTTTTTTTTCATCTTTTGTCTTTAGTCTATACTCCACTATCATTTTCTTTCTACTTCTTTCTCATCTCGAAAAGTTCAAAAAAGGGGAATATGAGTTATTAGTTTCTACTTTTGCATCCATTACTTGTTTTCTATAGTACAATAGTTTCTTTATTTCATATTTGACAAAATATTTGGTGTTATTATCATAGTGAAATCTAATTTTTTTTAAAGCACAAGAGGATTATTTTATTGATGCATGTATCATAAAGAAGAAAAATATTTTAGTTTGATATCTATACTTGATAGTGATACGGTTGATAACTTTTCTGTTGATACACATTCATTATGAACCATCTTTCTTTAGAACTAGTAGAGTTAGTATGGCACAAGGACTCATGTTTTTTCTCATCTATCATCGATATATTAACTCATCTACTTGCCTTTTGATCTCAACAGCCTGCTGAAGATTCATTTTGGAGGCAAGTTGGTTTGGTAAGGCTACTCTTGGTTGTAGGTTAATACAATGTTTGTAGGCCTTGGATTGGGATAGTCCCTCAAGCAACTCTTTAGGAAATAAGTTAGAAAACTCATTAATCAACCTTTGAATCCCATTAGGTATGTTTTCTAAATTTCTCATCTCCAATAATCTTCTAATCAACAAAAATATAGGCTCATCGGCCTTCTCAATAGCTCGGAGCTCTCTTCGACTTATCACTAAAGCTTTTTTTCTTACTTGCTCAAGTAAGCTGGTTATGGGTTTTGTTCACCTGAGTTGGTGTCATAGGTTGTTATATAAGAGGGAAAAATTATTTTATCATTTAAGAAAATCAATTTTCCAAATAAATAAAATAAATCAACCATTTATAAAATTAAGACATTTTTAAAACTTTCTAAAATAAAAAAAAAAACCTGATTTAGGACCCTTTTAGAAATTTTTTTAAATAAAATTAAGATAGTTAAAACACTTATAGCCAAGTGTTTCTAGAATTAAAATCAACTAATCAGCTAATGTTTTTGGAAATGAACTATGGAAAGTTAGATCCCTAATAGAGGGTATATAAGCACTTACGGGGCAACTTAAAATAGGAAAAATTTTTATTTTTCCCTCTTGTGAATAAATTTTATTTTTCTTGTGTATAAATAGGATGTTATTTATTTATAAATTTAGAGTTAATCTTTCATTCTAAAGTTAGTGTTTTAGAAGATAAATTTAAATTCAGAAAATTAAAAGTGGTACCTATTAAGGGTTTAAAAAAGTTAGCCATCGAACTAAAATATTTAGTTTTCAAAACTATTTTAAAAAATTAGTATTATCAAAAGATCAATAGTTAACTTATAATTAGTCTATCCAATTGGTTATAATTTTGGTTATAAGTTAACTCTTTTTCTTGACTTTAATCAGGCGATAACTTCGAATAATTTTCAAAAGAAAAACCAAGTTTTTCTTAACTCTTAATAGAAGGTTAGTATTAAACTAATTATGGTTTAATATTAATTGGGTTAAGAAAATTAATAAAAATTGGAAAAAATCCAAGCTCGATACTATACATATATTATGTACACATTTGATGGGATCATGTAGGAAAGAATGAATAAATAGAATATAAAAAAATAAATAAATAACAATAGATTAGGAGAGATTGGATTCTATTTCTATTTTACTTAAGATCAATCTTTATTATACCTATCATTTAGCTCCTTGACACAAGACCTTTGTCAACATCTTTTAACCAACAAATTACCAACTAATTAAACCTTTTGGTTATGTATTTGATACATATTATGAAATATTAATATTATTTTTGAACAAGAAGATAGACAATATAAACAAATAAAAAATATGTTGTTCTTTTAGCTCTATTTATAGTTTACTTTTTAAGTTTTTTTTTGTGTTAAACTTTGGTTGATAACAAAATCTTATAAGTGTTTTATGTATTAATTTAATTTCTTTATAAACTAATAGTTAAATTTCATTTAATATTTGCCATAATGAAAATGCAAAAAGTTTATTCTTTTAATTTATTAGAATGTATACCGAGTACCCTTAATTATTTTTTAAAAAAATTTGAAATTTAATTCCTATTAAATATTGGAAAGTATTATGGTACACTTATTCACAAAATATTTTTAGTGATCATATTTAATATGCGTTAATGTTATAAATAGTACCTAAAACTTATTAAAACGTGCAATTTGATACATATACTTAGTTTTCGTAGCCATTTTTGCTACTTAAATAAACTTTATTAAGTTTGTTTACTGATATAAACATATGAACAAAGTCATAACTAAATGTTCTAACCACCTTAAGGTTACAAGATGGTCAATGACTAGAAATTAGCAATTGCATGACCCCCATTAGTTGGCCACCATCTACTCCTTGGCCCTGGGGTTATTGGAACAACCACTTAAATGTAAGTGGGTTGCAATCCACTTTAAAAGGTGGGTCATTTGACCAATTAGTGACTATAGGTCAATTTTTGATTCATTTTTATATCTGAATTAACAGAAAAACTTAATAGACTTAGTTTAGATAGTAAAAATGACTACAAAAACTATAATTAGGTAGTAAGTTGTGTATCTTTTCAAAGTATAGATAATAAATTGCATGTATTAACAAAACTTAGGTACCATTTGTGACATTAACCCTATTTAATATACTCTAGATCATTTAATGGTAAAAGGACATACAACATTAATAAAGGTATAATAAGTTGTCTTTAGAGTTTGGTTTTAGTGGATCAATATAAATAAGGTAGCAAATGATTTACTTGAGTTTAGATCACTTTAAGCATGGCTTTAGTCAAGCTCCATTTGTAAATGATTTGACTTCGAGCACAAAAAAAAACCTCCTTTATATAAACAAGCTAAACTTAAACTTTAATTTAGGCTCCTTAGCTAGTTCGCCATGTTAATGAATTGATTAATTAAGCTTGCCAACAAAATTATAAGCAGGCTCATGAATTTTATACTGATAAATTACATATATATATATATATAGTCAGATTTTTTATTTCATTTTCTTTAATCTAATTAGTATTAAGCTTTAACCTATTTCCAACCCTCGATTAGAGGTTAAGAAAAACTTGATTTTTTTAATTAGATTTGAAATTATGGAATTGCTACCTAACTAACCCCCTAGGTTAAGAATAACTTCTTAAACTTCAATTTTTATGTGTAAACATCCCCCTATAGTAAAACTATTGAAGAATGTAGATACCTTATTTTTGCTAATTTTGTCAATTGAGCTAGGTTAATAAGTAAACAGAAAAATAGAAAAAAAATAAACGAAAATTAAAAGAAAAAATGAAAAATGAAAAAAAAAAATCAAGTTAAGTCGTAGCAAGTTGAGTCATAACTAAAGTCATGTTGTGTTGAATTGAATTGAGTTAGATTGTCGAATTAGGTAACGATATGGGCTCAATTAATTTTAGGCTAGACCAATATAGAATAAAAATTAATCTAATTTAGGGGCTCAAATTAGATTAGGGAATTATCTAGCTATATTTAATTGAATCAGATTGGGCTTAGAAAGAAAAAGCTCGAACTAACTAGGGTTTCTAAAAGTTAGGGTAAATCCTTGACAAATCATAATTGGATCTTTCATATCTTCGATACAAAAGATTTGATTTTGAGTTTAGAAATAGCATGTTGATGGGGGAATTGAAAGAGTTTTTATTTTTTTATTTTTTTTTATTTTAATCACACTCCTTCACAAACACCTAAACTACCACATGTGCTACCTAAACCACCATATGTGCCGCTAGCACTACTGGAGCCATTACCTAACATTAACTAAATGCGCCGCCCAACACTCCGCAAACTACTGCTGCTGCTGCCTAGTCTACCATACACCACCGTAAGCCACCGCCTAGCCTCTCACCTATGTTGCCCAAAGCCTTCACTGTGTCGCCTACTCCATCGCTAGTATTGCTCATGCCCTCGGCCACAATGCCTATGTTCGCCTAATAGCACCCTTATGCACATCCAACCTCTCGCCCGTATTTCTTGTGTTCGCCTAGTGTCATCTACGCTCTCTTATGATTGCCCGTACATACTCAGTCTCGCCCTAGTGTCCCTTAGACTACCCCTGCCTAGTCTCACCTTAGTCTTGCTGAGATCGTCGCTTGTACGTGCCCAATCTTACTACAGTATCGCTCGCACCGCCCACGCTTACACCCAATTTTGCCCTAGTATCACCTACATCAACTACACTTATGCCTAATCTCGTACGCGCTCACCCAGTGTCACCCAACCACGCCTAGTACATGTCTACTCTTGCCCAAGCCACACCTAACGTCGCCCTTCTCGACGATTCGGCACTAGGTTTTCCTTATTATTTATTTATTGTAATTTTTTTTAGTCATTCTAATAAAATTTAATTGAATTAAGTTTTTTTTTTTGAAAAATCATTTTTTTAAATAAAAATATATTTTTTAACACAGTTGTTTTGGAAAAACAAAAAATCTTAATTAAGTTTTTTTTTAAAGATAATTAGTTAGGGTTTTTTTTTAAGTTTGGGAAAATTAGATTTCTTAGGTTTTTTTTTTCTTAAAATAATAAATTGATAGAAAACGTAAACTTGGCTTAGTTTTCAATATAAAAATGACTCATCTACTAAATATTTTATATATAAAAAGAAAAGAACTACAGCGAGTTTGATCTCGCATAATGGGTACATGGGTACCTTTGGGGCAACCATCTAAAAATTAAAAAAAAAATTCCCCTTTTTTTGAAATTCGTAATAAAAAATAAAAATAATTTTTAGTTACATTTTGTGAATTTAGGTATATTTTTAATATTTTTAGAAAAATTACAAAAATAAAGCCCATCAATTTTTTCTTTAATTTTCACATGGTGACTTAATCTTAATAGATTAGTTTCTGAACCCAGTTTTCTAGTTCAATTTTCTAAAAATTAATTTTTTTTGAATATTCGCAAACTAGTGGTTAAATTAGGATTTTTCCACCCAAAAACCCTAATTTTATTTTTTACCTGTTGAATTGGTTGGTTACTCTAATTTTTTTATTTTTTTAAGAAAAGTATTTCCTCAATTTAATGTCGAATAACTTATATTAAGCGGGTTGGGCTTGATATAGGTTAAATTAAGGAAATTTAAATAAAGTTTGATAGAATTGATGACTCCATTAGGGACGCTTGGTGAGCTAGCCATATAAATATTAAAAATTAATTGATGGGCCTTTTTTTATTGTATTATAATTGAACTAATTGTCTTTTAGTGATGTTGGCCTCAATAAGAAAAATCCTGGCCCAGTGGGCCCTCTAGGGGAATTAGGGGGCTTTTTATTAACCATCTTTTTATTTAGATATAGTTGGACCTAAGCCACTTTAGGAACCTAGGACGGGTCACTATTGCATAACTCTCAAGTCACTGGGGTCCTTACCCCCACTTGGCGGTGATAAGTGAGCCTATTCAGGCTTTGATGTACCTTATTAGGCTTCTCTTTAGAAAGCCTTGAAACTACAAAGTCTGGGACCCATAGACCTTACCCTTTTGCATAATTCCTTTTGCAAAAAAGGGGTAGTTATTTTTTAAATTATAAGAAATGCCGATAAATCTGCGGTTAGTTCAACTTTCTTTTTTAAAAAAGGGAAATTAATTTAAAGAAAGTAACCCTTATATATAAGTATTCGCGAGCTTCATATTTGTTAAAAATCCTATTTCGAACCTACATATATATAAGGGTGCTCTTTGACTGCGGGTTCATCATACTTCCTATAATTTATTAATTACCAACTTTACTGCATTACATCTGTATGTAACATATTGCATTTTTTTTATATGTTAGATTATGCTCGTTTCTTTGTAAATATTTTATTTCTTCATGTTATATGTCTTTTATTTTTTTATTTTTATTGCTCTTTAGTCAATGAAAGGTTGCGCAATTTCTAAGAAAATATTTGAAAAAACTACAAAATTATTAACATCATATCTAACTTTATTCTAAATTTAGTGGCCTTATTGTAAATAATCATTGCCATTTATTTATTTTTATATATTTTTTAGTACTATAGATGTGGAGAGTCAAGATAGTGTTAATCCAAAGCTTGTCCATGAAGTCCAATTAGATAACTATTCCCTCCCTGAGGCCATCTTGAGAGATTAGTTAAACCAGCTTTTACCTACCAAGCAAGATCACATTTGCAAGAAGATTGGGCCAGTCATATCCCTTATATGGGTCCAACTTCACTAGCCTCTAATTTAGGCCCTTATCCATTACTAGGATTTAGAATTTGCAGCTTTTAACTTCAACCTACATGTATTAACACCCACTATAGAAGAGTACTCATAGCTACTTAGTGTCTCACCCCTGAAAGTACGCATAGCTATCCTTGGTCTTAGAGTCTAGCCTGAGAAAGCTTTCATGACATTATTGGAGTCAAGAAGTTAGTCTTGGCGCCATTCTTGTCTTCAGAGGGCCAAAAATGTCTCAACATCTTAAGATTAGTGGAGTAGTCTTCAAGCCTAAACACCTATCAAAGATATTGCTAAATCTTTTGTAGAGGATATGAATTGTGGATCGAAAACCGGGTCAACACATTTATTGTAGTAGTGTTTGGAGCAGTACTATTTCCCTTCAGATATGGTCAAGTCCATTATAGAGTTACCAAGCTACTGTCTTAATTCCTAGATAGTAAAACTTATATACTGGTGTTACTAGTAGAATAGTTCAAGACACTCACCTACTTGAAGAAGTAGGAGTATGGTTATTTCATGGCTAACCCTACAATCCTTGCCGTGTAGTTTCTTAATCATACACAGGGGTATGGAGGGAATCTTCTCAAAGAGTCCCGGACTGAAAACATGAATCTAATTAATGACTTTGCCTATCACCTTAAGGTATCGGATGAAGCTCAGTTTAATGGATGGGTGTCGGTAATTAGCAAAATGTAGCCAGTAGACTTTATGTGGATAGTTAAATGGAGCCATTGTACTTAAGCCATCTTAGGGTGTGCTAACTATGCAGGAGTCCCCCTTATCGGTATTACTGGCTGTACAGGATACATCCCAGCTTATGTCACCAAACAGTTGGGTCCACTTCAAGAGATAGCCTACAAAGACTCCTTGGACGTTGTCACCATAAATTATTAAGATCCTTGTCTACCTACAACTACTCTGATTGAACGACTAGCAGAACTCGTAAAGTTGTGAGAATGGAGTAAAGTAAAAAAGATGGTCAACATGGGAATTTTGAGAGGCAAAGTTAGAGAATACTAAGCCACCAAGCAGTTCATTTATGATTAGTTGTAGAAGACTGGAAAGATACAGTATAAAGCTCTAGACATATTTAGATACAAGCTAGAACAAGTACATCTTTCATCCATTAAGCAGGCCTATTGAAACACCATACGGGTTAGGGTTGAAGCCCAGTTCTAAGAAAGTAAGAGATTCGTTAAAGAGTTAAAGCTGGAAAATGAGTGAATGTTGGAGGAAAATCAATTCTTGAGAAGCAAGATCCGAGAAAGGGACATTACGGTATGAAGGCTTATGAGGGAAGTTGATCAAGCCCGTCCTAACCAAATTCGCCGGCTCTTGTAAATATAAGATTTAAGTTTTTAGGGAGATTAGATAGGAGTTTTTTTTTTTTTTCTCTTTTCTTTTAGTCCATTGTATAAGTTGGATCTTATGATTAGTAAATTTGTAGCTTTAGTAAATAAAATTTTCATTGGTTGTACAGTCTTTTACTCATTATTCTTATTGTTCATTTATTTTTTTAGTTAATTTTTTTTTTTAAAAAAGAGAAAATTCAAAAAGAAAAAGAGGCAAACAATAGAACAAAAAAAAGCCAAAAATAAAAGAAAAAGAAAAAAAATCTTTATCACCAAAAAGTCTAAAACATGGGTTTTCGTATAGGATTTTGAAGATAACATCCAAACGAGCATACTCAATTAGAAGCTCGATATTTACTCATTTTAAAGCTAGGATATTAACTCAAGGTACTGGAAATGTCAGTCAAATCAAACTCAACCCGAAAGTAGCAACTCTAGAGGAAAGCATGAATAAGATGGCCGAACAGATTCAGTCTCTCACTCAAGCTATTAGGAATCTTAACGGCAGACAAGGATCTTAAGTCAATCCAAATTTGATTTTAAAAATGGCCTTTCCCCCTGAACTGGAAGATGAAGAATCAACCCCTAATGCTAAGGTATGGAGGAAAGAGATCGAGAGAAACACTATGAGATGAAAAGAAAGTTTATGCAGAAGTTGATCGAGAAAATGAAAACCCTGGAAATGGTTAACAGGTTTTAACAGATGAAGATGATTAATTTGCTGACATATGAAGATGATGACTTCCTGGAAAGATTTAAAGTGCCAAATTTTGAGAAATATGACAGGATTAGTTGCTCAAAAATCCACACTCGGTTGTACATCAGGAAAATGGGAAAATACATAAAGTATGGCAAAATGATGGTCTAAACTTTTCAGGATAGCTTGATTAGGCTCGCCTGAACTTAGTACACCCAATTGGATTTGAATGAGATTGATACTTGGGATAAGTTAACACGGGTTTTCTACAATTAGTATAAATTTAACATTGAAGTGGCCTCGTCCTTGTGGGACTTGAATAATCTATGAAAGAAGGCCAACAAAAACTTTAAAGAATCTGCTTATAGATGGAGGGGCATGGCAACTAAGGTAAGACCACCCTTAATCGAAAAAGATCTAACCTTTGCATTCATTAATGCTTTTGGAAGCCCATATTACCAATATCTAGTTGGGTACCCTGCCTCCAACTTTACAGAAATTGTAGTCTCAAGGTGCTAAATTGAGGAAGCTATTGCTACTGGAAAGCTTCCTGATCTTAAAGCAATTGAGAAGAAGACACCTCCCCTAAGATTTTCCAATAAAGCCAAGGAAACTACTATAAGCGTTGTCAATATTTGCAACCTTGTCAGACTCGCAGCTCCGATAGCCATGATTAGAGGATCTAATCCTCCGCTGAGTCCAAATCAAAACAACGGCTCACAAAGAAGACAGTTCACACATATTCGCATTTCTTTAAGCCAAGTTCTCGTACGATTAAGGAAGGAGAATCTCTTGACGTTTGAAATACCGAGGGAAGGACAAAGATTGAGGGATTATAACCTAGAGCTTCAATGTGATTATCATTTGGGGCAAGTGGGGGCACTCTACAAATCAATGTTGGAGACTCATACATAAGATCTAGGATCTTATTGACACCAAATTGGTTTAATCGGATTTCATCTAGATTCCCACTCCTAATGTAGGTAACAACCCTCTACCGAATCATGGAAATTTGATCAATATGATCATTGTTGAATTTTATGAACTAAAGATCGATCTAGACAGTCTCTTAATCATTATTGAGGAGATAGCATGGAATCTGAGGTAAGCCAGGTACTTACAGAATAAGAATATTAGGGATAGGACCCAGATTAGATCGGTAATATATCAGTTGCTGAAGGATGGGAAGATAAAGAAAGCTGATATTATGGCTATGACGATTTCAAAACCATGAAAGAGAAGTACTTAGAAGGAGATTAGAAAAAGATATGAAGCCGAAGATCCAATGGTTGATACCTTAGGAGAACCGTTAGGGAAGTTTAAGTATTTGGTGAATTACAACGATTTGCTTGCCATATACACTGATGCCCCACCCATTGGATGAGGTCTAGAATTTGAGGAAGAAGATAAAATTATTGCAAAAGCTGAGAAGATGGCTGAGATGGTTGGAATGATTGTAGATGGGCCCAAGTTGTTGGTTTTTTAGTATGATGGGAAGACTAAAAAGGTTGAAGAATTGGGAAAACCTAAGAAGATTGCTTTCAATATCCCATTAGTCTAAGAGAATTATAAAGCAGCACCTTTGGATTAACAGGCAGTGAATCAGATAACTAGGGCCTCATCACTTATGGTCGGTATGCTTACACCCTCGGGACGAGTTTATGACCAGAACGAGGAAGCTAAAAGGAAGACTACTATGGAAGAGGCTTCTCGAAAGATATTTGAAGATATGGATGATAAAGATTAGAATGTTAACAATAAAATAGTGAAGGTTAGTGAATATAAGATAATGCACCAGTTGGCCAAAATACTAGCCCAAATCTCCCTAATGGGCCTGTTGTTGTCATTAGATACTCATTGAGATGCATTAATCAAAATTCTGAAGGATGTTAAAGTACCTGAAGGGATTTGTACTAAAAAATCGAGGTTGGTGGTAAACTCAATATTTATAGTAGATCAGATTTCATTCTCGTTAGATGAGCTAGGTGAAGAAGGAGACTAGCACACAAAGCCCTTTTTCATAGTGGTTAAGTGTGTAGGGAAAGTGGTTACTCGAAATCTAATGGACAATGGGTCATCATTGAATGTACGTCTTTTAACGACACTAAATTTACTCAGAGTCGATGCAAATGAGATAAAGCCTAACTCGATTTCAGTAAGAGCTTTTGATGGATCAAAAAGGGAGATAATTGGAGAAATTGGGTCGCAAGTTGAGATTGGCCCACAAATGTTCACTATTGCCTTTCAAGTTCTAGATATACCGTAAACTTTCAATAAAAATCATTCCTTTCTTTCTATCAATTCTTCTTTATTATTTATTCGTTGCCCTTTTTCTTTTTTCCTTTATTCTTCAGATTCGATAAAAACGATGAATGTAATGGATATCTCGTTCATGTAAATGATGAAAGTACCAATATTACCTTGGCCCTGTTGGGTCAGTTGTTGGAAATGATATTGAGACTCTAAACAAAATTTAGAAGAGTTAGTGTCAACATAAATAGGGTAAAGTGATTATTAACAAACCGATGGATGAGATTGATTTGGGGACAAAGGAAAGTCAACGAAACATGAAATTTGGTCGTAATTTAACAGATGATCAGAAACATGAGTTGTTACGATTGCTATCAAAATACTTGGATATATTCGCTTGGTCTTATAAAGATACACCTAGTTTAGATGTGTCTATTGTAGTTCATAAATTGCCAACCGGGGAGGAAATAAAATTGAAAAGACAAAAGCTTAAATGATTTAGGTGGGATATACTCCTCAAAATAAAAGAAGAAGTGAAGGAGTTGTTAGAAGTCGGGTTCATAGAAGTATTGGATTATCCCGAATGGGTAGCCAATGTAGTGCTAGTGTTGAAGAAAAATGGGAAGTTAGGGTTTATGTAGATTTTCGAGATTTAAACTAAGCAACACCAAAGGATAATTTTCCTTTGCTGCATATTGACGTATTAGTGGATAACATAGCCAGGAAATATCTTTTCTCGTTTACGGATGGTTTCTTAGGATATAATCAAATTAAAATAGTAGAAAAAGATAAAATCAAAACAAATTTTGTTACCACTTGGAGAACGTTTTGTTATCGTGTAATGCCTTTTGGGTTGAAGAATGCTGGGGCAACTTATTAGCGTGCTATGCTTGCCTTGTTTCATGACATGATGCATTAAGAGATCAAAGTTTATGTGGATGATATGATCACTAAATCCAAGGAGGATGAAAGTCACATAGATATTTTGTGTTAACTATTTGAACGATTGAGGAACTTTCAACTGAAGTTAAATCCTTAAAAGTACACCTTTAGAGTAACTTTAGGCAAATTGTTGGGTTTTGTCGTCTGTAGAAGAGGAATTAAAGTAGACCCAGATAAAGTCATGGTAATCGTAGATATGCCAGCACCTAAGTCTGTAAAAGAAGTTCGGGGACTGCTGGGAAGGTTGAATTATATCGTTCATTTTGTATCACAGTTAACTGATAGATACAAGCCATTATTTAAACTTTTGAGGAAGAATGCAACCATCGAATGGGATGAAGAGTGTGAGCGAGCATTTGTTGAAATCAAAGAGTATTTCATGAATTCTCCCGTACTAGTCACTCCTACATTAGGACAACCCTTGATCCTTTACTTAATGATTCTTCCTGAGTCAATGGGATGCATGTTAAGGTTGAAAGATGAAATGGGAAGAAAAGAGTAAGAAATTCACAAAAGGCGAGCAAAAATACTCAAAAGTGAAAAGAACATGTTGTGCCTTAGTATGGGTGATACACAAGCTTAAGTAGTACACTTTCTATTATTCAATAGAGTTATTGACAAAACATGACCCTTTGAGGTATTTGGTAGAAAAGCCAGCGTTGATTAGGAGAATATCGAAGTGGCCAATGCTACTCTCTGAATTTGATATCAAGTATGTAAGTTAGAGTTTAGTCAAAGGATAGGTAGTAGTTGATCAATTGGCAAAGTACTCATTAGAAGATGAGGATGATGGTTCAAAAGCGCAATTTCCTGAGGAAAATGTGATGATGGCAAATGAATTGAGTGGTGAAAAATTGAGGTAGAAAATGTATTTTGATGGAGAAGCCAACGTGTTTGGATGTGGGATAGGAGTAGTATTGGTATCACCTAGGGGTAACAATTTCCCTATGGTAGTAAGGTTAACATTTCCATATACCAGCAACATAACAAAATATGAAGCCTACATTTTAGGGCTCAAAATGTTGCTAGATATGGGAATATAAGAGATTAAAGTATACGGAGATTCTTCTCTTATAATTGTCTAGATCTTGGGAGAGTATAAGACAAAGGACAAGAAATTGGTACCTTATCATGAACATTTAGGAAAGCTAATTGAGAAATTCCAGAAGATTTTATTCACTTACATTCTAAGAATCTAAAATCAATTTGCTGATGCATTGGTTACATTGGCATTAATGGTGAAAGTTACGGATGGGATAGAAATTCAACTCCTGAAGATTGAAGTGGAAGAAAAATTAGCTTTTTGCCTTGTAGTTGAAGAGAAGGGAACAAAAGAACCTTAGTATCATGATATCAAAAGGTTACTTCAAATGGGAGAGTTTCCTGAAGATGCTAATAAAAAAGATAGATAAACTTTAAAAAGGTTAGCTACTCATTTCCTATTAAGTGGAGCCACATTATACAAGAGATCACCAGATGCAATACTACTAAGGTATGTAGATGAAGAAGAAGTCGAGTAATTAATGAAAGAAGTGTACGAAAGAGTTTGTGGTCCTCACATTAATAGGTATATGTTAGCTAGAAAGATTGTGAGAATGGAGTATTTTCGAATGATGATGGAATCAGATTGTATCAGGTATGTGAGGTATTGTCACCTGTGTTAGGTATATGCAACAAAATCAACTCTTCTCCCCAAGAATTGCATGTGTTATCGACTCCTTGGCCTTTCTTAATGTAAGGAATTGACATGATAGGTTTAATTTTACCGATAACTTCAAACGGGTACGGATTTATTTTAGTCGCGATCGACTATTTTATCAAGTAGGTAGAAGTAGTGTCATATGCCATGATAGCCAAAGGAGTAGTAGTCAAATTCTTGAAAAGAGATATTATTGCAAGATATGGTGCATCTGAGTCTACTATTATAGACAATGGGACAAATTTGAATAACATGTTGATGGATGAAGTGTGCAACCAATTCAAGATTAATCGTAGAAACTTAACTCCATATCGACCTCAGATGAATGGAGTAGTTGAAGTCACAAATAAGAACATTAAAAGAATCATTGAGAAGATGGCGATCACTTATAAGGACTGGCATGAGATGGTTTCCTTTGCTCCCGTGGCTTATAGAAATTTGATTAGGACTTCTACTAGTACAACCCCATATTCATTGGTGTACGAAATTGAAGCGGTACTACCAGTGAAAGTAGAAATACCTTCGTTCCTAGTATTAGTAGAAACTCAGCTTGATGAAGTAGAGTAGGTGAAGAAGAAGAAGGAACATTTGAATCTTTTAGATGAAAGGAGGCTTGCAGCAATATGTCATAGTTAGTGCTACCAACAACCAATGATACAAGCTTTTAACAAGAAAGTATGCCTGAGATACTTCAAAGAGGGAGACTTGGTGTTGAAGGAAGTATTTCCAAATGCAAAAGACCCTAGAGGCAAGTTTGCTTTGAATTATGAAGGCCCTTATGTGGTGAAAAGGGTATTATTAGGAGGTGCATTAGTGTTGATAAAGATGGATGGCCCGGAATTAAGGGAACTAGTAAATCAGACGCAGTCAAGTTATATTATTCATGAAAACTAAGTTCAATAAAGATTTCAATTTTTCTTGAATAAGTTTGTGGTTATTCTTTCATTGATTACAAGTAAAGTTGACATTCATGAATGTTTTTGAATTCGGATGGTCATTGACCAATAAACACTTCACCAATAAACCCTTGAGTACCATGTTTTTCTAGCCTCATACACTTAAACACCAAACCCTTACCAACGAATCTAAATCACCAAAAAAGAAAGAAATATAATGTTCTTAATAAATTAGTTTTGCTTCATTTGAAAAGAGAATTAGCATTCAAAAGTCATGAAGAGTGGAAATTGAAATTTGGTATCGACTAAAGAAAATTCAACACATGAGTATGGTCCAATTACAAGACTCAAAAGTTTAGGAGATTTGAGAGAAAGAGAAAAAAAGAAAAAAAGAGAAGGAGAAAAAATAAAAAAGAAAAAGAAGAAAAGAGGGAAAAAGAAAAAAGAAACAAGCACCGTCCCTTAGTGAAATTCTGCTGATTGAATGAGTGAATATTGGGAGTTGATTTAATCATGCCAATTAGTTGCTATCTGAGAAATTCTTTAGTCCCAGAAAAAATAATCTTAAAAGTCCTTGGAAAGAGATATTTAGAAAAATTAAGCTAGCTTTTGAAACAAACTCTAATCTCGAAGAGATCTATCCTCTTCAAATTAGTCAAAACCAATCTCAAAGAGTTCTATTTTCTTTGGATTAGCCAAAACCAATCTTATAGAGAACTATCCTCTTCAGATTGACCAAATTGAATCTTGAAGAGATCTGTAATCTTTAGATTAACCAAGTTGATTTTCAAAGAGACCTATCCTCTTCAAATTAACCAAAACCAATCTCAAAGAGATTAATCCTCTTCAGATTAACCAAAACCAATCTCGAAGAGATATATCCTCTTCAGATTAAACATAATGAATCTTGAAGGGATCTATCCTCTTTGGATTAACCAAAATGAATCTTGAAGATATCTATCCTCTTCGAATTAACCAAAATGAATTTTAAAGAGATCTATCCTCTTCAGATTAATTATTAAAGTAAAAACAAATCTCAAAGAGATACATCCTCTTCAGGTCATCCACTAACCAAAACAAAGCAAGAATCTTGAAGAAATCTATCTTCTTCGGGCCACCAAAGTGAAATAAGATTTTGAAGAGATCTATCCTCTTTAAATTACAAGTCAAAACAAATCTTGAAGAGATCTATCCTCTTCGGATTATCTGCCAAAACAAAAAGAAATCTTAAAGAGATCTATCGTCTCCAGATTATCTAAGTCAGGTTTGGCAAAAATGGGTATCTCTTTTGTTTTCGTAGTAAAGTTCTAATCGAACTTCACTACAAAGAGGAGCAGCTATAGACATCTCATTTTTGCCAATGTTGTTAATTAAGCTAGGTTAATAAATAAAATGGAAAAATAAAAAAAAATAATAAAATAAAATTAAAAGAAAAAATGAAAAATGAAAAAAAGAAAAGAAAATCAAGTTAAGTTGTAGTAAGTTGAGTCATAAGTTGAGTTGTGTTGTATTGAATTGAATTGAGTTGGATTGTTGGATTAAGTGATGATATGGGCTTAATTAATTTTAGGCCAAACCAATATAGAATAAAAATTCATCTAATTTAGGGGCTCAAATCAAATTAGGGAATTATTAGGCTATATTTAATATAATCAAGTCGAGCTTGGAAAGAAAAGGCTCAAACTAACTAGGATTTCTAGAAGTTTGGGTAAATCCTTAACAAATCAAAATTGTATCTTCCATATCTTCAATACAAAAGATTTGATTTTAAGTTTATAGATAGCATATCGACGGGGGATTTGAAAGAGGTTTTTTCTTTTTAATCACACTCCTTCACAAACACCTAAACCACCACATGGGCTACCCAAACTACCATACGCACCGCCAATACTACCGGAGTCACTATCCAGTACTACCTAGATGCGTCACCTTATACTACCTACACTATCGCCGCTGCTGCCCAGTCCACCGCAACAACCATTGCAAGCCACTGCCTAGCCTTTTGCTTGTATCACTTAAAGACTTCATCACATCGCCCACTCCATCGGCAGCGTCGCTTATGCCTTTACCCACAGCACCCACGTTTACCTAGTAGTGCCTCCATACACACCTAACCTCTTGTTTGTGTTGCCCGCACTCACCTAGTGTCACCCATGCTCCCCCAGTTGCTTGCTTGCGCTCACCCAGTATCACCTACGATTGCCTATGCACGCCTAGTCTTGTCCTAGTGTTGCCTAGATGATCAACCATCATTGCCCAGTATCGCCCGGATCTTCGCTCGTATATGCTTAGTCTCGTTCCAGTATCGCCTGCATCGCCCACATTTACGCCTAGTCTCACCTAAGTGTCACCTACATTGCCTACACTCATGCCTAATCTCGCCCGCGCTCGCTTAATGTCACCTAACTCTCACTCAACCATGCCCAATGTCACCCAACTCTCAACGATCTGATGCTAGGTTTTCCGTATTATTTATTTATTGCAATTTTTTTTTTCATTCTAATAAAATTTAATTAAATTAAGTTTTTTTTTTTTCAAATCATTTTTTAAAATAAAAAAAAATATTTTTTTGACATATAGGGGTTTTGGAAAAATAAAAAAATCTTAATTGAGTTTTTTTTTTTTAAAG
The DNA here is from genome assembly GCA_024138005.1 of Lumnitzera racemosa. Lineage (NCBI taxonomy): Eukaryota > Viridiplantae > Streptophyta > Magnoliopsida > Myrtales > Combretaceae > Lumnitzera > Lumnitzera racemosa. Next base: position 11,487,681 of record JAMXBC010000008.1, on the reverse strand, counting down.
ATAATTAGTTAGGTTTTTTTTTTAAGTTCGGGGAAATTAGATTTCTTAGGTTTTTTTTCATAAAATAATAAATTCATAGAAAACGTAAACTTGGCTCGGTTTTTAATATAAAAACGACTTATCCACTAAATATTTTATAAAAAAAAAGAACTACGATCCGTTTGATTCCGAGTAGTGAGTACATAGGCAACTTTGGGGCAACCATCTAAAATTTAAAAAAAAAATTTCTATTTTTTAGAAATTCGTAATTAAAAAATAACAAAAATCATTTTTAGTTACATTTTGAGAATTTAGGTATATTTTTAATATTTTTAGAAAAATTACAAAAATAAAGCCCATCATTTTTTTCTTTAATTTTCACATGGTGACTTAATTATATTAGGTTAGTCCCTAAATCCAGTATTTTGATTCAATTTTCTAAAAATTATTTTTTTTGGAATATTCGCAAATTAGTTATCAACTTAGGGTTTTTCTACTCGAAAACCCTAATTTTATTTTTTACCGATTGAACTAGTTAGCTACTCTAATTTTTAAATTTTTTTAAGAAAAGTATTTCCTTAATTTAATGTTGAGTAACTTTTATTAAGTGGGATAGGCTTGATATAGATTAAATTAAGAAAATCAAAATTGAGCTTAACAAAGAACTTTTCTCCCCCTTTTTTCTTGTGAGAAGATAACCGATTTTTATAAAGGAAAAATATATAATAAAACTTCTCTCCCTTAAGAAAATAGATTAATGTCGTATTTTTCTTAAAAAGAAACAAATTTCAACAACTTTCTTTTTCTCCTTTTAAAAAGAGCTCCCCTTTAAAATTATACCAATTGTTTTATATGATCATTAATGAAATAAAATATGAAGAGCAAATTAAAAAATAGAACAAGATTACCATTCATTCCATACTTTCATTTCCAATGAGGTAATATTGATTAAGAATTATCTCCAATTAAATTTTACCTCATGACTTGCAACAACTAAAAGAATAATTAGACATTCTTAGGAACCCAGATAAGCTTGGGTCCTTTAAAATTCAAGCTTGGGATATTATTTGCATTTACTTGGTTTTTACCGATCTTGTAATTTTTATAAGAACAATACTTTTCAATATGACCTAACTTATTACAAAAGAAACATGCATAGGGAGAAGAATAATCATACTTATTACTTATCCTACGCCTTTGGTTTTGCTTTGGGTAGTCTCTAACATATCCTCTATGCAAACTTCTATTGTACCTTTTGATAGGTTCAATTGTTTAACCTTTATCCTTTTCTTTGAATCTTTCTTGATTTTCACTTTTTGATTTGACAAAAACTATTTCTCTTTTTGTTTTAAATGTATCTCCAAATTCGAAACTAAGTCTAGATTTTGAATTATCCATTCTTTGACTAGAAATCAACATTTTTAACTTTTTACACTTTCATCAAACTTTTGAAACGTGTTTTTGATTGACTTAGATAAATCCTCCACATGATTTTTCAAACTTTTGATCTCTTCTTTCAAAATAAGATTTTCATTTACTAAAGCTTCTCTAGTTACATGTAAATCTTCAAAATCATTTTTCAAAAAATTGTTTTCATCAACCAAAACCTTGTTTGTTTAAATAAGAGCTTGTTTTCATTCTTCAAAGCTTTATTTTCACTTTCAACTTTCTAAATTTTATCATTGGCATTGGAAAGTGCTTTTAACAATTTATTGATTTCAGTACAAATATCATTAGGTATATAATCTTTATCGAATTCAAATTTAGAACTTACTTTAGAATGTGCCATCAAATATAAATTTGCTTCATTAGCTTCATCATCCAAACCTTCTTCTTCAAACTCTAACTCATCTAAATCACTCCATGTTGCTAGCAAGCCTCTTTGTTTCTTTTTGTATTTATGGAGCTTTTTCAAAAGTAGTGTTCAATCGCACTTAATGAGCCCAATCTTTTTGAATTTGTAACAAATAACTTCCTTCTTTTCCTTAATACTATTTCCTCTTTTCTTGAGCAATCTATTCAAACATCTTGCCAATCGTATAACCTCTTCATCATCATCATCATCAGATGAATCATCATTGTTTGAATCAACTTCTACTTCTTAGGCCTTAAATGCTATAGCCTTCTTTTTCGTATCTTCTAAAGTATTTTCCGATTTAAGAAAATCAGTTTCATATGCCATAAGCTTACTACGTAATTGACTTAAAATTAATGTTTTTAGATCACAAGCTTCTTCTATGGTAGTTTTCTTTGCATTCCAAATTTTGGGAAGAATCCTTAACATCCTAAAACTTTTTAGAAGGTAAAAAATGATCAAGAAATTTTTGTGCAACGATACTATTCCTTCAGAGTAGTATATCAATGTTTTGAATCTCTTCTCCTTTTATATTGAAATCTTCTAATGGCCTAAAATCTAAAGATTATCTTTTATCTAACCGTTATTTATTTAAGATAATTCCTTGGATATTTTTGAAAAGATCTTGATCATTTGACTTTCAAAACAACTCTCTTTAGCTTGTTTCAATCGGATAACCTTCAATCAATAACCATTGAATTTGCCTTTGATTTGAAATTAAAAAGATTTACTTTTGTTAGCAACTTCTAGATAAACCTCATGTTAAAAAATTTGAAACTCCACAAAATCCGAATCAACCTTATCCTTATCCATTCTTGTGCATATCTTAATTTTTCCAAATATCTTTTCACTTAAAAATAATCCCTAAGGATGTTGATTCCATCTTAAGTGAAACGAGATTAAATGTATTTTCCTAATACACTTAATCTAGTAGAGCTAGGCCTTGATTAATTCGAATCTGATTTAAAGTTGTTTTCAATGTCATACTTCCAAACTTACCTTCTGAACAACCTTTTAAAAAATATCAGCCTTTGTTTCTAAAGTTTCTAAATAAGCTTTTGAAGTGCTATATCAATTCTTTTTATAAAAGTTTCTAAAATACTTTTTGAAAATTTTCTAGACTAGTCTATATTCAATTAATTCAAACGTTCTAAATAAGCTTCTGAATGCACCTCAATTTTGTGAAATTGAACTTTCTAAAAATTCTCCTGAATGCATGTACACTTGTTAATTCATTAGTGTTCATCTCCTTTATCATCATAATCCATGACCATAAGAGATATCTAGCAAAGTCAATGTAAGCCCCAAAGCTAAGCCAATTGACTGTAGGATTGAACTTAGAATTTAAGGTTTTGGACAATCGGTTAAGGAATCCGATCAAACCCTAAATTATAAACTAACGAGAGAAATATTAGTAAAACTAACCCGTAAACTTGAATTTAAGAAAATAAATAATAAAATAGGAGACTATAAAATTTTCAAATTTTAAGCATAATAAGTACTAATTACTGAAAATGCAAAAAGTGTAATCAAATAACTAATAAATTACTAAAGATAGATTATATGTATACTAAAAATTTTAGAATGACTAAAATAATAATTAGGAATGTTCACATATACCCCACATGTATTTACGTGTAGATAAAAATACGCAAAATTACCTAAATTGGCCAAAAACTAAGTAAATAATTAAAGAAAATTATAAATTAATTATGGAAAAATCAGAATAGGATAAGATGAATCAAGATCAGGTCGTGGCAGGTCCAAATATGCAAAAGAAAAATAAACTAATAAAAATTTGATAACATAAAAGCCAAAAATCAAGGATAATGGGTAAAGTCTTGCCAAAAATTGTCTATAAATAGCAAGAAAAATTCAGAAGCTCATTTGGCTAGATACAAATCAGAGAAAATTAGAGAGAGGCAAAAATTGAGAGAAAAATTCGGTTTAGAAAAAAATTAGAAAAAACTATGCAATTAGGGCCTTTAACGGGAACCCACACCAGACAAGCAGCTGGGAGTGGACGGCCACCACCACCACACGTTGGTGGCAGCGCCCATGCCGGACGACAAGGCCACGGCGGCCGGAGGTGGTCGGAGCCACCCAGATCAGTGAGTCTAATTTCTAGCCTGATTTTGTATAATTTTGTAAAAATAGTAAATATTATTAGAAAATTATGAATTTTGTTATTCTAGAATATTTTTGTATGTAGTTTTTAGGAAAAATATTATTTTGATGAAAATATATCTCATGATATAGGATCCTTAAGAAATCATGCAAAACCGAACATGTTTCGGTTTAGAAATAAATGACCTTAGGAGTGTATTTTCGAGCTCAAAATTTTTGTGTAGATTAATTAGATGATATAGAATAGTGCTATGAAGCCCTTTTTCAAAAATTAATTTTCTAAATTTTTAGATAATTTTTAGGCCCTAAAATGAGGCATAAAATGGGTCATTTAGGGTTAATTAAGTAATTAAATGATTAATTACTGATTTAGTGAATAATTATATGTTTTAGGATGTTGAAATCTGATGGAGTATGATACTTGTAGCATTTAGGGTGTTAGATGTAATTATTAGGTTAATTATGTAGTAAATGATTAATAAGGAAAAATAGTTAACTTTAAGTTAATTCTGTAAATTAGGGAAATCCGGAGTAAAATCTGATTTAGAGTGAATTTAGACATTTTGAAATGATAATTGATGTTTAGGGATGGTAATTAAAGTGATAGAAATATTATAAGTACATTATGTACATAATAGGCAATAATGCATAATATGTAATTTTTGAAAATATAATAAATAGAAAATATTAGGATAAAAATTGGTATTATATAAATAATAAGGATATATAATAAATCTGATAAGAAACTTGAATTTATGTAATTATATGAAAAATGTAAAAATTTCTCACATCAGGAGTAAATTCGGTATACTAATAAGGATATAAGTGTACCAGATGAAATAAAATACTAACTAGGGGTAATAATGATATTTAAGAGGTTGGGAAGTAATGTGATTAATTTCACATTATGAGTCGAAACGAATTTCTAGGGTTGGAATATAAAACATTACTTAGAAATCGAACTAGAACCGAATTTAGAAATCGATGTGGAAACCGAACCCGAACCTAACCTCAAACCTAGAATAATTATAAAAGACTTAAGACTTAAGACCTAGATAATTAGGTATCTTAAACCCTAAGTAAAACATAACAATAAGCGTTATAGGATAAAACGAACCTATAATAGTTATATGAAAAATTGAAACCATGTTTGTGTTATAGGGATGATCGGCGATGGCTTGAGCAAATCGGACCTCGAGTGAGTGAGTGAGCGAGAAGTCGAGGTAAGTTGGGATTAATATGATGCTGTATTTTGGAGGCTTAAGATTATGCTTGGTTGTGCTTGTTAGATAGTTGAATGTGTGCATATGCTTGATTATGGGTGATGCTATGATCCTGTTTGTTGTTCTGGCATATATTGTCTAATTTATATGAAATAATTTATCACCCTAAACTAGACTTAATCAAATAAATGACCAGTAATCATAATCAGACATGCATGGTAACCCGTTAGGGGAACTTAGGACTCTCTGGCCAAATACCGACCCCTTCGAAAGAGATAGCGCAGGATTGTAAAATGGTCCCTTCTTTATCCTCAGTCGAACTAAGCGACAGGAGAGGAGGTCGCGGCGAGGGTGAAGATAGTGGTTCGAAGGTAGTCGCGGGAGAAGCAAGGTCTCCATTACACAAGCCTAGGTTTGGTCGTGAACTGTTGCATTAACGGCAACTCCTCAACCTGGATTAGAGCGGGCGTAATTTCTTTAATCTTACGACGGGCCGGACAACGTCATGCGATGGCATTTGCTTGCACATGCATTGCACCTAATAAGTGATTGAAAACCTTGTTGTATGTATGGTATAGTTTTAAGTCCTCCGTCCTAACTTACTGAGCTGTGGTTGCTTACATCCCTATAGACGTCGTGCAGGTGCTGGCTAAGAAGTAGCAACAACTACTTTGAAGCTAGCAACTACTGGATCCTGGGGAGTGAGGAAAAACATTGAAGAATCAACACATATGTTATTATTTTCCATTTTTGAATTATATATAGCTTTTCTCACTTTCTTAGGTAAATGAATTATTTAAATTACAAACTGTTTACTTCAAAGCGGGTTAGTCGTGGACGCCTTGTGTAGATCGGGTCTAAGATAGCGATTGTAAGGCTAACTTCTATTTTAGGATGGTTTACACGGTGGGGCTGTTACGACTCTACCGCTTCGGGGCGTGACAGTCAAATATTGGGGTAAGTCAATCTCTACCGTAGGCTAAATAAAAAATAAAGTTCTCCTTAAGGAATTGGTAACTTGCTTTGAAAAAAAAAAAAGTTTTAGAATGAAAAGGGGCAAACTATATCCTATACACTAACCTGAAACACTTTGAGAGTTGAGTGATATAATGGTAAGGATACTTTGGACTCGTTCCTTAAAGGAAGTCCACTTTGAATGTTATACATAGATTAAAATGAAGTTTGGCATTTATTTTCAAATCCTAAACACAACTATCTCTTGTTAACCCCATTGGACCTATTTAGAGTATTTTCAAATTTAAAACCTATCAAGAATCACCCCATAACGGGGCAATTTAAAGTTTAGGATCATTGATTAAAAGAAAAGGGTAAAATTAGTTTATTCATGCTTGAATAACCTTACTTCAAAAATGATTTTTATCTTTGATAAATTGTTTTTCATTGAAATGAAGAAGAGCTAATTCCTTTTCGAACACCTCAAGCTTAGACATACCTTACCCAAGCCCATACAATAGAAATCCATGGATTTAGGGCCTTGAATTGCTTAGAGGGCAAAAACTCAACAATGGAGACAATCATTCTTGGGGTTAAAAGAAAATAAAGAATAGTAAGAGATAATGGAGGCAAAGTAATTAGAAAGAAAAGAGAAGATGAAGAAAAGAGGCTGGAAAATTGGGCCTAAATGTAAGATGAAAGCCTTAAGAGATATATCACATTTTAGCAGGGGTAACCAAATCAAATCAAAAGGCTGGAAGTCAAAGCCCAAATAATCCTAAAGACATAAGGCTTTGAATCACATTTTAAAGCTTAGAAACCTAAAATATTTATATCCACTCTAAAGCCTCTCTTACCTATGATGAATCACATAAGCCTTTCCTACCCATAATACCACCCTTATACAGTAAAAGCTCTTCTAATCTTGAAAGATAATATATTTTTGATAAAAATTGTTTTTAAAACTGAGGCAATCATACTTCTAATTTTCCTTAAGGTTCTTGATTTGTACACCTGGGATAAATAAAAATATTTCTTTCAACATAGGCTTCCTTAGTAGTCCTTTTTGAAACTCTTAGACCAAAAGCCTAAATTTATAAATGTTAAACCGAAAAAGACCTAACGGATTGATCAAAGCGTATTACTTACAAAATGGACTATAATTTTTAGAACTGTAGTTGGGAGCAAAATCTAAACCGAGAGTTAGCAAGGAAGCCTTCTTTGACTAAATTAATCATGGGTTACCTTTTCCTTAGAAAAGAAATGTTTAAAATCACAAAGCCTTATGGGAAAGCCCTAGGGTCAAGGGCATTGAGAAACTCCACATGATTACTAAGGACAGGGGTAGTTATAAGCTTGTTCCTTAAATAAGAATTTATACCTGTTGGAAAAACTTTCAAAAACAAAAAGGAAAAAATGAAGAGAGAGAAAGTAAAGGCTTATCATAAGATTTTTGTCCAATCCATGTTGGCTCGAGGTAACTAAGCTTTTAATTCATGTCATCTATTTCCTTTTCAAGTTGGTCGTATTTTTTAAAATTTAACCATAATAGTCTAGATCATTCTTGTCTAATTGCAGTTTTTATTATCCTTTAACTTATTTTGAAATGAAGGGGCCTATCCTTAATGTATTTTTCATAAATGGTTATTCAACAATTTCCTTGTAAATTCTTTTCCAAGTCAAGAAGTCTTTTAAAACTGGTTCCTTTCCTTACTTTACTTTTTAAGTCCTTCATCAACTTCCCTTAGGGTTTAGTCAACTCTTAGAGTACTAACCTACTATTTTTCTTTTCAGGATTCTAGCCACCCTTTAGGGCGTTGTCTCATTTTTCTAGGGTTTTAGCTAGCTCTTAAAGTGTTGACTCACCTTTTTATTTATTTTTAAGGTTCTAGTCAGCCTTTAGGGTACTGTCCTGTCTTCCATTTTTAGGGTTCTAGCTAACTCTTAGAGTGCTGACCCACTCTCTTATTCTTTTCAAGGTTCTAGCCAGCCTTTAGGACGTTGTCTCATATTTCGTTTTTTAGGGTTCTAACCAGCCTTTAGGGCTTTGTCATATCTTTCTGGGGTTTTAGCTAACTTTCAAAGTGCTACCTCCTCTTTCGTCAAATCCTTTTAAGGTCATAGCAAGCTTATAGGGCCATTTCTCTTCACCTAGTTCTTAGCAAGCCAATAAAGGAGCTTCCTTTCACCAATTCCTCTCGAGGAAGTCCATAGGGTGCTTCCTTTCATCACTACTTCCTTTTAGCAAGCCCATAGGGCTCTTTTTCAATTCCAAATTAAGGTTGCTAGTCCCTAGGAGACACTCTCGCCTAGGTTAGTAAGCTTAGAAGAGCACGACCAGGTTTTCCAAATCGATCCTAACTTAGGGTTAGTAATCTTCGAGAGACACTCTCACCTTGGTTAGTCAGCTCATAAGGATATGACCAAGTTTTCAACATTTTTTAGGGTTTTAGCGAACTTAAGAAGCACTTTGCCAGTTTCATCTTGGTTAGTCAGCTCATAAGGGCATGATTAAGTCATCAATCTCTCTTTATAGTCTTAGCCAGTTCAAGGAGTACTTCACCTATTTCATCTTGGTTAGTTAGCTCATTAGGGTACAACCAAGTTCTCAACATCTTTTAGGGTCTTAGCCAGCTCAAGGAGCACTTTGCCCGTCTTACCATGGTTAGTTAGTTCATTGGGGCATAACCAAGCTCTCAACCTCTTTTAGAGTCTTAGCCAGTACTTTGCCTTTCTTACCTTGGTTAGTCAGCTCATTGGGGTACGACCAAGTTCTCAACATCTTTTAAGGTCTTAGCTAGCTTAAGGAGTGTTTCGTCCGTCCTACCTTAGTTAGTCAGTTTATTAGGGGTATAACCAAGTTCTCAACATCTTTTAGGGTCCTAGCTAGCTCAAGGAGTGCTTTGCTCATCTTACCTTAGTTACTTAACTCATTGGAGCACGACCATGATCTCAACATCTTTTAGGGTCTTAGCTAGCTTAAGGAGTGCTTTGCCCGTTTTTCCTTAGTTAGTCAGCTTATATGGGTACAACCAAGTTTTCAACACATCTTTTAAGGTCTTAACTAGCTTAAGGAGCGTTTTGCTCGCCTTAGTTAGTCAGCTCAAAAAGGTACGACCAAGTGCTCAATCTCATTAAGGTCTTAGCTAACTCAAGGAGTGCTTTGCTTGCCTTAGTTAGTCAGCTCATGTGGGCATGACTAAGTATTCAATCTCATTAAGGTCTTAGCTAACTCAAGGAGTGCTTCGCTTGCCTTAGTTAGTCAGCTCATATGGGCATGACTAAGTACTCAATCTCATTAGGGTCTTAGCTAGCTCAAGGAGAGCTTTGCCTACCTTAGTTAGTCAACTTATAGGGGCATGACTAAATTTTCAATATCTCTTTAAGATCTTAGCCAACTCAAGGAGCATTTCGCCTGCCTTGGTTAGTTATCTCATAGGGGTACGACCAAGTTTTCAATATCTCTTTAGGGTCTTAGCCAACTCAAAAAGTGCTTTGCCCACCTTAGTTAGTCAACTTATAGGGGTACGACCAAGTTTTCAACATCTCTTTAGGGTCTTAGCCAACTCAAGGAGCGCTTCGCCCACCTTAGTTAGTTAGCTCATTAGGGCAAGACCAAGTTCTTAACATCTTTTAGGGTCTTAACTAACTCAAGAAGTGCTTCGCCCATCCTACTTTGGTTAGTTAGCTTATTAGGGAATGACTAGGTTTTCAACATCTTTTAGGGTCTTAGCCAGCTCAAGGAATACTTTACCCATCCTACCTTGGTTAGTTAACTCATTGGGGCATGACCAAGTTCTCAACCAACATCTTTTAGGGTCTTAGCTAACTTAAAGAGTGTTTCGCTCGTCTTACCTTGGGTTGTCAACTTATTGAGGTATAACTAAGTTCTCAACATCTTTTAGGGTTTTAGCTTGCTCAAGGAGTACTTTGTCCATCCTACCTTAGGTAATTAGCTCATTGAGCATAACTAAGTTCTGAACATCTTTTAGGATCTTAGCCAACTCAAGGAGCGCTTCGCCTATTCTACCTTGGTTAGTTAGCTTATTAAGGTACGACCAAGTTTTCAACATCTTTTAGGGTCTTAGCTAGCTTAATGAGCACTTTGCTCAATTTACCTTAGTTAGTTAGCTTATTAGGGTATGATAAGTATAAATCACTCTACACTTTTTAGGTACATTTAGGTATAAATTGACCATAATTGTGTTTGTTTCCCAAGTTCTTGGTAATTCATTATGTAATATATTAATTTCAAATGATTCAAAAGCAAAAGAGATGAAATTCGATAAGAATAAGGAGATTTAGAGTTATTACGGTCGTGATAAAGGAATAATACTAAAGAAAGATCAATTGAAGCTCATCATGGGCATGATAAAAAAAAAAAATTTGAGTGTTCAACACTTGTCACTCCCTCCATCACGGTTATGATCAAGGGAGCGACCAAGTTGAAGCTATTTTTTTCACCTATTAATCACGGTTGTGACTCCACCATAGAAGGATGATTATGCCCTCAATCACCAGTATGATGAGGTGGAATGTTTGCTATAAGAAGATTACTTCTTAAGTTATGGGTGTGATGGGAGTTGACACGATGATTCTTTTTAAATTTTTTTATATGAATCAGTGCATATAATGAGTATAAACCCCAAGAGGTGTCTTGAAGTGGTGTATTTTGAACCTTTTGACGAGAAGAATATAAATATGCCGCAATTTTCAGACAAAGGAGGACATTTGATCATAGATCACAAATCATATCACATCATTAACCCACAACACATCCATTCATACATCTTTGTACCCATTATATTTTCCATTATTTTTTAGTACAATTTCTAAGTATCGTACCTTGTACCTTTCTTGGAATTACTTAAGAGCGATGATGAGAATTCATCATTCATGTGTTGTAAAGATTTCTACGATGGAATTCAAAATAGGGTTGTATTCTTATACTTGTTCTACATTAATTTCTTTGTTATTTTTTCATTTTATTGATATGTTTTGTTTCTTCATTAAGTATGAGTAGTATGTTAGGACTTGCTACATCACTTAGTATGATCGAGTGCATGGAATAGTAGTTTCTTAATAAATGTTAATTATGATGAATTGCACTTAATGAATCTAAGTACAGTATAGTGCACGACATTGACTTAGGATGGATTTCGATTGAATATGTCAATAGACAATTCTATTAAATAAATCTGGTTCATTGGAACAACTTTCTCTTGATAATAGAGATATTATTAGGAAAGTTGTTGCATTTTTAGGGGAATCAATACATTAACATGACATTAGTGCAATCCAAGTTGGTTGTTAATTAAGAAGATATTCTAATAAACATAATTAGGATTAGAAGTAAGTAGTTTCGAGAAGAATGCTTATATATTATAATTTCTCACATATAATAAGAATCAGAACAAAAAGTATTTTGGTACTATCATGCTAAGTGGTGAAGCAAGTCTACATGTTAAGTGTGTTGTTAGTAATTGTTCTTGTAACCATTGTATTAGTGGCATTAGTTTATGGATTAGTGTAGTTTAGTCAGCAATTTAGAGCTTTAATAAGTAATCACTTGATAAATTGGAAGTTTAATTAGTACTAGTGTTTATAGTCGTTCCTAGTGAAGACGACTCTATACTCATCCGTGTTATAAAATGATAGGTATACTTACCTGTTGAACCAAGTTAAGGATAGAATATAGTTTTATAAATTTTAAAACTCGAAAGCTCTAATTAGAGGTGATTAGGGCACAATTAAGTTTTTAACATTTTTTGGGGTCTTAGCTAGCTCAAGTAACACTTCACTCATTTTTCCTTAGTCAGCTCATAGGGGCATGACCAAGTTTGCAACATCTCTTTAAGGTCTTAGCCAACTTAATGAACGCTTTGCCCGTCCTACCTTGACTAGTCAGCTCATGAGGGTACGACTATGCTTCATTCCTCTTCTAATCTTTTGGCCAGCTCTTAGAGCACTTCCTCACTCTTTTTACTGTTCACCAAAATCCCTGATAGATTGAGCCTAAGATAGCTGTTTCTCAGGACAAATTCCACCCTTGGGCAAAAATAGTGTCTTTTTTGTTTTTGTGGTAAAGTTTTACTTAAATTTCACCATAAAGAGAGGTAGCTGAAGACATCCTATTTTTATCCCTTGTTTATTTTTTTAAAATAAGATAAAGGGTCCTAAATTAGGACAAATGAAAAAAAAAATAGAAAATTAAGAAAACCCAAAGAAAAAGAAAAAAAATAGAAAATTTAAGGAAAGCAAAAAAAAAATTTAGAAAAAAAGCAAAAAATATATATATAATTTGGAAAAAAAAAATAGAGGATTTAGGAAACTTAGAAAATAGTAATAAATTTTTAGATAGTTTAATATAATTGAGTTTTTAATAAAAAGTAAGGAGAGAGTCGTTGGGCTTGGGCTTAGAATTAGAATTAAATCTAGCCTATATTGACCTTGTCCATATGTGTAATTTAATTGTACGTATAAATAAGATATAGGCTAATAGTTTAATGGATAAATGCTTAAGCATTGCATTGGGTTTGGTTGGAGGTTAGGGGTTCGAATTTTATCAAAGGCAGAAGATGCCTTTTGTTTTTTTTTTTTCCCTTATAGCACACAGCACATGATGCCACATGCCAAGACGTCATTGTGCTACGTGTCTATTGTAGGATACGTGGCACAATCACATACACATGCATACCTTGGTCACATGCTGATACGTATCGCTACACATAATGTAACATTTATTGTTATGTGGTGTAACATATGTCAATTGTATTCGTGACACATTGCTGGCCATGTGTCTTCCAAGATACATAGTACATTCTCATTTGCTGATGTAGCTGACATGGCACCGTGTTAATACTATCCTTTCTCTTTCTCCCAATTCTCGTATTTTCCTTAAATTTTCTCACACTTTTCCTTTTGGTTAGCCAATTTCAACATCAATTGCAAGTGCTTTTATGATGTAATTTCACAAAATTGATGGCAAAATTGCAAACAAGGCATAGCCCAGTTCTGATTTCACCTAAAATCCTGTCTACACTCATGATTTTATACATTTAAATTAGGTTTAGAAAGATGAAAAAATTTATTTATGGTTAAAGTTCATAAATGAAGTTTTGACTTAATGACCCCCCATTTTTTATTCATTCCCATTCTTCTTTAACACAAAGGGGATAAGCAACACGAAAAAAAAAAAATTTCAATCACCCCAATTCATCACCCCCTCTCTTTCTCTCACTAAGTTCTTGACTATGAATCAAACACTACACTATACACCCTCTCTCGGCCTTCACACACACCGCACATCACTTTAATACTAATAGCCAACTCTACCTTCGACCCTCACTTTCCCTCTCCACCATCGAACCCTACTCTTTCTCTCTCACATCCACCTACTCTCGACTACAATTCCACTGGTGGCAGCAGCACAATCCCTTACACCAACCTACAGCAGCAACGACAATGATACCATCCCCTTTACTGTACACATCGAACAACAGACAACCTGAGTCCTAAACCCATTACTCCAACCAATTCACAATCTAACAACCATCGTCTACTGCATCCTTTCCAAACACACACATGTATGATTTACATAGTCTACGACTAACATAGCAACTCTTCGACCAAATCCACTTCATCCATCATCTACCAAACACTGCTAATCCATTGCAGTAACTACCCATGACCAATTAACACGGCACGATCTCATTTATGGCCCCCGACCACTCTTGCATGCACCACCCTTTACACTCATCCAATTGAACACAGATCCTACTATCTATAGCCTACTCTCTCTCTTTCGAACAATAACTTTAGCTTAACCCCTTTTCCACCCACTACTTGACCATGCATATCCTCCACTATGGCAACTAACCCTTCGAAAACCACAATCTATGCTACCTACATCCCTAAAGTAACATTGTAACACATTGCAACAATCATCATCGACCTCTTTCTCTTGCTCACAGGAACCACACACTCCCTAAGCGTACGAACCGCTCTTTCGCATGACTTAACAACCATGACAACCACCAACAATGGTCGAGTTAGGCTATGACACCCTCGCCAACCCCCCCCACTCCATCATCAATAGGATACCTATGAAAATGGGTTTACTTGCTTCAAAAAATGCCTAGATCCATCTCAAATGCATTGCTACTACCTTGTTGACCCGTGGGGAGCCTTAGTTCGACCTGATCCAACTTGACTTAACTTGAACCGAAGCCCTAACCCAAGCTCAATCCACTTGTAGTATTTACTCTAACTCATTTGTGTTCTTTTTATCTTCTTTTTTTTGTTATTTCTTTATTGTTATTTTATTCTCGCATTGTAACTTGTAACCCTAAAAAAAAAAAAATCGAAAAAAAGAAAAAGAAAAAGAAGTAAAGAAAAGAAAAAAAAGAAGAAAAAAAAGAGAAAAAGGAAGATATAAAAAAAAGGATAGAATCGTTTTTATTTATTTATTTATTTTATATTTCTAATTAAAAGTTAAACAGAAAATAATGAAAAATGAAATAGATGTAGTAAAAAAATAATAATAATAAATGCATTTTACCAATTAGAAAGGAATAAATTTTTCAAAGACAAAAATAAATTACCCTATTTTCAAAATTAAGACACTTTAGAATTTTGCACAAATAAACCCCGATTTATTAAAAAATTTCCTCAAATAAATGGAACTAAGTAAAAATGTAAACCTAAGTTTTTTTTTTCAAAAATAAAAATCAATCAACCCACTAAAGTTTTAAAAAAAAAACGAACTATGGAATTATGATCCTGAATATATAGGCACATAGGTACCCATATGTATAGGGTGACTTAAAATATGGAAAAAATTTGTTTTCCCCCTTTTGTAGTTAATTCCTTAAATCCTCATTTATTTTGTAATTGCTTGTAAATAAATATTATTGGAAAGGTATTTAAAAGGCAAAATTAAATTCGAAAAGTTTAAAGTGGTACTTGTTTAGAGTTTAATAAATTAGCCCCAAGATCTAGATCTTTGGTTTTCAAAAATTGTTTTAACAAAAAAATCGGTTTCATCAATAATGTCAATAGCTAGGTTATAATCAATCTACCTAATTGATTATAATTTAACTCTTTTTCCCTACTTCAGTTGGGTGGCAACTCAAAAGACTTTCAAAGTTAAAAGAATTGGTTTTCTTTAAACCCTAGTCAAGGGTATTAAATGGGTAGGGTATGATACTGGTCTGTTGAAAGAAAACTTATTTATAAAACTAGGAGGAAAAAACCATACTCGACACTAGTCAACAATGGAAGGTGATTGCCTCAAACATGTTAGCCATTGTTGCAAACCCTAGAAAATCGATAGTTTGAACCTTAATTCAAGTTTGAGTGTCCTAAACTATGTAATAAGTCGATAAGGTTAGTAACAATAAAATATTATGAAATTTAATAAATCAAATATAACATCGATAACAAAACCCTAAAAATTGATCGAAACCCTAAATCGCATACTAAAACCCTAAAACTAATTTATGCATCATTAATCAAAATTGAATACGAATTTGTTCGAAACCCTAAAAATATAATTATAAGCCTATAAAATGGTTAAATATTACTCAATAGTTAAATAATTATAGTCGATTGCAATTATCGACTAAATCGCTTATTCGCATAAAATTTTAACAAAATCGCTACAATAATTTGTAAAAATTATAATTATAACAGGTACTAATTAAATTGATAAATTTTCACAAAAATTTCAAAATTAATTTATGATAAGTATTGTTATAATTTATATGTTTAGAAAAATTACATATATTTATTTTTAATTTTCATTTTCTTCCTTTTTCTTTTTCTCTTTTCTTTCATTTTCTTCTTTTCTCCTTATTGCACATTCTGAAATCAAAACAAAAAAAATTGGAAGTTAGCAGCCCATGTGATGTATTTAAATTGCCAAGTGTTGATTTTACAGAAAAGGAAAAATTGGAAATGATTACATTGTTTTATCTTCATAAATGTAAAGATTAGATTATTATTTTATTTTTTTCTTCTTCTCTCCCTAAAATTGCTGATCCCGTGGGAATAAAAGAAGAAACAAAATCTGGAAAAATTGTAAGACAATCAAACCGAAAAGAAGAAGAAAAATTCTGGAAACTTAAAACCTAAATCGTGAAAAGAAAGAAGAAGAAAGGAAGAAGAAGAAGGAAGAAAAGAAGAAGGAAAAATAAAAAATAATAGGTAAGTAAAATTATTTATGTGGTATAGATGTATATTGTATAGTACGTATATGTATATATGTAGTATTTGTATTGTATTTTAGTAAATATAACATTACTATTACATGTATGTATGCATAAGCACTTAAATTGAAATATATATGTATGTATAAAGATATGTATGTATACATGTATGTATTAGGTATAATATATGGTAAGAGTTTGTAGTATGTATTTTTTTTTAGATTGCATATAATAAGTATTAAGTATTTTTACAAATAAGTTAGATATATATATATATGTACATTTGAAATACTTTGAATGTATATATGTATACCAATTTATTTTCATATGTATAGAGATAAATAGGTATTTGTATAGTATATATGTAGTGTATATTTCTATATGCAGTTATATATTCATATATACATAATGTACATATGACATGTATATATATATATATATAACATAGAGTATATGTATAACATATAGTATACTTATTGTATACCGAATACTATATATATATATATATACCGAATATTAAATAAGTAGTATATAGTATATATAATATAATAATATTTACTAAATAAAATAAATTCATAATTACGTGAGGAGTAAATATATATATATATAATACCATAAATTAGGAATTACTCATTAAAGTAAAGTTATAAAATTTATCAAATATAATATAAGTCTATATATATATGTATGTGTATAAATCATGAAATATAAATGAGTAATAAGAAAATAATGAATAATAAAAATAATAATAGCAATAATAATAATAATAATTATTATTATTATAACAAGACTAAAATCTCAAAAATATTAAAAGTATGCTTAAAATAATAAAAATATCAATTATATGATTTAAATACTTATTAAATCATAAATATATTAAGAAAAAGCTAAAATTAATATTTTATAATTTCTAAACTAAAATAATAAAATTTGTGATATTTTTATATCAAAATTCAAACTGAGTCATAACATTTAAAATGGACCTCGTTACGAGAAAATACACTCGAAAATGATCAAAATAGACTATAAGTTAATAACGATCCGAGCTAAAACGAAAAAATTATACGCGATTCGATAAAGAGCTCGAATTGACAATTTTGAGTAATTAAGTGAAGTAAACCTTACAAATTATGATACTAGTTTAGCTTTAAATTCCCAAACTTACAAATTTTTATTATTCTCAAGTGATTTTGATATAAACCCCGAGTTGTCACCAGATTACTACGACCCTTGAGACAGCTATGGTTAAGTGAGTTTTTCTTAAATATTCTATACTTGTTTGTGTTTGTAGTTAGTGAATATAAGTTATGATCAATAAATGCATGTGTATGGGATTGAGTTATGCTTGTGCTTGATAATTGTTGTTAATGGTAAATTTACTTTAAATTACAATAATGTAATGATTATTACATAGTAGATTCACTAAGAATTAATTGTTTATGACTTGAAATAATCACGGAATAAATAAGACCTAATTTTATTCGACTAGAAAAGTTAATTTGGATCACGCATAATCATGCACCACATAACTAATTCTGACAGTCACATTACATGGAGGTAGCAAGAGGCTATACATGGGTTGATTATTGATTGTTATAGATTTCGTATGGTGCACATGTACGATATGACTTTACCCTGGCTCGCGAGATAACTAGGCATTGGAGGTGTTAACCACTTAGCTAAGGGTCAAGTCTAGAAGCCTTCGTTTAGGGGTGAGTGAGAGCTGCGTAATCCTATTCACAATCATATGTAAATCTCATTTTGATAAAACTAATAATGGATATAACATTACATTTTGAATATGAAACACGGAGTTTCGTTATGAGATAAGTTCTAATATGATACTCGAATCTAACTGTGCCGATGTATCTCTAACCTTGACTTCGGAGGGCCTTAAATCTAAGCTGCAAGCAGTACCTGGTAAATTACATGTATTTGTTTGGCATACGGATTGCCATGCATTCATTTGATTGAACTTAACTATTATATAACTTGATTGCTGTACGGTTGAGGAAAATTATCTTACTAAGTTAGTTAGCTTATACCCTTGTAGTCTTCTCTTATAGGCCGATCTTTTTGTAGAGTCGGGTCATCGCATGCCTGAGGTTAGTGTTCTACACGGAGTCAATGTGAGAGCTGGACGTGATCAGAGAGTATTTATGATAGTCTATAGATCTGATATGTAATCGATATACTGGTTTAACTTAAGACATGTTTCAAACTTCTTATTTGTAAACTTTTATATAAATATACCATGTGTTATGTTTTTATAATTTTATTATTTATCATGAAATGATATTGCTTATGCTTGCACACTTTTAGTAGTTAGTTGTAGTTATAGCTTTATGTATCATATAAAGGGTCGTCGATTGTAAGGGAATTCAATTTATAATCCTTTGTATAGTATACGGTGACTACCATGACTAGCTCCCTCAGGTCGTGACAATTATCACTTATGTTAAGTTTATGCAAATAAGATAGATGCCTCGCCTCATGAATTATACACACTCTTTACACCATGACCTTTTTCAATGTGGGGTATTATTAGCCTAATTACTCTAAAAGCATCCAATAGACATTGTTTTATACTAATTGCCATTAACTATTTTAGCAAGTAGGTTGAGGCCTCATCTTATTTAAGTGTTACTAAAGAGATAGTAGTCAAGTTCATCAAGAAAGATATCTTGGCTCGATATGGGGCTCCTGAAACGATCATCAACTACAATGGCACTAATCTCAACAACAAACTTATGTTAGAGTTGTGACAATAGTTTTAGATAATTGAAAAAATGGTTGTTACATATAAGGATTGGCATAAGATGTTGCCGTTTGCACTCATAGCCTATTGGAATTCCATCAAAACATTGATTAGGGCAACACCTTACTCTTTAGTATACAGTACTAAAGTAATGTTATTGGTAGAGGTTAAGAGCCCATCTCTTAAAGTACTATCAGAAACCCAATCAAACAAAGCCGATTAGGTAAAGAAATGAATTGAGCAGCTTAATTTGAGTGATGAGAGAAGATTGATAGCCTAGTGTCATAATTAGTGTTACCAACAAAAAACGGCTTAAGCTTTCAACAATAGGGTGCCATCTTGAAACTTCAAAGAGGGTGATATGGTGTTGAGAAAGGCTCTCCCCAATGTAGAAGACTTTAGAGGAAAATTCACTCCTATTTACAGAGGCCCTTATGTCATGAAGTGAATATTATGAAGAGGGGCTTTAATTTTGTCTTAGATAGATGGTCTAGAATTAAAAGACCCTGTAAATGCTAACCCTATAAGGTTGTACTACTCATGAAAAATCAATGAAAATTTTTACTCAGAATATGAAAATACCAGTCATTTTGAATGTTATTATGGTTTAATTTTTGTTTTGTATAAGCAAAGTTGGTATCCTTGGTAGTTGTTAACATTGGAATCATCACCATTTCCTCTTCCTACTTCATCCAAAGGTCCTATTCCCTTACTCCATTTAATTGAACCCATACAACGAAAACACGAAATGAGTTGAAAGTGAGATATAGAACATTGGTAATTAACAAAACTCTTTAAAATATTTTATTACAGATTGATCCCCCCTTAATAGGGAGTTTTTTGTCCATTTTTCCAAAGAAAGGCGAAGATCTAGATGGCAAACACCTCATGGATGATATCTACCACTTGGCAATCAGTTTAGAAAAACCCGAAAAGCATTCAATTAATATACAGATACAATGGATAACACTTTGTATCAGATTAATTTCTGTGATTTCTCTAAATGGCTAGTAAAGATTCAAGGGCTCTATGTTGTGATTAGTTGGGTTGATGATAAGCAGTCAAAAATTCAATTCATGAGTTGGTTCATTTCAATGGGACTTTTCAAAGGAAGGTTTGATAGTTTAGGTGCTATTGGTAAGACTAAGTAAGTGCTTCTATATGATGTTAGCATATTGGTTTTTGAACTTTGCATTTACATTTAGATTATATCTCCTTTGATAAAAACTAGTGTTCATGTTTCATTTTTTCTAGTAAACTTTTAGCTAGAGTCTCTAGCCAGCTTATAAGGCGCTTACTCTTGGTACCATCTCTTTAGGGTCTTAGCTAGCTCAAGGAGTGTTTCGCTCATTTCATCTTGGTTAGTTAGCTTACAAGGGCATGACCAAGTCTTCAATACTTTTTTTAGGATCTTAGCTAGCTCAAGGAATGCTTCGCCCATTTCATCTTGGTTAGTTAGCTTACAGGGGCATGATTAAGTCCTCAATATTTCTTTAGGGTCTTAGCTAGCTTAAGGAGCACTTTACTCGTTTCATTTTGGTTAGTTAACTCATAGGGACATGATTAAGTCTTTAACATCTCTTTAGGGTCTTAGCTAGCTCAAGGAGCACTTCGTCCATTTCATCTTAGTCAGTCAACTTAAATGGGCACGACCACATCCTCAACATCTCTTTAGGGTTTTAGCCAACTCAAGGAGCGTTTCACCCATTTTATCTTAGTTAGTTAGCTCATAGGGATACGACTAAGTCCTCAACTTATCTTTAGGGTCTTAGCCAGCTTAAGGAATGCTTCACCTATTTCATTTGGGTTAGTTAGCTCACATTAGCACAAGTCCTCAATGTCTCTTTAGGGTCTTAGCTAGTTCAAGGAGTACTTCACCCATTTCATCTTAGTTAGTCGACTTATAGGGGCACGACAAAGTCTTTAACATCTCTTTAAGGTCTTAGCAAGTTTAAGGAGCGCTTCACCGGTTTCATCATGGTTAGTAAGCTCATAAGCGAACGACTAAGTCTTTAACATCTCTTTAGAGTCCTAGCTAGCTTAAGAAGTGCTTCGCCTATTTCATCATGGTTAGTAAGCTCATAAGGGCATAACTAAGTCCTCAACATCTCTTTAGAGTCTTAGCTAACTCAAGGAGCGCTTCATTCATTTCATCTTGGTTAGTCAACTCATAGGGGTATGACCAAGTCTTTAACATCTCTTTAGGGTCTTAACTAGTTCAAGGAGTGCTTTGCCCATTTCATCTTGATTAGTTAGCTTATAGGGGTACGACGAAGTTCCCAACAACTCTTTAGGGTCTTAGCCAACTTAAGGAGTGCTTTGCTTGTTTCATCTTGGTTAATCAACTCATAGGGGTATGACCAAGTCTTCAATATCTCTTTAGGGGGTTAGCTAGCTTAAGCAGCGCTTCGCCTATTTCATCCTAATTAGTTAGTTCATAGGGGTACGACCAAGTCTTCAACATCTCTTTAGGGTCTTAGCTAGCTCAAGTAGCGGTTTGCCTGTTTCATCATGGTTAATCAGTTAACAGGGGTATGACTAAGTCTTCAACATCTCTTTAAGGTTTTAGATAACTTAAGGAGTGGTTTGCATGTTTCATTATGGTGAGTCAACTTTAAAGGGTACGACCAAGTCCTCAATATCTCTTTAGGGTCTTAGCCAGCTTAAGGAGTGCTTCGTTTATTTCATTTTGATTAGTCAGCTCACTAGGGTACAACCTAGTCCTTAGTATCTTTTTAGGGCCTTAGCCAGCTCAAGAAGCGTTTTGCCCATTTCATCTTTGTTAGTCATCTCATAAGAGCACAACTAAGCCCTCAATATCTCTTTAGGGCCTTAGCTAGCTTAAGAAGTGCTTTGCTCATTTCATCTTGGTTAGTCAACTGACAAGAGTACAACCAACATAACCAAGTCCTTAATATCTCTTTAAGGTCTTAGCCAGCTCATGGAGCACTTTACCCGTTTCACTTTGGTTAGTCAGCTCATAGGGTTATAACCAAGTCTTCAATATCTCTTTAGGGTATTAGCTAGCCCAACGAGCGCTTTGCCCGTTTCATCTTGGGTAGTCAACTCATAGGGTTAAAACCAAGTCTTCAACAATTCTTTAAAGTCTTAACCAAGTCTTCGCCTGTTTCATCTTAGTTAGTCAGCTCAAAGAGGCACAACCATGTTTATAACTTCTCTTTAGAGTCTTAGTTAGCTCATGGAGCACTTTGCCCATTTCATCTTGGTTAGTCAGCTCACAAGAGTACGACCAAGTCCTCGACATCTCTTTAGGATCTTAACCAGCTTAAGGAGTGCTTTCCTTATTTAATCTTGGTTAGTTAGCTTACTAGGGTACAACCAAGTCCTCAGTATCTCTTTAGGGCCTTAGCCAACTTAAGGAGCGCTTCGCCTATTTTATCTTGGTTAGTCATCTCATAGTGGCATGACTAAGTCTTCAACATCTCTTTAGAGTCTTGGTCAGCTTAAGGAGCGCTTCGCCTGTTTCATCTAAGTTAGTCAACTTATAGGGGCATGACTAAGTCTTCAACATCTCTCTAGGGGCTTAGCCAACTCAAAGAGTACTTCGCTTATTTCATCTTGGTTAGTTAGCTTATAGGGGTATAACTAAGTTTTTAACATCTCTTAGTCAGCTCAAGGAGTGCTTTGCCCTTTTTATCTTGGTAAGTTAGCTTAGTAGGGCACTATCAAGTTTCAATGTTTTGTTTAGGGTTTAATAACCATGTTTTTTAGATTCTTTTAGGGTTCTTATCAGCTCAAAAGGGCATTACCCTCTTTCCAATTTCTATTGTGTTTCAACTAACTCTTAGAGCGCCTTTTCTCTCTCCACTAAATCTCCAGTATACCCAAACTTAAGGTAGCTAGCTAGTTGTTAAGCTTCTTAGGACAAATCTATCCCTAAGGTAAGAATAGTATCTCTTTGTAACAAAATTATGTTCAAACTTCACCACAAAGAGGAATAGTTATAAATACCCCATTTTTGCTCTCCTTTTATTTTTGCAAGTTTTTTTAAAATATGATAAAAGGTCTTAAATTAGGAAAAATTACAAAAAATAGGGAAATTTACAAAATTGCAAATAAAGTGGAAAATTTGCAAAAAAAAAAGAAACATTATAAAAAATAAAAAGTTTTAGAAAAAATTGCAAAAAAAATAGAAACTTAGAAAAATCAGAAAATATAGGAATTTTAAGTAAGTTTTAGTGTTTCAATAATAAATTTCTTTTTTTTTTTTAATTTTTATAAGGGAGAGGCATTAGACTTGGGCTTGAGCTTATATTCAAATCTAACTTAAGTTACCCTTGTTCATATGTGTAATTTAATTGCACATATGAATAAAGTATAAGCTGATGGCCTAACAGATAAGCACTTGAACATTGGCATTGGATTAGCTTGGGATCCTCAGTTCAAACCTTACTGAAGGCATAAAAATGCCTTTTGTTCTTTTTCCACAAAACACACAAACACTCGACTATGTGTTAGGGGTTTAGTACCCTATGTATTTGAATACGTAGCACTCATTGATTGGGCGGGGATTGATGTGGCAACATGTATTAAGCCATGTATTAAGCCATGTGGCATGATACGTGACATGCTATGTATCCTTGACACATCAACTACCTCCACCAGGTTAGCTACTACGTGTCATAGTATGATACGTGGCACGACGCTGCTAGATGACATGGCTGACGTGGCGCCATGTTAGCTTAATAAAAATCTCATGAAAGCTTCCTTACCCACTTGATTTGATGCTCAAATCATCATAGCTTGCCATTGTCATTGAAGTTTAGAGATGACTTGACTTGGATCCAATCGAACCAACTTGTTCGACCTAGTTCAATCCGCTCCGACTTGATTCGCAACTGTATTTGACTCAATTAGGCCCTATTTGTTTTTTTTTTTTAGTTTCGGTCCATGTTATATTTTCTCTTTTTATTATTGTTGTTTTTATTTGTTTATTGTTGTAATTTGTAACCAATAACCAAAAAGAGAGAGAAAGAAAAAGAAAAAGAAAAAGAAGGAAAACTAAAAAAAAAGGGGCCAAGGGAAAAAAATGAAGGAAAAAAGGGATAGGTTAGTTTGTTATCTATTCTTTATTTCAATTAAGACTTAGAACAACAAAATAAAATAATAAAATATATAATAAAGTAATAAAAATTAAAAAAATTAAATTGATAAATAAATTAGGTTTTATCACTTAGAAAATAGTTTTTCAATAAAGAGAATAAAATTGATCCTTTTTCAAAAATTAGGCCATTTTTCTTTAGAATTTTCAAAATAAACTAACTTTAGGATCCTTTAGAAACTTTTCATTAACCACATCAAATTGGGTAAGGAATGTACACCCGATTGTTTTCTTAAATTAAAACAAATTTAACCCACTAATGTTTAGAAATGAACTACGGAAGTTTGATCCTGAATAGCGGGTACGTAGGCACTCATACGCAAATATGAGGCAACTTAAAATATGGAAAGTTTTCTTTCTTTTTTTTTTCATTTTTATAAATTGTTCGATTTATTCTTTTATAGACTTAACTTAGTTGCATGTGATATGATTTACTGTTCTTTTTTTTTTTTGTAAATAGAAATTGAAATCTCAAAATGGTATTTTTGAAAGATAAAATTTAAATTCAAAAAGTTAAAAGTGGTACCTATTAAGGGCTTAATAGGATATCTCCCAGATCTAAAATCTTTATTTTTCAAAACCTTTTTCTTAAACTTTTTTTTTTCAAGTAGACTGGTGTTTAGGTTAAACCAATCTACTCAATCGAATTAACTTAACCCACTCTTTTTCTTGACTTTGGTCAGGTGGTGACTTCAAGTATTTCCAAAACATGTTTAAAAACTTAGATTTTCCTTAAACCTTAGTCAATGATCAATATTAAATAGGTAAGATTTAGTATTGATCGATTTAGAGAAAACTTATAAAAACTAGAAAAAGTCAGACTTGATACTCTACATACAAGATCAAGAACAAAACTTAATAAACAACAAGGGTTTGAAACGACTTACACAAAGATTCTTGGCATAAGAACTCTTCGAATATGCAAATCCTTACACCCTACCTCTATAAAAATGAGATTTCTTAAGTTTTCTTCACTTAAATTGAAAGAAAATGAATTCCTTTAATGTATAGGCGAATACTTACCCAAATCCATTATTTCTATGAAAAACTATGCATTTGTTTCAATTGAAATGCACTACCTTTTTTCAAATCCGAATTTTTGGTCATACTCTAATGTGTTATTGTGGGTTTTCTACTAAGGGGAAAAGAAACATATTCTTTGGTTATGGAATAGTAGGGGAGAAGGAAACAATGTAATGGGAGAAAAAAGGGGTTATGAAACTTTTCTTAGACCTTTTTACCCTTAGCACATAATGTCTAATTACATGATATACCGATGTTTGTAATTAATAAAACCCTTTTTACTTTCCTTTAATTCCCTTTCATTTATTATTTATGACTTTGGGTTTTATAGCTTTTCCCCCCTTAACAAAACTTTCATCCTCTAAATTTTACATGCTTGACTCCTTAAATAGCTTTAGTTACCTGCTTTTGATCTCCTCCTCTAGCTCCTAGGTTGTTTCTGTTTTTGATTGGTTTGGCCACTTAACCTTGACATAAGGAATAGCCTTTCTCCTTAACTATTGAACTTTAGTATCATTTATCTTCATTGGTTGTTCTACCACTGACATTTCTAGCTATAACATTAGTAACTTTAGGTCTATTACTTGTACATGAGGTTCTTCTTCATGGTCTAGACTGGGCTTCTTATATTTCCTCAGCATAGACACGTAGAATATGTTATGCATACCCTTTAATCATGGCAAAAGCTCTAACTATAGGCTACCTTGCCAATCTTTTCTGTGATTTTGAAAGGGCTTATATACCTTGGTTTAAACTTATCCCTCAAGCCAAATCTAACCATACTTTTAACTAGTGAAACTATCAATAGTACTTCTTCTTCTACCTAGAACTTTAGAGGGCAAAGTCGCTTATTAGTGTTACTCTTCTATCTACTCTAGGTTGTTTGCATCTACTGACGAATCAGTGATCTTATCCACTACCATTGCACCAAATATGGTCTCACTATTTGTCTCTTGCCTACCTTATCCTAATGAATAGGTGGCTTGCACTTTTGACCATATAACGCTTCAAATGGGACCATTTGAATAATAACTTGGTCTCTATTATTATAAGCGAACTTCACCAAGGTAAAATGCTCATCCTAGTAACCGCTAAAGTCAAGCGTGCATGCTCTTAATTTGTCTTCTAATATCTAAATGGTGTGCTCTTACTAACCATCTATCTGAAGATAGAAAGTGATACTAAACCGAAGTTTGGTACCTAAAGCATTTGACAGGCTTCTCCAAAACTAACAAATTGAGTATCTTTGTTAGAAGTGATGGGCACTAGTACCTTATGCAACCTCACTACTTCTTAAATATATAATTTGGTAAGTTTCTCTAATTGGTGCTGCATGTTTATAGGAATGAAGTGTGAGACTTAGTCAATCTATCTACTATCACCCATATGGCATTATGCTTTGCCAAAGTTTTAGGTAGGTTAGTGACAAAATTCATGGTCATGTGATCCCACTTCCATTCAGGTACTGGAAAAGTTTGCAACATACTAGCTTCCTTTAATGCTTAATTCTGATTAGTTGATATGTTTGACACCTGGACACATACTTTGCTATCTATCTCTTCATATTGTTCCATTGATATTGATCTTTCAAATCCTTATACATTTTCGTGCCCCCTAGGTGAATAGAATAAGTGGAGTAGTATGCTTCTTTTAGAATCTCATTTCTTAACCCTAGCTGCATTAGCATACATAATCCGCCCTTAAATCTCACAGCTCCTTCAGCATCTATTGTAAAGTCAAAAGCTTTCCTTACTTTTATCTTACCTTTGATCTCTTGGATTCCTTAATCTTCTAGCTGCGTTGCTTTAATATGATCTAGGGTAAGTTATATCCTTAAACTTGCCAACTTGGCACCAACCTCTTTCGTTAACACTTTTAAATTAAGTCCACACATCTGCTCAAGTAACTGTCTCTAAGTAGTGATCAAGCTTGCCAAATTTCCTTGTCTTTTCCTACTTAAGGCATTAGCTACCACATTAGCTTTACATAGGTGGTACTGAATGTCTAGGTCATAGTCCTTGATCAATTGTAGTCAACACCTCTACCTCATATTTAAGTCTCTTTGAGTGAAGAAATACTTAAAGCTCTTATGATCCATGTACTGCACTTCTCTACCACCAGGTTGTGCCTCTAAAGTTTCAAAGCATGTAACAAGGTTGCCAACTTTAGTTCATGAATTGAATAATTCTTCTCATAGGGCTTGAGTTGGCAAGAAGCATATGTAATCACCTAACCATCTTACATAAGAATACACCTTAGTCCTTATATAGAGGCATCACTGTAAATAACAAACTCTTGCTCATTATAAGGTAAGGTCAGCATTGGAGCTGTCACCCATCTGTCCTTCAGCTATTAAAAACTTGCTTCATAACTATCATCCCATTTGAACTTAATCCCTTTCTAAGTCAACTAGGTCAGAGGTGTTGCAATTTTTAAAAAGCCCTCCATAAACTTTCCGTAGTAATTGGCTAACCCTAGAAAAATTTTAACCTCTAACATAGTGGTAGGTTAAGGTTACTCTACAACTGCCTTTATTTTCTCAGGGTTTACTGCTATACCATTACGGTTTACAACATGTCTTAAGAATGTTACTTATTCCAACTAGAAGTCGCACTTGTTAATGTTGGCAAACAACTTCTCATCTCTTAACTTCCTAAAACAGCCTTCAAGTGCTCTTGATGTTCTTCTCTACCCTTAGACTAAATGAGGATGTTGTCAATAAAAGCAATGACAAACTTATCAAGATATTCCTTAAATACCTGGTTCATGAGGTCTATGAACGTCGTTAGTACATTTCTCAAACTAAAAGGCATTACTAAAAATCCATACAAACTGTACTTGGTTCTAAAAGCTATCTTCTCTACATCTTCAGCTTTAACCTTTAACTAATAATACCCTAAGCACAAGTCTATTTTGGAAAAAAACTTATGCACCCTATAACTGATCAAAGAAGTCATCAATCTTTGAGAGGGGGGTACTTATTTTTTATCATGACTTGATTCAAATCATGATAGTTAATGCACATCGAAAAACTCCCATCCTTCTTCTTTATAAATAGTATTGAAGCTCCCTAAGGAGATAAGCTAGGTCTAATAAAGCCCTTATCCTATTGCTCTTGTAATTGCTTTTTTAGCTCGACTAACTTTATAGGTGCCATCTGGTAGGTTGGTTTTGAAATAGATTTTATTCTTAACATCAAATCGATTCTGAACTCAACCTCCCTAATAGGTAGAATACCCAATAAGTCTTTTGAAAACACGTCTAAATTTGATTCTATCTTGTTCACTTCAGCCATTAAGGCAACTGTGGTAAGCCTTTCCTACAATTCGTATGAAACATATCGAGTCAGCCTCTGAGCTTTCACCGTATAACCAAAAGGTACTTCTCCTAGGGCTTGAAAGAATACCGTTTAATTATGACAATTTAGCGTAGCATGGTACTTCGACAACCAATCCATCCCCAAAATAACTTAAAAATCCGATAACTCTAACGGTAATAAGTTTACTACTAAAACCCTTCCCTTAACCACTAATCTTGACAGTTTGTTTAAAATCGCTCTACTCCCTAAAGAAGTATTCACATCCAAACAAGAATCCAACATAGAAACATGCAAACCATACACATGTACAAAAGATTCAATCATATAAGAGTGGGAAGCACTAATATCAAAAAGTACATAAACATTATGGGATAGGACAAAAAGTGTACCTACCATGGTGTTTATGTCATAGATGATGTCCTGGTGATGAAGTGCGAAGACTTGGTCTGGGGCTCTTTGGCATGGGCTTGCCTACTGAGGATGAGTTACTTTAGGAACTACCTAGGGTCTCACAACTAGTGTCCCTTAGGCTGCTTAGCTCCCTGTATCATTGCAATCTACCATATGGTATCCTCTTTAGCTACATCTATGGTGGAAAGCCTAGTGTAGGATAATAGTCTCCTTGTAGTCCTTACTTACATGCTTAGTATTCTCACATAGAAAACATACCCTTACTACCCACTTACAAGCTCACACCCCATGAGGCCTAAAACATAGCATGGACTTCACAACTGGTGCAATAGCCCTAGTTTAAACTGGTGTTGGTAGCACCACAGGTTTGGGTTGCACTACCACTGGCCTGTCTCTACCCTCTTTGATAACTAGCTCTAAGACTAAGCTCTTTACCGTATTTGGCCTTAGCACCATATAACCCGACATAAGGTTTTCCCTAAGGCCACCTTAGTCCTATAAGCTAGTTGCTTCTATTTCATGTTTATGAGCTGCTCTAAACACTTTGCCTTATCAACTATTGTTGCATAAGCTAAAAGTTGAAAGGTTGTAACCTTTTCTTGCAGCTTGGGCTCCAACTAGTGAATGAATCTATTAACCCCCAACTGTTCATCTTTCTTAGAAGCCTTAAGTATAAATCGAGCCAGTTCATCATATTCTACTTCCTAGGCTACTATAGTCCTATTATCTGCTAAAGAGTCTAGTAAGCTAGTTGCATTTGCTGTCTTAAAAAACCTATCTCTAAACCTTTCATAAGTCTAGTTCCCTACCTTAGCTTTGTACATTAGGTGCCATCTGTGAGTTTTGTACATGATAGATAGGAATCAAGTAGATAAATTTAGGATATCAGTGAAATTAACCCGAATAACCTAAAAACTTATGTATTGGCTTGAGACATTAGTTGAGGAGATTCCGTAAACTCAAATTTTAAAAATATAATAAAATATTAAAAATGTAACTAAAGTAGTAGAAATATACTATATTGTTAATATATTATCAGTTACATACGAAATAGGTTTAAAAAATTAACAAACACTTAAAGATATATTATAGGAATGATATAATTAATATTGGATAGTAAATAATATATAAAAGACATATATACACATTAGGTATAATTATTATATAAATATATATACCTGTAATTATTATAAATACTTGAAAATGCATAAACATCACCAAATAAATAAAAGAAAATATAAGAAAATTACCAAAGATATGTGGAATGCTATAGGAGGCATGGTAATGGAATTTGGAATGCGTGACATTGTGACACCTAGAATTACTTTACATGTGTAAGATGGGGAGAGAAAGAAAATCAAAAGCTACTTAAATGGTGATATAAAAATGGTATCTTACAATCTAGATTAAGTTTGGTCATTCACTAGTCTGGAAAAAAATTTTGGAAGTTAAGAAGTAAAGAGAGAAAGTGAAGGAAAGAAAAATTAGAAAATATAGGGAAAAATTAGGATTTATGAATACTTGAAGAAGATGATTAGTTGGAAGTGAAACAAAATGGTGGCTTGAAGGAGGGGTTAGTAGCAAAGTAAGCTGACATACCCTCCCCTCCCAACGATTGCTAGAGCTCGTGTTTTCGATAAGTTGCTAAATTTTTCCTTTTTCGTCAAAAATTAGGGAAAAATAGCAAACGCTCACCAAAAATTATGAAATTTGGCTTTCCTATGTAGTTTTGCATGAGAGATTCAAATATTCAATTAGATTTTCAAAATTTTGAGTGTAGCATACTAAATTTTAAGCAAATAATTGAAAAACCAATTGAAGTAGATTTGATCTGAAATTTTTTTATTATACTCCTAAGTGTTGAATTTTGATGTTATACTCTTAAGGTGTAGTTTTGATATGAAATTAGTATTGAATTTGGATTGTAAAAATCATGTCATTGGATTTTAGGGAAAAATTCATTTCCGTTGAAACAGTATACTAAATGGGTGTTTTCTAAAAGAGTTTTAGTAATCCTTTGTAAAACTATAGTGTGATATATGATTATTAGCCTTAGAGCTTGAAATGGATTATTAAGTAAATGTTGATATTTGGTGAATTTGAAATTAAATCACTAAGTTACTATGTAAGTGTAAATGAATATTTAGTATATTGGGAATTGGTGTCTATAATTAAAGTTCTTAGTGGATATTTAGTAATATTTTAGAGTGTAGAAATTTTGTAAATGAAAGGTAAGTTTGTATGTGAGTTAAATAGTAAGTTGTGGTAATAGCTGAAGAGTCAGAAACTATTTTAGAAGGAAGATCAAAATGTACTTTAGGAGTGAATAACTTGATTATGTTAAAAATGGGCTTTAGGTCAGAAAGTAGTTGATACTAGAACTTTATAACCATGTTGAAGTCATAATGTAAGTGAAGAGCTTTTTAAGTAAAAACCTAACTTAAGGTAGTAGGTCAAAAGCTTAGTTAGAAACTTAGTTAGAACCTATCTCAAGTCAACTAAAAATTAGATAAATAACTAAAGAGCCTACTTATATTAGAATGTAAACATACTTAACTATAGAAATAAGTTCTTAACTCATATGCAGATTTAAAATTAAAAGTTGTATACTGCTTTTTAGGGATTATTAACGAAGACCCCAAACGTAAAGTATAAGAGCTTGTGACATTATGTTCAGGTAAGTTGGGATCGATACTTAACGACATATTGAAGTATCGTATTAGGATACTTGGAGAGGTAAGAGTGCTTGTTTCTGATTATAGCTAGATTGTTTGTGCGTATGCTATGTTTATGTTTGTGATACTAATTGTTGATTGGGAGTTGAACTCTGAGTGTTGTTTTCTACTTGAACATATATCATGTCTTGCATATATGAACTTGTTTACTTACCTAATAATTTGGATTAATCTTAAATTGACTAAAGATCTAGTTTAATACTGTTGTGTCTAAACTCCTCAGAATCTAGGTTAGAGTGGACTGAATTACTTTAACTTTATAATGAATTAGTTAAACATTGTGAGATGCTCTATCATTTTTCTGTTGCATTTGCATTTAATTAATGATTAAACAACCATGTTTGTAATGTATTCCTATGACTCCATCCCTTCTTACTGAGTTAGTTGAGTCTACATCCTAATAGATTGTTTTGTAGGTGTAGAGTAGTACCAAAAGATGCCTCATTGTAGTTGTCCTTAGGTTAGTTTTGACGAGTTGGAGAATGAATTTGTGAAGTCCATTGAACGGATGAAAGCTCATGACACTCTTGTTTTTCTTTTGTGGGAAGATTATAATGTTTTCTTAGGAGGCCTTATAATCTTTGCTAGCTCGCTCTTATATTTATATATGTAATACAGTCCTCTTATGGAGATGTACAGTTTCTTTGAAAACTATGGAACTTTTATGTATATAAGTTTATGTATAAGAACTAGTCTATCTTCAAATACAAGAACATGTATTTTGTAAAATGTTACTCCATAGGTCTTATATATTACAAGTGTACATCTGATTGCTTTAAAGTTGGTTGAGTCATTGTTCGCCTTATATGGACTATACCTATGTTAACAGCGAAGAAAGGTAGCTCTTAGTCTATGTTGGTTTATATGGCGGAACTATTATGACTTTTCAAGTTTGAAGCGTGACACCATCTTTCCACTTCAATGCATCACCTCTCAACATGAAAGAAGTGTAATCCACCTTCTTATCATTCAAAACCTTGACCATGGAAAATGCCTTCTCTATTTGCCTGATCTACTCCTCAACAACAATGGTGTCATTAGGCTTAAGGTCAAACTTTTTAGCGACTTTCAAGAAATGATCCATACTTGGCTATCGGACTACCTACCTCTCCTGACGCTACGCATTAGCATTAGCCTGGATCATCTGTATGTCTTGTCTAATCTACTCTTGCTACTGAATTATGGTACTTACCAGATTGTTTATGGCATTTGATAATTGTATTGCATTAACCTCTATAGACTTGTACCCCTGCTAACCTTACTGCTTCTATACACTAAGTAATCCATAAATTCCTTGACCACCTTAACCTCCTTGCACATTCTGACCACTTAGAGCATCTTGGCCTTCAATTAGGTAATCCTAAGGCCGAGAAAAACTAGAACCTGTTCTCCTAGACAACATTCTAAAGAAGGAAACAACGATAAACAATCAATAGAGAGTTAGAAGATAGGTAAACGAAAGGAAACATAGGTAGCATGATAAGCAAGAAACATAGAAGAAGTAAGGACAACTTAAGATCAACACTTTGTCAAATCATTCCTAGATTCAAGCCTAACCCTTTAGCTACCCGTACCTCTCATGCCTTACCACTTACAAGTCATCATTCTTAGTTCCCTAGTGATTGTTAACCTAGGCTTTAATACCACTAAAAGCCATAATGCCTTAGAACCCAAGATGCCACAACCTTGCCACATATCCACCCTAGAGGCAAATACGCTAAGGCATACAAGGATCCATGTACTTGTTTACCATCCACAATATTTCATAAAACCTACTAACATACAAGTAATAACCTTAAACTTGAAATTGGAGTGGAATATTAACCACTCAATCTCCACAACTAGGTATAACAACATAACTGTAATAACTGACATAACTCTAAGAACTTAGAATACAAGAGAACACTAAGTTAATAAACTAGTGTCTCATTGCTCCTACAACAGTCAAAATACAAAAACTAGCAATAAGGGTTATAGGCAACTCCAAAACATGATAAGTATCATAAATATATGAATATAACATAAATAAACGTAGTCCTCAAAATTCACTCCAAGCACTAAGTTACTAAGTCTAGCTTCATTGTCATAGTAATAATAATTTCTCTCCTCATTGTAATATAAGTAATCACAACTGGAATCTTCAGCATAAACCACGTCGTATACCTCATAACTTGAACTAACAACTGAAAAACCACAATTCCTAAGGAGTAAGCTAATGCCCAATATAGGATACGACACATATGTGTGTGAAACACAAGTAACCAGTGAAGCACATACACAAGTATCATCATAAATGCAATAAACAACCATTTTAAGCTTATCATTTAAATCCACAAATATCATAGTCTTAATGTGTCGAGACATGAGGTTACTTACAACTCCTAACATGTAATATATAGGTACTATATAGGTATTGGTGTTAGGTATTCCTCAACACTCGAGTGCTAAAACCATCCTAAATCTACCTTCATTATTTTAGTGTAGGACTCCATCAAGATAGCAACATTAGGTACCTCACCAACATCGCTAGACCCGACTAGTAGGTAGTCAAAGCCAAACACAAGTAACAAATAATTAAGTCTGAGTTTTAGTTAAGTTAGGTTATCATATGCTAATCTAGCACACATAATCGTCAAACATGTATCCTATACCAAAAACCTTAGTCACAGCCAACAAGTGTCCCAGTGTTCTATAACCTGAATCAACACAAAAACAATACCTTAGCCCCTAAACTTGCTCATAAAAGTCATTAACCAAACCATATACCCCAACTCCTCAACTAAGCTTCGGAATCTTCTAAGTATCCTTGATACAATTCTTATGAAAACAAGTTTTTATTGATATTTTGGTTTAAAGAACTTGTTTAAAAACATGTTAGAAAGGGTTTTGATTGAAAAAGAAGGTTGAAAAAGTTGTGAGATATGAATTGGAAAGGTTCTATACACTGTTTTGCACAAGGTGTTCAAATGATA
The DNA here is from genome assembly GCA_024138005.1 of Lumnitzera racemosa. Classification (NCBI taxonomy): domain Eukaryota; kingdom Viridiplantae; phylum Streptophyta; class Magnoliopsida; order Myrtales; family Combretaceae; genus Lumnitzera; species Lumnitzera racemosa. Next base: position 11,452,995 of record JAMXBC010000008.1, on the reverse strand, counting down.
GGTTGATTGACATCTGGACATCAACCTAAACCCACATTCTATGAGTTTTTGTGGGGTTAAGTGTCTAGATACTAGGCCCTATGGTATCCGAACACTAGACATAGTCTATAGAATTCTACAGACTGTATCGAGTGATTCTTCCCTCGTATAACTCTAGCCTTAAACCTAAACACTCAACTTCCACTCTAGGGTGTTCTTCCACCCTCATACACGCCTTTGACAATTCTTCACACACTCCAAACAACCTAAAAAAGAAAACACAACCTAAACTCAGTCAATCCCTCAGATTTCATGTACAAGATCAAGAACTGAACTTTAATAAACAACAAGGGTTTGAAATGACTTACACAAAGATTATTGGCATAAGAACTCTTTGAATCTGCAAATCCTCACACCTTACCTCTGTAAAGGCGAGATTTCTTAAGTTTTCTTCACCCAAACTCAAAGAAAACGAATTTTCTTCAATGTATAGGGGAATACTTACCCAAATCCATTGTTTCCATGCAAAACTAGTATTTTTTTTCACTTAAAACATCCAACTTTCTCCAAATTCGAATTTTTGGTTAAACTCTGATATGCTCTCATGGGTTTACTACTATGGGGAAAAGAAATGTATTCTTTGGTTATATAATAGTAAGGGAGAATCAAACAACATAGTGGGAAAGACCCTTGGCACATAATGTCTAATTACATGTTTGTAATTAATAAAGCCTTTTTTATTTTTCTTTAATTTCCTTTCATTTATTATTTATGACTTTAGGTTTTAGAGACACCATATAAAGAAAAGAAAACATGTAGAACTAAATTTGAAAATTGACTTATGAATATTGAAGATAAGACGTTTAGTGAGCAAGTTCTATGGAGAGAAGAGCTATGGCAAAAAAATGAAATGTAATTTCTCATTCAATCAATTAGTTCATTACAACTTGAAGAAAAAATATATACACTAGTTTAGCACATGTAATAGTCATGTGTCAAAAAATAAATATGATAGAAATCAAACTTTATTATTTTAATAGAGTTCAAAATAAAGTTCGTTTGTCTAAATGAGTTAAACTCGAGCTTAATAGAAACTTGGTGTGGCTTGAGCTCAATAATATTTAAAAGAGGTAAGCTTCAATTAAGCTTGGCTAAACTCAGCATGATTCATTTGTAGCCTTAGATGTTATATTGAATTGGGCTCTTTCTTATTTATTTATTTATTTTTTCAATGACTTAGAGCAAATATTTACAAGATCAAATTCGGGTGGAGCAGGCGTTATCAGCCAAATTAAGGGAGTTGATGGCATTTCGCTGCTCCCGAATTCGAACAATACCGGATAAATCTAGTAAAAGAGATTTTAACACTTCAAAAAGGAGAAACAAAAAATAACAAGTCCTTTCCTTCACTTTCACGAACTTCTTGATTGCCTATACACAAAAGCAAGTTGAATATCAAGAAAACTTTGCCCTATACACAAAAGCAAGTATACACCCCTAATGATCATTTCGACTGCTATCTTCGAATCCATGTTTATCTCTAAAATCTTAATCCATAAGTTTACAGTAATGCAAATCCCAGAGTAGGCCCTATAATTCTTAATATATCAATGTTGCCGACTTTCTTTCAAATTTGTTGGGTTTTCAAGCGCTCGTCCAAACATGATGTATTTTTTTCTTCTTTTATATAAATATATATACCCAAACATTGATGCATATTCATAATATTACCTAATATATTTATTTATGAAATAAAGTTGTGAGTTTGGGAAGAAAAAATCCTCTAAAAAATAACAAAAAATTTGCAAATGCTGGTTCATAGTAAAATATGTTTTTTGCTTTCTTTTATTTTCTTAAAGCACAAAGGAAATAACAAACCCCTATGTCAAAGAAGTGGATGAGAAATTGAAAGATTGAGAAGAGGAGACAGTAATTGTAATACATCAAGAAATTATTTTCTAAAGCAAATGGCATTTTTAGCATTCCAAAAAGTTCCTAAAACCCTATCCTTAATCTACCTCCGTTTCCTTAAACCCTAGTATTTGCATCTTTAAGACTTAATCACTCATCTTTTGGCAAAAAACTAAGGACTCTTCTCCAAAATCCTACCTCAAGAGGAAGATACAAGTGTTTAAGCTAAGAACATTGAAGCTTAAACCTAAGCAAATTCGTGTTAAGCTTTCTAACCCTCTAAATTTTCTTGTTTCTTATAATTTACAATTGATTTCTAAGAGATTTAAGTAGGGATTGTTGAGTATCTTCATGTTACAACTCATTTGGGTATATAAGGTGAGTATAATGGAAGTTCTCAAAATTAAACTTGGTTTTCTTCTTGATTTATTGTTTGGAAGAAGTTGAACTTGAGATTTTATTGAGCATTCAATCTGAAATCATGTATTATTCAGATTGTGGGAGGTGCATTTCTTTATTTCCGGAGAACAATAAGCGTTTGAATCATTTCCATATAAGTGCTTTAAGTCATTGTTCTTAGTCTCGATTTGTTGGATTGAACATTTGTTGTTGGGGTTGAACATTAAGGTTTTAGCTAAATTCTAGGGTTGCGAATCCTTAGTTTACTGTATACCTTAAGTCAAGATTGGAGAAAGTATAAGTTATGACAAGGACTTAGAAGCCTTAACAAATTCTGAATTTGCTGAAATATATGATGGGTTGTAATGTCCATTTAGGGTCTTGAGGTGTTAAAGTAAAATATATTCATAGTATGTGAAGGAATAACTCTGCTCCTCTATCCACTACGTTATGGAAATGGAATATATAGATAACTAGATGCGGTAACTCATACGCAATCATTGAGCATTCGAATGTTAAAAAGAAGAAGTATAGCATATTCGTATACTCAGTACATATTTCTGATCTAAGAGAATTATGCCCCTAACAAAAGCTTTTAAATAAAAAAATTTGTAGTAGAGAATGCGTAATCTCCTTGTCCCTAGCTCTTTTGGCAAGAAAATCTGCTGGCCGATTGCTTTCTCTAAAAGTGTGCTGAATTGTAGCCTGCAAATGTGGCATCAATGTCTGCATTCATCGCACTAGATCAAAAGGCTTCCCAATCTAGTTGACCTCCATTTGTTTTTTTATCCATTGAACCACAAGCAATGAATCAGACACAATTACAATTTATTTTTTCAGGTCTAATTGTTGATGACAGTGCAAAAGTCCTCGTTGGTCAGCTTCTAGTTCAATTAGTTCTATGTTCCTAAGATGAGTTGGACACCAAAAACCGCAGCATCCTCCTATGTATCCTGAACTACGCCCCCACTTCGCTGCACTGTTATTAGCTATCGATCCATCCTTGTTTAATTTCTATCCATTGTCAGACGCTGACTGTGCAACATGATGTTTCTGTACTGGTAGATCTCGACTTCTTCACGGCTTAGCTTGTGTTCAACTTTCTCCATAACTTTCTGCCATCAAACGTAAATCAAATGCCATTTTTGCTCTAGCATTATTCCAGTTTAGTGTATTTTCGTGCTTGTCTATTGGTCTAGTACACACACTTGCCAAAACACCGTAGTAATAGCAGCCACTCCAATATGATCTCTAGTATTTATTTTCCTTGAAAACACCGGTTGATGAGGCTCATAGCATTTCGGAATATAGAAAGGAATGGGAGTTCAGAAAATTTTGTTTGCTTCTTTCCACAAATCAGCAAAGATCGGGCAGCTACGAAAACAGTGGTCTATGGAATACATATTATTATGACACATCCAGCATCTTGAGCATAGTAAGATACCCCTTCTTTGAAGGGAATCACCTGTAGGGATTGCGATATTCTTCAACTTAAACAGGAATGCGGAATCTCTTCCAAGAAACATTCCATATGGCTTACTTGAGAACTTCTCATCAATTGAGCTTTTCTAAAGAGTCACATCAGGTTTTTCCAACGCGATTGGGATTTTGCTGATCTACGACGCCAATCTGCTATCCAGATTTAGTTCCAGCTTGACCGCATTCCACCTCCCTCTGTGATATAGTTCAACGCTTTCTCCTGAGCTGAATGAGAGACCATCAGTGGTAGGCCTTCGAACCACACATGGTGCTAGAAGTTAATATGTAATCAAAATCTCAATTCCACTATTATTTTGAACATATAAAATTGGTTGAATCATAGAAAATCATTGCAGAATTGGTAAAATAGTAAACTTATAGAATCATATACAAAAATCCCTAATTCTATCAATAATCTTATACCTAAATGATTTTACCTCCGTTTCAACTTTAAAAAAATCATAAAAACATAAACTCATAAAATTAACTTATGATTTTAATAACTATAATATCCTCTTCCAATTCCATACATGACACTTTTTCTGTCGTTTCTCGTACCCTAAATAGCTATCTCCATACTATCAAATCTATCAATTTTGGCTGAATCAAACAAGGATGAGAGTCTTTTACATATTTTCCTTTGAATTGCTATGAGAAAAGAGAGTGATGTGCTTGAAACATCCACCATATTTTCATTTTTTGAACTAGTAACATGACCGCTTAATCTTTTGATACAAATCCCTCCTTTGATTGGGTTGCACAATTTTTAACACTTCTACTAGTGAATTGGACGAGCTCTTCCTTCATTTTGCTAGAAAAAGTCACAAGAGCACATTTCCAAATCTTGTAGCACATATTTGGACAGATTATGTGCTTGTAATGTGTATAATGGGTTGGAGGACAAGGTACTCTTTATTAATGCAAGCTAACATCGTTTAGATGACAACCTATTTGTTCAAATTGGATATTACTCTAGATTTTTTGTATAATCTCAACAAAGAATTCCTTTTTCTTTTTTGCTAATAATGAGATAGCATCCCAAGTATTTTATTGGAAATAAACCTTCCTCAAAATTAAGGATTCTTCTTACTTAAGAAGCAACAAACGTCTGGTTGTTTGGATCAATGATAATCAAGTCAATGAATTATAATAAACCTTTTCTAACCACTTGCCAACAAAATTTTAATTATTATTGACAAGATATTTAATGTTGTGACTGTATAAACTAATATTAATTCTCTCTTATGATCTATGTGGAACCTATCTTGGGGAATCACAATTTCCACCTTTAAACACCATGATGTTTGTAATACCTTAGATTTTGAGATTACCCTAGGATTTAAGCTCCTAAATTTAAGACGCCAGTCTAAGATATCAGTTTAATTTCAAACTTTACAGTAAGGTTAGAAAAGTTAAATGAAATCATTTAAGTAAAGTCAATTTCTCAAAATAAGCTATACAAAGATATTAATTTAAGAAAATGTCAATTTATCGCTAAAGTCGATAAATATCGAAAATGTGAAATTCGAGCATTTAGATATAACAGGATATTAAAGATAAGCTATTTACCTTATAAAAACAATAAATGAAGTTGAATTATACATGTATTAACATAGAACATGCATTATTTGTATTAAATATGCATATATAATAGGAAATTATTATTTAAATAAGGTAAATTAATATAAAAAATTGGAAAATTAATAAAAAATGCAAGCATGAGTCATCATCTCTATGTGGCAGCTTAGAATTAATTTGAATGATGAGTCAAAAGCAAAGAAATAAGAAAATGATACCTTATGCATTGAAAATAAAAAAAAAATGACATGTGTAAATCATATGTCCAATTTTTATAAATTATTATCCAATTAGAAAATATAAATAGGCCTTATACACTTCAAAAACAACATTTTGGAACTCTAGGTAAAATAGAAAATCACTCAAAAAAATTTCGAAACAAATTAGAAAAAGTTAAGAAAATTAGAGCAAAAACAAAACACGGAATCTGATCAGGCCGATTCAATAGACTATTGATATCCAGTTGTAGTGGCCATTTGGGGTCAAGGGAAGCACCACTAGAGGAAGTATTCTGACAAGGTTAGGTTATTGGAAGCAGCCGGTTTAGGTGAACCAAATTTTCAGTGGAAATTTTATAATTTTTCTAAAAATAGTAAATGATATTATTTAATTATGAAACTTGGTTTTCTAGACTTATTTTATGTGTAGAACAATGTGAAAATTTTATTTTAGTGGAATAATTATTTGAAATATAAGGTCCTTAAGAAATGGCTTTATTTGGACAAAAATTGAATTAAATTTTAGAAATAGTAAATAATATTCTTTCAAGTTGAAAATTTGTACGTGACATACTCAATATATATATTTAATTTTAGTAACAAGAATTTTTTAAAATAATTATTTTTACTATTTATTGTAATTATTTTGGATAAAATTGGCAATTTCGCTGTTTTAGTGAATTAATTAGTTTTTAACAAAATCAAAGTATGAGCCATATATGTTATGATTTTTGGATGTTCATAATGACGTTTGGGACATTTGAATTTTATTTTGTGATTAAATTCACTTGTTGGCTTAATTTTCACTAATTTTGAGTTAAAATTGCTATTTTCATAAAAATGTATAATAGCTATTTTAGTATAATTCATGGTCAATAGTTAAACTACATATTTTTGTGAGTCTATAGGATTTTTCATGGAATGAATCAGGCTCGTATACTATTTATTAGCTTAATATATGATATAGTAGTTAGTACTAATGTGATATTTATTAAATATGTAAAGGATTAGTATTTTGGAGTACATAATGAACGCTAACCAGCTCAGGGAATTAGGAATTTTATGACTTTTAATTTAGATTTAGGATTTAATTAAGTTAATTACGAGGTTATAATAACATATAATTGAATTAATAATACAAAAGGGTATTTTTGGATATGTAGAAATATTGGTTAGTTATGATTCTTAAAATATCTTAATAGTACTTAGAATAATGATCATGATGATATAAAGTTTACTAAAATCAAATAAGAAATGAATAGGATACAATCGGATTAAGCTTGGAAGCGCAATAGTGAAAATGCATAAAAACTTAGTATTGACTTGGTAGTTAACTTGGAGTTTGTATGTATTTTTCTAGGTGTGATAGGTAAGGAATGACTACATCATGAAGCTTAAGATTTTATGTTACTATCGAGCTCAAGTAAGTGGATATTTCTATTTTTGTGCAAATAGACCTATGTCTACTTGACTTAAAGTTAGTTGTGTTATGAATTGTAATGACGTACTATATTGATTAGATACTTGATTTTGTTGAATGTGTGTTAAAAAAGTAAAATGTTTCCTTGTGTATGACTGATTCATCAATATATATTTCTGTTTGAAAAACTTGGAAACTAAATTGCTCTTTAAGGTATTCACCTAAGTGAGCCCCATACGAAGAAATGTAATATAAAGCTGAGAAACAAAGTTGAAGTTGAGATAATTGAATTGTTTATAACGTGGAATTTGAGATTCATGCCTAATACTAGGTTACTATAATACTTACTGCATTCATGGCATGGTATAAAAAGACCTATGGGGCGAGTTTCTGAAAAGCTTGAAAACTGTTGAGTAAGCTTTGGGACATATAGAATGCATTGCTTAACTTATTTGGGCCGCATTGAGTGATTGACTACGTATTGGATTTTCAAACCACGGAGGATGCTTTTGTTGGGGGTCCTATTCCCAGGCAGCTCCTTATTACTCTAGGTTCCTGAACGTTGTATCTAGATACTCGGGTATATCGATTAACTAGATGTGGAATTGAAAAAGTATAAGTTATTGGTACTGCTGCATGCTACGTACATGAGCATAGCACAGATATTCTATATAAATAGTTTGTATTGATAACTTGGGTTACGGGATTGAATGTCTTATTTTACTAATATGTGTGAATGTATGTATGTATGTGCGTTCTATGTTTTGTTTTATCTACCATCACTTAGTTTACAGAGAGTTAAGGGGATACTTATGTATCCTCAGGTTATGAAAAGAACTGACAGAATAGCATTAGTTAGGGGAAAAAAGTCCTTTGAGAGCACGTAAGACGAAGTCAGCCATTTTAAAAGAAGTTTTATTATATTTTGTTCTTAGTTCTATAAATGATCTGTATATATATATATATATATATATATATATATATATATAAGTGCTATATTTTTTGTTTGGTTAACTTTGTCAAATGTAATCTTTTGTATAAATAGGTGTTAAGCTAAACTCCGTTGTAGTACTTTTTATTATAAATAGAACTTGTGTTAAGTATAAATAGGTATTTCTGTATGATGATATATCCTGTGCTATACTAGAATGTGACAACGTCCACATCTTTTTATCTTATGATTAAGCCTAGCTCTTCCCCTTTTTAGTGTAAAATTCAATTCAGTCCTGCCACCTTCAACCTATAGGTTAGGCTGAAAGCATGTTAAGAGTCATTACTTGACCTTCTAGCGACACTTTTAACCCATTTTAAATCTCTTATCTAAACCGAGTCAAAATAGTCCCCCAATTGTCCATAGGTTGGTTTTGATACCATTTATAACTTCTTTAATTAAAAGTAGTGAATAACTAGGCTTAGAAGTACTAACAAGCCTTTTTCAACCACTAACCTAAAAGTTTGTAATTAGAGTTAATAAGATATTTATTACCATTACCCTTATAGACTACTACCTTTTCACTCCAACAATCCATGTAGAATTTCACTTAACATCGATTATCACATTATGTGAATGGATGGCTAATTTTCATGGGACTTTAGGACGAAGGAATTTGGCGTTCTATCAAGAGGAACAAGTGTTGATAAAGAATTGACTTCTTGAGATATTAATAAATATAAAGGCTATGCGGTTTTTCTTTTTCGTACTAATTAGAGGTAAAATAGTCTTTTATTGATTGTTGATTGCTTTTATAACCAAAATGGTTATGAAATTATCAATGCCCTTTGCTAATTTTCTATGAAATATATTAGCTCCTTGTGATTGTAAAAGGAAATAGCTATAGTTAGATTTTTTATTGCATAAGGGGTATCCTCATGAAATACTTATTACAAGTATTTATTTATTTATTTTATTTTATTTATAGGAATTACAATATAAAAGAAACTCTTTTATTTTAGAAATTACGAATTATAAAATGGGTTTATTGAGAAAAGCATATGTGAGAATAATATCGACAGAGTCTTCATTATCACTTTTAGATTTACCCATAAAACTTAAGATGATAATTTAGGATACAATCCATAAACTTGAACACAATGCAATATGGTTATAAATGAGTTTGTGCATAGAAATATCTACATAAATAATTAGTGAGTTAAACCTATTCAAACATGATAAAATTTGTGTCTAAGTTTCAAATCCAATTCATAATCCTATTTATGAATTTGTTTGATAAATAGATCTTGTAAATAGGTTCAAGATTGACCCAAGAAACCACTTGATGCTAAAACAACTTGTCGATAGGGCTCTTTAGACTTGAGCCTAACCCAACTTGCCTAGGCTTACTCATACATTCAAGGCCTCTCTTGGTCTAAAATAAAGTTCAGCTTGCCTAATTGACACAGCTCTCAAACAACTACAAGTCTTTGAATAAGGCTAAAGGACCAAGTCAAGAACCACTTCCTTGCTTTCTAGACTATGTCAACTACCACATGCCTACTCTCCCATATCTGCGAAAGTGGATCCTTCCCACTAACTACTCTCTAATTACTGATACTACTCCTCTATAAATATAAGGCCACTACCTAATGGTAAAATACTTTCCACTTTGCGTACTTGAGCCATCTCTTTACTCTTTAGCACTTACATTCTATAAGATCTCTTGTTGACTTAAGCATTGGAGTGGCCACACTGGACAACCTACAAGCGCCCCTTCACAGCCTTCTATTTTGTAAGCTTTCTTATTCGCATAAAGCTCAACTTCCTCTTAATCACTACTGGCAAGAACCAAAGATGATATTTGGCATTGTCTATGAGAAACTGAATTCTTACTTAAAAAACCCAAAGACACTAAACTCATTCCCTAAATACTATCTTTGGGCATCATGTCTCGTATCAACAAAGAAGAGAACCGCCAGTTGGTGAATAATTAACCCGTTAAGAACCAACCCCTCCTAAGGGAAATACTAGAGGAGTGCCCAGTTGAGGGATTTGCTACTTAAAATAGGCTACTTTGTGCTCACCTCAATGAAGTTGAGAGGTGCAAAGTGTAAACTTACCTTCGTAAAGCCTCTGATTTTCACACTACGTAAGATAACCACAATAGCAGCTGCAAAATTGTAGGGATCAACAACCTAATCCCCTAATGCAACAGCAACCAACAAGGTCTGTAGCTACCTGTAACCGAACTTTGCTTAGCAATGAGTAAGTAGTTGGCCATAGGGAGTACCAGTTCACTTAATAATGCGTTGAGCTCATCTGACAGAAGATGTCAACCTTAATAAACTCCATGCAATCATAAGGAGGCTCTTCGAGCAATAAGGGAGTAATGCAATTGGCAACATTTGGTTAGCCGCTAACAACAAAAACCCCTTCACCAGGGGTGTTTAAGACAAAGTGTTGGCCCCTAATAGCAAGCTTCTAACCTTGGACCAATATGATGGTATAAGAGACCTTAATGACCACATCCTCTACTTTCATATCCTCATAAAACTCCATGGTTATGGGGATGCCATAATGTACAAGGCTTTCTCGAGTAACTCGAGGAAAGTAACACGAATGTGGTTTAATTATTTACCTGAGAACTCCATCATCTCCTTTGGCGAGCTGGTACGGAAGTTTAGCCTCCATTTCAAGGCTAGTAAACCTCTATCCAAGGACACATTGTCCTTTCACCTGAAAAGGCAGAGTAAAGGTGAATCTCTATGTGATTATGTAGGCCAACTTAACAATGTTGTGGTTGAGATCCTTCAGCTAAGTAAGGGAGTTATTATCTATGCCACTCAGCTCGGCATTCGGTCTTCGAAAGGCTTCCTCCGATCACTTGCAAAGAGCAAGATGAAGAATATGGCCGACTTCTAGAATAAAGCTTAGAATTACATTAACCAAGAGGATAATATTCGTACTAGGTGAGATGTCGATTAAGAGAGGTCAGGTGGAAAGGAAGATAAGGAAAGATTTTTTGAAAGATCGCCTCGTTGGAAGGGTACTAAGTAGATCATAGGGGGAGGGTTCGAGAAAGAAAATGTGTCGAGTTGAGTGAGACCTACTCCCCCTCTTATCTACATGCAATATACCACTCAGAAAAGACCTATAGCTTAGGTCCATTATGAGGTGAAGCTTATGAACTTGCTGCAAAAATCCCTGAAGATAAAGGGGAACCTTAGTTGTGGCAACTCAAATAAGTACTATCAGTTTCACCGTGGCCATAGCCATACTACTAATGAATGCTTCTAGTTGAAGAACACAATCGAATATGCTATTTAACGAGGCTTCTTCAATGAGTATGTAGCCTAATCGAGGAATGATGACCATTTTAATGACGATGAAGACTAAGCACCCCAGAGGCAACAAATTGACGATGCTTAAGCAAAGTAGAATGATGACTATTGCAATGATTGTGCTTCCAATGGTGTCATCAATATAATCTTTGGGGGGCCGTGCCTTAGGAGTCGATCGAGCACTAGTAGCTCAATTAACACCTCGTTCGAGGTACTAGCAATAAGGGAGAAGAGTTAGGAGCTAGATACTTCAATCTCCTTCTTCGATGAAGATTTAGAGGGCATAGAGACCCTCGATCAAGATGCCCTAAGCATAGGGGCGAGGATTGCGAATTTCGAGGTCTTAAAATAATGGTCGAAACATGTAGCTCCATAGATATCCTCTTCATCTATACATATGAGAGGACCTGCTAGTTAAGATGAAGCTATTAGTTAAGATGAAGGTGTATCACTACAAACTGATCTGCTTCAATGGAAGTACCATCTAAGCCAAGGGGAAAATCACTCTAGACATGGAGCTTGGTAATGATGACTACGTGGCATAATGACTAGTGGAGTTTGTCGTGATCAATTACCTCTCTCCCTATGAAGACTAAGTCCGAATGCATTTGGGGTCATCACATCCTCCCTTTTTCTTGAAGGCTAAATTCTTAACCCTAACCAAGGTGGTAATATGTAGATGTGATTAGAAGCTCTCGTGAGAGATATATGTTAGGGCCATTAGAGGTGACAAAGTCTTTGATTTGAAGTTTAGCCTATAGGAGAAGCCAACGAAGAAGGGTAAGCTAGGTGAAAAAACTAAAGAAGTCTAGATCTGTCCCTCCCCCGACCAGACCATGAAGGTCAGGATCAAGACTTCTCCTAAGGTGAAGGACAAAATTATTACTCTCTTATAGGCCAACTCAAATAGGTTTACCTGGTTGGCATTAAACATACATGCTTGGGATCTCGTCTGACCAACTAACCCATAACTTCAACATTGATTGCACTGTGCAGCTTATCAAGTAAAAGAAGAGGCACTTCACTTTAGAGAGATAGGCTACGATTAAGGAAGAAGTACAAAAGCTACTTAGGCTGGCTTTGTAAGGGAAGAGAAGTACCTGACTTGGCTAGCAAATGTGGTGCTAGTTAAGAAGAAGACTAGGAAGTGGCATATGTGCATCGATTATATTGACCTCAATAAAGCTTGCCCAAAAGATTACTTTCCTCTCCCTAGGATCAATTAGTTAGTTGACTTTACTTCGAGTTACACCTTGCTATGCTTCTTAGATGCCTTCTTAGTATTACTGACTACGAAACATACTACTACATAGTGATGCCCTTTGGTCTCAAAAATGTTGTGGCTATATATACTAGTGGATGGTGATGAAATTGGTTAAGCCTTAGATTAGGAAAAATATAGAGGTATATGGTGATGGTATGATTGTCAAGAGCATGAAGCTAGGTAATCATGTTAAGGACGTCTAAGAAGCTTTTGACTAGATACAGATACATGACATGAAGTTGAACCCCTAGAAATGTGCCTTTGGGGTCAACTCTGGCAAATTCCTGGGCTACTTGGTCACCTAAAGAGGTATTGAGGACAATCTTGAGAAGATGAGTGCCATCAAGAGGATGAAGCCTCTTACTACAATCCGAGGCATATAGAAGCTCACTAGTATGGTAGCTAGGTTGAACAAGTTTGTATCCAAAACTGTAGACGAATGTGTCGAGTTCTTTTAAATCTTAAAAAATTCAAAGTGTTTTGAATGGACCTCAAAGTGCACTGTAGCTTTTTAGCAGCTCCAAGACTTCCTCTTGTATTGATTAGTCCTCTCTAAGCTTATCCATGGGGAGGACCTATTTTCGTACCTGATTGTAAGCAACAAGGTATTGTCCTTTACGTTGGTTAGAGTAAAAGGAAGAGAGCATAGGCCCGAATATTATGTCAGTCATATACTGCATAGGCTTGAGGTTAAGTACACTTGAGCAGAAAAGTTTGTCCTGGCCATCGTCATATCAGTATATCAGCTAAGGCCCTATTTCCAAGCGCACCAGATCACCATGCTTACGGATTAGCCCTTACACACCATGTTATAAAAGTTGGATGTGTCTGGATGGATGTTGAAGTGATTATGTAAAGAATCCAATATTGACCAATGAATGGCCTATAATGTATAAGTGCTGGCCAATTTTGTAGTCTATTATACTAAAGAAGTGGAAGCACCATTGGGCGATGATAAGCCAATATTGACTCTCCACATTAACGGATCATCCACTTCGAGGGGTGGAGGCATGGGTCTCATATTGACCAGCCTGTACAACATCATGGTCTACTATGCCCTCATAATCAGATTCAATAGTAACAAAAACAAGTTCAAATATAAGGCACTAATTACCAATCTCAAGTTAGTTAAGGAGATTGGTACGAAGCACCTAAAAGTTTTCTCGAACTTTATGTTAGTCATCCAATAAGTCTAAGGTAAATATGAGGCTAAGGATGATACCGTAGTGATGTACTTAGAGAAGGTGAAGAGACTTTTAGCTAAATTCCCTTCTTGGACCATCATGAAGATCCTTCAGTTTGAGAATTTAGCAATGGATTGGTTGTTTAAACTCGCCTCTACGGGGATTAAGGAGCCCAAGGTAAGGGATAGGAAGATTTACATAGAGTACCTTCTAAAGAAGAGTATAGTTTTTGGCTTAATGGACGTATTATAACAAACAGTGATAACTTTAGAGGTAAGTTAGATAGGTCCCATTCGAAGTTATTTGAAGTAGGGTATGTTCTTAGAAGACAAGAGAGAGGTAAAGAAGCTTAGATATTATGCCACCAACTATACGTTGGTTTTTTTTTACTATAAGGGGCTTAGCCTCTCCCTGCTTAGATGCCTTTAGGAAAGTGAAGGCCTGTGTGTCATGGAAGAGCTACATATCGGAGTGTGCAACAATCACATTTAGTCATAAGTACTTTATGTTTAGGCATTATGGCTTGGATACTATTGGCCCACCATGAGATAAGACACTAAAGCTATAACCCAAAAGTGCCCCTAGTGCTAGAAGCACCTTCCTATTAGTTACATACCCAGTAGTAGTCTCCATCCCCTGACAAGTCCATCGTTGTTTGCTTAATGGGGAATCAACATCCTTAGTCCCTTCCCCAAGGCTTTGAGAGGTTAGTAGTTCATTATTATTGCCGTTAACTACTTTACCAAATGGGTCGAAGCCAAAGTTGTAGTGAAGATCACAAAGAGGAGTGTCAAGTCCTTTGTTTGAAACAACATCCTCTCTTGACTTAGGTCCCATATGCCCTCATCATGGACAATAGGCATCAGTTTGACAACTCCAGGTTTAAGAAGTTTTGCTCCAAGCACCATTTTACGTTACACTTTACCTTGGTTACCCATCTCCAGTCAAACGGCAAGGTAGAAGCCATTAATTGGGTCATCCTCGACAACTTGAAGAAGAGAGTCGATAGAGCCTATGGTACTTAGGTAGACGAGTTGCCAAATTTTTTAGGGATACAGGACTGCCCACCAGACCTCTATGGGCAAAATGCCCTTTCACATGGCATTTGGTTCAAAGGCTATCATTTTCATTAAACTCGAGCTTCCTAACATTTACACTTAAAGCTTCAATGCACTTTTCAAAGAGTCCCTACTTCAAGCTAGCATTGATATAATAGAAGAGATTAAGGACCTTGCAGTTGCTTAGATAACTACCTACCAGCACCGAGCAGCCCAATAATATAATCAAAAGGTTAGACATAAGGAGTTTAAGGTTAGCAACCTAGTCTGCTAGAAGTTAGAGGCCATGAGTTCGTGTGAAGGATAGGGTAAGTTGGCCCGCAATTGGGAAGACTCGGTCATAGTAAGAGAGAACTTCGGTAATGGAGCTTTCAAAATGTAAAGGCTTAATGGCGAGCTCATCCCTTGCACATGGAACATCGACAACCTTCGAATGCACTTTGAATAGTATATTACTTTGTAAAGTATGTACAATTGAATAAAAAACCTCACTTTACGTTTGTATTTTTTCTCTCTCTCTTTCTCTTGCATATTAAGTCCTAACCCTCAAAGGGTAAGTGGACCCATCTATTGGGTAGGTTAAAATGCTACAAACTTGATACCCTTCGGTAACCTTAGCAAGGGGAAACACCCCTTGTACAAAGGAACTCCCAATAACTAAGCAGGTCGCAACACCATCAACTTGATCCCTTTAGGTAACCTCAATAAGGGGAAACACCCTTTGCACATAAGAACTCCTAATAACTGAGTAGGATAAAACACCACTTACCTGACCCCTTGAGGTAACCTTGGTAAAGAAAAACACCCTTTGCACAGAAGAACTCCCAATAACCTAGCAAGTCAGAACACTATCGACCTGACCTTCTTAGGTAACCTTAGCAAGGGGAAACACCCCTTGCATAAAGGAACTCCCATTTACTGGCCAAATCAGTACAATACTGACCTAACCTCCTTAAGCAACCCTAATAAGGAAGAATGTTTGAAAAAGAAAAAGAGCAAAAGTACACAATAGAGTTATATGAGCAAGTTTAAGTTTTATTCATTACTTAAGGCTTACAAAGTTAAGGCTAGCATCTTGACTTGGGGCATAAGAAGGAGAGGAGGAGGAGGAGATAACTACTACTTAGGTTTAACTAACTCTAGTAAGTTTAAAAACTCTAAGGTTCCTATCTGCTTGGAGAGTTGATTTGTCATTCGCCCCTAGGGAGGTTGGCTATTGGCTGGAGTAGAAACCAAAAATTGCTGACTGGGTTAGTAGGGATCACCTCGCCCTTGATTACCTTGAGAAACACCCTTTGAGGTGACCTCATATTGAGCTATCGCGATAGAAGTGGATGTAAGAGCGCTTTGCTTAGACCTAGTAGTAGATGGGGTACCTTAAGCTTCACTAACTTTTTCAGCAGCTTCTCTCTCCTATGCTTGGGCCTCCTTCTTCTCTTGAAAAGTGGGGCTATCTAGAAAATCTGGAAAACTCAAGTCAAGATTGGGATAATGGGAGACTACCTATCTCCTTGTGAAATGAGTGGACTCAGTGGATAGGTCCTCCAGTTTATCTAATCACTTGTAGACACCTCATTTTTGCTATTTTTTTAAGCCAAGTTAAGAAATAAAAAAATAATAATAATAATTAGAAAAAATGAAAACTAAAAGAAAAAAGGAAAAAATAAAAAAAGAGATAAGTCAAATCAAATCGTATCATATTGTATCGAGTCGAGTTAATCATATTAAGCTAAGTCGAATCGTATTAGGTTAAGTCAAATCATATCGAGTCGAGTCAAATCATATCGAGTTGAGTCGAATCGTATGGAGTTGAGTCGAATCATATGGAATTGAGTCGAGTGGGATCATTTAAGATCAAATTAGATAATGGTGTGTGATTAATTTAATAAATTCTTAAATTATTAAAGGATCAGGTTTTATTAAAATAATTTTGGTCCAGTTCAATTTAAATAGATTTTTATCTAATTTATATTAGGTTAAAATAGGCTTAAGATTTGTTAAATAGATTATTGAGCTAAATCAAATTAGATCAAATTGGCTCCTAAAAATAGAAAGCCCAAATTAAGTAGGGTTTCTAGAAGTTAGGTTAAATCTTTGAAAAATCATAATCGTATCTTCCGTATTTTCGATACGTAAGATACGATTAAGGATTGATAAATAGCAAGTTAACAGGTAGACTTGAACACATTTTTTTTTCCTAATTACACATCCCATAATTCAATTCACCAAGCACCTTTGCTAATCTACAACCCCATGTCCAATTACCCTTGCATTGATATGGTTTTTCAATTGTTGAACACACTACTCGTAATAGACAAGTCACCCCCTCAATCCTGAACCAAACACTGCCTAACCACACGTCCACCTATGAGCCAATGCATAATTCTACACAACGTTCACATAAGAGCACCGTCCCTCACCTTTATACAATCACTAAGTTGACAAACCCACTCACAGTCAACTTCCTAACTGAAACAGTAATAGCCACATTACCTAGACGACACAATTCCACCAAACCCATACCTTGACACAATTAACTAACATACAGACCAGCTATATGAATAAAAATCCAATATACCAACAAATTCATGTGTGGCTGGATACATATACACGTCTTGAATATGTATAGCAGCCCTCGACCAAACACTATTACTCATTAACATGCCATCTACCCATGTTGATCACTCATTGAAGCCCTTGATCACAACCCCTAAGTAGTAGAACCATGTCCTATGGTGATAATCGATTCATCGATACACTCATATGCACATAGCTACATACACCATCAGGTCTACGGCTATACGCATGATCAAATCAACACTACTGTACATGCACGGACACAACACCAACATGCCACGCATGACATACAACACATACAACAATCCCTAAACATGAACACATCGATTATACGTGACTCGACATCTAGGTAAAAATTGTTATTTTTTTATTTATTTTATTTTATTAGTTAGCTCAATTATTTTTTGTTTAAGTGTAGGCTTTTTTTATTATTTCTTTTATTTTCATATGGCGTGTTTTTTTAGATGATTTCAATTTAGTTAATTTGCGTTTTTTAGTAAAATTGCATTTTTTGAAAAAATAAGCGTATCTACAAGATCCGTATCTTCGAAAGAAGATATGTACTGAGATATATATTTTGTACTTAGGATTTAGAAAAGATATGTGTCTAAACATGTATCTTAATATATCTCGTAGTTGAGATTTAGAAAAAATACGAATGAAGATATGTATCTAGATCGTATCTTAGTAAATCTTGCATATATGATTTAGAAAAAATATATTATGATACGTCATGAGTTTTCTTAAAAAAAAATGAAAATCTTAACCAAAGTTTTTTAAAAAAGATTTAATTAGTTTTTTTTTAAAAAAAAAAAACGGATGCATGAAATTAGATTTTTTAGGTTTTCTTTTAAATAAATAAATAGTTAAGTAAATGTAAATCTGGCTCGACTTTTAAAATAAAAAAATTCTACTTACTAAATATTTTATAAAAAGAACTACGTTGGTTTGATGTCGATTAACAAGAACATAAGCACTTTCGAGGCAACTGTATAAAAATAATTTTTTTTCCTTTTTCTTGAAAAATTCGTAATAAAAAATAATAATAAAAAATCATTTTAGGAATATTTCGCATATTTAGGTATATTTTTAGTATTTTTTGAGAAAAATAAAAATAAAGCCCATTAATTAATTTTTTATTTTTACATGGTGATTTAGTCATAATAGGTTAGCCCTCAAAGTTGGTCTTTTTTTTTTGTTTAATTTTCTAAAAAATAATTTTCTTAGGAAATCCATGGATCAGGGGCCAACCCTAATTTCATTTTTTACTAGTTAAATTGATTGGTGACTCTAACTTTTAAATTTTTTTTAAAAAAATATTTCCTTAATTTAATATCAAGTGATTTATATTAAGTGGGTTGGGTTTAATATGGATTAAGTTAAGGAATATGAAATAGGGCTCGATACCACTCCTCTGTCTGTTAGAAATAGGTGATGCCTTTCTTGGCAGTGGCATCATTGAGGACCTCCCTAATCTCCATGTTAAAGACGATCTCTTCTATCTCTGATGCCCTTCCCTAGAGCTCTTGGATTTGTCATTCCAACCTTACTTTAAGACCAGTTAGCTCTACTGAAGTGGCTTTAGCACCATTGTACTTAGATGCTTTCATTGCCAACTTGACTTGTAGCTTAGAGATTGATGCCTTCAACTTAGTATTCTCTCTCTCATGTTGGGCCTTAGCCTCCCTCTCTTCATCTAATTTCTAGGAGAGTTGGGCCTTGATACTCTATTCATCCTTGAACTGAGCTCTTAGGTCGTCAACTTGTTTGGCAGTGCCTTTAACAATCTCTCTCTCCCATTTCACATCCTTTAGTTTCCCTTAGAGCCCAACCACTTACACATAAGAGCAATGCAAGTACCGGTTAGCCTTGGTGAACTTATTGAAATATTTATTAGTAGAAGACTCTACCTCCTATAGATCATTCTCAACTCTATGTAATGCCTCCCAAAAGCTACCTTTTTTTGGACGGTATTATCTTTGCTCAATTGGAGTAGCACCCGGGCCGTAGTACTACAAAGAAACATTAACCGAAGTTAGTTTGATGACAAGAGCAAACCACCTCAATGTAAAGGGGTAGAGGCTTACTTGCTAAGTGAGAGTGCTTGGGTAGCCTACCATCTCCATTGGATCACCCCTACGTACCTTCGACATTTCCTTGAGGATGGCCTAATTGCTAAAGGTGTAAGACCCTAATGAAGCCTGGTAGCTAAAAGTGTGGTACCATAGCATAAGGTCATTACTTGGATTTCCCACTTCGGCCTCAAGAGCTTCCTCTTAACCATCTCAGCTGTGGAATTATGATAGAAGAGCTCTTCATTCTGTGAGATTTATGTTACCTCCTTGAATAAGTTCGGTTCGATCCTTAGGAACCTGAACTTGTTGAGAACATTAAAAAATTCATCGTCGAGTTTGTCCATACACTTATACAGGTAAGTCGTTGGCCACTCATACCATGTTACCTAGCTTAGGGGTACCTTCCCTAGAGGTTTTTGTTTCTTGGCTTGGGGCACTGCTTCCTTAGAAGTTTCGAGAGCCTTCCTCTTATGCCTTACCACTTTAGACGGGGTAGTAACCTCAACCATCTCCTCCCTTAGGAGGGTTAAGCATCTCGATGTCTGGCTCGTCAGGATTGGTGGATTCATCCCTTATAGTAATGGGTTCTGAAGTAAGGAAGAGGGTTAAGGAAAGAAGAACCATGGGTATAAGCTCGATAGCCAATGACTTTGCCCAGGGACTAAGAGGAATCCCTTGGGGTAAAGCTACTGATCCAACCTTGCTGATCTCCCCAACCCTTGACCTCAACCAGCCAGCCTTGCCCTTTGAGTCAGAGGCCTTTTACCTGGCTTGTCGACGGCTCATCAGTTCATCTACAAAGTGATAGGGAACCCTCTTAGCTAAATTTTTTCATGTAAAGAATCAAAACAAGCAGTAAGGAAAAAGAAAACGAAGTGAAAGAAAAATACAAAAACTACTATTCACTAACTCTACCTTGAACAGCTAGACAACGAAGATCCGTCCCCTATTTTTTTTAAAAGAGACATTAATCTAATCATCTCTACACTAGCACATCAGATGAAGGCATTCATAAAGGAAATGAACCTATACCTTTGGCCCACTTCTTCACTACAACCTTCTTCATGTTGGGGAAGAGCTTAAAGATCAAATATTAGAAGTATCTCCTCACCATCTTCGCCATATTTATTTCCTAGCTATCCTTAAGGGACATGAAGGCTTAAATCTCTCGTATGGCCTTAGCATTACTAGGGCTAAGCTCCTTCTAAGCCCCGGTTCAGACTAGTTTGATCCACCTCATCTACAAATCTACCTCCTCAGGCAATTCAACTACCATGTAATCATCTTGCCAACCCTTTATAGAGTCCATGAGACCATAAAATAACTTCGTCCCTAAACAAGGTTAGAGGTACAACTAGCATCCTTATGCTCTTCTACATGGAGAAGTGGTTGAAAAGCTTGAGGGTACTCTTAATCACCAAATACTCACATAGTGCCTGAAAGACGTTCAATACCATCCACCCATTAGGAGGGAGTTGTACCGAGCTACATTGGTAAAAGTTGAAGGGTTCCTTCTCAAAGTTGCTTGGTGGGAGGAGTTATCCAAACTCTAGACACTTCTTGAACACCATAAAGCACCTCACTGACAATAAGGTTACCCTCTCTTCGCTGCTTGGCAATCATACTGTCTACCCAAGGATTGGCCTAACGGTGAAGTTGCCCAAAATCCAATTAGGAGCAGATGCCTTATGTTTACTCATAAGGCCGCTAGGCCCTTGCCTATCTTAGGCACATCAAACAAATTCCTAGGGTGTTGTAAAGGATCATACATTATACATCCTTGGGGATGGCATTGATAAGCTTTGTTTTGTTTAGACCCTTCACCACCATCTTAGTAAAGAGATCAAGTTGTGCTAATGATGAGACTTTGTCGTCTCCTGTAGGGGGTGGATCACTCCTTATAGCCTTAAAGTTGGTGAAGTTGAACTTTGATGTGTTTGAAGGTGTCTCACCAACGCTGGTTGACATGATGATAAGAGAAAAGAGAGACAAAAAGGTTTGAAGAGAAGTTTACACAGAATCTTAAAGAGGAAGAAACCAGTTGTAGTAAAGAGAATGTAAAAAGAGTGATTTTTCACAACAATTGTGGTATTTGTATACCAAAAGCTTTGGGAAATGTATCAATGGTTATAGGCATTTGTATCATCATGAATCCCTTGAGATGTTGCGATGTGGATGTATAGAGTCAGCTATGATCACACAGTCACATTCAAAAGACAAAATGCATGCAGTTGCATGCCTACCTGCTGCAACAAGATACCAGTCGCGTCTCATAAAATGTATTGAAAATAAGCTTGATAAAGTTATGATTTAAAAAGTTACTTTCACAAGAATTTTTCCTAAGGTCCCTCCAACTTCTAAGAAAAGACTTGCCTAACACTCTAAGGACATTCTGAGCCTTTGCTCATAACATTCTTACCTTAGCTTACGCCACCTACCTCAACCAATCACCTTAGCTTAGAAGACATATGTCTTATCCTAGCCTAGTGGAAGCATTGCTCGGACCTAAGAGGATGGAGCTTTTATGCCTCACTTAGAAACAGTCTCATGCACTATTACCTAGAGGGTAGTCTGATCGGAGTAGGTATGCTTATTAGACCTTGAACCCCTCTACCTTAGCTTCATTACGACTCGAGTATCTCTACTTTGACTTCACAACAGCTCAAATACCTCCCCTTTGGCTTTGCCAAAGCTAGGGCATCTTCGCCTTGGACTCTTACCTGACTAAATCAACTATATGCTTAAGAAGTCCATTCTTCCCTCTCTTTGCCTTCACTGTGGCAATGAGACTATAGGGATGCAAGTGTTGATAAGGCCTTTTGGACTTAGGCCTGAATCAACTTACTTAAGCTCACTCTTGCAAATATAGCCTCTTTCGACCTAAGCCTAGAGTTCAGCCTACCTAATTGAAACAACTCTCTAACGACTATAAGTCTTTGGATAAGGCTAAAGGACCAAGTCCACAACTACTTCCTCACTTTCTGGACTACATCAATTGCCATACGCTTGCTCTCTCATATTTGTGAATGTGGATTATTCTCACTAACTACTCTCCAACTATTAATATCACTCTTCTATAAATATAGAGCTATGATCCAATAGTAAAATACTTTATACTTTGTACACTTAATCCATTTCTTTACTCTTTAGCACTTACGTTCTCCAAGACTTCTTGTTGACTTAAGCATTGGAGTGGCTGCACTAGATAACCTCCTGGTGCCCCCCTTACAGCCTTTTTATTTTGCAGGCTCTCTTATTCGCACAAAGCTCAATTTCCTCACAATTACTACCAAGAAGAACTAGAGATGACACATCTAATATTTATTTATTCCACTTTCAAATGTTAAACAACCCACAATACATGTTACGTTGTTACCTTTAGTAATATATTTCTTAGTCTTATTTCTTTCCTAATTTCATTTGATATACATCGTAAATTCTAAATTATCCTAAATTTTACTTTAAACCCTACCCTATTTTTCCGTCACAATCCTCTTTTCATTTCTCTCTCCAACTCACTTTTCTTTTCATTTTATCTCACAAGTGCCCACCGACGCACCCCCCTCCCCTCCCCCCCACCTCTCGCTCTCTTGCCACATGTCTACATCATCAAACCTACAACCATTAACTCCTCAATCTCTCATCTCTTCTCCTTCATCTCTCTTTTACTTCGCTGGACCCTATCCCTTTATTTCCCTTCTCTCAATCTCTCTCACTCCCATCCCTTTAATCTCTTTCTCTTGTCCCTCTCAATCTCTTCATCACCATAGGACCCTACCCTACCCCTACCCTCCTACCCACCCACCGACCCAATTCCCCTCATTCTCTTTTCTCATTTTCTCTCGCAATTATTAAATTTAGCTGGCCATTTACTTGACAATGACAAGCTCTCACCTTGTTTTAGTGACCACTTTAAGAATATTCAGATAAAGTTATTTATCATTAATTATTTTGAATATTATAAAATAAAGTATAATGTTCAATTTAGTTATTTCCTAGTTGGTCTTCTATTCGGTGACCATTTTGTATTCACCGAGCACTCTTGTTTCGAATATATACGCTATGAGTCAACTTAGTCACATTTTTAGTATTGTGTACGTATTATATTATTTTTATTTTCTTCTATTATTGTAAAAGTAATTATTTTCCTAGTAAATGAGTTCTTGTTATAAATTATATTATATATTGTATTGTATTATTACTATTATAGAGGTTTTATATTATCAAAATTTGTTATACGTGTATTGTATTATATATAGATGTGTAGTATGTTGATACTTGTATCATATATGTACTACTTTAATTATTGGTTGAGATTACAATTATTCCATTATTTTATATTATACCTTGAAATTATTATTGATGACATTATTATTTAATCATATCGATAACGATTGTTCTTATTATTATGTAGTATATGATATTAATTATATAGTATGTCCATTTCAGCTTCCATTTACTATTATGTTTTTCCTTACGTATTTCTATGAACTCTAGTATTGTTTGATAATATGTATGTTTTTTTAATATTATACTAGTTACTAAGCTATCTATTTTAGTACTCTCATTATATGTTTACGTTATATTTTCCTTTCATATATAATGTGAGTGAACAAATAGTATTATATATAGAAATAAGGTAACTTTTTACTCTATTGTATTATATATTTATGCTATTTCCAATTCCTATCTTATACTAATGAATTGATTCGATTAATTTATTCGAAACATTTGAATTATTAAGTTTATGTGTTATCAAGTAATAGATAAATATATTCATAAGTAACTTTTAGGTGAAATTTAGTTATCGAGTATCTAAAGGCTAATGTGTATGTTTGTTTTCAATTTCAAATATATTCGTGTTGGTTATCGGGTTCCTTCCTTGTTGAGTGGTTTATGCTGTTTCATACAAGACTTGTAAGTTTAGAGTTTTTGTTAGCTATTGTAGAGTGATCTCAAGAATTTAGTGTTTACTTATTGCTTATACATGTTAGGGCTTAGTAAGTAAATGGGACTAACTTATATACGGCCTAATTAAACTTGATTATTGGTTATTCTTAATCTATTCACTCTAGGGGCCGATAATAACAGATCCCTATGGGAGCAATTGTTGATCATATGTAAGGATTCCCTAGTGGACTCGTATATAAGATGACATAGTTAGAATATTAGATTTTCAAACTCTAGGCATAAAGGACTTAAAGGAATACTTATATTATATCTACCTATGTATGTGGACAAGGGTTATGAGTACCCCTCTATTGATTGCTAGCCTCAGTTAAAGATAATTAAACTATTATTTGCTAATATTTTGTTACAGTTGCATTAAATGCATGTGTATGTTTTAGTGTGGCATCCATATGTGTTTGTGCACTTGTATTGGGTTTTGACTCATTCTTCTATTTTTATAACTATAAGTCAATTCGATAAATTCATAACAAGTATGGAAATTGCTATCATTAGGCTGGGAAAGAGTGGTAGTTAGTTTTGTATGTTATAGAAGATCCAGATTTAGTTATTTTATATGTTGGTCACTAAAGTGACTCACTTGTAAGTTACTCGAACTGATATATTTGGATTATTGTTTTATACTAGATAATCGATTATTATAAGTGATTTTGGAGAATATAGTTGGTTTTAGAGCTTTAACATGTTTTTGATTGGTAGAGACATGTGGTGAGTTATAGCGCTCTTAGGTTCTGGAGCTTTACATTTATGTTTCTTATTTTAGTTTTATAATGCTTTCTTTTTTCCTAATTTTCAGCTCCATTATTGGTGTTAAGTCAAATTTATAATTTTAATAGAAAATATGAGTTCTTGAATAAACTACTGGAACTTTTATTTCTTGCTGTTGTTATTATTAAATTGTGTTTGTTCAATACAACTTAGGAGAGGGGTTTCAAGTGCAATCTATTTTGTTGGGAGACCAATATTCATGCCACTAGGTTACAATGGCCTTATTTATGTGTTTAACATTTCATAACTAGGCTAAGAAGCGAGTCTCAAAAATGATGTTCCAATTTCTCATAGGAATTATCTTTGAACAATGATTTGTTGAGCAAGTTTTCTACTAACTTCTTGAGAAAAAAATATATATATTCGGTTTGATATAACATTAATTTTTTTTATTGCTTTTTCTCTCATGTACTTACAACTATTCTATTAATTCATGGGAAAGGTATATTTTTAGTCTTTAATTTTTATTTGCTTTTCTAATTGAATCTTCAACCTTTTCTTTCTTCTATTTTAGTCATAAAGATTTCAAAACCTTACAAAACTAGAAATTCTACAAACTCGTTAAACTATCCATCCATTTATGACATGTATCAGCTTTAAGTTGGATTACAGTAATTAATTTAATATGTCATACCTTGATGAGTTCAAAATTTGATAGTCTCACTATGTATATTGACAATTTTTGCAATTAGTGCAAAATATCCTAATCTCATAAATATTCATTATACATAAGGCTTTAGAAAAAATAAACATCAACACTTGAGGAATAAGACACTTTATTTGAAATATTATTTATTCATAGTTACAAATGTATAGAATCCCTTTTAGGTAGTTACAAATGTATAATATTGTTCTTCTTTTTGGTTCATCTTTTGAATCCTTTGTTAAAGTGAAATGTGAAGTTGCAATTCAATGCCATCCATACAATGGTGATTGGTATGTAGCAAGACTAAAGAAAACAATCCTACTTTAGACTGAGTTTCAAAGAGTTGCACACTATAGCCAAATGCTCATGGGATTAATCTCTAACCAATAAGAGGTTGTACAATGAACATTCTCATTGTCTCCTCTATACCCATTCTAGATTATCCTTGATACTCTTTAACTCAAATGATGATATTCTCTCTTATCACTTAGTTCTATAAGGTTAAAAAGAAAGAAACGACAATATTTCCTCACCGTATGAGTTATGCTGGTGGGAATCATGCAATAATTCATGATGCAATACATGTGTTGATTTTTAAGGTTAAATATTACATTAATCAAATTAAGCAAGCAATCAAATAGTTTAAATCAATTCCAAGTCAGAATATTTAATGAATAAGCCAATCATGACAAATGGTTAGCTATAGTTATTACATCCACATGCGCTATATGCGCACAAATATCTAATTACCATCACAAATAATATAATGACTTACTTTCTCTTATTAACGCAATAAAAATGACTATAAAGCAAGCCACTTACCTGGATTGTAGATGCTTAAGATCCTCTTGAAAGTTATGTTGAAATCTTATAAAAAGTACACTATTAGTTATATTTTAAAGCTTAGTTAGTTTATACCATAGAGATAGTAAATTAGTAAGTTTTAATTTGTATCATTTTATAGATCCTAGTACTTTATTATGTACTTATAAAGGAAGTGCTAATATTCATAAAGGAAAACTTAGCCTTTATAAAAAATGTAATTATTATATATATGTATGTATATGATGATTTTGGAATGTAGTTTTACGACAGTTAGGGTATAAGAATTAAGATAAGATATTATTAATGTAAAGCTACTATAAATAATAAAATAAAGTTATAGGGATATTTAAAATATATGATAATTAGTAATTGCTATTATTCAAGAGTATTTATATATTACATGTTTCATTGTACATTCAAATTTTTTAAGTGAGAATTAGGCCAATATACCAAGCAAATTATAAAATAATTTAATAATTATCAAGGATAGAACAACATTCCATATTCAACATAGGAAACCACGAGAAAAAGTTTAAGGATTTTAAGAAGTTTATTGATAGGGATTTATAATTTTTCTTTAAAACTAGCATATTTTAGTAAAATAGGCAAAAACTTACAAAAAATATAAAAAATACTAAACATGCAAAATAAATTCTAGAAAAATATAATTAGAAATATAAGTAAAGGACTTACAGTGAAAATAGCATCTTAAAAAGACAAGAAATGAAGTCACGAAGAATCCTATGCCAAAAACTGCCTAAACCACTAGAAATAGTTGCTTAGGCCACCATCTACCACTACTAAAGTATCTACCCACCTTAAGGATCCCAAAATCGGAGAACAACACCTCCTTATGAATTTTGGGAGCCAACAACTTAATGTAAGGCGAATTGAAGGGAAGGGCAATATTTATAGGTAGGGAATATGATTTCTTTAATTTTTTTCTATAATTTTTATTGCTCCAAAAATCACCAAAAAAATTACCACATGTTAATGGCAAGGTGGAACATATTGGGTAAAAATTTCACAAATTTTGGACGCTTGGTTGAAGTTTTAGTGAATTATTGAGGAAGTTATCAATTTTTTATTAAGAGGAAAATACAAATAACCTCTATAAACTTTGATTTTAGTGCGGATTACTCACATGAACTTTGAAAGTATAATTTTTGCTCTCTAAACTTTTATAAATTGGTAAATAACCCCCATAACCCCTTTTAACTTTGATTTTGGTGTGTAAACACCCTTTAAATTTTAATTTTAATGTGTAAATATCTCATAAAACTTTGACTTTAGTGTGTAAATACCCTCCCTAAACACTTCATAGTTCTTTTTTTTTTTTTTTAGGGGGGTGGATGATAGAGAGTGTTTATATACAAAAATCAAAGTTTAAGGGATTATTCTCAACTTAGGGGGTTGGTTGTCAATTTATGAAAGTTTAGAGACTAAAACCATATTTTAAAAGTTTATGGGGGTAATTTGTACCAAAGTTAAAGTTTAGGGGGGTCCTATGCAATTTTCTCTTTTATTAATATTCTAATTTTTTGTTAATTGTTTAAACATATTTTTCCTTTTTCCAAAGTGTGTTAGACATTTTGAGGATATGTTACAACATTTTTTCCATTTATTGAAGTGTTTTGGATTATTTTGGCATTTTAAGATGTTTTTATAAGGTATTTTGTTATATTTTGGTATTTTACCTCATTATTTTAATAACTTTTTTTTTGTATTTTTAGAGTATATTCCCTTACTTTTTATTATGACATGCCATGATGATGTCTCGCATGCAAAGGACATGGGTCCTTATCATGCTTCTTACCTTTACTTATCACTTATTTACTTTCACCTTATTATGAAATTTACTATTTACTACCTAGTTTTTACTTTTTACTACTTATTTTTACCACTGGAGGTAAATTGGTCTTTTCTCATTTTTTTCGTTAGTTCTATCTTGAGTAAATATGCTAAAGTTACTTTTGTACTTCTTATCTTATAGTAATTATTCTTTTTACATCTCCCTATTTCCTATCTTCTATCTAGATTATCCTTTATTTGTTTAATAATTTAAGTCTATTAATCTATCTTTACTTTTTATTAGGCAAGCTTTATATTTTAAATTTTTATCCTATTATAGTTTCTAACATATTTCATTATCTAAAAGTAAGCTTAAGGTTAAGTTTTGATCTTTGAAATCCTATTATTATAATTATGATTTAGAGGATAATAATTTGGATGACTCTTACAATATATAATATGATAAAAATAATAGAGAGTAATAGAAAGGGGGTTACAAAATTTTGTACAAGCCTTGGCCATATTGGATTACTAATCTAAGTCTAATGAGAAGCTAAAACATGCCGAAGATTAGTGAAAATGTTATTGTACTTAATAGAATTTCTAATTTGTAAGGTTTTAAGAATGTTGAGGTTCAAATAAAAGAAAAAAAGTGAGAAATCAAATGGAATTGTAACATTGAGGACTAAAAGTGTACTTTCTTTATATTTATTTATTACTTTTTAACTAGTAAACAGGTTCAATCAAAAAACAAATACGTTTACTATATAAGTCAGGTTATGGTTTAATTTTTCATATACAATTGATAAACGAATCATATTATCTATTAAAATTTTCAATATACGACTTGTTTAGATACGAATAGGAGAATGACAAGTTAATATGAATTCCTGGTTCTACATAAAACCCCTCTCCTGATGCTCTAACCATTTACTAACAATGGCATCTAATATCATACTAAAACTCTTACTCAGGATTTCACTAAGAACACTCAAGAATGCATTTAGATCTTCACCTTTTCTCTCTTAGAAGGTCGAGCATTGGTGACCTTCCTCTCTCTAACTCTACAAGATTTCCATGGAGTTCAAGCCAATTTCTCGATCCAATTCTCTAAACACCACCTAACCATTTTGAAAGCCTCTTCAAGCACCAAAAAGACCATTGCGATAAGCGCGGTTCGAAAACCCCTAATTCCATTTGCTACCTAAAAATTTGATGGCGACACCGCCACTAGGTCGAGTTACTTCTAAGTTCCAAAGCAATCAAGATGACATAACCAACATACTACTGCCTCAACCATCATCTTTTGCTTTCCTCGTTTTTTCTTTTCCCAAATATCTTACCATCTTTATATTTTTTAAAAAAAATGAAAAATATATGAAAAAATTAGTGAATGTAGTTTGTGTTAATTGAATCTGTTGAAAAAAAGTAAATTGTTTTCTTTAATAAAGTTCTTTTCTAGAAGATAAAGTAGGAGTGTTTCTTTTCTTTTTCCAAAAATATGTAACAAAAAATAGGAGTCCTTTCCTAAGTAAAAAAAATTAAGTTTTGCTCTCTAGAAATAAAGATGAGCAAAAATAAGAGTCCTATACTAAATAAATGCAACAATCTAATTAAAAGGCATTTTTTAAAGAGAAACTTAAAGATGATAACCAACAAGAGAGCAACATTTTCATGGAAGGATAAAAAGATGAACATACAACAAGAGTTCTAAAAGAAGCAACTACAAATGGTTTAATCCTTTAAGGTTACATAAGCATCATAAAGGAATAACTTAATCCTTTAAGGTAAGCATGGCAAATGGGTGGTGAACGTGCCTTCGTGTGCTTAGAGTGCTTGTGCTTTTCAAATGTTGGGCCTAACATGCTCATGTTCCTAAAGCCTGCATGCCTACGGCCCATTTATTTCACGTTTTACATGATGTTCATTTATTTGCATGTTTCCTGCATACTTGTAAATGGGCTTGGTGATGGTGGTGACAATAGTAGTACTAGTGGCCGGCATTAGTGGTGGTCAATGGTGGATGTAGTAGTGGTAGTAGAGGTAGTTGGCGATGGTCGAGGGTCGGTAGTCAGTAGTAGGGATAGTGGTTGCTAGTGGCGATGATGGTCGGTGGTGGTGAGTAGTGGTGGTCAATGCTGAGGTGGTGTTTAGTGGTGGTCTACTGTAGGGTAGTAATTAGTAGTGGTAGTAGTAGTTTGTAATGGTAACATTGGTTGATGGTAGTGATAGGTGGCGGGAGTGGTAGTCGATGGTTGTCCATGATGATGGTGATGGTCGATGGTCGATGGCGATGATGGTTAGTAGAGGTCGGTAGCGGTGGTAGTTGTCTATAGTGGTGGTAGCGGTTGTGAACAGTGGTAGCATTGGTGGCTAGTGGTCATCCTTATTAGAGGCGGTGGTTAGTAGTGGAGGTGGTGGTCAGCGGCAGTAGTGGTGGTGGTCCATGGTAGAGGTGGTAGTTTCTTAGTGGTAGTGCCAATGTTCCGTGGTGGTAGTGTTGGTGATTGGTAGTGATGGTGATGGTGGTGACAATAGTTATTGTTAACTTTGAATGAGATTTTTTTTTTTTTTGAGAAAAATAAATTAGTTGGTACAGATATAATGATATTTTTATTAATTAATATAAATCTTAGAGGAAATTACATAAGACCCTCCTTAAACTTTGACTTTAGTGTAGATTACCTCTATAAACTTTTAAAGTATGGTTCTTGGTCTATAAATTTTCATAAATTAGCAAATAACCCCTTAGATTGAGAATGATCCCTTAAATTTTCATTTTGATGTGTAAATACCCTCCTAAACTATAAGGTGTTTAAGGGGGGTGTTTACACACCAAAATCAAAGTTGAAAGGGGTTTTGGGGGTTATTTGTTAATTTATAAAAGTTTAGAGACCAAAAACCACACTTTAGAAGTTTAGGGGTGTAATATGCACCAAAGTTAAAATTTAGAGAGATTATTTGCATTTTCCTCTAAATCTTATTCATATAATACAATATATACGTGGTGTATTTAATATGTGTATTTTACTTGATAATTGATATGTGATTAATGAAAGAATCAAAAGGAGGAAAAGAAATGAAAATCAAAATTCAAAAGGTACAAAATGAATTAAAATAAGGACATTTTATTAGAAAATTGATTTTTTTCCTTTGTATTAGTGACTAACATGATGTTTGATAAAAACTTAAAAGGAAAAATAAAAACCTTAAATTTCTCTAAATGGTATACGTAGAGAAGTCAATGATTGGCCTTATCCTTGTCTTTGGTTGTCATTAGTTGTTATAGAGGTAGAAAGACAAAGCCAACTAACTGACAATATGCCTGCTGATGTTGCTACATTTTCTCAATACATTGGCCTTGATGTTACTACTCCTCTCTAAGGTCTTAGAAATTAGTCCTATTCCTTATTACCATTTTGTACATCTCCCGTTCTGTAGTAGATATAGTCATATCCTTTTCGTACATTTCATTTATACATTGGTACATTTGTTGCATGCTAAAGGGAACATTTGATCCAGGGATCTCCTGATGATCATGTGCTTCTTCATGTCCCATCTCGCCTTGCTGACCTTGTAGTCGAGGAGTACGTTAAGAAGAAGCTCATCATTTTCTTGTTGTTGAAGGCATGCTTGTTGCTATTGATGTTGTTGTTGGCCAACCTTATAAGACTCCCTTATCTCTTCATTCCTCTCGATTTGAAGCTTTTGCTTCAACCTATCTAGTTTGAGTAGCTTTAATTTACTATTTATGCAGCCATTCAAATCAATCCCTTCAGATACGATCATATGTGAGTGGAAGTGCCCTTATCTTAGTTGACTGTCCTTCCATACATGTATTAGTGTCATGCAACGGTAGATGATGGTCCCAACATTGACTCATCTTTTGTAGAGGATGGAGCTGACAAGCTACAAATTATCTTTTGAGAAAAAAAAAAAGAGGTGTTGGCATGTAGAATGATATAGGTTGTAATTATGTGATGGAGAAGTCATGCCACGATGGGGAGGTTACGGGATTTTGAGTGCCTAAGATTCTAAGTAGTATAACATATGGGTAGCCCGAATATTTGGACGAAAGCTCCTGTAGCGTCATATTTTGTAGACTTAAAGATGTCACCATTAAAAGGAAGTTGCAATAAGTCATTTATATATTCCAATCGAATTGTAAAATTCCGACCAAACATATAAGTAGAGATATACTTAGTGTCGATATCACATTCCATAGCTTGTCTTCATCACTTTCATAAACCAATTTGGTTGTCACATTCAAGCAGAATATGTGATATGTTGGGATATGTATCGTTATCTAACTCCAACAACCAGTAGAAACCCATTCATTGAAGTAGCTCTTGAAGTTGCCAAGATTAACCAACTCAACATTGTCATATGACTACGTGACCAAAACATATCACTAATATAAATCATGGCTAAACCAATCATGCATTTTGATTGATAGAAGGTGTTCATTGAATGCGTAAGCATTTATTAGAGTTGGTGGAGAGGGTATAGGAGAACAGGATTGAGTATGCTTATTCTTAGATTTACTTTGGTGTTTGCTTTTTTTAGATTGTATACGATAGAGGGATTCCATGGTAATTAGGTTTGGTAGGTATTTAGTAACTAAGAAAGTAAAACAGAGGGCTTGGTGAATATGGTTTATAGATATTGAAACATGAGGATGTTTTGTTTTGGATGTGGAAACAATGTAAGTGGAGAATGGCTTTACGTAACCATTCTCCAGGCTATAACATCCCAATATTGAATACAACATAGGCACAATATAGCCCCAAAGGTCATTATTTTTTATCATTAGGGCTATAACGTACCTACATTAGTCTCAATGTCAAGACATTTAGCCCAACGTTAGGACGTTTTAGTCCCAATGGTAGAAAAAAAAATGACCATTGGGGCTACAACATCCTAACATTATGCCCAACATGGGACATTATGGCCCCAATGGTCAAAAGTAATTATTGTTGGTACTATAACATCCCTACAATAAGCATAACATTGGGATATTAACCCCAACAGTCATTTTTTTTTTTCGTTAAGTCTACAACATCCTAATGTTGAGGTCAATGTTAGGAAGTTGTGCCCCAATGGTTTTGGGAAAAAAAAAAGGCTTCTAAAGAAATTAGTCACAACAGCAACCTATGGTACAAGCCACATTATGTCCATGTTGAGTTTTACATGGGCATCTTAGGGTCTAACTAAAGGTTAATTTTTAGCAAGACTAGTCTTATAAATACCCACACCTTGGATTGCATTGTCAATTGACAAATACAATTTATTTATATCCATTTGCTACTAACATGGTGAAACTACTCTCTCTCATTCTCATTTTTTTGGTTTAACGTGTGCATTCAGATCTATATCGATTACGGCTTATCCTTGTTTCCAGCTTTAGTTTAGTACCACTAACTAATTATTTTTTTAGCATATTTCCATGTCCAGACATTAAGAGAAATGTATTTGAAATTTGTCATTGAAATACAAGGGTAAGACGTTGCAAAATGTCTCACATGCAATACGCATTTGACCAACAAGCCTAGTAGAGGCACCATTCACTTTTGCTAACACTTGCAGTTACATTGATCTAAAGGAGAAAAATTGATAATGGTGCAAGCATGGAATGATGTGTCTATTACGGGATCATCAAATAATGAGGAGATCGATAACTATAAGCTTAAAGTGGTTAACTAGGTCAATTTGCTATAGAAACATAATTCAATAGACATGAACTAGAAAAATAAATAAACAGATTGATAGATGTGCTTATGCGTACTTGGGTAGTGCAATATTCAAATTATAGGTTTCTTGTCTTACAAAAGTTAGTAACATTGGCACGTTCCATGTAAACATTGCATGAGCAGGAGGCTTGACATTGTAGAAAACGTACCAACATTAAGCTTTTTGCCTAAAAATTTTTACTTAAGCAGGAGGCCAATGTGCAGATGTTGTAACATCCCCTTTTCCTTTGTCTTATAAATACGGGTTACATTACCTAGATTGGCCACATTCATCTTAACGTTCCTTCTATTTAATTTCCCAAGTTTCCTAGAAATTTTCGCCTCTATAGTCTTCACTCTATAAATTGTTGTCTTTATCTACGTACATTTAACAATCTAAGGAAGTGGAAATCCTTATAACAACTAATTGGAAATTAATGAATATGATGATTCGTGGATCTTCGATCAAGGGAATCCCAGTCGGTGTTATATACATTTAGTAAATGTTATCGAACAATCGACTTAAGGTATCCACTTACTACCACTCTTGCTGTTACCCATGCTAATGCAACGGCCACCTTCAATGGCTAATGGGATGTGGATGAATATGAGGATTTTAATGTGGTATGTGTCTTTTGGAAATGTCTACCATTAGTGAAAGTGAATTTATGTCTTTAGTTGGTATAGATATCATTTGTAAATTAAGAAATCAAACATATTGTAATTATATTTGTCTTGTTATGGCTAGGAGGATTTCATAAAAGACCCTTCATAGACCCAACTGCATAGGAGATCAGTAAGCAATATTGGTTCTACCATGGCCAAGGGTTTCTTTGAAAGATGGAAGAGGTGAACAAGCAACATTTGGAGTTATTTTGTAATTATAGCCAGAGAAGATGTTGCTAGGTGTATGACATGTAACAATCCTTTATCCGGAAAGTTTATGTCAGGAATGGACCACCTTACTTGACATTTAAAGATGCATCAAAAGAAAAACGAACCACTGGTTAGAGTCTTAAATGCTCGATTGAGAAGAACTTTGTCAGTTATTGAGGAAAGTGACACACCATTTGTATTCAACTAGGAGGAGGCACAAGAAACTCTTGTTTAGATTATGGATAAATTAATTGGTAATATAGGTTTAGAAGACCTTAGCCACTTTTTACAACTCTTACATCCATCAAAAAGTAAGCTAAGAGCCCAAACTTATACGAGTTGTTGAGTGCCTTTGTCTAATCTATCATGATTCTATCTAGCAGCTATTATCCTACCAACAATGTTATACTCTCGAATATTGTTGATATTATTTATATGTTAGCAAACTTTACAAATGAGTTGTTACTCTTTCCTACCATTATGGTGATGAAGGCTAAATTGCTTGTATACTTTTATCCCTTTCCTCTCTTATTTTATGTTGTAACAATGATGGAACCACATTACAAGTTCCATGGTACTTATAATTTGTTAGAAGAATTTTACTGAAACGTTAGCATGGAAGATGCTATAACTGAAGCTATGAGGCATTGTACGGAAGCTAAGAGCATACTCAAATCCATATTCCTCTATCACAAGGGTAGAATGTAGCCTTCATCTCAAACATCTTGATCTAGCGGTCAAACTAATAATTCTCATGCTATAGCTATAAAGAAGAGCAAGCAGATCGCTCAAATAAGCCAAAGTTTAAAGACTACCCATGATGCTACTAGTAAAACTTTCAGTGAACTACTAGTTTATCAGGTCTAACACCTGCAGAAAGATAAGGCTGATGTAGATGTCCATAAGTGGTGGACGATAAAATCCCACATGATGCTTATTTCATCAATTGTTATAAGGGATGTTTGGGGGGCTCCAGCTTTGATAGTGTCGTCTGAATTGGCTTTTAGCTTAGGCGGGTGAGTCCTTTGCCCTTATTGCCTGCAGCTTAAAGCTGAAACTAGTGAAGCCATTGTGCACCTCAAGGATTAGAGGGATGCTTAGAAGAGGGGATAAGGGGTATGAAATCAATTTTTGGCCTTGAGGAAGATGATGAAGTTGCATAGTCATTCTAGGCGATGGAAAGAGGAGAAGAGATGCGATGGATTCATAATGATGATGATGAGTACTAACTGGGATACATTTTGTTCCATTCCATGGTAAATATTAGTTTTGCTGGTGTAAACCCTAGGAAAACAGTAGTTGAACCATAATTTAAGTCCGAGTGTTCTAAACTATACAATACATTGATAAGGCTAGTACAATAAAAGATTATGAAGTTTAATAAATTAAATTTAACACTGATAACAAAACCTTAGGAATTGATCGAAACCTTAAATTGCTTACTAAAACCCTAAAACTAGTTTCCGCACCATTAATCAAAATAAAACCCAAAATTGCTTGAAACCTTAAAATCATAAATATAAACCTATAAAATAGTTAAATATTACTCAATAGTGATAAAATCATTTTCGATTAAATCGCATGTAATTTTCGATTAAATCGCCTATTTACACAAAATTTTAATGAAATCGCCACAATAACTTGTAAAAATTATAATTGTAACGGGTACCAATTAAATTGATAAAATTTCACAAAAATTTGAAAATTAATTTACAAAGAAAATCGTTATAATTTATATGATTCGAAAAATTACATATATTTGTTAATAATTTTCCTTTTCCTTTTCTTCCATTTCCAATTTATCTCTTTTCTTTCTTCCTTTCCTCAATTCAATCTCACATCCTGCACAAAACCGAACATAAAAAAGAAAAATCAGCAAAATAAAACCCAAAACCAATAGCCCACATGATTAATTATATTGCCAAGTGTTGGATAAATAAGCAAGGAAAAATCTTGAAATGATTAGCAAAGATTGTAGCTTATAATTTAAGCTAATGCACCCATAAATAAAAAGGAAAATTTAGAAACATTCAACGATAAAACCGAAAAGAAAAGAAACCTGGAAGCTTAAAAACCGTAAGAGAAGAAGGAAGAAAAAAAGAAAGAAGAAAAGAAGAAGGAAAGAATTAAAAGAAAAAGGTAAGTATTTATTTTTATGTGGATGTATATTATATGTATATGTATAAATAAAGTATTTGTATAGTATTTTCTTATAAATATAGCATTATTAATACATGTATAAGTACACAAATACATAAATTGAATAGTATATGTATGTATAAGGCTAGGTATGTATACATGTATATACATAAGTATATTATACGTAGGAATATGTGTTATGTATTTTTTTTAGGAATATATATAATGGGTATTATTTATTTTAATAAATAATTATAGTATATATGTATATGGGTGTACCGTAAATATATATATATGTGTGTGTGTGTGTCCATGTATAACTATTTTAGTATATATATATATATAATCGTGTAGTATATATATATTAATGAGTGGAATTATATATGTATATTGAATATATATGTATGTATTTGTATGTACATATGTAAGACTTATATATATAAATAAATAAAAATACATAAATACATGAATAGGTATATAGGTGTCTGTTTATTTTCAAAAAATACATATACATATATAATACGTATAATGTATAACATATGTACCAAATATGTATTAGCACATATAATATATTTACTAAATTTGTAAATATGTAAGGTGTATATGTATATATATATATATGATATTGTAATTAAAGATTTTTCAATAAAATAAATTATAAAATATATATTATACATATGTGTATAATTGTGAGGTACATAAGAGAAATAAGAAATAAGAAAATGAGAATAGTAAAAATAATAAAGGTAATAATAATAATAATAAAGTTAAAAATCTCAAAAATAGAAAAATACAATTAAAATAATAAAAATATTGAATATATGATTTAAATAATTATTAAATCATAAATATGCTAAGAAAAAGTGAAAATCAATATTTTATAATTTTTAAACTTAAATAATATTTTTTGTGATATTTTTCTATCACAATTTACACTACGAGTCACAAAGTCTAAAACGGACCTCGTTACGAAAAAATATGCTCGAAAACGATCAAAATGGACTATAAGTTCATAACGATCCGAGCTAAAACAAAAATGTTACATGTGATTCGATAAAAAACTCGAATCGATAATTTCACATAACTAAGCAAAGTAGACCTTACAAATTACAACACTAGTTAGCTTTAAATTCCCAAACTTACAAAATGTTCATTATTCTCAAGTGACTTTGATATCGACCCTAAGCTGCCCACAAATTACTACGACCCTTGAGCTAGCCATGGCTGAGTGAGTTTTTCCTTATGATTTCATATTTGTTTGTACTTGTAATTAGTGAATCTAAATTATGATTTATAAATAAATATGGAAAGAGTTGGGTTATGCTTGTACATGATAATTGTTGTTAATGGTGAATCTACTTTAAACTTCAATAATATAATGTTTGTTGCATAGTAGATTCACTAGATTGATTGTTTGTGACTTGGAATGATCACTGATTAAATATGACTTAACTGTTTATTCAATCAGAAAAAAGTTAACTTAGATCATGCATGGATCATACACCGCATAAATAATTCCGAGTAGTCACATTACACGGACGTAGCGAAAGGCCATACGTGGGTTGATTATTGATTTTGTATGGTGCACACATGCGATATGACTTTACCCTTGCCTGGGGGATGACTAGGCATTAGAGGTGCCAACCGCTTGGCTATGGGTCAAGTCTAGAAGCCTTCGTTTAGGGGTGAGTGAGGGCTATATGAACCTACTCACAATGATATGCAGAACTTATTTTGATAAGGGTAGTAATGGATGTATTATTACATTTAAAACACGAAACGCAAAGCTTCGTTATGAAATAAGTTCTAGTATGATACCTGGATCTGACTTTTCCGATGAATCTCTAACCTTGACTTCAGAAGGCATTAAATTTGAGTTGCATGCAATACCTGGTTACCTGCATGTATTTGTTAGGCATACTGTTTATTCATGCATTCATTTGGTTGAACTTTACTATCATATAAACTTTATTGCTGTATGGTTGAGGGAAAATATCTTACTAAGCTAGTAAGCTTATACCTTTATAGTTTTCTCTTGCAGGCCGACCTATTCGTGGAGTTGGGCTGTCGTATACCCGAGGTTAGTTTTCTACACGGGATCAGTATAGGAAGAGGATGAGTTCAAAGAGTATTTCTCATAGTTTAGATTTGAATATGTAATTGCTATTCTAGTTTAACTTAAGATATGTTTCAAACTCTATATCTGTAAACTTTTATACAAATAGATTATGTGTTATGTTTTTATAATATTATTATTTGTCATGAAATGATATTGCTTAAGCTTGCGTATTTGGGTAGTTAGTAGTAGTTATAGCCTTGTGTATCGTATAAAAGAGTCATCGATTGTAAGGGAATTCAATCTACAATCCTTTGTACGGTATACGACAATTGCCACGACTAGCTCCCTCGAGTCGTGACAACTGGATTGCTGTATATATATATTATATATATATATATTAATGGAAGTTTCAAATTTCAGGTATGTTGACTGAGTTGAATGGTATTAAATTAACATGTTTTAAATATAATTTAAATACTCATCTCAAAGTATAATAGCACATCAAAAGATTAATTACATTGTTTCTTGTAGGCAAAGGCATTGGCTATTACATTCAACATGAAGATATGTTGGACCTTAAGGTAAATGAGTAGGGTGTTCATCGAAGCATAGTGATGGGCACAACGTTCCAACATATTGATTATTTCACTGATTGACTCATTTGTACTTCCTTAAATTTGATCTACATCTTTTAACAATTAAATATGTATTTATACCCATCTATTTATCATATTAAGTCTCTATCTCCCTACTTCGAGAACATGTTTTAACTTTAGGCCTATCTGATGAACTTGTACAATTTTAAGTGTATTCATTTTAAGTCAGGTTCATACAATTTATGTTGATTTGATTTAACAATCCAATTTCATATAATATTTAGCTACTTCAATTTAGGAACATAGGGTCACCTAAATTAATTTAAAATAGATTTGTATAAATAAATTAGGTGTATTAATTTATTAAACCATTCATTTATATTTTACTCAAGCTCAGCTTGCTTATTCAAATTAAAGCAACTAGATTGGTTAAACGAAATGGTAGAAAGAAATTACAATAATTATTATGTTTTTTTATTTATTTAATATAACATTTAAAACTAAAAATTATGTACACATTATGCTTACTAGTATAATATAATTCCAAACAAAAAGAAAGTAATTAAACAAATAAATTATTATATCAAATATGCTTTTGTTAATTTAATATAATATTTAAAATTACATACAAGTTACACTAATTAGTATAATTCCAAGAAGAAAAAGCAATCGATTAATGTATTAACCAAATAAATTAATATATCAAATACATTATTAAATAAAAAATATTTAAAATACTATTTTTTATTTACATCTAAAAAAAAAGGAGGCCTAACATGTTACGCATGTAATTTCGTACTTGTACCTAGGCAGCCTACCAACCTTATTGTGTTTAGTATGCCTAAGCTCGCGTACCCAGTTTTAGGCCCATTCATGCTTTCTACTATTCTCCAATGCTCATGCTTGGGCAGCCCATGGAATAAGCCCAATTGTGCTATTGCTTACATGCTTAATTCATTTACCATCCCTACTTTAAGGGTATATCGGTATCATAAGGAGTAGCCATAAGAAATAAAAAGATGGGTACTTTATTTTCACATGTTTGCATTTAGACAATAATCATGTCATAAATTAAGAGGCCCCTGATTTTAGCATTTATGCTTTAAATATAAATGTCCTGAATTTGATAAGAATATATTTTTACATGCTTGTCCTATCTAATTTCCTATAATTAGTGTGTATTTTACCTTGTTCTCCATTGATTAATGTTTTGAAATCACATAAACATGGATCAACTTATTAAACCTATAGAAATTAGATCAAGATGGCACATTAAGGTAAGTTTTTGACAAATTGTAGAGGACTTAGAGGAGAAATCCAAAAGGTCACTATAATGAAGAAGTGATAAGAAAACTTTTATTGCCATTAGTAGGATGCTAGTTTGTCACCATTCAAATGGTAACCCTTACAATAGCTCCCTTATGATTACCTTGTACCATCTAGATGGCATGGATGGTTTAGAGATCCATGGCTATTCTCTTGCCTCCTAAATTGGATGCTTAATTCTCCTACTAGAATGACAACTTAAAACCCTAACAAGGGGTTTGTTGCTAAATGTCGCCCATCTAAATGCTGAAGCTTTAGCATCTAAATGGTAGCTTAAACCTTAATGTAATAGAAGTTAACACATTGGTGCCATCCAAATGGTGGGGTCATGCCATCCAAACTCAGTAACAAAATAGTTTACCAAAGTAGTTATATAGTAGGAGTATTGTAGTTTAGTAAATTAGTAGTTAATTAGTTCTAGTATAGAATTTGGTTAGATAGTTATCAAAGACATAATAAAAGTAGTGTAGCACTACTCTATTTTTATTTTTATGAGACTAAGAAATGAAATAAAGTAGACTTCTCTAAACTTTATATC
Source organism: Lumnitzera racemosa (assembly GCA_024138005.1). NCBI lineage: Eukaryota > Viridiplantae > Streptophyta > Magnoliopsida > Myrtales > Combretaceae > Lumnitzera > Lumnitzera racemosa. Next base: position 11,411,317 of record JAMXBC010000008.1, on the reverse strand, counting down.
TCCTTTGACTATATGAATGATGGGCTTTCTTTAAAACTTATTAGATTCAATAAATTTCACATGGTATGAAGGTAATAAGAGAGTTAAATTTTGTATTTTTTTCTTATATCATCAATTACTGAAAGTTTTTCAAATTGTTATCAGTTCCTTTATGAAATAGTGATATGGCATCGTAATTAGATCATAATCTTGATGATTATATTAATGTTGATCCATTATATTTACTCAAAATAGATAATCCAAGGTAAAGCTTGGGAACATTGTCTTTAGCTAGTTGAACTTCTTAAGTTGGAGTAGATCTATTAAGATGGGATTGGAAGTCAAATAAAAATTAAGGTTTGTTGAAGGTAGTGTGATAAGACCTAATGATAATTCACCTAATTTATGTTGCCTTGGTTTAGTGGAATAAAATTGTTATTTTACCTCTATTGTTGTAGGTTGGTTGTTCCCTTGTATGGTTTGTACAAAGTTATACCATAAATTATGTTTATTCCACATAATATGGAAGTGATAAGGAATTTTTATTCCTTCCCTTCATTAAAGGACTTGTAATTCTTCAAAAAATCTAACTTTTATTTCAAAAATGTCCTCTATCAGGACACAAATTAATACCAAAAGAATTGCTATTCCTTTCCAACCATGTTCTATTCAAGTAAACCAAACATAAAGCTAATGAAGTGAATACATTGTGATTGGATTGTTTGCTATTAGATTGTCAATTCCATAAGTAGTGGCTTGTCTCAATATCATTTTTATGCTAATGGCTGTAGAGTTTTGGAATGAAATTGCAAAAATAATATGGATAAATTAATGAACCATTAGTTTTTCATTTACAACATTAAATATGAAATTTAAAGTAAGGAAATTTGACAATCAATGATATTATAACATATAAAAAGGTGCTTTGATGAATTATAAGTTCCAAATAGGAATTCATTAGTGCAATTACAAAAGAATGGCTTATTTTACATGTGGATTAAAGGAGAAACTTATCAATTTTGATTTACAATATGAGTTGAGGCATCTTTATTATTGAACCAAATTTAATACTTTATAATGTTTTCCTTATTTTGTATTTCACTCATAATCTACTCTCAGTTAGTAATCTTTTGTATCACCAAGATTTAATTGTTACTTTAATCCCTCTATAAGTAATTTGCAAGGCTTGAGAACTAATAAAGTCATACTAGCGACTAAAAAAAATTTGGTTTGTATGTGTTAAAGGTTAAGGCTATTAAAGGTTATAATTATTCTCCTAGAGATACAAGTACTTTGTAGATTAGTTATAGTTGTTTGATCTTGTAATAAATCCAGTACATTTGGATATTACTAGATTAAGTCACACTTTAGTTCTAAAATTATAACATTTGGACATGTGCAAACATTTGAAATTAAATAATCTCCTTTGTAGTGTATATCTTTATCCCTAGCTCTCATAAATCTTTTTTGCCTTCAATTGTTAAGCATTGACTTATGGGTCCATATCATATGTACATTAATGGTGCTAATTATTTTCACAACATTTTAGATAATTTCAATTATTGGACTTAGACTTACACACTTCGCAACAACTATCAAGTTTACAGTTTTCTTAAAAAAATTCTTCAAATATATTCATAATCATTTTCATATAACTTAAAAGTAATTCGAATTGTGAATCGATCAAAATTTATATCCCTTACATTTAAGTCATTATTTGATAATCCTAGAAGTATATACACTAATGGGTCATAACCTATACACCTCAACAAAATGATAAAGTAGAGCAGAAACATAGACTTGTTAGACACTATAAGAGTATTGAGAATTCATATAAATTTACCTAAAAAGTTTTTAAGTGAATATGATTTAATAGCTACATATCTAAAAAATATGATGCTTATGTCTATTTTAGGCTAGAAAACACATCATAAGATGTTATTTGATTAATCACAAAATTATACACATCTTAAAATCATTGGAGGCCTTTGCTTCGTTTGCAAACACTCTTCTCATATTGCTAAACTTGATCTTAAGGATGCAAAGTAATTTTCTTTGGTTATGTTCAAGGAAAAAAAGTACACGAAGTTTTTTCTTTTTTCTTTTTCTTTTTAATAATTATTGGTAAAAAATTTGTTTTGAGTAGAGATATAATCTTTTATGAGCATAATTTCCCTTTTGCTTCTTTAGACTTATCCTTTTTTTTATGTTATCTTTTATGACCCCTCAACAATAGTGATCATGACCACAATAACAGCTAAAATAATAATAATAACAATAATATTAACCCCAACAATAGCTACTACAAAAATAATAAAAGGATCTATAATACGAAATATCTCACTAAGTTTTTGTAGTAAGCAATAACGCAATGATAGTAATGAAATTATTAATTCATAACAAATAATGATAATAATAGAATCATATAATAAATTGAAAGCTTAATGAGGTTTTTCATATGTACATTGATGCGTATGTAAACCTTAGGAAAAACAGTAGATGAACCTTAACTCAAGTCCGGGTGTTCTAAAGTGTACAATAAATCAATAAAGCTAGTAATAATAAAAGAATATGAAGTTTAATAAATCAAATATAACACCGATAACAAAACTTTAGGAATTGATCGAAACCCTAAATCGCTCACTAAAACCTTAAAATTAGTTTAAGCACCATTAATCAAAATTGAACCCAAAATTGCTCGAAACCCTAAAAACATAAACATAAACCTAAAAAAATAGTTAAATATTACACAATAGTGATAAAATTATAGTCGAATGTAAATTTTGACTAAATTGCCTATTCGCGCAAAATTATAACAAAATTGCCACAATAACTTTTAAAAATTATAATTGTAATGAGTACCAATTAAATTGATAAAATTTCATAAAAATTTGAAAATTAATTTACGAGGAGAATCGTTATAATTTATATGATTCGAAAAATTACATATATTTGTTAATAACTTTTATTTTCCTTCTCTTCAATTTCCAATTCAAGTCACCTCCTGTACAAAACGTAAACCAAAATCAGCAAAATGAAAAAGAGATAAGCAGCCTACGTGATAAAATACAATTGCCAAGTGTTGCAATTAGCAAAGGCAAATTAAATACAAAGGGATTAGATTGTCCTTTCTTCATAATTGCTAAATCAAATATATATATATATATGTAATTATCCTAGCCGAAAGTGGATGTGAGAGTGAAGCAAAAAAAACTCTAGAAAATTACAAACCAAAACCTAGAAACAAAACGTAAAGACTAGAAGAAAAGAAAAAGAAAAGAAGAAGAGGAAGAAGGAAGGAAAGAAGAAGAAAAGAAAAGATAGAAATTAAAAGATATAGGTAAGTATTTATTTGTAGATGTATATTATATAGTATATATATGTATAAAGATAGTATTTGTAGAGTATTTTCTTATAAATATAATATTGTATATGTACACTAATACATAAATTAAGTAGTGTATGTATGTATAAGATTAGATATGTATACATGTATGTACATAGGTATATTATACATAAGTAGATGTGTTATGTATATATATATATATATATATATTTTTTGGAATACATATAATGAGTATTATGTATTTTATACTGTAGTACATATGTATGTTTTGTATTGAAAAAATATATATATATATATGTGTGTGTATATCCTTGTATAATTACTTTAGTATATATATACATATATAATCGTATAGTATATATATGTATATATATATTAACATACTTCCATAAGTAGTAATATGAGACATATAAATATATATATATAATATAGAGTATAAGTATTATAATATACAGCATATTATATATGTAATGTATAGTATACATATTTTATGATAAATACTATATAAGTATACATATATGCCAAATATATATGTATGTATTTATAGGTATGTATACATGTAAGACATATATAAAAAAATACAAAATATATATAAATATATGAATATGTATATAAGAGTATTTTTAAATAAATACATATACATATATAATATGTGTAATAATAGTGTATATATATATATATGATACCGTAATTTAAGAATTTTCAATAACATAAACTATAAATTATATATTATAAGTATATGAATATATATATATGTATAATCGTGAGGTACATAAGAAAAATAATAAATAAGAAAAATAATAAAGGCAATAATAATAATAATAATCATAATAAATTAAAAATCTCAAAAATAGGAAAATATACCCAAAATAATAAAAATATTAAATATATGATTTAAATAATTATTAAATCATAAATATGTTACGAAAAAGTGAAAATCAATATTTTATAATTTTTAAATTTCAATAGTAATTTTGTGATATTTTTATATCACAATTTACGTTACGAGTCACAACGTCCAAAATAGACCTCGTTACGAGAAGATACGCTTGAAAACAATCAAAATGGACTATAAGTTCATAACGATTCGAGATAAAACGAAAAAGTTACATATGATTCGATAAAAAGCTCGAATCGGCAATTTCGCGTAACTAAGCGAAGTACACCTTACAAATTATAACACTAGTTAGCTGTAAATTCCCAAACTTACAAATTTCTCTTATCCTCAAGTGATCTCGATATCGACCCTGAGTTGCCCACAGATTATTACGATCCCTGAGCTAGCCATGGCCGAATGAGTTTTTCCTTATGATTCCATACTTGTTTATGTGTGTAAATAGTGAATTTAAATTATGATTTATAAATGAATATGTATGGGGTTGAATTATGCTTGTGCATGATAATTGTTGTTAATGATGAATCTACTTTAAATTTCAATAATATAATGTTTGTTGCATAGTAAATTCACTAGATTGATTATTTGTGATTTGGAATGATCACTGATTAAATATGACTTAACTTTTACTCGACTAGAAAAGTTAACTTAGATCATGCATAAATCATGCACCGCATAACTAATTCCGGATAGTCACATTACACGGAGGTAGCGAGAGGTCATACTTGAGTTGATTATTGATTGTTATTGATTTCGTACAATGCATACGTACGATATGACCTTACCCTTGCTCGGGGGATGACTAGGCATTGGAGGTGCCAATCGCCTGGCTATGGGTCAAGTCCAAAGGCCTTCGTTTAAGAGTGAGTGAGGGCTGCGTGAACCTACTCACAATTATATATAGAACTCATTTTGATAAGGTTAGTAATGGATGTACCATTACATTTGAAATACGAAACGCGGAGTTTCGTTATGAAATAAGTTCTAATATGATACCCGAATCTGACTGTACCAAAGAATCTCCAACCCTGACTTCGGAGGGCATTAAATCTGAGTTGCATGCAGTCGCTGCTCACCTGCATGTATTTGTTTGGCATATTGCTTGTTCTTGCATTCATTTGGTTGAACTTAATTGTTGTATAAACTTAATTACTGTATGGATGAGGGAAAATATCTCACTAAGCTAGTAAGCTTATACTCTTGTAGTCTTCTTTCGCAGGCCGACCTCTTCGTAGAGTCGGGCCATCGTATACTCGAGGTTAGTTTTCTATACGGATCAGTGTGAGAGCAGGATGAGTTTAGAGAGCACTTCTAATAGTTTAGATATGAATATGTAATTGCTATTATAGTCTAACTTTATACATGTTTCAGACTCTATATTTTTAAACTTTTATGTAAATGGACTATGTGTTATGTTTTTATAATATTATTATTTGTCATGAAATGATATTGCTTAAGCTTGCGTACTTTTGGTAGTTAGTAGTAGCTGTAGCCTTGTGTATCATATAAAAGGGTCGCTGATTGTAAGGGAATTCAATCTGTAATCCTTTGTACGGTATATGGTGACTGCCACAATTAGCCCTCTCGGGTCGTGACAGCGTATGTATACGAGATGGGATTGACGAGTTTTATTTCCTTTTGTGGTTAGTTTAAGTCATTTTAACTATGTCAAATGATGTCAATATGTGGTCGTGTCATGTAGAGCCTGTCATGTCAGTTAAGTTGAGTCATTAGTCATGTTGAGTTATCGATCATGTCTTAGTCAAGTTTGGTTATGTCGTATTACTCATCAGCCCATATGTATGTGTACATTTATTGAGATGTACAGTATATAAACTACTTACAATTAATTAAAAAGTAACAAAAAGTAAGTATTAAAAGAACAATTAATCAAAGACTACAATGTATGCGATAAAGTAACTTATTAAACTTTAGAATAATAAAAAGAAAAGATAATAACTTGTAGGGTTACGTAAGTTAAACTAGAATAATGAATATAATGATGACAATAGCTATAAAACTTCCTTATGTTAGAAATGGCTAAATTGAGTTCTACAAGGGAAATTTGAGGTGGCTCAAAAATACTATCGGTTAGACTAAGGCAGTACAACGAAAGTGGGAATTAAAAATTTGAGATTGTGGAAGTAATTATTGTAGAGCTCATTGAATAAATAGGATAAGTTTAGCCATTAGGCATCTGATTCGTAGGAAGTTAGAAAATAAAATTTGGAAATCCAAAATTAATTAAATGGGAATCTAGATTATAATTGATGGAAAATTTTTGAGACTGTAATTTCAAGGAAGGGATTTGCTAAATATATTGAATAAGGAAGTGAAGCATAATTTGTCGATGAAAGTTAAAAGAATACAAATTTTAATTTTGGAATTACCACCTAGTAGTATTAGGAAAGTAATCTAATTAATTTTGAGTTCCTTAGGTTAAAGTAGGTTAAGGGATCAATATGGTAGGAATAATCTTCTGAGGATAATGATAAGTAAGACAATCAAAATCTTATGGTTGAAATATATCAAGAAATGTAGTGGGAGACAAGGTAAAAGAGAAAACCAATACATAATTGGATATCTAGGTTTGTAAAGTGAAGGAAATATAAAGATTCAAATTTTAATTGAATGATTGTAAAATAAAAGAAATGGGGAGAACAAAGAAAGTTTTTCACATAAAAGTTACAAGAACATTAGTCTACAAATGTTGTTATAAGAGGTACTAGTTAAAACTAGGTAGAATAAGGAAGTAACCCATACCTAAATAACTCAAATCAAAGTAGACCAAGGGATAAAAGTGATAGAAACTCTTTATATTGGAGACAGAAACTCTTTATATTAGAGACTAATAGAGTTTAAGATTAAGTGAAAGACCTTGTGGAGACCTCAAAACATTCTTAAGTTAAGTGACTAATGGGGATATGAGAATTTAATCTTAGAATGCACAGCTACATGAAAATAAAAGGCCAAATTTCAAGAATCATAAGTGTGCAACTATATTGAGATATAGTAGAACAATTAATCGGAACAAGAAGGTACATGGGAGCTACAACAAGAAATAAGAAGGAAGTACTAAGAATATTTCATTTTAGTAATTCAGGCAAACTTTCAAGGACAAAAGTTTTTATAGGGGCGAAGAATTGTAAAACCCAATAAAAAAAGGAAAAATAATAAAAGAAAATAATAAATCAATAATATTTTTTATTAAGGGAATGAAGAGTTTGGGTGTGGAAAAGTTTCATGAACCCTAGGTATAAAAGTAGGCTAATGAGTTTCAAAAACCCTTTTTCACAACCTCTCTATGCGTGCAACTTATGTGTCTTAATGTTTCATGCAAGATTTGAAGTAAGGAACATATTTCAATATGGTTTAGCTCGATTAAAAGGGAAAGATCTAAGGTAAGTGTTGGAATTTCTTGTTTGTTGAAGTTTTAGATAAAAACTTATTGAAAATTCGTTTTTCTATCTAGGGTAGTGAAGAAAACGAATTTTAGGCCGTATTTTAGAGGTGTTACAACAAGATTGAGATAGGAGAATTCTAGGTAAGGGTAGGAAACATCTTTTCTTAAAGGATTCTAACAAAATTCAATTAAAAATCCATTTTTCTTCATTGGCCATCGACTAAAACTAATTTAGGGAAATGTTTCAAAGGTTTTATAGCAAGATCGCGGTGGTGGAGGTGTGAGTTTTGGATCCCTAAAGGTAAGACTCAATGCCTTGACTTAATATACTTTATTTTATGAAAATGTAGATTAGAATGTGAAAGTTTAATGCAAGTTTTGATGGAGGAATGATATTTGAAAGGTGTTTTAAGGAGTATAGGATGGAGTTTGTGCTTGGGAAACTCTCAAGGAGGCGTAGTTTTTGAAAGTGTCAAGGGTAAGGGTGATTTGAAGGGGGTAAACGTTGTTGCAGTCTATAATTTTCTATAGATTGCAAGTTAGCGTTTGGACGCCACCTCCACCAATGACTAGACACTAAGGGGGAAATTTCCCCAGATTCTTGGTGTTTGGACAACATATGAAATAGCATCCAGACGCTAAGTTTCCTATTACATGCGATAATGTTTTCCTTGGTTCCTTGATGTTTTCTAGGTGTTTCTTTTTATTCATAAACCCTTCTAAATGTTTTCTTAACATTAATCTTTACCCAAAATCCTTACAAACTAATTTGTTTTCTTAGTCATCCTAGGTTTCTCAAGTGACACAAGTTACAAGCGTATGAAGGTTGAGTTGTTGAGTTTAAGAGCGTTGTTAGATAAGCCTAGAGACTAAGCAAGGTGTTTAATTGTCATGTGAGCAGGTTATGAGGCAACAGTTTTAGAATTTGAGCAAATAGTTTGGTTAAGTATAGGGTATTGTGTGTTTTTTGTGCTTACAGGGCTACTACTTATTAAATGGATTTAATGACAACTTGGCTTAAATTTTAAAGTGGGTTACATGTGCTTAACTAGGCTCAAGGGATCAAGAAGACTAGTAATCTTGAGGTTGTACCCTGATGACCCTTACATGACTTTGTCTTGATAGAGTCTTACTTAGAAATGATTTGAGTAGATTTAGGCATGACTGGGACACTTAATTACTTAGTTTTATGGGTGTTGAGGAGGACCTAATAGTGATACTTTATAGTATTATATATTTGGTGTACTAGGGTCATGAATGCCCCTATGTTGTTTGACGACTAAATCAAATATAATAACCTATTGTTTAGTGCATGGTACATTGGTGGATACTTGTAATACATGTGATTTGTGATACTTTGTTCATGCATATAAGTTTGTCGTACTTTATATTGGGCTTCGACTAACCTCACATAAATTTTTAGGTATAGGTGCTTGTTTAGAACTTATAGAGTGGTCAATCAAATACAATAAACAAAAATTCTAGCATGGGGGGTAGCGAATGAAATTTTTATCATAAGCTTATTAATTGAACTAGGATGGTTAGAGTTCATTATATGATTTATAATTATTTGTTCAAAAATTTTTAAAGTTAATTTAATAGTCATATTGGTTTATTTAAAAACTTTGATTTTATTGAGATAATTATTTGGGGAATTAAATTTGTAAAATCATTTGGAGATTAAAAATGTAATGTTTGGAGATTTAGTTAAAGGTTAGCACTTAATGTGTCAATAGAGGCTAGGGACATGTAACGGGTTGTAGTGTTTTAGATTTTGGGGTATTACAATGCGTCATTCTAGTAGAGAAAGAAGGGCTCTACATTAGCTTGATTAGTATTATGTTCGTACAATCTAAATTATTCCTAGTTATTTTACTATAACTATTCTTCCACCAATACGTCTTATACTTATTTCCTATGCCTTTTCTTTCATTTAAACACTTTTAGTCCATTTCTCTCAAATTATGTTGCTTCATTGGCCATTGTATTAATTATTTTATAACCTTATTGTTATTCACAAGAATCCAAAGATAAACAATCGATAGACTTTATGAAGCCCAAAATTGCAGCTCTTGAGAAAAATGAAAGTTAAGGTCTTACTACTTTACTTAGTTAAGGTAAAGGTATGATAGGAATTAGCCATGATGACCCTTAAGTTGAGGCCGATTTGTCAGAAGCTGAGGACAACTTGCTAAAAGGTGAAGCTGACCTGTCTTGTGACTTGTTCTGAGGCTGACCTACTCTTGCCGAGGCCAGACAGATGATTGAAGGTCGAAGGAAGGAAAAGGAACCATTGGGCATCAAACTTGTCATCTATCGAGAAGGCAAGAAACCAAATAGCTGAGGCCTCTAGGCTAAAAATAGCTTGACACAGTATAAGAAAGCTAGTGCCAATCAATCCACAAGTGTAACAATTGTAGGCCGACCTCACTAGGAGCTTAGCTAAGCACAATAAGACTTCCAAACATCCTACCCCAGTTTAGATACCTGATTGCCAAATGTCCCTTACTTAGGTTTAATCCTACAAATAGCTCAAATGACTGTATGCTAACTACTCTCTTAAATGTGCAGTTTTGTATATATTGTAAATATTTTTCTTATTTCAATTATGGGCCATTTTTTAAGGCTTAAGGGCCTTGTATATTATTTACAATTTTGCCACTAGAGTTTTAGAATTTACTATAAATAGCAACCTTGTAATTAGCTAATAGAGATAGATGGAACAAGAATACATACAATGATTACACTTGAACATTCCTTTTAAGTAAGGATATTCTTAAGCTCTTATGGCTTGCATTTCAAATTATTGAGTGTACTTTACTCTTTAATCTCTCTCGTATTCTTATCAATCTTATCCTTAAGATTGTGATAAACCGCTTATTTGAGTGAGTTAGTAGGTAGCACCTAACCTCTCATTTCAACCCCTAATTATGTTTATCTCTTGGTGCGTAATATTCATATACATTCATTGTTAAAACCCCATTCTTACTCTCTGTTTCCCATTCATGATTCATACCAATTACATGTTTATGGATTTGCATCAAGGTGTTGGTTTAGATTGGGTTTACAAGGTTATGTATAGATTAGATGGCTCGATTGAGTGACATAAAGTTGGATTAGTAGCTAAGGGATATACTTAAGTTGAAGGGGATGAGATGACTTCTTCTCCAATTAGCAAGATTTGAATAGTTTGAATTTTAATAATAGTGATTACAAATCATGGATGGCTATTATATAAAATTGACATCAATAGTGCTTTTCCTCATAGGCATCTTGATGAAGAAATTTATATGCAAACTCCTCAAGGTTATACAAGAACTCAACAATATCAAATTTATTTCTTTATAAGAAGCAAGCATTATGGCAATGGATTCTTGAAATTTCCAAGTTCTTGTTAAACATGCTTTATTTAATCCATGAGTAATTATTCACTCTTTACTCAACATCATGCACAAGGAATTGAGATTATTCACTATCAAAGATCTTAGGCATGCTCATTTCTTTCTAAGAATTGAGATTTGCTAGACTTCTTGTAGGGTTTTTCTTTCAATGGATGCTTATTTTTTAATTTGAACATTCTTATCGATGTTGAATTTCTTACTTCTTTGCCCATAAGCTTGAAGTTAGATGATTCAATGAGAGAGATATAATTGATAATCCATATTTTTATTAAATATTGGTTAGTTATCTTCTATACCTTACTTTAATCGGGATTGATGATTCATCTATTATATTCTAACTTAATTTCTCTCATGTTTTTGCATGACTTTACATGGTTTTTTTATGTTCTTCAGTATCTAAAGACAAGCTGTGTTCTAGACCGCTAGTCACCATGTGATACGTGTCATTTAGCACAACATTTTAGAAGGATTCCTTACTTTTTCTACATGGATATTTGTTGTCCTTTTTACCCTTTTTAGTATGTTTCATGTATTCCATTTATAAATTACCCTTTTATCTTTTCCATGTATGCCTTGTAACCCTAATGGGGCTAGTATATAAACCTCATTTACTTGTATGTAGACAATTACACTGTTGTATTATTGATTATTATAAGTTTCCTTTTCTAAGCAACATTAAAGTTCTAGTTCATCTCTTAACTCTTATCTATTCTCTTTAGTAAAGAGTAGTAATGAGTGACTTTAGTTTGACGTTCATAAGTAATATCGAATGCTTGGATTAACTGGTAGGTCATATCTAATTGGTACATGCCCAGATTTTGCTAACTCCTTTTACTTTCTTCTAGTTCTTATTTGTTGTGGTGCTACTTCGTATGTACGACCTTGGAGGTGCATTAGGAGTGATTTGAAATGAAATGATATAAGAGGAGGAATAGCAAGTTGGATATTGTTTTATCCATAACTCAAAGATGATAGTAACAAACCGTCTTTAGGTACCGATAATTTGAGAAAAAATTTTAAGCATATACATGGACGGTAAGATGTTGTAGGGTGGTATCAGGGCATGGTTATGTTAAATGGGCCTTAGAGCATGGTTGTTAAAATCATGAGTCAAAAATATGTACGAGTTTATGATTTTATAATGTTTTTCTTAACAAAAATGGATATAAAATAATTTATGTGCAGAATTTTAATGAAGTTATAAACCTTTATATACGATTCTATAAGTTTATGATTTTACTAATTCGGTAAAATTTTATATAATTTTACCAGTTCTGTTCATTAAAATGAATAGTAGAATCAGGATTTTAACAACCATGTCTCAGAATATTACAGTTTATTAATGGATAAGGATTTGAAGTATGTTGAATAGAAGTATTAAGACTTTTATATGGATTTGATGGGTGAAAATAAGGATGAAGTTAAGAAATCATACATGACTAGGAATATTGATCAAGTTGTTTAAGAAGAATGGATGAGATGTGATAGGAAGCAATATGGATTGAAATAAACTTGGATGAGAAATTCTGTCAAAGTACTTGGGAACTAGACGAATTTGAGCTACTATTGAGAAGGAAACCATAAGAAATTCATGGAAACTTGAGTATCTAAAGAAATTGCCAAAGGATTTGGTTACATATACATATCGAAACTAAGGAGAAAAAGAATGAAGTCTATTTTAAGATAAGGAAATTGCGCATATGAAGGATCATATGTCAAATACATGTGTAAGATTGAGTGGGTTACCTAGGTTAGTTTATGGAAGATTAAACTCAACTAGTAGCACTTGAAGCATTATAGGACAACTAGCACTTTATAGAACCTCAAGATGATGCTCAATTTAGTGTATAGGGTAATCATGAGTTAGTTAAGGATGAACTAAAGGGTAATGTAAAGGAAGATCTAAAAGAAGAGGAACCTGAAGAGGAGGAGCCAAAAGTAGACATTGAAGGGAGATCTTAGTGAGGATATGTAGGTTGTAGTGGTGTAGGCTATAATTGCTGTTGAAATGAATAAAATGGTAAGAGATGCCAAAGGAGGGAAGTCAAGAGCTAATTGAGAATGTAAATCAAAACCTTTATCAAATGCATAATTAGAGCCTAATTGAAAGGATAACCTTATATAGAGTGAGACTATGGCTCATAAGTTAATAGCTAATACTGAGGTTAAGGAGTCAAATGATGACGAAATGTATGAAGTAATTAAGAGATACAACTATAACACTACGAGACTATGCTCTTCATATATACACCTTAGCATATGTGGTAAGCAAGAAGACGATGGCAAATCTATGACTTACATGACTCTTTTGTCAAGACTCATATCTGTTATGACTTTCGTGTCTTTCATGATAAAGTTTTCTATCCTTGTTGATGATCTAGTCCTATTGTGTTAGTTGTCAAATAGAAAAGTGTCTAGTCTTTGTGAGTCTTATTCATTAAGAGATGTATCAATTTATGTCGGATCAAGTCGAGTCCACTTGGTTTGAGTCATTCTCTATCTCTTCAGAGTATAAGTTAGTGGAAAGTTAGGATTTGCCAATTTCATTCTTGTTGATATATGTGTTAACTATATGAAGTACCTAAGATATTAATTGCTATAGTAAAGCGACAATCGTAGTATAAGACCTATAGACGTGAGAAAATTGAACTAGTTATGATCTATCTTAAGTGAAATTGGGACTTAGACATGTGTAGGTGACTGAAATTAAGTGAAAAGACATGGTGAATAAAGTTATAGAAAGGACAATAGAACAATGAAAAGGATGATCTTAACATAAACCAACCAATGTTGGAATTTGAACTAACTAAAGGAGCAAAATAAGGATTAAGTAAAAGTCTTAATTAGAACAGTGATACGAAGTTACCATAGAAGTTTATCAATCTTGAGGTGAGAAGGTTATTGAATCATGACAAAGGTGAGTTATGGGTAAAATATGGTGGTTGTAGTATTGAAGACAAGAATACTACATAGTAAGGGAGATATATTGGTTACAATGAAAGAATGACCTGAACAGAAAGGGGATGCAAAGAATAAGAAAAATAGAGAATGTAATAGAAAATTAAGTAAAAGGATATTTAGAACCAATTATATTAAGCTTATATTGTACAAGTTAGAAACACAAGATGGAGAAATAATGAAAGTTAAAGTAGAAAGTTTTGAAGTTGATAAACTTGAGATCAAGATACAAAGATGGTATAAAAAGGTTTCATCCTTCACAATAGTTCATTATTGTAATGTAGTTTGAAAATTAGATTTACGTAGTGGAAGTGTAGTATTAATTAGCAACTTGAATATCTTAGATTGTGGAAGCTTCGAAGATGAAAGTTTTTGAAAGGGGGGTGGAATGTGAGACCCCAATCTTCGACTTACTACCACAAGCTTAGGATAATAGGCTACTTTTATTATACATAGAACTTAGAAGGTATAGTTGAGGGAAATAACAAGATAAAGTTACTAATGGAAGCTTAGGGAATAAATTTAGTTATATGACTAGGCCCTAATTGCTTCATATTGATACGAATTAGGCCGGTGTTCAGTACGATTTATGGCTTTCGAGAAAAATTGTTTGAATTGAGTAAAATTTTAATATGAGGTCATAAAAGCTAGAATAAGAGTCTTAATAAGGTTAATATCTTGAAATAAAGCTTATATAAAATTTAATTTCAATAAAACATGTTTTTATCAAATACGTTTGCTAATAATCAGGAACTCAACATTTGAGCTGCTAAAACACTACGAATCCTTATAGATAAATTATTTGATCTACAAAAATAATATGTAGAAGTCAAATAGCATATAATGTGATTATGTAGTTATGTCTTATACATGTTAGATACTCGATATGTAAATATATTGTTGAATTTACTAAATAATTACTAATAATTATAATAAATTCATAAACAAATTGCAAGAAAAATTCCAAGCACACTTGAATTCTCTAGAAATGGACATACCATGCTTTTGTTATTGAGGATGATGAAATCTAATGGCTACCCTTAGAGCATAAGCAAAAGTTAATCAACTTTACATAGGAATTGGACACTTTAGAAAGGAAAAAAAGAAGTGAAAACAAAAACCCATTGATCTAACTAATTATAAAAGGAGTTTTAGACTTTTATTGGCTTACTTTGGTGGTATAAGATTAATAGACAATGCTCTCAATGTATATAGTTAGAATAAAAATAGAAAATTAAGTGAAAAAATGGTGGGAATTAGAAAATATAGAAGATGAAGACTTGACATGATGACCATTTAAAGATTGAAGTCTGACACCAGAAGAGGGATTTCCAATAGGTGGTCACCTCCAGTAGAGCTCCTGTAACTAGAGAACTAAAATTGCACAAATTTTTGCTTATAAGTTTTATTTTTGTTAAAAATATTAAATGATGTAAAAATATATATATATATATAAAACATGGTTTCCTTAGTATTTTTGCATATAGAATTAGAATATCAACTCATAAATTTTAAAATTGGAAGTACTTATATAGGTTCCTTAAGAATAAACTTGATTCTAACGAATTTTGTATAAATTTTAAAAAATAGTAATCAATGTTGTTGTCAGCTAATTTTTGGTGTATATATTCCTCACATGACATATTTAATTTACATAAAAATAATTTTTGATAAACTATACGTTAAATATTTACTAAAATTATTTTGTTGAATTTTCCCTATTTTTCATATAAAAGAGATAATAGTCTTTTAATTTGAATGATTTTTTAAGCTTATTTATGATTTAGGAAGTATTCAGTTTGGATCTTATAATTTATTTGGTTATTTATCGAATTTAAGCTAATTTTTAGTAATCAATATTTTAGAAAATATATGTAATGGCCATATTTAAGAGTTACAATAATCATACCTTAGACTATATATTTTTATTAGTTTACAGTATTTTCCAAGGATGTAATAGAGTATGAACACTAGTTATTACATATTTTCCTATTATTTTTGCATATTTTGCAAAGTAGGATAATATAAGGTAAATTAGAATGATCAACATTATAGGAAGGGAGAAGTTCTAATTGTTGTTATATATGAAGTATACTCATCTTAGCTTAGTTTAATTAAAAAGTAGAAATATTATAAGTAAATAAAGCACTTTAGTCGAATTAGAAGCTTAATCGGAGATACAATCGAAAGCAGCTATACTTAAGTGTTCTATGTAAGTTAACTTAAACAAATGAGTTAGGTGAAATGCTGGAGATCCTTAATTGCTAAATTAGGATATAAGCTAAATAGCATTTGATTAGGAATTTCAAAGTTAATATGAATTAGAGAGTAATTTAGAAGCTATTTCAAAATTTGAATCAAAAGAGAAGTCATAGACTAAATTAGAAACAATATTAGGAGTAAACTAAAAGTCAATAAACTAATAACAAGCTAAAATATATTCACACAAGGTTTGTAGTTAACCTTAATAATATTTACTCTTGTTAGGTGAAATCATATATGAAGGAGTTCACATTAATGAGTAAGTTTGGAAATATATGTACCTCTAGTAGACTTATTTTTACTCCTAACTTTGCATGCTCTATGATGTTTGGCTTGGCTGAACTTAGTTGCGAGATGATATGCTACTTGATGAGTTATTTGGAGCTTCATTTATAAATGTTGTAGACTATGATATGCTCTGATATTGATTTTTGTTATAGTGATTGTATTACTTATTTTTTTGTGCTACATCTACTTAAATATGAACTAACTTAGAAAAAGAAGTCTTAACCTTACCTCCTAAGGTGTTTACGTATGTGAACCCGATATCAAGGTCTTAGAATTGATAAAAACACTAAGTAAAGAATGAGCTAATTTGCAATAAGTAAGCTTGCTTGGATTTAGTAGGTATTACTTGCTATGCGATTTGATGCATTCTTGGCATGGCACAAAAAGGACTTATTGGTTAAGTTTTCTAAAAACCGAGATTTCGTTAGGTTAGTGGTTATATGAAAACCTGAATTTATCAAGTGAATCACTTGATTTATAAAAGCTGTGTTTTCAAGCATTTAGAAATTGCATTGTATCTATTAGGCTAGCTATATGTTCAATTTTTTAATCACTCTTTGTGGTTATTGCTAAGCTGTTAGGTTTTGGTAACTAATTGTTACTTTGCTAGGTTACTAGACCTTAGTTTATGTTTAGATGCCCAGTTGAAGTCGATCGACCATATGAGTTGCTAGATTGGCTAGGATATCAGTACCAATGCATATCACGTGCATAAGCATGGCATATGCTTATTACATTTGCATTGCTTGGTTAAGCTAAAGAATATTGAAATTAAACTAATAACTTATTGTGTAACTAAGTTATGGTATTACTTGTATTGAGCAATTATTTATCTATTCTCACTCAGCTCAATAGTAGTTGAAGGGATTAATTGTCTTATCCTTAGGTTACGAATGAGAAGTCAAAGCATTAGATTATAGAGGCAAAGAGACGTCAAATTACTAGTTGAAGGAGAGCTTATGAAAGAAGTCATTGGCTTTAGGATATGAAGACAACTCTTTAGGTAATAGTTAATGATACCTTACAAATGATTTAATGTGGTAGTTGTAGTCAAAAGTGCGTATTTGTAAAGGATTTCTACATTGTATATAAGTTTATGATTGTGATACTTTGAGTATGGCCTGCTTGTGTAAAAACTTCTACTATTGTTAGATATGTTAAATAATAAGTGATTTGAAATCAAATCCTATATGAAGAGGAATAGCAAGTTGGATATAGGTTTTACCTTATTCTTAACTTTAGGATGGTAGTAACAAACCGTCTTCAAATAGCAATAATTTGAGAAAATTTTTTAAGTAAACACTTGGAAGGTAGCGCGTTACGTAATTATTCTATCTTATTCTATCTTTTCATAATTTTATTAATTTAACAAACTATCTTTTGGAGGAAGAAAAAAAGATTGGCTATTTCAACTCAAATTGGGTTTATGTCCTATTTATTAAAAGTTAGTCAAAGGTTATTGTATCATGTTGACTCTAACTTTAATCTTTTGAAAAGCAAAGATACAAAGGATTGCTTAAGATTCATTTCTTTAAAGTTAGGTATCTGGACCATTGAACTTAATGAGCAATGTGAAGATTATGCTGTATATATTATTTACTTATGTTTAGTGTCTAATCCAATTATGTATTTTAATAGTTGATTAATTAGGAGAGTAGTTTTATAGTAGCAATATTGTCATTCGGTGAATCAGTTGTTAACTAGTTCTAGTAAAGAAGGTTATTATAATTAAACCTCCATAAATTAATACTCGATAAATTGATTACCTTTGTAAAATAATATTTTTTTCTAATCCCAACTTATGCTAGTTTACAAAATTAGTAATTTCAATAAATTAATAAGATAATAATCCTTAGGAAGACCCTTATATAAATCTATAGTCCTATCAATATGATAAATTAACAATTCCTTAATATTAAAAAGATAACTAGGACAATATACTAGGATAATCTAGTAAAATATGAATATATTGTTATTCGTTTTTTCTTGAAATTTTAATTTAGGTGGATTTCATCTTTAACTTTTCTTATTGCTATACATATTTGATCGGTTATGGTTGATTTCTAGACACCTTTTAGACAAGAGGACATTATCGAGTATGATTTTAAGAATTTTTTCTACATTTTTTAGATAGCAGTTTCCTTCATCATCATATGTTAAATGTATTTAGTTCTAATATAATGAACACATAGATGCAAGTAACTTTTATTGGACTTTCTCTAATTAGTTAATACAATGAATATTACTTTAAGTATTGAAAACAATGAATGCTATTTATGTACTTATTCTCATAAGTATATATGTACAATAAATTTTCTTTTTAAATTAATTTATGAAATATGATAAATATATTAGTGATATATAATATCTTTTTATGTAATTCAATTTATATTCAATGAATAGAAAAAATACTCTTGAAATTAATAAATTATTGATTTATTGATTATTTAATACCTCTTTAAATTAATAAAATTTTATAGTTCAAATTTATTAATTTATAGAGGTTTTGTTGCAATTAATTATGGAAGACTTCTTGATTTAATAAGTTCCACAATCAACACAATAATAGATCATCTATAGAACAACGACTTAATCTTAAATTTTTGTCAAAAACCAAATTGGATATATGGTGTAATTCGAACAAGTTCTAACCACCATTTTTCAAAGATATTATATTTTCTAAATATATTGGATTTTTCAAATATGGAAAAAAATATAAAAAGTAAACATATTAATAAATTACGTACTCCAACATAAAAAAAGTACCATTAGAGAAAAATAAGAAATAAGTGTGTCGAAGTTGAACAAAATAATAAAAGAACTCAATTATTTATAATATTACAACAAACCCAACCATGTTATTGAAAAATAAAAACCTCATGATATATTTATTTTTAAAATACAACAAAAAGGAAAAGAATGAATAGAATTTTCCTTTTTAATCTACTTTCCTTTCTCTCTTGTTTTCTTTTTCTCCAAATACTGTTACAGTACCTGGAAAATAGTTAATAATTAGGTAAATAAATTAATTATAAAATTATTTAAAAAATAAATTAAAAATAAATACAAATTTTTTTTTTGTGATCACTATTGTTTAGTAAGGAATAGAAATAGAAATATATATATATATATATATGTTTGTGTAAAATCGCTCATCCCATTTTGTCCACTAGCCCCGTTAAGTTAATAATGAGAATATATCTTTTGCTTTTCTTAAATTATATAGATTGTTATAGGATTTTTAAGTATATTGTGAAACACCAAAAAAAAAAAAAAAGAAAGAAAAGAAAAGAGAGAGAGAAAGCCTATTCCTAAAGCCTATTCTTTTAATGATATATATAAATATAGATAAGACATATATGATTTAATGTAACTTAACATAGGAAGGATTTAAATCCTTATTTTATTGAATTATCATTGATGTTCAAATCATTTCATAACAACACGCAGATTTTTAAAAAGACATGTTTCAAACAAGCAAGTAGCACCACACAATAATACGTTACATAACTGGTTCGATCTTCACGCCTTTGATCATGAGCCCATATTTCCAGACAGGGTCGAGCTGCTACATTTGAAACTCTACATTCCCTATGGTATAACTGGTTCGATCTTCACGCCTTTGATCATGAGCCCATATTTCCAGACAGGGTCGAGCTGCTCCATTTGAAACTCTACATTCCCTATGGTCCTTCGATCCATTTGAAACTCACCCACCTGGTAGTCCATCCATTGGAGTTTTTGAACGCACAGTTGCTTCTCCTGTACCCCATCATGAAAAATTGATGTAAGCGGTGAATATATATACACTTCTATATCATATCCTTTCACTATATAGCTATGAAAAATGAGGGTGGAAGAATCGTTGGTTAAGAACTATTTGGTTTCATTTCAAATCTCACTCAAGTTTGATTTGATTATAATTGAGTGCGGTTTGTGATTGGGCTTATTTGACTTGACTTGATGAGCATATAAGCCTAATTGAGTTTGAATTGCTATTAATCATATGCCAAATTTTATTGGATTCAAACCTTTATTTAGAGGTCTAATCTAATTTTATAATAAAATTTTTTTTAAATTATTGAGTCTAATTCCAAACAAACTTAACTGAACCATATTCGAATCAGTTTAGTGGTACTCAAATTTAAAAGTGAGTTCTATCAAACATTTTAAGTTTTCAACATTTTAATTGAGGTCGAACTCGAACTCTTTATTGTTTAACTCGATGTGATTTATTCACGTACCATCCTCCCCCAAATAACGGTCCACTAATTCAATAATAATAATAATAATAATTTGGTCATGAAAGGATGAATTCGCCAAAGGAAAGATTGCCTTACCTGGCGGCCATATCCTGGGATATTGAGCCTGAAAGTGACACGCCGGTTCTCATCCCATTTATTGTCGCCTTTCAACATGAAGGATACCTTGTATTTTGCGCCTGCCGTGAGATTCACGGTTGAAAATTTTCCTCCCACTTCTAGCCATCTTATTTTATTCAAACAAGCCACTTCAATGTCAGCTAACCGGCGATTGCCGTCCCTGTAGGTTTTCTCAGTAGTTCAGATAATAACCAACAAATTTTGTATAGAAAACTTTAAATTTAGGATTTTAAATATTTGAGAGACGAGAAAAAAGTATGAATACATTTATTTAATATCTGCTTGAACAGTTTTACATGTAATTATATTTTCCCTGATATGAATGCGAATTATATCAAAGTTTTGTTAGCATTATTCATGTTTATTTTTACAGTCTTTTTTTTTTTTTGTTTGTTCATTTTAATAGTGGCCACAACAAGAGCATGTAACCATTGAGATGATACTTTACGAGTAATCGTTGTATTTGCGGATTTAAAAGTTACTGTAAAATGTCATATTTTTAAATCACTAGTAAATAATGATGGTTTAAAAGTGTTGGGTATACAACAATAGTAAAATAGATTTTGCGGCTGTTCTTTTAATTGTAAATTTTGAAAAATATCCCTTATAATGTATTACAATAGGAAAAATTCTTGAAGTAGATATTTACTAAGAGTGAGCAAGTAGCCTTATTATATAAAGTACTTATTTGAACTTTACTACTCCGAGTAGATTCCAAGTAAATGATAAGAGTTATAGGGTATGTTTTGAATACTAATTTCTTAAAAGTTGCTCTCATATGGTGAGGTATAGTATGAAGTTAAGGTACTCTGTCTCATTTTAGAACCTATATTCTAATGCATACGAGGTACAGGCTTTATGGCACTTTATACCAACTTTGTAGCACAATAATTAAATAATATTAATTAACAAAACAATCAATCCTATTACTTTTTTTAATCTCAATTTTAAAGAAAATAATAATAAAAAACCTAACTCATAATAAAGTTTGAAGGTTATATGCGGCTAGCATCTATTATCTAGTCCCTCTCTCTTCCTTTTCTTCTTTTTCTTCTCTTTTTTTCCATCATCATTCCTCTCTTATTAACTCTAGTGTAGTAAAGTCTTAAGAATATTGTAATTTCTAACTTATTATTCAATATATTATATTGGAATTACTCTCACATAATTGTTGTATACTATGTAGAATAATTTTATGGTTTGATAAATTTTATTTTGATGATTTAAAAAGAAAAAACAAAAAAAATTTAAGGACAACTCAACCAAGTGTTTTAATGTTTTCAGTTATATAAATATTCTCTATTTTGTTTACAAAAGTTTTATATTACCTAAACACAAGATGCATTACAACCTCTATAAATTATTCCCTACAAGTCTATTGATAGTATAGCTATAATTTTGCTATTGATTATATATCTAGTATAAAATGTTGGAAGAAGATAAAGGAAAAAATTATAAGATACCTTATGTCTTGTAGAATCTACAAAGTATAGGGTATAAGGTGATTCTAAAGTACTATAAGGTAGATTTCAGGTATAAAAACTTGAAAACCTATACCTTTAATATAAGATATAGATAGAGCATCATATCATACTCACTCTATATTCTCTCATCTCTAATACTTACTAAGAAATATTGTCACTAAATTGGTAAGTGCAATAATTGTTTATAAATTGTTACTAATTCAAAGTCGCTCTATTGCTCAATTTTGTTATGGTGGAGATAAAGTTTTCCTGACAAGCTTGAAATTATGCATAAAAAGTAAAATAATAACACAGCTTTGTAAAATTTTAAAACGCAAAAACTTAGATGATATGACTAAAAAAAAAAGAAATACATATGCAAAGTGAAAAAATATTATGAAAACTCAAATTTACTTTCTTTAATTAAACCAAAAAAAAAATAAAAAAGGTTAAAGATAGCAAAAATGGCTAGAATTTAATACTAGTGGAACATGTAGCGTGCTCAAGGTGAAATTTAAAAAAAAAAAGAAAGGGAAAGAAGAAACAATGCAAACCACGATTTATTAAAAGAAGAAAAAAGCTTTTTCGTTAAGATTAAGGAGAAAGTTGGATAGAGTCAGATATGGTGGTTTTGTTTCACTGAATAAAGGAGGAGATTACTCAAGTAAAATAAAGAATAGTAAATGTTGCATTTCTCTTAACCTTTAACAAGAAAGATAAAATAAACAAGCTTTAAATATGGATCACATACTGGATTGTTTCTCTTCTCCACTCCCAGTATAAATTATCATCACTAGACGTGATCTTGAGGTCCCGACCATATATTTCATAGGCCTTAAATTCTTCTTTCCCCTTTCGTTTGACCAAAAGTTTCTACAGCAAAAACAAGGAAAAAAAATAATTCAACATAACCCTAATCTTCATTGAGGGTTACATCTTTCAAACAAGAAAAGATTTAACAAGTATTGTATATCATATCTTATGTAGACATAGTGTGTAAAACTAATAAAATGTTGGTATGAATAATAATAAAAAAAGGTAGTTTTTAAATTAATTACTATCCTTGATTTATACATATTATATATGTTAACATGATATAGATATTTATACATCACATATACATAATACGTAGTGTATATTACCAATTAAAATATTTATCTTGGAACCAAAAATTATATCTTATTAATTATCATGCCTATATTCACTATAAAAGTGCTTTATATTTATATGAAAATTCTTCAATTAATTCTTTTATGTTCCCGGTGAGTTATTAAAATTTTTCATATTAATGTCAAGATTCAATTAAAGGTCTTATATATTTTTGGTAGTAGGTGATTAGATGAATCTTTTCAACTTTTTGACCTTATAGCCAGTGTTAAATCAGATATTTTTAAGCTTAATCTTCTAATTTAACACTAATTCTGTCTCCTATATTTCATGTGGCATTTTGACTCATCTTCTCTATGTTCGGCTTATCAGTCTAATAAGTCCTATTAATGTCTCACATGATTTATCCATAAATGAAAGGATTTATTAAGTGTGATGGTATAAACAAGTATAACTTATAACAGGTTATTTAAAATATAGAGAATTGAATTTAAACTTTGGTATAAATATAAATAATTTTAATTGAATTTCAGTACAAATATTAAAGAAACTGATACAATAAAAAAGAGAATAAAAAACCGAAAATTACGATATGGAGCTATTTTTATCTAAGCTTTTCTGCTTGTATTTTGTAGTTAGTGCCCAAAACGGCTATATGATAACAAAAATTATCCAAAATGTGGACTTTCATAAGACGGTATTACAAAACATTGTTAATAACACTAAATTCGAACGGTTTTTGGGCCCAAAACAAATACAATCAGATACCGAACTGGTGCAAACCTGTTTGTTTTCTTTCAAATATACGCCCGCTTTCTCGTCGTACAAGTCCTCCAGAGCTCTTCTGAGTTCGTCGCTGCTGAAGCCGGCATCAATCAACATGACCATGTTCCTTCCATAAGCATAGGGATCCTTATCACCTATCTCTCGCCACAAATAACGAAACATTGTAATTTAGTACTAGATATCTCTCACATATAGCAAGTAGTGGTGTTTGGTTTTTATAAATGTTTTTGAGGTTCTCTAGTTTGGATAAACTACGTGCATTGTCCCCGAAAACTTTTTAAGTCACATCGATGTCCGTAGCTTTCTTTTCTTTCGTTTAGTTTTTTCATTTTTTCCCTCAATTATACGGCTTTATGTAACATAAACTCTCAAATAAGTTTACAGAATAGGGAGACACGGATAAATAAGTTTTGTATCTCCATACACAAACTTCTATACATGTAACCCAATGCTTAAAGATATAAGTTGAATTAATTAAAAAAATAAGGTAGCGGTATAATTTTAAAAGTTACGAGCAGTCGGTTTGATTTGAAGTTATAGTATTTTATATTTGAAAACAACTCCGTAAGATAACTTTCATTTAGGGTTGTCAAATTTATATGATTACGTCATATTTTGTTTCCATATTTAAATGAGTTCATGTCCAAAAAACTTAAATCATGAGATGGCTCTTTTACTCATATGAGAATTTAAATCTATGACTTAATATATTTTATATACAGATTGAATCTATTTATATTAGGTTTAATAATTCATACTATTATATCATATCTCATTTATATTAGGCTTGATACTATTTAATAATTTAAAAAGTTATAATTAAATTTATAAAATATTTTGAGATACAAAAGGAAAAAAAATGATAATAATATTTAAATTTTACAAAAATAAATGACATAATTTTTTTATACTTAATAAAAAATTACAACCTAAACAAAAGTTTTCAATAAGGCAAAATTTTACCAATTATAAAAAATCCTAAAATTTAAGTTATAATGTCATCAATTTATGTAGAATAATAAATTAAATGGATATTAATATTACTATGAATGTTGATTTCTAAATTTATACGTTGTTTCTCAGAGAAAATAATAAAAAAAAAATCTACATATAAGTTTGTTAATTTTTACCTATTTAAACTACAATGTAGTAAGAAGTATAATGATAATATTAAATTTAAGTTACATAACGTCACTAATTTAAGTTACATAACATCACTAAATTAAGTAGAGTCATGATTTAAATGTATATCAGTAATAGTACTAGTACTATTAAAATTTATCACATTATTTGTAGAATTTTCAATAGAGATAGTTAATGAACCTATATATTAGTTCTTAATTTTCTACTCATGATTTAAACGGATATTAGTAATAGTATTAGTACTGCTGAAATTTATCACGTTATTTATAGAATTTTCAATGGAGATAGTTAAAGAACCTAAAATTTAAATTAGCAAGAGCAAAAAATATCTTACAACTTTAATTGAGATATCTACCTAAAAAAGAAATGATATGTGTAATAAAAAAATATAAATAGGGAAAAAAAATAATATCATGTTTTGTGTCTAGATTTGGAAGATTGACCCAAACATAGACATAAATTTAATTGTGTTTAAACGAATTTGACTTGTTTGTATCTTATGTTAAATTTTTCCATATACTAACTCGTTTAAATTGTATCGTATTGTGTCTAAATTCATCATTTTAAAATTCTAAATTCTTAGCTCTAGTTTCATTTAATTCTTTTTATTAAAATAAGAGAAAAGCACTCGTAATAAAAATTTTCAAATTTTTATAGATTGTGTTTGATTTAGATTTACTGGCATTTCCTCACAGCATTTACAAAATCCTTATGGCTCCATGAACGAATTGTTGCAACTTATACCATAGAGCTGTAATTGGCTATATAATTGTCATGTATTGGAATTTTATAGATAGTTCTTTAACAGATACTATTACGTGTATAGTTTACTAATGTATTTTAATTCCTTATTGCCCCTATTCCACACGATAAGTTTAAATATGCGACAAGCTTTGCTGCGTGGGAATTATGCATCGAGCATTTCATGCTTTAAAAAAAATGGAAAGCATCAGATTCGATTTAAGACGGTGTTTCAATCTACTTTGGAATATCATCGGACGAAGACAAGGATTATTGAAGGAAAGCTGACCATCCACCATGTAGCTTGAGAGAGGATCCAACCCATGCTTTTGCAAACGGAAAGCATAAGATTCCAACACCTAAAAAGGCCCCTTTTCTGTACGAGCATCAATTTTGCACCAAGTTGTTGTAAAGTTGAATAAAGGTAAATTCGGTGCATCAACATTTGGCATACCTTAAATTTACCATCTTTATTCTTCGGGTGTCAATTTCGATATCTAATTAAAATTTATATTGCTAATATTAGTGTGTTGAGCTAATTACTCCTGATGTAGATGAGTTGGCATCATAATATATGGGACATCTCATCAATAAGAAGCAGAGAAAGAATCGAATCAGAAGCCACAAGGATCACATTCAGAAGTCAATCAGAAGCCATCACAAATCACTAGAAGCTCATAGTCTCTAATTTTCGGTTTTGATTTCCAGGGCCATCTTTAAATGCTATCACCTTCCGCATATTGAGAGTTACAGAATATATATTATGTCAATAAAAATTAATTTGAGTTTACTATGCTGTGGAGTAGATAATATATTGTTGGACAATATTTTAGGAGTCAAGTTTGTGCGTTTTGACAAGATAAATTCAATGTTATTTAGGAAAGTATATCTTATTTTATTTCATTCATGATTTATTGAGTTTCCTAATAATTTTAGAATTGTTAGATTATTAATACCCTATGAATTGGTTGTATTTATAATCATTTCGAATTAATGCAATTTCTTCTCTATATTTGTATCTATTTCTTTACCAGCATCAACTCTTTTAATTGACGCTAGATACGCAGGCTTAGAGAACCAATCAATGTGCACCTGATATATGGTCCGAGTAATTAAATTGACCAAAAACAAGAAAAGAAAAACGAACTGAGGCGTGCCTCTTCATATTTTAATAATTAAGAAAGTTAGGTTTTACTGAATAATGCATCCAAATAAGCATGCGTAATTGTTTTTCTTTTTTTTTTTTCTTTCAGTAATAAAATGAACAATTGTATTAACCAATAAAAGATAAAGGCTGTTTAAATGCCAAGATAGCCACGGGAATAGGGGAAGAGTCACTTGACCAATATATTAAGTTCCCAAATGTTTCAAACCAGAGGAAAAGTCTTCCTGTGACAAAGAAAGTAAATTTTCAAGAAGTATAAACAATAATATATCTTGATTCTTAAAGGAATATGTGTCTAATTAGCCAAAAATATTAGCAATAGTGCTTGCCTCTGGGGCATATGTTAAATCAATTTTTAGGCACATTTCCCGTCTTTAAGTTTCTTTCTTATCAAACCTAGTTTATCCTATTTGGAGATTAGTATTCATACCACTTTGTTATGATAGTCTTAACTTTCACTCGAAAGTATAAATAAGATTCATGAATCTATTATAATTCACTATCATCCAAGACTAGCTTCATTGCTTGCAAAAGAATGCTACTTATATTTCATTGAAAAAGAATGCTATTTTATATTTTGACCTTAGGAAATTTAAATTTTAAGCATAAATCCCCATTGAAGGCCTTGTAAGTCAACTAGCTTAATATATACAATTCGCCTATTTTTCTTTTTTAGTTGCTAATCCTATAATTCATTTGCCTCACTTACCTTAGATAACTCCTCAAACCATTGCATTGCCAATAACCACATTGATACATACATCAATGGTTAGTTTAATCCATCCATCCTAGGTGGTTTTCATATTATTGATATAGGCTCATCTATGATATAGGTTTTTGATTATGTAAGATGTTGAAGTGAATTTTTTATGTCATTTAGATGTTAAGAAATGTTTATAAATAGATAAAAGTGATGTACAAGATTATTATATGGTCATTGATACGACTAGAGTGATGAAAGTCATTTCTTATGTGTATTCTAGGAGGTCGAAGGAGGTTGTGTCTTCTAATTGTGATACTTGAGATGGTATAGGGGATAATCTAGTAAAGTAGGGTAGTATGTTGTATGTCTTTGTATATAAATAATTGGTGAGGGCTTGTTCTAAATATGGAATTATTTTTCATTTCAACAAAGTGCTTGCTGATGCGGCAAAACTAGAGTAAATGAGTTGCTAAGGTGGCAAGCTGTATGGGTTTAGTTATATATAAATACTAAGAAGTTAGTTAGGAAGCATTTGGAATCTTCCTCAATAAGTCAGATGACTTTGCTTTTGAGTTGAAAATTTAGGTTCTTAGCTTAAAGCTTAGGTAAGTGTCATTTTACTACTCTTACGCCTTCTAAGTTGAATTTGATGACATCTAGTTTTATCAATTTGGTTCCATTGCTAGGAAACGATTATATGAGCAGGGGAGATATGACTTGAATGGATAGCTGAGTAGAGAGATTGGAGAAACAAACAGAGGAAATTTAAGGTGGACTTTCGAAAATGCAACAATAGATTTCTTCCATGGATCTTAAAAGAATTTCGAAGGAGAAGTACATAGAATTGGATGGAGTAAAAAAGCATTGGAGAACACCGTGGTGTCCATTTGGGAAAAGTTGAAAGAAGTTTTAGGTGATCGGAGGCGAAAGTCAATGTCGAATGGTAGAATACATGAATAGCAACATGTAACAATGACTTTCGAATCACTTTACCTATTTTTGATGGAATTGATCCAGTCAATTAGATTGTAGTAACCAAGCAATATTTTAAAGTTCACGTAACTCGTGAAGAAAGAGAGTCACTTTGGCTTCGTTGTGTATGCATGGGAGATATGTGGATAAGTTTCAATAGTGGAATGTTATGTGGATAAGTTTGAGGTGCTACTATCTTAGGCTCCTAATGTGATGGAGTTGCAAGTGCTAGGATATGTCCTTGGCAACTTGAGGGAAGATATTCGAGTGCATGTACAGACTTTAGAGTTTCCATGCTAGCTGCTTTGATTGACTTGGCTTTTGTCGTAGAGAGAGAGTTCGAAGTAGCAATTCTCTTGTCTCCATATGATGGAAATCAAGCAAATGTTAAGTGGATGAAGAATGAGCCATCTATGAGTAGAACTTTTTCTTAAACACCAACTGTAAGCAATTTGTTACTAACCTCGAGACCATAAAATAGTGCTGCTATTGTTACTCTAAGGCCACAAGATGGAAGTTCAGTTGGTGGCGCTATTTGGAATTCATTTTTTAAGCTGTAATATGTTAGTAAATTAAGTTCGTTTGGTATTACTCTAGACGCTTCTTCTTATTCCAATTAGGTACGTCCTTCTAACCAGCCTTCCTATGGCCAAAAACAATTGTCTTGTGCTGAGAATCTTGATCAAAGAGTTTTCATTATGATCAAACTTTTAATGCTAGTCATCGATGCCCTAACAAATCATCAAGGGTATTGGTTTTAGAAGAGAGTTTTGATGCTGTAAAAGTGGATTAGGTGTCTATAGATGGAGTATTGGATGGCGTGTACAGTATAGAGGAGGGAGATGGTTGCTGCAAAGAGTTCTAACTTTTATTGCTAGCCTTAAGTGGTCTAAATGCTCCAAAGACTTTAAAGTTTCGAGGTACCTTACTGACCTATGATATTTCTATTTTAGTAGATAATGGTGTTAGCCACAACTTTATTTTGAAGACTTTAGTTATTGATTTGGGGCTACCTGTTGATAATACTTTGATTTTTTTGTATTAAATTGGGTGATGGACATGTTGTTGAGTCGTGTGGAGCATGTACCAATGTGAATGTTATCATTTGTGGCCATACATTTACTATTATATATTATGTGTTTGAGCTTGGGGGTGTTGACTTAATTTTGGGCATAACCTAGTTAGAGACTTTAGGAGAGGTAAAAATTGATTGGAATCAAATGATTATGAAAATTCCTTTGTAGTAGGGTGAAAAAAATATTATATGGGGATTTTTCTTTATATTAAACTTGTGCTTCCTATAAGTCATTGTGTGAAACAATGATTTTAAGTTTACAAGCATAGTTTAACACTTATAAAGTTGTGAAAAGGAGAATGGTATTGGGGTTGTTGATCCTTAATTGATTGCTTTATTGGATGAGTTCTCTACTGTTTTTGATTAACCAAAAGAATTACCTCCTAACCATACTACAAATAACCGAATTCCACTTAAGAAAGTAAAGGGTGCTATCAATGTGAGGCCCTATGCTTAAATGTAGAAAGATGAGATTGAAAGACTTACTAAAAAAAATGCTTGTGGTTGGAATCATTCCACTGAACTTAAGTCCTTTTCAAGCCTAATTATTTTAGTTAAGAAGAAGGATGGGTCATGGCAGTTTTGCGTGGACTATCGTGCACTCAATGAGGCTACAGTACTAGATAAGTATCCTATTCTTGTGATTAATGAGTTACTAGATGAATTGAATGGTGTACGGATATTTAAAAAAATTGACTTAAGAGCTAGATATCATCAAATAAGAGTCTTTGAGGATGATATTCCTAAAACTGCTATTTGAACACATCAAGGCCATTATGAGTTTTTGATGATGCCCTTTAGCTTTACTAATGCTTCGACCACTTTCCAATCAACCATAAATGATTTGTTTTAGCCCTTTTACCAAGCTTCTACTTGTCTTTTTTAATGATATCCTGCTTTTTAGTATGGATATTGACAAGCATTTGACACATTTAAGAGAGGTTTTATCTTTATTGCAATCCCATCATTTCAAAGAAAATCGCAAGAAGTGTTCTTTTAATGCAACTTTGTTAGAATATTTAAGTTACATGACTTCTTTTGATGGTGTGAGCATGGATCACAATAAGGTGAAAAGTTTATTGAATTGGCCCGTTCTAACCTCTCAAAAAGCAATGTGGGGATAACTTAGGTTGTTCAAGTATTATTGAAAGTTTATTAAGGACTATGGTAAAATTGCCTAACCTTTAACGAATCTACTTAAATAAGATGGCTTTCAATGGTAAAGTGATGCGCTTTTAACTTTTCATATGTTACAATGTGCTTTAGTTAATGCTTTGGTGCTTGCTATGCCCGATTTTACTCAACCCTTTATTATTGATTGTGATGTATTTGAGCATAGTTTGGGAACTATATTAATGTAGCATAATAGACTAATAGCATATTATAGTAAGGCTTTGAGTGATAAGAATTTAGATAAGTCAACCATGAGTGGGAGCTTATGTCTTTGGTGTTTGCTATTCAACATTGGCATCCTTACCTATTAGGGTGGAAATTTGTTGTCTGCATTGATTAAAGAAGCCTTAAACACCTTCTTCATCAATGATTTACAACCCTAGATCAACAAAAAATGGCTTTCTAAATTGTTGGAATATGATTTTGATATTGAGTAGAAAGCTAGTTCTACTAATTTAGTAGTTGATTCCTTGTCTTAAGAATAAGATGATATGGAATTTTGTGGCATTTTTAGGCCCATTTGGTCAGATTTGGAGGATATTGAAGCTGGTGTATTTTAAGATCTACTTTTGGCATAAAAAATTTGTCTTTTGCAAGAAGGAAAGGATGCAGGTAAGGGGTTTCACCTTAAAAATAATACTTTATACCGATATGGGAAGTTAGTTGTACCTATTGCTTCTCATTGGGTAAATTTATTTCTCCAAGAATTTCATTCTACGTTGGTTAGTGGATATGCTGGTTTTTAACAAACTTATAAGTGGTTATCCTCTAAGTTGTTTTGGTTTGGTATGCCTAAGGATATTTCTTCTTTTGTTGCTACATGTGCCATATGTCAAGGCAATAAAGCTCAAACTTTAGTACCAATGGATTGCTTAATCCTCTTCCATTTCCAACAGTTGTTTGGGAAGATATATCCATGGATTTTATTACAGGGTTACCTAAATCAAAGGGGTATGATGTTATACTTGTAGTGGTTGATCACTTCTCTAAATATAGACATTTTCTCTTATTGAAACACCCCTATTTGGCCAAACCTATAGCTGATCTGTTTGTTAAAGTTGTCATTTAGTTGCATGGAATTCCCAGGACAATAGTAAGTGATAGAGTTCCCCTTTTTACTAGTAAATTTTAGAGTAAGGTTTTTAAATCTTTGGGCACTCATCTTCATTACAATATTGCTTATCATCTTAAGTTGGATAGGTAAAATGAAGGTGTTAAATGGTTGTTTAGAATGTGATTTGCATTGTTTTGTGTTTGACAAACCAAAGACTTAGGTTGATTGGGTGGCATGGGCAGAGTATTCCTATAATATGTCTTATCATTTGGCTACTTGAATGACTCCTTTTGAGATTGTTTATGGTCGTCCATCTTTGGTAATTCCTTCTTATATTCTAAAGGAAATTGGTGACTAGGCCTTGCTACAATCTTTGCATGAAAGTGATAAGGTATTGGCTCTTTCAAAACACTACTTAGAATTAACCAAGGTTTGGAATTGTGAACAAGCTAATAAGCATTGCCGAGATGTATCTTTTGCTATTGGTGAGTGGGTGTTTCTTCTATACGACCTGCTTTGAATGCTATGTTGTAGTTGAAGCATATTTCTAAGTTGGAACCACATTACTATGGACCATTTCAAATTGTAGAAAGGATTAATGTTATTGCTTACAAGTTGAAACTTCTTAATGAGTGTCAGTTTCTTCTAACGTTCCATGTTTCTTTGTTAAAACGATTAGCTGGTTCTTCTCCTATAATTTTGGAGCTTCCTTTTATCTAATGCCTGCTATCTAGCCTAATAGTCAAGCTCCTTTCCACATTTAGGGTCGTTGATTTTATTGACATGATGGAAGGGAAGTTCCGTAGTCGCTTGTTCATTGGTAAGGGGATAATCTAGTAAAGCAAGGTAGTATGTTGTATTTCTTTGTATATAAATAATTGGTGAGGGCTTATTCAAAAATAAGGAAGTATTATTCATTTCAATAAAGTGCTTGCTGATGTGGTAAGACTAGAATAAATCAACAAGAAGTGTGTTGTTGAGGTGGTAAGTTGAGTAAGTCTAGTTATATATAAATACCAAGAAGTCTGTTAGGAATAGGCATTTGGAGTCTTCCTCAACAAGTCATATGACTTTGCTTTTGAGTTGAAAACTTAAGTTTTGAGCTTCAAGCTTAAGTAAGTGTCATTTTATTGCTCTTACACCTTTTAAGTTGAATCTATTGAGATCTAGTTCTATCAATCAATTTTAAATTGGCTTCTTGATATGTAAAAAAAAGGAAGTCAAAAGTTACACAACTAACAACATGACAATGTTAGTTGGTCATGTCAGTATAGTACATGAAGCTTATGACCAGAGCAACCAACATACATGACTGTATCACTGTATCACTTTTTCGTATCTATTATATTGATGCGACTCTTCACATTTGATGATATTTTCACTTAATAAGTGCAATGTAGGATCTTCCAAAAGTTACATCACTTTGTAATGGATAACCAAGATCAGTTTTCAACTATTATAAACAAAATTTAATGATTAGAAAACTAAATAATCTCAATGATGTGTCCTAAGGAAGAGTTATAATGCTTGGAATTAGATGATTAGATGTCTAAATATATATTGATATTTTATAGACATTTTTGCACAAATTTTCATTATTTTTTTAGAATTTATCATTAAAAGCACTTCATCAAACAACCATAAACCTTCTTTCAAAGTTCTTTAAACTTATGTAGTCATCAAGAATAAAGTTTGATACTTTGTTCTTAATATTCACTTGATTGTATCCTAAGAGAACTTACACTTATCCTTAACAAATTTAATGTAGGATGCATAAGATTCTTAAGGACAACATTCTCCACATGCCTCTAAGTGTCCTTAATTGTTGATATATAATTCAAAATTTCTAACAATTTTAAGATTCTTACAGATGGCAAGTGAGACAAATGTCATTTTGAGAGTTATGAACCAAGAGTTTGTCAAACTTGATAAGTTTGATGGAAGTAACTTCAATAGGTGGAAAGAGAAAATGATGTTTTTTCTTCTTTTGCTTGTCCTCAATATAGCCTATGTGCTTAACTTGAATACTCCACAAATTGAAGATGCAATGGAGAGAGAAAATTTAGAAGAGAAGTTTAAAATTGATGCATTGAAGAAAAAGTGATAAGAGGATGAATTTTCATACCATAGATATATATACTCAACAAACTTTCGAATAGTTCATATGATCTATATATATTCGTCAAAATGCCCTTAGAAATCTAGAAAGCACTTGAAAAAAAGTACAACATTGACCATCAAGGAACAAGTAGGTTTTTAATGACTAAGAAGTTTGAGTACAAAATGGTTGATAATAATATGATTATAGAACAAGTGCATGAATTGCAAATATTAGTGAATTGTCTTCGTGACCTATTGATAACAATTTCGAAGTCCCTTTAAGTGGGAGCAATAATTGTCAAATTATCATTCACTTGTGATGACTACTATAAGAAACTTTTACACATAGTAGAAGATTTCATAGTTAAAATGATTCTTAGACATCTTCATATTGAAGAAGAGTCTAAGAAACACAATTTAATAGTCAATTCAAGTTTTGTTAGTCATGTTGATAATGTTAACAAAAAGAAGCGTAAAAGGAAAGATCTCATAATTGTTTCCAAGAAAAAAACCTAAAGTGCTATAATTGTAATAAGAAGGGTTATTATGCACATGAATGTAGACTTCCAAAGAAACAGAACAAAGAAAATGCAGGTCAAGTTGTAAATGTTGAAGTTAACGATTTTGTGGCAATGTTAACCAATTCTTTTATAATAATGCATATTAAGATGGCTATAGATGTTCCATGGCTACAATAATTATACCATTTGAATGGTGGCTTAATTCTAGAGCAATGGTTCATATTTTAGATGTTCCATGGCTACAATAATCACATTATTTAAGTGGTGGCTTGATTATGGAGTAGCGATCCACATATGCAATGATCATCAACAGTTCAAGAATTACTAAGAAGTTGAAGATAAAGTGTCACGACCCAAGGGGATTAGTCATGGCAGTCGCCGTATACTGTACAAAAGATTATAGATTAAATTCCCTTACAATCGACAATCCTTTATATGATACATAAGACTACAACTACAACTAACAACCAAAAGTTGCGCAAACATGAGCAATATCATTTCATGATAATAATAATAATAAGATAAAGAAATATAAAACATAATCTACTTATGTATGAATTTATAGATAAGAGATCTTTAAAACTTCTTAACTTAAACTAATATCAATTTATCATATATTCAGATCTATAATCTAGATAAACTATCATATGAACATTTTGATCACGTCTTGCTCCCATATTGACCCCTTGATGAACAACTAACCTCGAGCATGCGATGGCCCGACTCTATAAACAACTTAGCCTACGAAAGAAGACTACAAGGGTATAAGCTAACTAGTTTAATGAGATAATCCCATCAACCATATCACAATCAAGTTATACATTAATTATATTTAATCAAATGAATGCATGTCAATCAGTATATCGAACATATACATGCAGGTGACCAGGTATTGTATCCAACTCAGATTTAATGCCCTCCAAAGTCAGTGTTGGAGAAACATCGACACAATCAAATCTAGGTATCATACTAGAACTTACCTTATAATGAAACTCCGCGTTTAGTATTTAAAAATGTAATGGTATATCCATTCTGAATTTTATTAAAAACGAGTTCTATATATGATTGTGATTAGGTTCACGCAGCCCTCACTTACCCCTTAACAGAGGCCTCTAAACTTGACCCTTAGCCAGGCAGTTGGCACCTCCAACGCCTAGTAATCTTACAGGCCAAGGTATGGTCATATCGCACGTATGCACCATACGAAGTCTATAACAATCAAATAATCAACCTACATATAGCCAATCGCTACCTCCGTGTAATATGACGACCAGAATTAGTTATGCAGTGTATGATTATGCGTGTTTCAAGTTAACTTTTTTTAGTCGAGTAAAATTAGTTCATATTATTCAATGATCAATAAGGTTACAAACAATCAATTCCTAGTGAATCTACTATGTAACGATCAATATGTTATCATACTTTAAAGTAACTTCACCATTAACAAACATTCATTATACACAAGCATAACCCATCCCCATACAACATTCAATTATTAAGCATAATTTATATTCATTAATTACAAACACAAGCAAGTATGGGATCATTAAGAAAAACTCACTCAACCATGATCAACTTAAGAGTCATAATAATCTGATGGCAGCTTAGGGTCAAGGTTGAGATCACCTGAAAGTAAGGTATATAGAAAATTGTAAGTTTAGGAATTTAAAGCTAAACTAATATCGAAAGTTGTTATGTTTACTTTACTTAGTTACGAAAAATTGTCGATTCAAGTTTTTTATCAAATTGGGTATAACTTTTTTGTTTTAGCTTAGATAATTATGAACTTATAGTCTATTTTGATCGTTTTTTAATGTATTTTCTCGTAGCGAGGTTTATTTTGGACGTCGTGACTCGCAGTTTGAACTGTGATATAAAAATATCACAAAATTTATTATTTTAATTTAAAAGTTATAAAATATTAATTTCAACTTTTTCTTAGTATATTTATAATTTAATAATTATTTAAATCATATAATTGATAATTTTATTATTTTAAGCTTATTTTACCTTAGTTACTTATTTTTACCTATTTTTGAGATTTTAGACTAATTAAATTATTTTTTATTATTTTTTTTCTAATTTATTATCTTCTAATATTCTACGATATACATATATATATATATATAAATACTTGTATAATTGTATATACAAAAAATTTTGTAATATGAAAATACTAGATCTAAATTTACATACATATACCTATTATTACACTTGTACACATATATATTAAAGACTAGGTTTATATATACATATATACATATTCACACCACACATGTATATATATATATATGAAAAATAATAACTTACATGTGTACATGAATATAAAAATATGAAGCACATGTATAGATATATATATATATAAATATAATATATGTATATTTACACTTATATATATATATATGAAAATAAAGATTATATACATATATGCATAAATATTCATATTCATGTGTATATATATATATATATATATATCAATGTTTAATTTGTGAAAATACTAAATACATACTATATGTATTCTTATTTATATATACATATATATATTTATTTATTTTTTTCGTATACATGCATATCTATATTAAATAGTGAAATTTCTAAATACCTATTATATGTATTCTTATTTATACATACATGTACATACATATGCCGTATATTTTACATAATAGTATATATATATATACATGTCTACATACATATATTTATACACACATAAGGAATACATATATATTTGTTTATCTACCCATACATCTATTTATGTACATATAATGAAAAATTTAGCAAAATAGAACAAAATACTTAGTATATATATGCACATACCATATAATATACATATGTATAAGTAAATAAAATATACTCAGCTAAATTTTGTTGGTAGTATTCCAAATTTTCTTCCTCTTTTCCTCCTCCTCCTCCTCCTTCTTCTTCTTCTTCTTAATTTTCTTCTTGCTCTTAGTTTTCTTTTTGTTTTGCTCTTTTGCTTTGCTTTTCCTTTTCTTTTCTTTGTGTTTTTGGTTTAACTTTTTTTTTCTAGGTTTTATATGGCGTGAAGATCTGTAGATTTTTGGGAGCAATTAAAATAAAAAAAAGAAAGTTTATCCTCTTAATTTAAGCATTAATTAAGATAAGACTTACACTTTATCAATTTGTCCTTTATCTCTTTATTTTGTGACACATGTACATTTATTTATGCACATGGGCTACTGATTTTTGTAGCTGCAAATCACGTATGAAGAGGAAAAAAATAGAAGAGGAAAAGAAAAGAAGGAAAAAGAAGGAAAGGAAAATAAAAAAAATGGAAGAAAAAGGAAATTAGAAATAATTATATGTAATTTTTCTAAACATAAAAATCATAAAAGTAATAACTATAAATTAATTTTGGAATTTTATGAAAATTTATCAATTTAATTGGTACTAGTTACAATTATAATTTTTACAAGTTATTTTAACAATTTCGTTAAAAGTTTTACGCGATTACACTATTTAGTCAATAATTGCAATCGACTACAATTATATTATTATTAAGTGATATTTAATTATTTTATAGGCTTAAAGTCTTATAATTTTAGGGTTTTGGTCAAATTTGGATTCGATTTCAGGTAATTGTACATAAATCGGATTTAAGGTTTTAGTACGCGATTTAGGGTTTCAATCAATTTCTAGAGTTTTTATTATCCGTGTTATATTCAATTTATTAAATTTCATAAACTTTTATTATTACTAGCCTTTTTAACTCATAACACAG
Source organism: Lumnitzera racemosa (assembly GCA_024138005.1). Lineage (NCBI taxonomy): Eukaryota > Viridiplantae > Streptophyta > Magnoliopsida > Myrtales > Combretaceae > Lumnitzera > Lumnitzera racemosa. The sequence goes on along the minus strand of JAMXBC010000008.1, from coordinate 11,372,658 downwards.
TTTAAGACACTCAGACTTAAATTAGGGTTCAGACTACCGATTTTCTAGAGTTTACATAAAGAAGTTACGATGGAAAATGGAATCTCTATAAAAGTTCAAGGAATTAGAATGGTGGATCTTCACTTTACTTTTGGAAAGGTATTATATTTAATTAATATGTATCGTGTTCTTGATTTGAAAAATAATTTAATGTCTTTTGGTTTGTTTTGCAAGAGAGTATTCAAAATTGTAATATAGTTTGATAATTTTATAATTGTCCTAGGTGATGTGTATGTAAGGAAAAAGGTTTAGCTTTGAGAAATTTTAAGTTGAACCTTGATATGAATTAAGTTACCAGTTCTGCTCATATTGTTGGTCTTTTGTAATATTTGGCATACTAAATTAGGACATCTTAATTATAATTCTATACAATGCATGAATAATAATGGCTATATCTCTATGAATGGACATAAACTAGATAATAAATGTAAAATGTGTTTACAATCCAAATTCATAAAAAAGCCTTTTTTGAAGATAGAAAGGAAAACCAAATTACTTAATTTAGTTTATTATGATATATGTGAATTGAATGGTATTTTGATTAGAGGTGGAAAACATTACATTATCATTTTTATTAATGATAATATATATGTGTACATGTTCAAGAGTAAAGACGAAGCATTTAGTGTCTTTAAATTATACAAGACAAAAGTTTGCAAATTGACTTTGTTCATTTACATCCCTAGCAAAATCTACATAACAAAAGAATTAGAACTTTAAGGAGTGATAGAAGTATAGTGTGTATACATTATCATTTTCATTAATGATAATATATATGTGTATACTTGTTTAGGATTAAAGATGAAGCATTTAGCGTCTTTAAATTATACAAGACAAAAGTTTGTAAACCGACTTTGTTCATTTACATCCCTAGCAAAATCTGCATAACAATAGAATTAGAACTCTAAGGAGTAGTAGAAGAAGAGAATATCCATCTAGTGAGTTCGATTTATTTTGTGAGGAAAGTGGTGTAGTCCATCAATAGTCCATCAAGTGATAGAACCTTATGCACTGTAGTAAAATGGCTTAGTGGAAAGAAAAAATTGTACCTTAGTGGACATGATCAGTTCCTTAATCCTAAGTGTAAAACAATTGTATAATTTGTAAGAGAAGCATTAATGACTACATGTTACATTTTTAATTCAATTTCTTCTAAGAAACTAGGTTTCTCTCCATATGAAATTTGGAAGAAAAGAAAACCAAATCTACACTATCTAAGTATGGTGATATATATTCTATTATAGGTTAATGATTTTAAAAGGATCAAATATAACCTATAGGACTAAAAGGCGCATTTGTTGGATATTCTAAAAACTCTAAGTTATGTTACATATTAGATTTAAAATCTAATATGATTATAGAAATGAGAGCTACTAAAATTTATGATGTTGAATCTATTGAAAATAAATTTCATCATAATGGTAATATAGAAAATATGCTTACCAATGAAATGATGATTGATGGATCAAAAAGGCATCTAAGTGATGCTTTGGATGATGAACCTAGAAGAAGTCAAAGAGCTAGGAAAAAGAAGGATGTTTGACTAGGTTTTATTTCTTCTCAAAGTTTAACCTTTTTGGTGGAAGGAAATAGAGAGTTGGTAATCACTAAGATACCTATGTTTCTACATGGATAATAATTTGATGGCTTATTATGAAGCTATGACGTCTAGAGGTGCAGTTTTTTGGAAAGAGATGATTAATACTGAAATGGAATCTATATTATCACATAATACTTGGATTCTAGTTGATTTGCTCATAGGGTAAAAGGCAATTGGGTATAAGTGAATGTTTAAGAGGAAATACATTGAAAATGAGTCTTTACAAACTTTCAATGCTAGATTAGTTGCAAAAGAGCATAGGTAATGTGAAGGTATTGGTTACTTTGACACCCTATGCATCCATTGCTAGAATGACCTTAATCAAGACTAGTGTTGGCATCTATTTATAAGGTTTATGTACATGAAATGGATATTAAGATGGCATTTTTAAATAGAGAACTTAGGAAAGAAGTCCATATGAAATAGTGGAAAGGATTAGTTATATGTGGTGATGAAAAGAAAGTATGTAAATCAATTAAATCCTTACATGGAATAAAACCGGCTATTAAGCAATGGCATGAAAATTTGATAAGATGATATTGATCAATGGTTTCAAACACAAGAATTGTGATGAATGTATACATTCTAAGTTCACTAACAATTATGGAATGATTATCTATTTCTATGTAGATGATCTTCTTATATTTGGAACAAATTTAAATGGTGTTATAAACATCGAAGGATATCTATTGTCTAAATTTAAAATGAAAGATTCGAGTATGGTAGATACGGTATTAGATATTAATGTGGTTATACATAATGAAAGAATGTCCTTAAGTCAATCTCATCATGTTAAGGAAATGTTGGATAAGTTTAGACATTTAGTATTTAAGGAACATAGTATTCCATAAGATCTCTATGTGAAATTAGTTGAGAATAATAAAAGGACAATATCCCAATTGGAGTATGCAAGTGCAATAGGAAACTTGATGCATGCATCTCATTATACTAAACTTGATATTGCATTTGCTATGTGAAAATTATCCAGATGTATTAGTAAGCCTAGTATAGATCATTGGAAAGTAATAACTAGAGTATTTAGGCATTTGTTGAAAACTAAGAAAATGTGTTGATAGTAGGTGAATATCCTACTTTATTAGAAGGTTTCTTTGGTGCAATTTGGATCACTAACATAGGTGATCATGTATCAACTTTAAGTTAGATATTTACCCTTGGTGGGGGTATAATCATTTGGAGCCCCAAGAAACAAACTTACATCACATTCTCTAAATGGATGTTGAGTTTAGGGCTTTAGCTTCATTGGAAAAGAAGTGAAATAACTTAGGAACTTGTTTTTAGAAATAGTGTTGTGGCCACAACCAATGTCAGTCATTTCAATCTTTTGTAATAATTAATCAACCATATCATGTGCCTCTAGTAAAATTTATAATGGAAAGTCTAGACATGTTAGGCTAAAACATAAGTATATTAGAGCATTGATTGAGAATGAGATTATAACCATAACCTATGTTAAGAAGAAGTTTAATTTACCAAATCCATTTAAAAAAGCATGGTTGAAAGATCAAGTCAAGGAGATGTCTACTAAAATAGGCTTAAAACCCAACTAGTTTATTGTAATGGGAACCCTACTTCTTATTACTAGACCACCATTATAGAAGTTTAAGTGATTAACAATAAGTTACAATGAACTGTAAATTGTAATTCAGAAGATGAAATATTGGAATATCTTTTAATGGATCAATTTTATATTGGAAATTCAAATTATTGTCGAATATATTCCATCTAGTTGAATATTGAAGTGGTGTTGCTTTTAAGTAAGAGTTTATTGGTATATCTTTTGTAAATATTCAACAAGCTAAAATGAGTGCAAGACCATAATAGCGCTAATAGAAAATCCATTTGATTTGTAAGAATAATGGAAAACTATGTAGTTTCTCTTATTATAACATAGCGTATATGTTTAAGCGAATGAGCCACCTAACATCTTGTTATAACCTTGAGAGATTTGTACTATGGATTGATTCAAATCTTTAGATATCATTCCTCATGTGTTTTCATGATTTCAAAAAAAAATTACATTATCAATAATCTAGTGGGACAATGTTATATAGATTTCTGATTATGTAAGTTGTTAAGATGAAGATTTTTATGTCATTTAAATATGAAGAAATGTTTACATAAGGACAAGTAATGTACAAGATTAGTACATGGTCACATTTAAGTTGGGCTTTTTAATATGTAAGAATAGGAGTAAGCAAAAAGTTATACTACCAGCAACATGAACATGTCAATTGGTCATGTCAAGAGAGTACATGAAACTCATGACCAAGAAGTGACACACTTAGTAGAAAAGTTGGTTATGTCTACTGTACTTGTATGACTCTTTAAATTTGATGATATTTTTTCTTATTTAGTCTTGTCATCTTCCAAAAGTAACATCACTTCATAATGGACAATTAAGATAAGATTTTTACTAATTTATACATAATCTATTGATTTAAAAACTAAGTAATCTTAATTATAATGCTGGGAATTAGATGATTAGATCTCTAAATATATATTAATATTTTACATAAAATTTTGTACAAATTTTTCATTATTTTTTTCATAATTTATCATTAAAAACATGTCAGTAAACAATTACAAACTTTCTTCCAAAATTATTTACAAGTGTCATCGTCAAGAATAAGGATTGCTACTTTGTTTCTTCTTCTTGATACTCATTCGATTTTATCTTGGGAGAGTTTACGCTTATACTTAGCAAACATAGTATAGGACATGTAAAACTCTTAAGGATAACATTCTCCATATGCCTTTAAGTGTCTATAATCTCCAATATTTAATACAAAATTTGTAACATCATTGGCATATGGCTGCTTTTTCTTCCCGTTGCAAATTCAAGACTTATGAGCTTTACACCTGATCAAGTATAACATGTTAAGATTTCCTCTCTTTCCTTGAAACTTTTGTTCTTTCAATTTATCTTAATAGACCAAATAAGAAAGGAAACGATTGCAAAAGGTGGCTTTTGTTTGATAGAAATCCCTTCTCTTTAGAAAACCTTATTTGAAATGAAGCATTGTAAATTGTTAGCAATAAATAATGCTCTTTGAGCAATGATTGAGTGATACCCTTAAGAGCATATTTAATGTCGGTTCCTTCTCTTGGAACCATGGCAAGCATTAACCCCTCACTTTTAATTTTGGAACCTTAATGCAATTTCAAAGTAGTGGTTTCCTTAGAGTAATCCATAAGATACTTTCTCTTTTATTTTATTTTATTTAGTTATTTATTTTTACTTTTGATTGGTTCAAATGTGTTATTGGGACCCATAAAATATTGAAAAATATTAACGAACTTTATAAAAATCTTATTGACAAAATAGAGAAACCATAATACCATGTCTAATCTAAAGGACCCATTTTGAGTCTCTAGGTGCTACATTAACATCTTTAGAAGAAATTTTCCTAAGTCTTCACAAAATTCCTTTAAATTTTTTTTTTTTAAATGCAAACAAACCCTCTACACTTTGACCTTAGTATGGATAAACTAAATAAACTTTTAGATGTAGCAAATGGCCCCTTTAACTTTGATAAATTGGAAAATAACTGCCCCTCCCCCTTCGGGGGATCTTAGTGTAAAAACACCTCTTAAACTTATCAAAATATGTTATAACACGACTGAAACATTAAACTTAGTTCCTTTTTTGAGCTAAAAAATCAATTGATTTGCAGCATATAGAAGAATAAGAAGTATATTCGCACTTAGATCGAAGTTTATGGGCGTTATTTACAATTTTCCTCCTTTTTCTGAAATATTTTTGTGGGTCCAAAACAAACTTTAACCAATTGAAGAGAAGAAAAAAAAAAGTGCCACTTTTTAGTTCCAAGTTAGAGGAGCTTTGTCAAAAGAAGGAACCATGTTTATCGCATAAGGAATGCCAACATGGTTCCTTACCTTAGAAAAGTGCCAAGGAACTAATGATAAACTTAGCCTAAGAGAGAGTTTCTTGAAATATTAACATAATTCTAAAACTTTAAACTGAGTGCTTAGCATTAAATTTGTCTTAATGGGTTCCTTACCTATCTAATTATCTGTCCAAAACTATGTTTATGTCCTACTTCCTAATAGTACAAGACTTGGAAAACCTACCCAAATAAATGTCAGGAATGTAGTTAGGTTGATTATGTACTTGACTCTCCTTTATAAAAGAAAAATAATGGGACAAAGGTATAAGAAGTGTATATACTCTATATTACTATTTTTAGTAATTTAGTAGCTAAATTTTTTATTTTTTGTAATTTAGTACGTCTTTCTTTGATTTGGTTTCAATTTAATGTCTTAATTAATGGAAAATTAATGACTAATGCAATATTTGCATTTTAGTGTTTGTGTCTTATTTTTTATTGCATTTTAGTGTCTATGCTTTAATTTTGATGTATTGTAGTATTTGATCAAATATTAATTTATAAAAAAGATAATTTCAAATTTTTATTAATTAATAAATTATTTTGAAAAAGATTAAAAAACTATTTTTATGCCAATAATTTCCACTGTGCATAACTTTGCATGCAATATCTTATAAGACTTACTTGAATTTAAAAATAAGATCTAATATACATTTCTAACTGGCTAAACGAAGTAAGATTTTAAATGGTCATAACTTACATATTACATGTCATTTGGTATTGAAACGTAAATTTTTTGACTCATTACTAATATATATCCACATAGTATAACATTTTATTGTAAGTTATGAGATTTCAACAATTATATAGTTGCAGTTATAGGATATTTGACTTATATGTTATGAGATTACAAAATTATAAAATTCAGTATCAATATACTACTAGATGTCATGCCTTGAAGTGATGAAGTTGCAATAACTCCACCATGTGAATCATTCTAAAATAGAAGCTAACCTCATAACTTTTATCGTAGACTTAGTTCACATGAGGCAAACCTAACTCAATCACTTTAAAGCATCTAATTTTGTATCCACTTGTAATAAACTTATGGGGTAATCTTTAGAAATGATGGTTAGCAACAAATTTGTAAGGAAATCTTTCCTGAATGATTGTGTTTGGTTCATGAAACTTAAATAATATATCTAAATGTACAAGTATTTAGAAAATTGTATTTGCTTGGAAAAATAACAAGTCTAAGAAAAGAGGGCCACTAGAGGAGACCTTAGTAGATTTCATAAAAGTTAGCAAAATTAATAATCAGGATAAGAGTTTAGCCAATTCTTCTTAAACCTCACTTCTAGACCTTACTTTCTAATCTTTCGAACATTAGGTGGTATGCTTGTAAATCTATTTGGAGCTTACAAAATAACTATAGAGGAATGAGAGATAACTTATTTAGTAAGTGGGATGAAGATAGAAATATGCATTTAGCATAAACACATTCAAGGTTTTCAATCAAGATACAATGCATGAAATTGCACTCGATCTAATCCAAGTTAAGGAGTTCGATGCTATGTACTCACGAATCAAAGCTAAATTAGGGTTTATATAATGGAGGATACCCTCTACTCGAGATTCCCTTTGAACTACAGCCTTCAACCTTATCGTGACCGCCTCTCCTATCACTTAGTTCGATTAAGGGTAAAAAAATGATAATTTCATCTATCTATATTAAAGGAATTTGTGTTTGGCTTGAGAATCCTAATCGTTACCCTTAATGGGTTACGATGCATGTCAAGTTAAAAATTAGGTTAAGTTCAAATTAATTCAGTTTTTGGGGTAATCAACCAATTTAGAAAATCTAAACAAAACAAAGTACACAAAATCATCACAACATAGAGCCTAGCTCCCATAGCGATAGCAAAGTATTATTTAGGCACATACATAGTACACACATATAGACAACTACATTACAATCACAAGCCAAAAGTATACCAAAACTTCCAAGTACTTTAAAGCACTTCAAAATGCTGGTAAACATTAATCCCAATTATCTAAATATTAATGCTCATTATCTTTGTGTGTTGCTCTCATCTTCTTTTATTACCCTTAAAATTTAATGTAACCTCTTCAATTACTATCCAATATATAACATAAGAGTTTATTTTAACATTTAATTATGTTCTTTAGTTGAGTTAAGTGAGTTTTCCAAGGTTTCTATCAGGTATTAGTCATGTGGTGTAGGTTCTAACTAAGGTTTTGACCTAGTATTTTAGCATAGGTTGTTGTCTACTAGTTTCTAACTCAGGTTTTGACTCCGGTAAATTCCTAGAGGTTAGAAGCAGGTGACTTTTTGACCTACTCTCTAGCTCCAAGTGATCCAATATTTAGTTCCACCTTCTTTAAACTTCTAGTAGCTCCAACATTTAACTTCTTCCATCAAGATACTTTCTAACTGAGTTTCTAACTTAGGTTCTGACCTAATAATGTAGTATAGGTTATTGTACAAAAGGCTTGTGACTTATGTTCTTATTCTAATTGGGATGTAGAGCACAAATATAAATCACTTTCTGACCTAGATCCAATTTTAATGTATTTAAAATTATATACACCAAGTTATATTCTAATCTATTTTCTTACATTGTTGCTACCTCTACATCTTGCTACCTCTACATCTTGCTACTTCACTTATAATCCAACTTACCCTTGGTTCTAGAACTTTAGTAACTTACATAAACAGTAAGTAATAACTCAACACTACAATTCATATACACGCTTCCCATTACATTTTCCATTTAGTCACATGATCATTTGTACTTTGATAATTTAAACCCTAAACTACCAAATACCTACTTAAACTTGAAAATCATCATTCCTAGACTTATAATAATTTACTTTTAGCTGTTGCATGCAGTTACATATTGATTGTAACATGCTATTGTAGAGAATTTATTAAGTTTCTTTAGTAAAGCAACATGTCCAGCATACTATTTTTGTGAAAATGAATTTTTCCAAAAATCTAGTGGTTCAATTTTGAAAATCCGATCACATAGTATCAAAATATAGTATTTCAAGAGTATACTCATAAAATTTCAGGTTAAAACTACATTAATTGGTTTTTTAAAAATGTGATAGAAAATCGGTATGCAAGATGTTTTTCTTAAGGACTCTATATTATCACTCAAAATTCTGAAGATCTAATTTGAAATTTAAGTTCCTCATGCAAAAATATTTAGAAAAACCAAGTCTCAAAATTTTTGAAGGTCCTTCAGTATTTTTCCCAAAATTTAGTTGAAGACAAGGCTAAGGGGTAACTCATCAGAAATTGAAGCTTCAGCTACCGTGGAGGGGAGGGGCTTTGTCTACCAATCATAACTCCTTCAGGTGATGGCTTTGTCTCACTTCTAGGTGATCGTTTTTCATGGGAATACTAAAAACCTCTGTTTCATGCACTAATTTTACTAATTTTTGTCTCTTCACTTTCTCTCTCTCTATTTTTCACACTCCAATATTTTTCCCAACCTTGCAATTGACTAAACTTTGTCTAGGAAGTAAATGGTAATTTTTATATTATAATGTGAAGGTGGTTTTATTTTATTTTCCTCTCAATATGTATATTATCCTAGTGTAGGTATCCAAATGAGGGTGTTTCTATAATCATTTGTATCCTACATGCTTGTTAGGCCAAAGATAACTTGCCTCTAATTGTCCCCTATTTTTTTATAATTTTTCCACATTTTATTTATTTATTTGTTTAATGAATTTTACTCAATTTTTGAGTATTTTCAATAATGATGGGTACATATACTTAGATATTAATTATACCTAGTGTGTATATATGTCTTTTCTATATTATTTTATATATATTATTATTATAATTTATCTCTAAATGTTTGTTAATTTCCAAAACTTACTTTGTGTGTCATTGATAATTACATAATAATATAGTCTATTTTCATTATTTTCACATATTTATATTATTTTATTGAATTTTGAATTCCAAGCCTATAAGAATTACTCAACTAATGTCACGAAGTCTCTCGTAACTTTTCAACCTAATCGAGTTGTCTTCCCGAACGTGCTAAATTGATTACTGTACCTAGTCATACAAGTAGAGGGCTCACACTAGATATGTAACAAAGTATTATTATATAGAGGTGTATTGTTTTGTAAGTTTGAAAATTCATGTTTTTGGTCACTCGATTTATAAGTTATAACTATTTTAAAATTTTACATGATTTGTATATATAAAACATAGTAAATCATATTTTTAAATAAAAGTAGAACTCAAAATTTTGACAATAAAAGATTTGCTAAAATTAGACATCACATGTAAAATTATGCATCGCTGAAATTATTGGATATTGATAACTCTTATTTTAAACATATTTCACATGATGATTTTATAGTATTTCCCTTATATTTTTTGTTTTCTTTAAAGAAATTGATACTTAATTGAGTAAAATTTTGATTTTAAGGTTTGAACGCGTTCTAGGATTGAAAACGAAGAAAAGGAATCAAGTTTCACTCAATTTGGAGTTTAAATGAAGGAGTTATGAAGTTTTGAAGTTATACAGTCTCGGATATGATCACGTCCCCAAGCTGTGTTCATGCAGGAAAATTTGCCAAGGTCAGAAAGTTACACGACTTGGGAACATGGCCATATCCCAGGCTGTGTCTGGTAATGAAAACAAAAACCTTATAATACATATATAAAAGAACATATTAGGGTTCAAGACATATGAGACATTGGAGAAGAGAAAAGACTTGAGGAGAAGGAGAAGAAAAAGGCGAAAGCAACACCAACTTCAAGATTAGAGAGATTTTTCATCAATCAAATGGGTTTTTCATGTTTTATTTTATGTTTTTGATGGAACTCGTTTTTAGTTTCATTATGATAGCTTAGAATTCGTATATTTAGGATTATGAAACTTAGGGTTTCATGTGACTCTTAGGTTGATTTATAATTTTCAATAAAGTTTTTATATTTTCTTGATTCAATTATGTTGTTTAATTGTTAATTGATATTTCTAGAATATCAATTTATGATATTATGCATGATGATTGAGAAATTGCATATGTAATTAGATCTTGGCATAATTGGAGAGAATTACATGTATACTTAGAGATAAGATACGTGTTTCTTTCGGAAAGTTAATTATTTGTGTGGAAATTCATTATACATTAATGCAATTCTAAGTTATATTATTAAGTGAAGAGATTCTGGTAAATAATTAAGGATTAGGGTTAATATGCTTGAGAAAGGTATTAACTTTAATTATGAATCCCTCCGATCAAGGATAATAGAAATTGAATTAAATATATTTTAAACGGTCACATATTAAACACTAAGGGAAATAATTCCTAAATACGTTATTAACTTCTTGATGTTGTTCTTAGTTTTATTGCTTTTTAAATTGCTTAATCAAGTCCCATAATTAGTTTAGTTTGTTAATTTTAGTATTTTTTAATTCACTCAACTCAACACGATTTTCCGGTTAGATAATAGAGCTAAGGTTAATATTAGTACTCGAAATCCCTAAGGGATTGACTCGGACTCATATCCGCTATATTAAAATTGATAGGTGTACTTGCTTGATATCAAGTTTTTGACGCCGTTGCCGAGGACTTTCGATACTAAGAACACTAGTTGCTTTATTACTTTGATCATTTTGTTTTTCTTTTGTTTTCACTGTTTATTTTTATTACCTAGAGCTATAATTGATCAAGTATTTCTTGCCCTTGTAGTGTATGACCCGAAGCAATCCGGAAGATTTAATAGAACTTGATCCTGAAATTGAGAGAACTGCCCTTCAAAATTTGAGATTGCGACCTAGACAAATTGTGGCTACCATAGAAGATGATTCAATTGTTAAGATTAAGGAAGATGGTGAAGAGGCCAACACTCAATTCATCGAGCAAGAAGATCTACCACACATGGCTAAAAATGGGAATGAAGCAAATCGGACCATGTCCGAATATTCAAGGCCTACACTTATTGGAGCTGACTCTAGCATCTCAAGGCTAACCATCGCGGCTAATAACTTCTAAATTGCACCTAACATCATACAAATGGTACAACAATATGTTCAGTTTGACGGTCTCCAAGATGAAGATCCTAATGCCCACATCTCTAGCTTTCTAGAGATTTATGATACATTTAAAATTAACGGAGCCACGGATGATGCCATCCAACTGTAGCTATTTCCTTTCTCATTGAAGGGTAGAGAAAAATAGTGGTTGAACTCCCTATTAAGAAATTTAATCACAACTTGGAATGGATTGGTAGAGAAATTTTTGGAGAAGTATTTCCCACCTGCAAAGACCGCTAAACTTCGGAATGATATTTCTTGTTTTGCTCAATTAGAAGCGGAGACGCTATATGACACTTGGGAGTGGTTTAAGGACTTGCTCAGGAGGTGCCCACATCATGGCCACCCACTATGGATGCAGATTCAGACCTTCTATAATGGTCTCAATTTATCTACGAGACAGATGATTGATGCATCCCCAGGAGGTACTTTGAACATAAAGACACCTAAGCAAGCACAAAATCTGATTGAAGGAATAGTGATGAACAATTATCAGTGGGAAAACACTAGAGCCAAACAAAAGGCTATGGGAATTTATGATGTGGACTTGACCACTGCTCTAGCAGCTAAGGTGGACCTATTGAGTAAGAAGATTGATGCACTCTCTGTTGGCCTTCAACAAGTGCAATTGGATGTAAGTGACTTTAGTATGCAGGGGTATGGAGCACAAGAACAACTGGAACAGGTAGATTATCTAGGAAATCCACCTAAGCAACAAAATAACCCCTACAGCAACACTTATAATCCCGGATGGAGGAATCACCCCAATTTCTCATACTAACTTTGGTCCACCTGGATTTCAGAGATCATTCCCACCTCCTTTTCCTCAAGAAAAGAAGTCCAGTGTGGAAGAACTTCCCACAAAATATATTCAAGGCAATAAGGCTTGCTTATCCAACATTGAATCATCGCCGAGGAATCATGAGGCTTCAAATCATAACCTTGAGAACCAAATTGGTCAACTTACGAAGCTAATCTCTGAAAGGCTACAGGGAACGCTACCGGGGAATACATAACCCAATCTAAAGGAACATGTCAAGGCAGTGACACTTCAAAGTGAGAAGGAGTTACATGTTAAGAGGAAGGTTAGCGAGGAGACTAGCAAGAGCAAGGAGGGAACGAAAGCAATGGAAGACATAGAGTCATCAAAAGTGAAGGAATATCAACCACCTATCCCATATCCCTAAAGACTTAAGCAAGATCACAATGACCAACAATTCAGTAAGTTCCTTGACCTCTTTAAAAAATTACATATTAACTTACCTCTTGTTGATGCTTTATTACAGATACTGAAGTACGCTAAGTTCTTGAAAGATTTGTTATCCAATAAGAGGAAGCTTGAGGAGCTTTCTACAGTCATCTTGGGTGGAGAGTGTTCAGTGATTGTGCAAAACAAGTTGTCCAAGAAGCTAAAAGACCCAGGAAGTTTTACAATTCCTTGTCATATTGGTAACTTGTTAATTGATAAGGCTTTAGCTGATTTAGGTGCTAGCATCAATTTAATGCCTTATAAATTTTTCAAGAAACTAGGATTAGGGGAACCTAAGCCCACATGCATGAGCTTGCAATTAGTTGATAGATCTGTGATGTATCCTAGAGGCATTATTGAAGATGTATTAGTCCAAGTGGGTAAATTTATTTTTCCAGTTGATTTTGTGATATTAGATATGGATGAAGATTTTGAGTTGCCCCTTATCCTAGGTAGACCATTCTTAACTACTGCTAGGGCTATCATTGATGTTATTGATGGTAAGCTCATTCTTCGAGTAGGAGATGAAGAGATCATGTTTAAAATTTCGAAAGTCTGTCGATTAGGATAATACTTGCTACCTTCTGGATGTTATTGACACTTTTGTTTCAAGTTATATGCAGGAAGTTCTTCTTAAGGATCCATTGGAGAGTTGCTTGTAATTAGGTATGGAAGAAGCTTCGGAAGATCTTGTCAAATCCGTGGTGGTAGCTTAACTGGAGGCAAATAAACCTATCTCTATTGAGAAAGGGTTTGAAGAGTTTGAAAAGAGGAAGGAAACACAGTTAAAACCTTCGATTGAGGAGCCACCAGTATTGGAGCTAAAACAATTACCTGACTACTTGGAATATGCCTTCTTAGAGGACTCCAAATTACCGGTAATTATAGCATCCATTTTGGAAAAAGAACAAAGAGAAATGTTGTTAAAAGTACTCAAGGAGTATAAGAGGGCCATTACTTGGAAAATATCCGATATTCGAGGTATTAATCCCTCCTTTTGTACTCATAAGATTTTAATGGAAGAAAACCACAAGTCGATTGTGTAGCCCTAGAGACGCTTGAATCTAAACATGAAAGAGGTAGTAAAAAAGGAAGTTATTAAACTTCTTAATGCAGGTATGATATATCCTATCTTTGATAATTCATGGGTGAGTCCAGTGCAAGTAGTTCCGAAAAAAAGTGGGATGATAGTAGTCCCTAATGAAAAGAATGAATTGATCCCAATGAGAACGGTAACAGGTTAGCGTATATGTATCGATTATCGAAATTTAAATGATGCTACACGTAAGGACCATTTCCCTTTACTTTTTATTGATCAAATGATAGAACGACTAGCTGGACATATGTTTTATTGTTTTATAGATGGCTTATCTGGTTATTTTCAGATACCTATTGCACCGGAAGATCAAGAGAAGACCACTTTCACTTGTCCTTATGGCACCTTTGCTTACCGCAGAATGCCTTTTGGTCTTTGCAATGCACCTGCTACATTCTAGCAATGCATGTTAGCTATTTTTGATGATTTGATTGAGGACATAATGGAGGTATTTATGGATGATTTTTTAGTTTTTGGCAACTCATTTGACCTTTGTTTAAATAATTTGGACAGGGTACTTACCAGGTGTGAAGAGACCAATCTTGTCCTCAACTAGGAAAGTGCCACTTTATGGTACAAGAGGGTATTGTGCTGGGCCATAAGATCTCTTATTGAGGAATTGAGGTGGATACTGCCAAAGTGGATGCGATTGCAAGACTCCCATCTCTAACTTCGGTTAAGGCCATAAGAAGCTTTTTAGGACATGCAGGTTTTTATAGGCGATTTATCAAGGATTTCTCGAAAATTGCCTGCCCTTTGACTAAGTTATTAGAGAAGGATGTGCCTTATGTTTTCTCTCAGGAGTGTTTGAAAGCTTTCAATATCCTTAAAGAGAAACTTACCAATACTCTAATCATGGTAGTACCTGATTGGGCACTTCCCTTTGAACTTATGTGTGATGCAAGTGATCACACAGTCGGGGCAGTGCTGGGGCAAAGGTGAGACAAGCACTTTCAACCAATTCACTATGTTAGCAAAACTCTTACAAATGCTCAGGAGAACTACACTACTACAGAAAAAGAGTTGCTAGTAGTTGTTTTTACCTTTGATAAGTTTCACTCTTATTTGCTTCTATCTAAAGTGATTATTTATACTGATCATTCTGCCCTTAGGTACTTATTAGCAAAACCAGATGCAAAACCAAGACTGATTAGGTGGATCTTGTTGCCACAAGAGTTTGATGTGGAGATCAAAGATAAAAAAAGGCGTTGAGAATTTAGCAGCAGATCACCTATCTCGATTGGAGAATCCAAACTTGGAAATGATTGACGAGAATGAGATCAAGGATGAATCCCCTAAGGAGCGACTCTATGCCATCACCCAGGTAAGTGATATGGAAATTCCTTGGTTTGCGGATATTGCTAATTTTTCAGCTGCTAGGATTATACCGAAGGGACTTCCACACCAGCAAAAGAAGAAATTTTTTTCTACTGTAAAACATTATTTTTGGGATGATCCTTACCTGTTTAAAGTATGTGTAGATCATGTCATTCGAAGGTGTGTACCACACCTCGAAGGACGGAGAATTTTGAGCCATTATCATTCGAGGCCTATGGGTAGGCATCATAATGCTAATAAGACAGCTCATAAGGTTCTAGAGGCTGGATTTTATTGGCCTACCTTATTCAAAGATGCCCAGAAATACGTTAACAGTTGTGATCGTTGCCAACGAGTGGGGAATATATCCCGTAGGGATGAAATGCTACAAAACCCCATCATCGAGGTTGAGGTTTTGATGTGTGGGGGATCGATTTCATGGGTCCTTTCCTAAACTCTAATGGAAATAAATATATCTTAGTAGCTATTGACTATGTCTCTAAGTGGGTGAAAGCTAAAACCCTACCTACTAATTATGTTACGGTAGTAAAAAAATTCTTGAAAGGCCTATTTTCTCGATTTGGCACCCCTAGGACAATTATAAGTGATGGGGGAACACACTTTTGTAATGTCCAACTCTACCAAGTATTGAAACGTTATGGCGTTACACACAGAATAGCCACCCCGTACCACCCCCAAAGTAGTAGCCAAGTGAAAGTAGCCAATCGTGATCTTAAGCGAATTCTTGAAAAAAACGTAAAGTATCATAGGAAAGATTGGTTAGAAAAGTTGGATGATGCTCTATGGGCATACAGAACCGCTTACAAAACACCACTAGGGACCACACCCTACCGACTTGTATATGGCAAGGCTTGTCATTTACCGGTAGAGATTGAACAAAAGACTTATTGGGCAATTAAGAGTGCTAATGTTGATTTTGAGCGTGTAGGTTCTCATAGGAAACTTCAACTGAATGAGCTAGAGGAATGGCGAGAGAATGCATGCAAGAACTCCAAACTATACAAAGAAAGGGCCAAAAAGTACCACGATTAGCGAATCAAACAAGGTCGACAATTTAAAGAAGGTGATTATGTTCTTTTATATAATTCTCGCCTTCGTTTATTCCCAGGTAAGTTGAAATCTAGGTGGTCTGGACCATTTACAATTATACAAGTTGAAATCTAGGTGGGACTATTGAAGTTACACACCCGAAGAAAGGAACATTTAATGTAAATGGGCAATGGTTAAAGTTATACTTGAGTGGAAACTTAGAGCATGTTGGACGAAAGGAGTTTTATCTCCACTCGATAGAACTATCATGAGAAGATGTATCCCATCGAGCTATCGACATTAACTATAGCGCTTCTTGGGAGGCAACCCACGTCTAACTTTGCTTACACTTTAGTTCTTTAAGTTTATTTCATTTTATTTTTCTTTTATCTAACCTTGCTTTGCTTCTTTTATTTCTTTCAATTTTAGTCATAGGCTTTTCCTTTTTAGTTTCATTTTTCTTCTTCTCTTTAGTTTTCTTTTTCTCATTTATCTAGTTTAATTACTTTTATTTCTTTAAGTTTCCTTTATTTTTTCCATAAACTTAGGCTTAAAAAAAAAAAACAGAACAGAAAGTTACACGAGCATGGGACACGGTCGTATCCCAGCCCGTATCCATCCAGGCCCCTTTAATTTGCAATACCCATAGAAAGTTACACAAGCGTGGGATACGGTCGTATCCCAGCCCGTGTCCGCCCAATTATACTATGCGCAAACAGGAAGCTACATGGGTGTGGGACGCAGTCGTATCCCAGCCCGTGTGTGCCCCATACTCCCTATTGCTTACAGAAAGTTATACGGGCGTGGGACACAATCATGTCCCAACCCGTGTCCGTCTAATTTTAACACTCGCCAACAGAAAGTTACACGGGCGTGGGACACGGTTGTGTCCCAACCCGTGTGTGTCTAGAATTCATGTACGAACACAGAAAGTTACATGGGCGTAGAACACAGTTGTGTCCCAACCCGTGTTCGCTAATAACTCTGATTTTAAACATATTTCATATAGTGATTTTATAGTATTTTCCTTACATTTTTAGTTTTTTTTAAAAAAATTGATACTTAATTGAGTAAAAATTTGATTTCTAGGTTTAAACGCATTCTAGGATTGAAAACGAAGAAAATGAATCAAATTTTACTCAATTCGGAGTTCAAATGAAGAAGTTATGAAGTTGTGTAGAAAATTTTGCCTTAGTGCAGAAAGTTACACGACCTGGGGATACAGCCATGTCCCAGGCCATGTTTGGTAACGAAAACAGAATCCTTGTAATACACATATAAAAAGATATCTTAGGGTTTAAAAGAGGGAGAGACATTACAGAAACGAAGAGACACAAGAAAAAAAAAGAAAGAGACTTAAGGAGAACATCAAGAAAAAAGCGGAAACAACATCAACTTCAAGATTAGAGAGATTGTTCATCAATCAAGAGGGGTTTTCCATGTTTTATTCAATGCTTTTGATGAAACTCGTTTTTAGATTCAATATGATAGCGTAGAATTCGAGTATTTAGGATTATGGAACCTAGGGTTTCATGTGATTCTTGGATTAATTTAGAAATTTCAATAAAGTTTCTCTTTTTACTTGATTCAATTATGTCGTTTAATTATTAATTGATATTTCTAGAATATCAATATATGATATTTCTAGAATATCAATGTATAATATTATGCACGTTGATTGAGAAATTGCATGTGTAATTAGATCTTTACATAATTGAAAAGGATTACATGTATACTTAGAGATAAGATGCATGTTTCTTCTGAAAAGTTAATTAATTGTGTGGGAATTCATTATACATTAATGCAATTCTAAATTATATTACTAAGTGAAGAGATTCTGGTAAATAATTTAGGATTATGGTTAATATGTTTGAGAAAGGTATTAACTTTAGTTGTGAGTCCCTTCGGTCAAGAAAAATAGAAACCGAATTGAATATATTTTAAGTGATCACATGATTAACTCTTGGGGAAATAATTCATAAATACGTTATTACTTTCTTGAAGTCGTTCTTAGTTTTATTGCTTTTTCAATTGCTTAATTAAGTCTTTTAATTAAAGTAGTTTGTTAATTTTAGTATTTTTAATTAATTCAAACTTTCATAATTTTCCGGTTAGATAATAAAGCTAAGATTAATATTAGTAATTGAAGTCTCTGAGGGATCGACTCGGACTCACATCCGCTATATTAAAATTGATAGGTGCACTTGCCTCATATCATCCGCCCAGGTAAGACACTGCCAACACAGGAAGTTACACGGGCGTGGGACACTGTTGTGTCCCAGCCTGTATCTGCCTAGCCTTACATGATTCTGCACACGCCCGATTTATTTAAAACACACACACTCTCTCATACACTCACAAACCAACATATCTCTATTTCATATTCTCTCTTCTCTCCATCTTCATATCACGATTCCTAACATTATGAATCTAGATCTAAGTAAATTCTCCTTATTGATTTTGCTCTATCTTCCTCATGGCTTAGGCAGTTTAGCTACTAGAAATTTCAGTCTTGTGTGCATTCGTTCTTGCATTTGGTCTGCAAATTTATTTTATTTTTTCATCAACGCCATGCACCATTGCCTTGTGTTTCTTGATTTTAATGCCTTTATGA
Organism: Lumnitzera racemosa; assembly: GCA_024138005.1. NCBI lineage: Eukaryota > Viridiplantae > Streptophyta > Magnoliopsida > Myrtales > Combretaceae > Lumnitzera > Lumnitzera racemosa. The sequence continues at coordinate 11,353,732 of JAMXBC010000008.1, read as the reverse complement.
TGCCTCATCTAGTTAGATATTCATGTATGCTCTCTTAATTCCAAATTTTGATTGCTAATTTGCTAATCATTATTTACTTATGCTAGTTAAGGTTAGCAGTATGAGAAAACAATTCTGGGTCATTTAGCGTCTTTTATGTGTTGGGACGTCTGTGTTTCAAGCTAATTATAGTGTAGTGGATCTATTGTAGAATTAGTTAGATGCATTTGCAAGCTATTTCTTTCCCACCAATTAGTTTTCCAGTTGCACTCTATATGTTTGTTTAAATGTCCCAATGAGAATTCTGTTAATATTCTTCATTATTAATCTTATCTCCCTCTGTCTTCTTGAACTACGTGTGGCAAGGATGCGCGTTTTTTATTTGGTTTGTTATTTCTTTTCAGGTATTCAATGGCAAATCGCGCAAAGCTTACCATTTGATGGAAATCCAAATTTGCAGCATCCTCTTCATCGCAAGTAGGTACAATTGTTGAACCATTAGCTACTCTCCCCCCGATGGAGTACCCAATGCTTTAATTTAAGGAAGATTATCAGGCGCGACGCTATAGTTTACTTAAGAATAAGCCTTTCAGCAAGACCCTTCATCTGGATTGGAATGTTCTTGCTCAATTGGAGCTCACCACAGAAATGAAGGAGCTCTTGGTCGGTACCATTTGGGAGCTATTTTTATCTCTTGAAGCTCCAGTTTATAAAGAGCTGACCTTAGAGTTTTTATGTACTTACAAGCTCGGTAAAGAGAGTGCTACTGGCATGGGCCCTAAACGCAAATTACATTTCACTTTGAGTGGCCACCCATTCAACATGACCATAGCTCAATTGGGCAAATATCTCGGTCTCTATGAAGATAGATATATACAGACAGAAGAGTTCCAACGTCTCTTGTGTTGTTTTCCCCATGGAGTAACAGCAGGGTCGTTTTGGAACAAGATTACTATTAGTGATGTGTATGATTCAACAAGGAGTAAGGCTTCTCAATTAGTCAAGCCTGAATATCAGGTTCTTCATTGGCTCTTTGCGCATACATTGACTAGCAGAGGCTTCAGCACCGGTGTGATTTCCAACAAGGATTGCCTCTATCTGTACAGTGTCATTCATAAACATCCCATCAATCTCGCCATCGAGCTCGCTGAACTTTTCAGCCACCACTACACGGAAGAAAGGGCATATTTATTGTGGCCCCTACATTACCTTACTCATGCAGGCTATGCGGACTAAGGTTATCGTTTGGCCCTCACTTACCTTAGTCAATCAAGTCACTCCTATGCACCTTAATTCATTCCGACTCATCAACCTATTACCAACAAGACATCAAGGTTGACACTCTCGTAGCAGCACATCTCGAGGCTAGACGTCTTCAGCAAGCTTTGAAGAAAAATTTGATACGTTGCTGTCTGAGTTTCGTTATATCAGAGAAAGTGTGGATAAACTTCATATCCACCAAGATAAAATGGAAAAATTTCTCAAAATGAAATAGTCAGATACACGTGATGAGGATAGTGAGAGTAAAGAAGAAGATGATGAGGATGGTGAAGAAGAGGATGATGAGGGTGGTGAGGAAGAGGCAGTTGGAGGTAGTGAAGAGGATGTTGAGTGTAGTGACGACGACGATGATGCTACGATGGCCGAGGCACCATCTGATGAGGAGGATGAAGAGACGGGAATTAGAGGAGTTTAACTTAAAACATAACTTTCAGAAAAATCCTATTTGGGAATCGCCACATTAATTCAAATAGGTGGATCGACTTTAACCCCATAACTGGTTTGTAATTGTTGCAATGAATAAAATCGAGTGATGCATTACAAGGAGTTCCTTATCCACTTTATTTACATATATATGACATGAAGCGGGTAGATGTTACAGATACATGGACACATATATGGGGGATAAATGATACAGATACATCCATACATATGATTCTGTTTATTATTAGATATATTCATGATATGATATGAGTTTAATACTCTTATCAGTTGGGTATGGCGTTGGTTTTACCCCATCCTACCCTTAGGAGTCCATAGCGTTTGCAAGCTCTGCAGGAGTTTAATCTGAAACAGGTTGTAAAAGAAGAAGAATATGAACATCGTAGTTATCATGTGAAAATGTTAGATCCAGACAGTAAGATGATATATGGGAGGCGATTATGAAATTTAGTTGCAGAAAAATTAACAAGTAAAGATCCTGATTTCTCACCTGCAGGGTTTTGATTGTGATGCAGGCACGGTTCTTCCGATCTTTATTTAAACTCTTTACATCCACGTCTATTGTTTTGAAAAAGCTAGCTTTCATATTGATCAGCTGGAGTAGTACTGGCGCATTGTCTCTTACATTCTCTTTTTTTTTGCCATCAGCTCCTACATTCTTAAGATTAATGATTCCTATCAAATTGTGACATTTTATAAGCTCAACGGTCTTGATTTTAGGGAGTTCGTCTTCTAGTTCTATCGTCCCGAGATTCTCCAAATTCGACAGCCTTAGAACTAGAAGATTTCTAAGAACGCCGCTGGGGAGTTTCAACGTTTTTCCAAGAAAAGAGTCTGCTAGAAGTTTAAGGACTTTCAAGTTTGTGAAGTTCCCCAGTTAGAGTATATGATCATTGGTCATTTACGATCCAGACAAGGTAAGGGTAATGAGATTATGAGAGCGTTGAAGGCAATACTGAAGGTTCGATCGATTTGATAATTCCAAGCTTCAAGGACTGAAGATTCGTTAGGCTGGAAACCCAATCACCTATTGCTTTTTGATTTGCTTCATCGAATTGGAACATGATCCCCAGTTTAGTCAGCTTCTTTATGTTGCTCATAGGTTTGGGTTTGGTTGTGTATCGATGCGGATACTATCTACAACTGCCCCACTAAGTGTATGAAGGTTTGTCAATGGCCGTTGGGAGGGTTGATTTATCAATGCGACAATAGCTATTAAGATAGAGGTGCCGGAGATTTCTCGATTTCTTCCAAAACGACTTAGGTAATTCTGTTTTATCTGGTATGGGAAATCGGCGACCAAAGTGCAGTTGATCTCAAGCCTAAGTACTTGAGGAGCACTAGTTTTCCTAGCACTTTATCAAGGTTAGGCTTGTACACACCCTCCAGATCAAGCACAATTAGCAAATTAGAGCCCTTACTAGACACAGTTTTGAGAAAATTGCGCACAGCTTGGGTGAGCACGCCCTCTCTCAAACTGAAGGATAGAAAAGATCGAAGGCCATTGATCTTATTAGCATCAAGAGATAAGCGCTCAATGTTTGAGTGTTCTGTGAGCCATGGGGTATTGGGTTTTAGGTGCAGCTTGTTATTGTTGGTGTTGATCCTTAGCCGGGTCTCCTCCCTCTGTTTTCTTCTGAGGATGAATGTAAAGGAGTTCAGTGCCAATTGCTCCTGAACAAAATAAATCATAGAGAACAGGGATCACACGGACTCTTCTAGGACAACCATCTTCCTTCCACTGAACAACCTCAATGAAGTTTCGAATCATCAACTCCTTAAGATAGTCCATCCCCAAATCTTCAGGCTCCATGATGGCATCTTGTGGCACGACTAGAAGTCCTTGAGAAAGCCATAACTGCAGTAGCCTTCGCACTGGGAATCCATAAGATTTAGGAAAAAGGGTCATGTAGAGGAAACATGGCTTTACTTGTGGACACATGTCATTATAGCAATATGCAAAAAGCTGATTAAGATCATTTGTGTCGGGTATCGTCTTGATGATCTTAAAATCAGAGGACTTAGCAATCGCTCCACTCAATAAATCAACCCTCAGTTGTGAACCACGGCATTTCTTAATAAAATCTTCCATCATGTCGTTCCACCTATCCTCGTTTAAGAATAGCTTATCGCTTAAGAGACTTTTGATCTCCACCTCTTCTAATGGTTTGAGCACAATTGGGCTAGGATCTAACATGTATGCAATATCCTTGCGTTGGGTGGTGATTAGAAGACGACTGATGCCAGAATATGGAGCGCTATCTATCACCTCCACAAATAGATCCAGAGGCCAGTCACTGATATCATCCAACACAATGAGATATTTCTTTTCAGAGAGTGCTCGGTAAAGGTTTACTGCAAGATTCATGGACGGATGTTGCACATTGGGCATCAAAGACGACTTACCCAAAACTTGTTCTAGTATACTGCGTATAGCTTTTTGACTCGTCTCAGTCCTAGAGGCATCAACCCAAGCACAACATTCGAACTCACCTTGCAGTTGGGTGAAAATTTTTCTTGCTAAAGGTGTGTTGCCAAACCCATGCTCACCGACAATCACTAAGCAATAATCTGGTTGTTCCAACAAACGCTTTTTAAGCGTTTTCATGTCCTCTTTGCGAGCTACCATACTGTCTCCCAAAATGTCGAGAGAAAACAACTTGTCCCATATTTTGGAATCATATCTTTGAGGGGCTATTGCTTTGGTAGATTCCAAGCCCTGCGGTTTGTGGTTTTCAGATATCTTCTGAGCTTGCTTGAAGCTCGTTATTTGACTCTTGAACTCCCACAGACCTTGACGCAGCAAGCACATTGCCCATAAGATTACAAACATGTTAGGAAAACTGATCCCGATGGCTTGAGCAACATTGGCCTGATAGTTTGAGCAACATTGACAATCCTTTTGTTGTTTTTTGATTTCGTATAGTTTGCTCTGGATTTTGATACATATGCTTCAACAAATATTTGTACCAAATTATAGGAAACTCGAAATTATACCAATACCATATAATTCGTAGAGAGTATATATGATAACACTCCTTGAAGTATTGATACTGCTACATTCTTCCTTCAATATGGAATCAAATCGTACTTTTGTATTGGTATAAATTTTTTAGACAAAAGAAGTTTATTTTGTAGTTGTTGATATATATATATATATATATATATTTTCAAGTGGGTTTATCACTTGAATTGATTCATACTATTTATTGATATCAAAACTAGTTATGTAAAAGCATAATGAATTGATTCATATTATTTATTAAAGTATTAAAAACAATTAAATAAAAATGCAATGAGATGGTGACTTAGCTTCAAGAAATATCAACTTTATATGTAATGAAAAATAGTGAGAATGAAATTTAAAGTGAAAGGAAATATAGAAATCCTTTATACTATTAACTTACCATTTGTGCTATAAATGCAGTGATTGCTAAATTTGAATTCTTGACAACAATAACTAGATATATTTGTTGCATATTTATTAGTTGTTAAGAAAGTAAAAGGGATTGTTAGGATTTATGAAGTATTTTAGAAATATTTTTGTATAAAAAGAAAAATTTATTTAAAACTTGATATGAGCTATCATAAACCACCACTTATAAAATTTGATATAGCTACTAATGGGTACCACCCTTCAAATTTGGAATTTGAGAAGTAAAACAGTTTTGTAAACTAAATCAATGAAGCAAAGCCTTTGAACACTTCTTCGATTGAGGTCTATGTGGCATTTAGTAACTTTTTGATGCTAGAAAATTGGTGCATGCCTCACATACAGGATCACCAAAAGTTGATAATGGATTGGCCCTTGAGAGCACTATTATTATAATGTGTTTTCTTGGTGGTCATTAAGCATTGGTAGTTGAGCTCAAGTAAACTGTTGTAGGTGAACACACAACCGAAGGTATCATGCAAACAAATGGGTTAGAACCACAAGATAGCTTGAAAGAACAAATGGAGGTTGAAGGTTGAGTAGGGTTTCTTATATACCAACATAGGATATAATGCATCAACACCTCATACGAACTTAAGCTATGCTTGATATGATGCATAAGTGTAACCGGAGGTCACTGGTTACTAGTCTATGCCTAAATGACCTAGATAAGATTAAGGAGAGTAGGTAAGAGAACACTTAGCCTAAAAAGGGACAAGTTTTGTGTTCAAGATTCTTGATTATGCTTTTGGTTGATACGTTTACGGGGTATTTATATACTCCAATTAGGGTAAATCTTAGGATTCTTTTAATTACAAAATTAGATACCTACTTGAAATTGAAAATGATTATAGAGAAAGGATAAATTGGTAATAATATAAAAAGAAAAAGAATATCCTTTGCTGGGACAATATAAATGTTAGATAAAGAGGACACTTGTCAGCCTTTCAATCTAGTGGTTTAAATAGGCATAGGTTATTGAACATAGCTGAGCTAGCTAGTTTAACTTTAGGTTAGCAATTTGGTAGGTTATGGGTCTAGAGAGCACGTGCTTTAAAAGTGGGGACTTAGTAGCTTAGGTTTGGTAAGTCAACTTAGCAACAGTTTACTTGAGCTCGGACACCTGTGAGCATGGAAACAGGTAGTTCAATGCTCGCCTCTAATTAGGGTCGATAGTAACAATGGGATCTTCCTTCATTTGGGAGATAGTTAGTGGGTTAGGGTAACTTGAAAGACACATCAGGTCGGCTTGGAGGAATTGCTCTTCTTTTGAAGTGAGATCCTTCTAGATAGTTCAACGTACTAAAGAAGTAAGTCCTTGGGCACGAGATTTCGTGATTAGCCCTTGATTTCTATCACCCCTACCTAGCTGTTTAAGATTTAAGATAAAATCTTGGTCGGATTTAGGTAGCTCATCATCGAGGAAATATGGGTCAAGATCAATAATGTTGAAGGTATCAAAGACTCTATATTCTCTAAGTAAGTCTACCTTAAAGGCATTGGAGTTGATCTTCTCAATCACCTTGAAAGGTCCATGTACTCTCTGTAACAATTTGTTCTTCCTTAGGTTAGTGATTTTGTCCTTGCTAAGGCGAATCCACACCAAGTCTCTAAGTTAGAAATCTCTATCTTTTTTCTTAAGCTTTCTTTTTGCACTTCAAAGCAATTTAGTTCAAATGGTCTACTACATTCTAGTGCATTGCTTAGATGGTTTTTTATCTTTTAACAGCTTGCTAATCCTTAGGTTAGATAGGCCAAGAAATCTAATTTGAAGCGAGTTCGAGATTATATGCACGTACGATCTCAAAGGGTAACTTCTCGATGACACTATGGGTGGTCTTGTTGTAAGTAAAATCAATGATTGGTAAACACATGTCTTAATCAGCTAGGTTTCTTCCAATTGTAACTCTTAACAAGGTTACAAATGTCCTATTGATGACCTTGTCCTGTTCATTTGTTTGTTGGTGGTAGGATGTACTGAATTGTAGCTTGGTACCTAATCACTTCTAAAGTGTCTTCCAAAAATGGCTTAAAAGCTTGGTGTCTCGATTAGGCACGATGGTTCTTGGCACTCCATGCAGCTTAACCACTTCCTATAAAAGGAGAAAGAAATAGTAGAAGCATTGTTAGTTCGATTACATGGCATGAAGTCTATCATCTTACTGAAGTGGTCCATGACCACCATGATGTAGTCCTTTTAATGGGGTAGTCCTTCTAATGGGATGTCCTTGGTAAACCCAACATGAAGTCTATACTTAGTTTAGACCATGGTTTGGTTGAGATAGGTAATGGCAAATAAGGTCCTTACTCAGCTCGACTCTTGGCTCTTTAATAGGCAGCACACTTTTTGAATACGTACTACATCTCTCTCATCATTCTAAGCCAAAAGAACCTCAAGTTAAGCATTTCATGAGTTTAAGTCTTCCCAAAATGACTAGACAATCGTCCTCCTTGTACCTTGTGCACTAGTAATTATCTCATAGAACAAGTCCGGATACATAACTTCCCTTTTCTAAATGGTTACCTATCCTCCTTATGATAATTGTCAATAACTTAACCATCTTTGCATTAAGCATAGATTAGACTAAAGTGTAGGTCTTTGGCATATAAACCCTTAATCACTGAAAGTCTAAGAAGTCATGTTCAGAGCTTAGTTAAGAATATGTGTTATTGTGATAGGGCATTGACCATTACATTGTTCCTACTGGTCTTGTATTTAACGATATAAGAAAATCTTTCATGAACTCAATCTATTTGGCTTGTCTCTTATATTACATTGGTTGGATCTTTAGATATCTTAATGATTCATGGTCCATATAGATCATGAATTCTCTAGGCAATAAGTAGTATTGCTTGATAGAGAAACCTCGAATCAAGGAGTAAAACTCCTTGTCATATATAGAATAATTTAGTGATGCTCCTTGAAGCTTTTTACTAAAGTAAGCAATTGGTCGACCTTCTTATATTAGCACTTGACCTATACCCAATCTAGATCCATCAAACTCTACTTCGAACACTTTGTCAAAGCTCAAAAGAGTTAGGACAGGGGCAGTGGTCAACTTTTTCTTCACCTCCTCAAAACTCTATCTCTCTTTCTCTTCCCATCGGAATTCAATGTTCTACTTTGACAGCTTAGTAAGTCAAGCAATAATAGTACTGAAATTCCTTATGAAATAAGGAAAAATGATGTCAAGCAATGAAAACTTCACACGTCAATAAAATAGGTTGGTACAAGCCAATCAATAATCGCTTTTACCTTCTCTTCATCGACTTGTATGCTACCTCCACTTACAACAACTCCTCAGAAGATCACCTGAGATTGGTAGAAGACAATTTCTTCATATTAGCATCTTGTTTTTCAACTTAAAGCTTGTTAAAGATAGCTCAAAGATGCTCACAGTGTGTCTCCAAGTCAAGGCTATAAACAAGAATATCATCAAAGTAAACGATAAGAAACTTTTTGATCAGTTCTCTGAGTGCATTTTTATCATCCTCGTAAATGTGTTCAGCGCATTTGACAATTTAAATGGAATAACTAGCTACTCATACAACCTATGTCAAGTCTTGAATTATAGTTTTTCACTCATCCCCTTCTTGAATTTTGATATGATGATACATAGACTTAGGATTGGTCTTAGAAAAGATCCTCACTCCATTTAGCTTATCAAGCATGTCATCAATTTGATGAATGGGGTACCTATATTTGATTGTAATCCAATTGATAGCTTAACAATCTACACACATTTACCATATGCCATCTTTCTTTGGCACTAATAAGGCCAATACAGCGTAGGGGCTTAAGGATTCTCTCTCATATCCTCTCTTCATTAATTCATTTGCTTATGTTCAGAGCTCAACAGCTTGTTTAAGGTTCAACTTGTATACTAGATTGTTTGGTAACAAGGCTCCTAGTTGTAGGCTTACAGCATGCTTGATCCTTTTGATCAAAAAATAGGTGAACGAACTCCTTTAATAGGTCGTTTACCTCGATAGGTGGTTCATCATTTAAATCATTCAATTTAAGTAACCTCTTGACTAATAGAAAGGACAGTTCTTTAAGCTTCATCTCTCTCGACAAGTTAGTGCGCATCGTTACTAAGGTTTCCTTCTATAGGGCTTGGCTAAGCTAAGCTTACATTGTTTTGACTTACTTAGTAGACATAGGATTCAATTTGACCTTCCTTCCTTCATGTTCAAAAGAATAAGTGTTTCTTTCCTCATCCTAGATCACATGTCAATCAAAGATCCATGGTCTTCCTAGAAGGATATGTAGAGTACTCATAGGCAACACATCATAAAGAACTTCATCCTGGTATTTTCCAATACAAATCGGTACTGCTGCTTGCTTGGTCACTTGCAAAGCTCCTTTGTCATTGAGCAGTGCAATTTGTAAGGTTTGGTTAACAACTTTAATTGTTGGACCATAAACATGGAGGCCTCATTAGTACAACTTTCACTATCAATTATAAGAGCATACAACATCCCATTAACCTAGCAACCAATGTGGAACAAATTCTCACATTGTTTGTCCTTAGGTACTAGGCTCATACTCATCACTTGCCTTAGTACCATAGCTATACGCATAAAGCTTCCCTCTTCACTAGAGATAACCTCCTCCTCCTTGGACTGGTTGGCTTATCCAATTTCCTTTAATTCTTTAACTTCCTTGTTAGTGCTATCAACTTCAATGGTTAGCATTTCTCCCTTCACCACAATCACTCTTTTAATCGGACATTGTATTGCCATGTGGCCAAATCCTTGACACTTAAAGCACTTGATCTCACTAGTCTTTGTTCTTGAGCTTTGTTCTTTCTTAAACTTCCTCGAGGGTTCCCCTTAAATCGAGTAACTAAAATAGATCAAATATTATAAACCCTGCAAATTTAGTATTTTAAATAACGAATCGATTTAAATGTTACAACTCAACGAAATCAATAAATTTAAAACTAACAAAATTTTTAAACTCAAACATAATACAAAGGATAAAAACCCTAAAATTTTGCTCGAACCTAAATCGTGTATAACAACCCTAAATTCTATATACGCGCAAATATTTGAAATTAAACTTGAACTTGACAAAAACCTTAAAACTATAACTTTAAACTTATAAAATGAATAAATACAACCTAATAGTAATAAAACTTTAGTCGAATACAATTATCGATTAGAACTTGTAATTGCATAAATTTATTAACAAACACGTTGAAATAACTTATAAATATTATAAACATAACGGGTAATAATTAAATTAATAAATTTTTATAAAATTCCAATATTATTTTATAAATAGTAAATTTATAATTTTTATATTTGGAAAAATCTAATATTTTTATTTTTCTTTTTCCTTCTTTTCCTTTGTTTTTCTTTTTCCTTTTTCTCTTCTTTCCAAATTTTTTTTTTCTTGTTGGCTACATCCTACAATTCCAAACAATTCGGTTGACATGTGTTGTGCTAAGAATTTTGTCATGTGAAAATAATGAGTTAAAGACAAATTTAGATAAATCATGTCTTATCTCATTAATGGCTCCATTTTGCTTTTATCCTTCTTTTACTTTATTTCCTCCTACTCTTTTGCTATTCACACCTACTCTACTGGAGCTTTGTGCAATTCACTTGGTATTTTTTTTTTTAGTTGACAAAATACAAGAATAAAACACACATCTTCATCCTTTTCTATTTCTTTCAACTGTACCATCCTCCTCTTTTCTTTTATTATTGTCTTTAGACTTCAAATTTCAATAAGAAGACAAAAAAGAAGAAGAAAAAGCTTAAGGATTTCATACAAGTATAGTATTTCTTATGTATAATATATGTATTTTGTAATAATTATTTCTATATATTTTTGTACATGCATGTATCTTAGAATTTATATATAGTTTTAGTATTTTCTTGTGTATTTATGCTCATGTATGTCTATATACATGTATTATGTATATGTACATGTATGTATGTGCCTATAATATATATATATACATATACTATGTATTTTCCCTACTTATGTACTTATATACATATGTATGTGTGGGTGTATATATATATATATATATGTTTATACATAGTATTTTATTATATAGTACGTATAAGTATACGTGTATAGTATGATATATATATATATACTTGGTATTTTTATTACATATACATAATATACTATGTAACCGATATATATATATATAATTATAAAATATGAATACTAGTATAATGTTGTATATTTATAATAAATGGTATATGTATATGGTATGTACAAATACATACCATAGTGTATTGATGATGTATGTTTATAAATTATATATATATATATATATCTTAGGATGTAATGACTAAGTATAAATATTTATGTATAATATTACTTATATTAAGTATTTTAGTATATATATATATATGTAATATACCGTATATGTATGTACATGTATAAGATGCCATTACATGTGTATATATATACCCATATGTATAGTACATAATATGCTTAAGGTTAGGATATTTTAATACATAAGTATACTATGGGTATAAAAATATGTATATGAATAGTATGATATATGTAGAAATAAGGGAATATTTAAATATCACATATACAATATACTATTTTATTAATTTAATAAATAAAGTAAAATAGTAAATATGAATATATATATACCGTAACCCTTAAAAATATCTAAAATAACTAATTTATAAAATTTAGTAAAATATAATAGTAAATATTATTATATATATCACGTAAAAATACAAAATAAGAAAAGATGGAAAATGTATAAGAAATTTGAAAATGGTACATAGCATTCCCCCATGCTGCTATGTCAGCAACTAAGTAAATTTAATTAAATTTATAATTAAAAATAATAATAAAATAATTAAGTAATTAGAAAATTATTAAAGTAATAAAAATGAATTAAATAGATACTAACCCTCAAAAATAACAAAATATGTAAATTATAATTAAATAAACTCAAAATTAAGAAAATTACAAAATATAAGAATTAAATATTTATTCAATAAAAAATATGTAAAGAAAAGCTTAAAACCATATTTTATAATTATTTAAGTCAAAATAATGAATTTTGTAATATTTTTATATCATAGTCGAAAATGCAGGTTACAACGTTCAAAATTGACCTCGTTACGAGAAAATATACCTAAAAATGATCAAAATGGACTATAAGTTCATAAGATTCCGAACTAAATTGAAAAAATTATACGTAATTAAAAATTTAAGATAAATTGAGTAAAAGATTTAAGTCAAACTATATTTATACCATTCTTGGGTTAGAGTAAGAAACCAAGCAAATAATGATAGATATTTAATAACTGGGAAACCTAGTTTTTCAAAATACTTATAAGCTTTCTTATCTTTTTGGTATCCGATTATCAAGTCTTAGAATTCTCAAAGGTTGGGAAAGTGGGCATTAAACTACGTAAGGGAGTTCTCATGATCTACTATCTGCTTATTGGTTGTTATTTGTGTGTTGCTTGTTAGTTGATACTGATTGCTTGATTGAATGACTGATTGCTTTGTATGCTATCATCCATATGATCACTTTCTTAAACTAGTAAATATAACTATTTGACTAAAATAACTAGTTATATTTGTCGTATACCTGTAACCCAATTAGTATGCTAATGGAGAATGCTAGCTTTATAGATTTTTGAGAAAAGTACTTTTGAAAAACGTTTTTCCAATCTTAAATATATATTGTATGATTTTAATGAGGGCTTATATTGGCCATGAATGATATTTTTATAGTTAAGGCAAAGCTAGCATAGTATGTCTAATTGTTTATAAGAGGACATGCATATTTGTATACGTAGGGCCTTAGATATATGTTGATTGCGAGCCCAAGAGGCCTTTAATATGTTTGGTGAGCAACCCTAATTTGGGTCCACCTATATCGATTATTGATTTTTAGACTAAGGTAATAGTCGAGTAACGTCTGGTAGGATTATACCTCTAGGCAGCCTCATGTGGTTAAGGTAAGGTACTCTATGAAGGTAAGTATGGAGGAAAAATCGACGTATAGACGATGCAAATCTACATCATTCATAGTTTTTGACTCCTATGGATGTGTTGCTTGCATTCATCGTGCTTGCATTCATCGTGCTTGCATTCATTTTGTATGTAGATCGCTTACATGTATGCTAATAATGATTGATAACTTGCTTGAAAAGTAGTAGTGAGAAACGAACTCATTGAGCCATGGTTTGCTCATTCCCTTATAGTTTCTTTTGTAGGTTTCTTATAGGTAGGGATTAGGATAAGCTTAAGAGCAGAGTACAAACTTGAGATAGGTTTAGCAATGTTAGGGTTGATTGAAAAGTGTATAATTGTGCAGAAACAATTAATGTAGAGGATATTCATATGATAGGATTATGTACTATTTCTTGTAAATCAGTAAGTTATTTTACCTTATTTTAGCATTTCGTAGGGGATACTAATTCTCTGCAGTTCTAATAGACTGTGACCTATTAGATATCCATAACCATAGTCATTTATATTTTATAGTAATTTAATTAATTAAAATTGAAAACCTTAATAACTAATTGTTTAAAGTCTTGTAATTTCTGACTTACAAAACGGTTTTCATATCATGAGTGCATATATGATATAAAAATTTTAAACTATCCTACTAGGTCCCCCTTAAGGTTATGATAGACATCACTAGCCTTACTTGATTCTGATTGCACAGGTTTACTCGGAACAAGCTGGCTAGGGGTAATCTGACTAACAGGAGGTAGGAATCTACTTATTCGACATTGCTCAATTCTTTGAGCAGCTCAAATTGCCTCATCTATGGACCTAATATCTCTAGTCTCAAGAATATTGCCTTTTTCATACTTCAACCCACCAATAAAACTAGAGATAGTTCGGTCTTTTAGCTTTACATACAACTTTGCATCAGATCTTCAACATTTGAAACTCCTTTACATAGGTATCAACAATAATTCCTCCTTGTCTTAGCTCTTATAACCTTTTGAAGGCATCTTATAGAAAGTAACTTGAAACAAATCTCCTTATTATGACTCTCTTCATCTCTTCCTAATCTCTAACTTCTCTTTCTTTTCATTGTATAGCTTGCAAATTTTTCCACCATAAGATAGCATATCTTGTAAATTTTAACATCACAAGTCTCACTATAGCATTCTCAGGAATGTCATGGCACTCAAATTATTTCTCTATCTTATCAATCCAGTCTACATAGTCCTTAGCACCACCACTACCAGAGAAGCTCAGAATTTGTAACCTCAATCCTTCCACTCTAAGAGCTTGGACATTCCTTTCTTTGAGTTTATAGTACTCTTCTTCCTCATTGCCTAACTCATGATCCTCTTCTTCTATCTCCTCCAAAGTAAGCCTTCGTCGAGCAATTCTATCTACTCCTCTAACTCGGGGTGGTCGAATAGGAAATTAGCTTGGCCAGGTCAGCCATTACCTCTCCCATGGAGTTTATTCTCTCGGCCTCTATTAAGGTTATCTCTAGCTCATTGCCTATCTTCATTTATAGCAATTACCAGGCTAGTCACTAGGTCAGTAAGCTTATCCAGTCTTTCATCTATGAATTAAGGTATATAACTTCCTTATTGTCTAAGCCCATTATGAGCACCACTCTCTTAGTTTCCTAGAGTTCCCTGCACATTAGGATCATATATTGTTTGATACTTTCAATATAGTAACTCTTCTAACTAAAACAACTGAACTACACCTTAAAACTCTTCTTTGGATAATCAACTCAATATATTATGCTCTAGCTACTATTAGAACAACACTAATAATTCCCAATAAGATTGTAAACTAACAAAAAAAAACCTTATACTCTGTTTTATGAGTACTAAAATAGGGGAAAATAGAGTATTTACTCTACAACCTAAAACACTACTCCAACACTCATTACAGCTACGTACAACTTCTTCAACACTTCTCAAGTCTTAACCCACTAACCGTACATAACACATTGCAGTAAAACACTCAAAAACAAAAAATGCTAGAAACTTACTCCAACATAGCTAATCTTTAATACCAAGATAATACAAGCAATGGTTGTAGAAGATAACACAACCGAAAGTATTACATGAACAAATGGGTTCAAACCACAAGATAGCTCAAAAGAAAGAATGAAGGTTAAAGGTTGAGCAGGGGTTTTCGTGTAATGACGTAGGATGTAACGCACCAATACATTACATGAGCTTGAGCTACACTTGATATGATGCATAAGTGTAATCGGAGGTAACTCGTCACTAGTTTATGCCCAAATGGCCCAGATAAGAGTAAGGAGAGCAAGTAGGTGAAAACTTAACTCAAAAAGGGAAAAGTTCTATGTTCAGGATTCTTGAAGGTGATTTTGCTTAATACATTTGTGGGGTATTTATTTGCCCCCAATTAGGGTAAATCTTAAGATTCCTCTAATTACAAAATTAAATATCTACTTGAAATGGAAAATGATTACAGAGAAAGGATAAGTTCGTAATAATAGAAAAAAGAATATCCTTCGCTGGGATAGTATGGATGTCAGATAAAGAGGATACTTATTAGCCTCTCAATCTAGTTGTCCAAATAGGTGTTACCTGTTTAGTAAAGTTGAGTTAGCTAGGTCAACTTCAAGCTAGCAGTTCAGCAAGTTAGGGGTCTAAAGAGCATGTACTTTGAAAGTGGGGGCTCGGTAAGTCAGCTTGAGCTTGGACGCCTATGAGCTTGGAAATAGGCAAGTTCAATGCTTAGCTCTAACTAGGGTTGGTAGTGACAATGGATCTTCCTCCATTTGAGAGACAATAAGTGGGTTGGGGTAGCTTAGAAGACATATCAAGTTGACTCGGAGAAACTACTCTTCTTCTAAAGTGAGATTCTTTTAGATAGTTCGATATACTAGGAGAAGCAAGTCCTTGGGCTTAAGATCTCATGATTAGTCCTTGATTACTATCGGTACCTATAAATAGACTCATGCAATTAAGATGAAGTGCCCCATGTGATTAAATACAGTATGATAATTGAAGTATGGATGATGTAAATCTACATCTAACTCTTACACATTATCTATGTATTACAAGGTTACAAATTGTTATGGATGTGTTGATTGTAGTCATCACGTGTATATTCATATTGTATGTAAAAAAATTTTATTACATGTTAAATAATGGTTTACTGTTTGCTTAAAAAGTAGCAGTGGGAAAAATACTCATTGAGCATCGGTTTTTCTCACCTCCAACTAGTTTTTCTAGTAGGTTTTTAAAAGTTTAAGATGTGCTAGGATCCTATATATAATAGAGCTACCTTTTCTTTACTGGTAGAAGTAAATCTACTTTTATACTTTTGACCTAGAAAAGAATTCAAAACGTTTAATCTAATTTAAATGATGGATTCTCATTCTATATGGTCTTAAAAAGTTATTAGATGATAGAATTCCTAGAGTTTTTTTTTCTTCAAATATCATGCAATTATATTTATTATGAATTAGATATAATGGCTAGATAATTGTGTAGAGTCTTGCATCTTTGATTCGCAAGATGATTGATGTGATGGTTTAGAGTATCTTTTTACTAGACCCTCTATAAGGTCATTAAGCATGGGCTTTGTCAACAATCCCAATGATATAAACATGTTACTATTGCAACTTTCATTTGAGCCTTGAAGGCAAGTTAATGAGAAGTTTGCGTAGTAATTGTGCCCTAAGTTTGAATCTTTAGGTGGAAATGCCAAGTGAGAATCTAAGTTTCAGCACTAGGTGAGAAGAGAAGGAGGAGAAGTTGTTTCTTTTCCTTTTTTTTTTAATTTTATTATATTATTTGTTTTACTTTATATAAATATAGATATATCAAAAGTTGATACATACAAAGAAAGGATAGAAAATTAATAGAGTTAATGCGATCTACTTCTATAAAAATTTGATAACATTGAGGATTTAAATAAAAAGATGTTAAGAACTAAATGAGTAACATAAGTAAATGTTAAATACTAATGGCATGTTGGGTTTACATAATGAATAAATCAAGAATAAAATTGAAATTCTTTAGACATGGAATAGAGAAGTAACAATTATTCCTTCTAATCATTTTGAGATATCACGAATGAACGCAAAAATATATTATAAAAAAAAAAAACTAAATAATGTCAATCCCTCAATCCTATAAAGAAATTGCATGTCCTTTTTTTTTTTACTTTAGCAATTCTATGGAGTAGCTATTTTGCCAATAAAACATAAGAATAGATGGATAGGTAGAGAATAGTCATTCTATTCCACCCTAATGAGGCCAATTAAATATGTCATAAATATGTATTCTTTGCTAAATCTTAAGACACCTCAAGATTTTTTTTTTCCTTTTTCTCTTTTTCTTTTTTGGGGGTAAGTTCAAGGTCAAACAATGATGAAGAAAAGAATTTGCATTATTAGAAAATTTTGAAGTCAATGCAAATAATAGTTGTATCCTTTTCATTTTTCAATGGGTCGTAATTAAGGGAACATCATATCCGTAGTGTGAAATTTTTTTGTCTTGAAATTAAACAAGATGTAGGGAAGATTAACCCATTAACATCATTATAACGCTAAACCTTGAATATGACATAATTAACTAAAAATACTATAACTGTATGACAATATTTGAGCTATGATTATATTATAAATATTTGATCATGATACTTATATGGACCAAATGAACACTTAATCAAGTAAAGTTGCACCTACATATTAATTAAACTTAAACCTTGGTGAACCAACCATTGTTAGGTATAAGCACTCTAATTCCTCCTTTAATCTTCAATTTGATATAAACAAATATTAAATCTCTATGGAAATGGATTATCTTAAGTATTTTAGATGAAGTTATAAAATTAAGAAGTAAAATTTTAGGAAGTAATAACTTTAAAATATTCAAATCCAAGATGTATATTCTCTATTGAAAATTCTCTTTTCCAACGTTGGCAACCCTATTATTGATAGGGTCTTTTCGACATGGACTCTTCATGCCTGTGTCGACTTGATCGGACTTATTGCCTATATTGTGCATATTTTGACCTAGCCTTCCTATCCTTATGGTCGACCTCAACTTAGGCCTAGTACACAACCTATCTAACTATAACGACCATCAAAGAGTAGAAGACTATAGATGAGGCTATGCGACAAAGTTAATAACTATCTCCTATATTTGCGAACTATGTTGGACCTTGTACTCCACTACCCCATTACTTGCAGATGTAGCTTCTACCCACTAACTCCTCTCCAACCATTGGCTCAACTCCTTTATAAATACAAGACTACCACTCAATGGTAAACTATTTGATATTTTGCATATTAAAGCTTATCGTTTATATTCGAGTACTCTTACTCCCCCCGTTCACCAATCTAACTTAAGTATTGAAGTTGCTATGCTAGATAATACCCCAGTGTCCCTCATTGTTATTTGTCTTGCAAATGCATATAGCTATATCTCTATTGGTTAATATTTAGAGATGACATTTGACACCTTTTGTGGGAACTTATACCATGGAGCTGTAATTGGCTATATAATTGTCATGTATTAGAATTTTATAGATAGTTCTTTAACAGATACCATTACGCGTATAGTTTACTAATGTATTTTAATTCCTTATTGCCGCTATTCCACACGATAAGTTCAAATATGCGACAGCCTTTGCAGCGTGGGAATTATGCATCGAACATGTCATGCTTTAAAAAAATTGGAAAGCATCAGATTCGATTTGAGACGGTGTTTCAATCTACTTTGGAATATCATCGGACAAAGATAAGGATTATTGAAGGAAAACTGACCATCCACCATGTAGTTTGGGTGAGGATCCAACCCATGCTTTTGCAAACGGAAAGCATAAGATTCTAACACCTAAAAAGGCCCCTTTTCTGCACGAGCATCAATTTTACACCAAGTTCATGTAACGTTGAATAAAGGTAAATTCGGGGCATCAACATTTGGCATACCTCAAATTTACCATCTTTATTCTTCGGGTGTCAATTTCGATATCTAATTAAAACTTATATTGCTAATATTAGTATGTTAAGCTAATTACTCCTGAGGTAGATGAGTTGGCAACATAATATATGGTACATCTGATCAATTAGAAGCAGAAAAAGAATCGAATCAGAAGCCACAAGGATCACAACTAGAAGTCAATCAGAGGCCATCACAAACCACTGGAAGCTCATAGTTTCTAATTTTCAGTTTTGATTTCCAGAGCCATCTTTAAATGATATCACCTTCTGCATATTGAGAGTTACATAACATATAATTTGTCAATAAAAACTAAATTGAGTTTACTATGGTATGGAGTAGATAATATACCGTTGGGTAATATTTTAGGAGTCAAGTTTGCATGTTTTGACAAGATGAATTCAATGTTATTTAGAAAAGTATATCTTATTTTATTTCATTCATGATTTATTGAGTTTCCTAGTAATTTTAGAATTGTTAGACTATTAATACCCTGTGAATTGGTTGTATTTATAATCATTTCGAGTTAATGCAATTTCTTCTCTCTATATTTGTATCTATTTCTTTACCAGCATCAACTCTTTTAATTGACGCTAGATACGCAGGCTTAAAGAACTAATCAATGTGCACCTGATATATGCTCCGACTAATTAAGTCGACCAAAAACAAAGAAAAGAAAAACGAACTGAGACGTGCCTCTTCATAATTTAATAATTAAGAAAGTTAGGTTTTACTGAATAATGCATCCAAATAAGCATTCGTAATTGTTTTTTTCTTTCTTTCAGTAATAAAATGAACAATTGTATTAACCAATAAAAGATAAGGCTGTTTAAATGCCAAGATAGCCACGTGAATAGGGGAAGGGTCACTTGACCAATAAATTGAGTTCCCAAAGAAAGTAAATTTTCAAGAAGTATAAACAATAATATATCTTGGTTCCGCAAGGAATATGTGCCTAATTAGCCAAAAATATTAGCAATAGTGCGTGCCTTTGGGGCATATGTTAAATCAATTTTTAGGCACATTTCCCCTTTTTAAGTTTCTTTCTTTCTTTTTTTTTTTAATTGTAAAATACTATTACAACAATTGTGAGAGAGGGGGAAATCAAATCAGAAGATTAGTGTTCATAACACTTTGTTATGAACATTTTAACTCTTGCTCGTAAGTATAAATGAGATTCATGAATCTATTATAATTCACCATCATCCAAGACTAGATTCATTGCTTACAAAAGAATGCTGCTTACATTTCATTGAAAAAGAATGTTATTTTATATTTTGACCTTAGGAAATTTAAGTTTTAAGCATAAATCCCCATTGAAGGCCTATAAGTCAACTAGCATAATATATACAATTCGCCTATTTTTCTTTTTTAGTTGCTAATCCTATAATTCATTTGCCTTGCTTGCCTTAGATAACTCCTTGAACCATTGCATTGCAAAAAACCACATTGATAGATACATTAATGGTTAGTTTAATCCATCCATCCTAGGTAGTTTTCATATAATTGATATAGGCTCATCTATGATATAGGTTTTTGATTATTTAAGATGTTGAGGTGAATGTTTTATGTCATTTAGATATTAAGAAATGTTTATATATAGATAAAGGTGATGTACAAGATTATTATATGGCCATTGATACGACTAGAGTGATGAAACTCATTTCTTATGTGTATTATAAGAGGTTGAAGGAGGTTGTGTCTTCTAATTGTGATACTTGAGATGGTATTGGGGATAATCTAGTAGAGTAGGGCAGTATGTTGTATGTCTTTGTATATAAATAATTGGTGAGGGCTTGTTCTACATATGGAAGTATTATTGATTTCAATAAAGTGCTTGCTGACATAGGAAGACTAGAGTAAATGAGCAACAAGTGTGTTGCTAAGGTGGCAAGCTATGTGGGTTTAGTTACATATAAATACTAGGAAGACAGTTAAGAATAAGCATCTGGAATCTTCCTCAACAAGTCAAATGACTTTGCTTTTGAGTTGAAAAGTTAAGTTCTTCGCTTGAAGCTTAGGTAAGTATCATTTTACTACTCTTACGCCTTCTAAGTTGAATCTATTGAGATCTAGTTCTATTGATTTGGTTCCATTGCTAACAAATGAATATATGAGGAGGTGAGCTGTGACTTGAATGGATAGTTGAATAAAGAGATTGGAGAAACGAATAGAGGAAATTTAAGGTGAACTCTTAGAAATGCAACAACAGATTTCTTCCATGGGTCTTAAAAGAATTTCGAAGGAGAAGTATGTAGAATTAAACGAAGTAAAAAAGCACCGGAGAATGTCATGGTGTCCATTTAGGAAATGTTGAAAGAAGTTTTAGGTGATCAAAGGGGAAAGTCAACGTTGAATGGCGAAATGAATGAATAGTGACGTACAACCATGACTTTCGATAAGTCAACTAAAGTTGAGCAATATGAGTCAGTGACTATTGAGGAATTCCAACATAATGTAGCCCAAATCGCTTTACCTATTTTTGATAGAATTGATCTAGTCAATTAGATCATGGTGACCAAGCAAAATTTCAAAGTCCACGCAACTTGTGAAGAAAGGAAAGTAGCTTTGGCTTCGTTATGCATGCATGGGAGATCTATCTATTGGTTGAAATCTCCCAAGCATAATATCTGAAGTTAGCTTGGAATTAATTTATTGCAGCTTTGCTTAAGAGATTCAATCTTAGTACATCTAGAAATCATTTTATAAGTCTTTCTACTCTATGGCAAGTTTCCATAATGGAATGTTATGTAGATAAGTTTGAGGTACTACCGTCTCAAGCTCCTAATGTGATGGAGGTGAAAGTGTTAGGATATTTCCTTGGTAGCTTGAGGGAAGATATTCGAGTGCATGTACAGACTTTAGAGTTTCCATGCTAGCTGCTTTGATTGACTTAGCTTTTGTTGTGGAGAGAGAGTTCGAAGTAGGGAATCTCTTGTCTCCATCTGATGGAAATCAAGCAAATGTTAAGTAAATGAAGAATGAGCCATCTATGAGTAGAATTTTTTCTCAAACACCAACTGTGAGCAATTTGTTAGTATCTTCGAGACCATAAAATAGTGCTACTATTGTTACTCCAAGGCTATAAGATGGAAGTTTAGTTGGTGGCACTGTTCGAAATTCATTTTTGAAGCTGTAATATGTTAGTGAATTAAGTTCGTTTGGTACTACTCTGGACGCTTCTTCTAATTCCAATCAGGTACATCCTTCTAACCAGTCTTCCCATGGCCAAAAATTATTATCTTATGCTGAGAATCTTGATATAAGAGCAAGGGACTTTGTTTTCATTATGATCAACCTTTTAATGTTAGTCATCAATGCCCTAACAAATCATCAAGGGTATTAGTTTTAGAAGAGAGTTTTGATGCTATAGATGAGGATTGGGTGGCCATGGATGGAGTATCGGATGATGTGCATGATATAGAGGAGGGAGATGGTTGCTGCAAAGAGTTCCAACTTTTATTGCTAACCTTAAGTGGTCTAAATGCTCCAAAAACTTTAAAGTTTCGAGGTACCTTGCTGGCCCTTGATATTTTTATTTTAGCAGATAATGGTGCTTATCACAACTTTATTTTGAAGACTCTAGTTATTGATTTGGGGCTACCAGTTGATAATACTTCGATGTTTCGTGTTAAATTGGGTGATGGACATGTTGTTGAGCCATGTAGTGCATGTGCTGATGTGAATGTTATCATTTGTGGCCATACATTTACTATTACATGTTTGTGTTTAAGCTTGGGGGTGGTGACTTAATTTCGGGCATAACTTAGTTGGAGACTTTAGGAGAGGTAAAAATTGATTGGAATCAAATGATTATGAAAATTCCTTCGTAGCAAGGTGAAAAAAAATATTATATGGGGATTTTTCTTTGTATTGAACTTATGCTTCCTATAAGTTGTTGTGTGAAATAGTGATTTTGAGTTTACAAGTGTAGTTTGGCACTTACAAAATTGTGAAAAGGAGAAGGGTATTAGGGTTTTTGATCCTTAATTGATTGCTTTATTGGATGAGTTCTCTACTATTTTTTATTAACCAAAAGAATTACCTCCTAACCATACTATGGATCACCTAATTCTACTTAAGGAAGTAAAGGGTCCTATCAATGTGAGGCCTTATGCTTAAATGTAGAAAGATGAGATTGAAAGACTTGTTAAAAAAATACTTGCGGTTGGAATTTTTCCATCAAACTCAATTCCTTTTTCAAGCCCAATATTTTAGTTAAGAAGAATGATGGGTCATGGTAGTTTTGCGTAGACTATCGTGAACTCAATGAGGCTAAAGTACCAAGTAAGTATCCTATTCTTGTGATTTATGAGTTACTAGAAGAATTGAATGGTGTATGGATATTTTCAAAAATTGACTTAAGAGCTAGATATCATCAAATAAGAGTCTTTGAGGATGATATTCCTAAAATTTCTTTTCGAACACAATAGGGCCATTATGAGTTTTTGTGATGTCCTTTGGCCTTACTAATGCTTCAGCCACTTTTCAATCAACTATGAATGATTTGTTTCAGCCCTTATACGAAGCTTCTACTTGTCATTTTTGATGATATCTTAGTTTTTAGTATGGATATTGACAAGCATTTGATACATTTAAGAGAGGTTTTATCTTTGTTGCAATCCCATCATTTCAAAGCGAATCACAAGAAGTGTTCTTTTGGTGCAAATTTGTTAGAACATTTAGGTTACATGATTTCTTTTTATGGTTTGAGCATAGATCCCAATAAGGTGAAGAGTGTATTGAATTGGCCCATTCAAACCTCTTAAAAAGTAATGTAGGGATAACTTAGGTTATTCAAGTATTATTGAAAGTTTATTAAGGACTATGGTATAATTGCTTAACCTTTAATAAATCTACTTAAAAAAGATGGCTTTCAATGGTTAAGTGATGCACTTTCAGCCTTTTGTATGTTGCAACATGCTTTGGTGCTTGCTATGCCTGATTTTACTCAACCCTTTATTATTAAATGTGACGTATCCAGGCATAGGTTAGGAACTGTTTTAATACAGCATAATAGACCAATTGCATATTATAGTAAGGCTTTAAGTGATAAGAATTTAGATAAGTCAACCATGAGCGAGAGCTTATGTCTTTGGTGTTTGCTATTGAACATTAGCATCCTTACTTATTAGGGTGCAAATTTCTTATTTGCATTGATCAAAGAAGCCTCAAACACCTTCTTCATCAGTGAATTATGACCCCAAATCAACAAAAAATGGCTTTCTAAATTATTGGAATATGATTTCGATATTGAATACAAAGCTAGTTCTACTAATTTAATAGTTGATTTCTTGTCCTAAGTATAAGATGATATGGAATTTTGTGGTATTTTTTGGCCCATTTGGTTGAATTTGAAGTATATTGAAGCTGATGAATTGTAAGATCCACTTTTGGTAGAAAAAAATTGTCTTTTTCAAGAAGGAAAGGATGCAAGTAAGGGGTTTCACCTTGAAAATAATACTTTATACCAGTATAGGAAGTTAGTTGTACTTACTGCGTCTCGTTGGGTGAATCTATTTCTCCAAGAATTTCATTCTACGTTGGTTGGTGGATATGCTGGTTTTCTATGAACTTATAAGCTATTGTCCTCTAAGTTGTTTTGGTTTGGTATACATAAGCATATTGCTTCTTTTGTTGCTGCATGTGCTATATGTCAAGGCAATAAAGCTCAAACTTTAGCACCAATGGATTGCTTAATCCTCTTCCAATTCCAACAGCTGTTTAGGAAGATATATCCATGGATTTTATTACAAGGTTACCTAAATCAAAGGGGTATGAAATTATACCTGTGGTGGTCGATCACTTCTCCAAATATAGTCATTTTCTCTTACTAAAACACCCCAATTCAGCTAAAACTATAGCTGATCTATTTGTTAAAGATGTCATTCAATTGCACAGAATTCCCAAGATAATAGTAAGTGATAGAGTTCCCCTTATTACTAGTAAATTTTGGAGTGAGGTTTTTAAATCTTTGGGCACTCAACTTCATTATAATATTGCTTATCATCTTGAGTTAAAAGGGCAAAACGAAGGTTTTAAATGGTTGCTTGGAATATTATTTGGGTTGTTTTGTGTTTGACAAACCAAAGACTTAGGTTGATTAGGTGGCATGGGTAGAGTATTCCTATAATATGTCTTATCATTTGGCTACTCGAATGACTCCCTTTGAGATTGTTTACGGTCGTCTGCCTTCGGTAACTCCTTATATTCTAAGGGAAATTGGTGATTAGGCCTTGCTACAATCTTTGTATGAAAGGGATAAGGTGTTGGCTCTTTCAAAGCACTACTTGGAATTAGCCTAGGTTTGGAATTGTGAACAAGCTAATAAACATCGCCATGATGTATCTTTTGCTATTTATGAGTGGGTATTTCTTCAATACAAGCTGCTTTGAATTCTAAGTTGCAGTTAAAGCATACTTCTAAGTTGGAACCACATTACTATGGACCATTTCAAATTGTAGAAAGGATTAGTGATATTGCTTACAAGTTGAAACTTCTTGATAGGTGTCGGCTTCATATGGTGTTCTATGTTTCTTTGTTGAAATAATTAGCTAGTTCTTCTCTTGTTATTTTGAAGCTTCCTTTTGATCTAATGCCTGATGTTTAGCCTAATAGTTGAGCTCCTTTCCACATTTTAGGTCGTTGATTTTATTATCGTAATGGAAGGGAAGTTCCATAGTCGCTTGTTCATTAGTAAGGGGATAATCTAGTAGAGTAGGGTTGTATGTTGTATGTCTTTGTATATAAATAATTGGTGAGGGCTTGTTCAAAAATAAGGAAGTGTTATTCATTTCAATAAAATGCTTGTTGATGTGGCAAGAATAGAATAAATTAGCAATAAGTATGTTGCTGAGGTGGCAAGCTGAATGGGTCTAGTTACATATAAATACCAAGTCAATTAGGAATGGGCATTTGGAGTCTCCCTCAACAAGTTAAATGACTTTGCTTCTAAGTTGAAAACATAAGTTCTGAGTTTAAAGCTCAAGTAAGTGCCATTTTATTGCTCTTACGCCTTCCATGTTGAATCTATTGAGATCTATTCTATCAATCAATTTTAAATTGACTTCCTGATATGTAAAAAGAAGGAAGTTAAAAGTTACACAACCAACAACATGACAATGTTAGTTGGTCATGTTAATATAGTGCATAAAGCTCATGACTAGAGCAAGTAGCACACATGATTATGTCATTGTATCACTTTGTCATGTCTACTATACTGGTACGACTCTTCACATTTGATGATATTTTCACTTAATAAGTGCAATGTATCATCTTCCAAAAGTTACATCACTTTGTAATGGATAATTAAGATCAGTTTTCAATTGATATAAACATAATTTAATGATTACAAAACTAAATAATCTCAATGATGTGTCCTAAGGAAGAGTTATAATGCTTGGAATTAGATGATTAAATATCTAAATATATATATTGATATTTTATGGACATTTTTGCACAAATTTTCATTATTTTTTCAAAATTTATTATTAAAAGCACTTCATCAAACAACCATAAACCGTCTTTCAAATTTCTTTAAACTTGTGTAGTCATTAAGATTAAAGTTTGCTATTTTATTCTTAATATTCACTTAGTTGTATCTTAAGAGAGCTTATGCTTATCCTTAGAAAATTTAATGTAGGATGCATAAGATTCTTAAGGACAACATTCTCTACATGCCTCTAAGTGTTCTTAATTCTCGATATATAATTCAAAATTTCTAACAATTTTAAGAGTCTTACATATGGTAAGTGAGACAAATGTAATTTCGAGAGTTATGAACCAAGAGTCTGTCAAACTTGATAACTTCAATGGAAGTAACTTCAATAGGTGGAAAGACAAAATGAAGTTAGTTCTTCTTTTCCTCATCCTCAACATAGCCTATGTGCTTGACTCAAATACTCTACAATTGAAGATGCAATGGAGAGAGCAAATCTAGAAGAGAAGTTCAGAATTGATGTATTGAAGAAAAAGTGATTGGAGGATGAATTTACATACCATAGATATATACTCAACAAATTTAGATATATCTGTCAAAATGCCCTTAGAAATCTAGAAAGCACTTGAAAAAAGGTACAACACTAAGCATCAAGGAACAAGTGTGTTTTTAATGATTAAGCAATTTGAGTATAAAATGGTTGATAATAATAGGATTATAGAACAAGTGCACAAATTACAAATATTAGTGAATCATCTTCATGACCTATTGATAACAATTTTGAAGTCCCTTCAAGTGGGAGCAATAATTTTCAAATTATCATTCACTTGTAATGACTACTGTAAGAAACTTTTACATGTAGCTGAAGATTTCATAGTTGAAAAGATTCTTACACATCTTCATATTGAAAAAGAGTCTAGGAAACACGATTTAATAGTCAAATCAAGTTTTGTTAGCCATGTTGATAATGTTAACAAAAAGAAGCATAAAAGGAAGGATCTCATAATTGTTTCCAAGAAAAAAACCCAAAGTGCTATAATTGTAATAAGAAGGGTTATTATGCACATGAGTGTAAGCTTCCAAAGAAACATAACAAAGAAAATGCTGGTCATGCTACAAATGTTAAAGTTAACGATTTTGTGGCAATCTTGATCAATTCTTTTAAAATAATGCATATTAGGATGGTTATAGATGTTCCATGGCTATAATAATTATACCATTTGATGGTTATAGATGTTCCATAGCTACAATAATTATGCCATTTGAATGGTGGCTTAATTCTGGAGCAATGGTCCATGTTTCAAATGTTCCATGGCTACAATAATCACATTATTTAAGTGGTGGCTTGATTATGGAGTAGCGATCCATATATGCAATGATCATCGGCAGTTCAAGAATTACTAAGTAGTTGAAAACAAAGAAGTTATGATGGGAAATGAAATCTCTATAAATGTTCAAGGAATTGGAACGGTGGATCTTCACTTTACTTTTGGAAATATATTATCTTTAGTTAATATGTATTATGTTCCTGATTTGAAAAATAATTTAGTGTCTTTTGGTTTATGTCTTTTGCTTTATTTTGCAAGAGTGGATTCAAAATTGTAATATAGTCTAATAATTTTACAATTGGCAAGGGTGATGTGTACGTGAGGAAAAAGGTATGGTTTTGAGAAATTTTAAGTTGAACCTTGATATGAATTAAATTATCAGTTTTTCTTATATTGTTGGTATATGTAATATTTAGCATACTAGATTAGGACATCTTAATTATAATTCTATACAATGCGTGAATAATAATGGTTATATCTCTATGAATGGACACAAACTAGATAATAAATGTAAAATGTGTTTATAATCCAAATTCGTAAAAAAGCCTTTTTCAAAGATAGAAAGGAAAACCAAATTACTTAATTTAGTTTATTATGATATATGTGAATTAAATGGTATTTTGACTAGAGGTGGAAAACATCACATTATCATTTTCATTAATGATAATATATATGTATACTTGTTTAGGATTAAAGATGAAGCATTTAGTGTCTTTAAATTATACAAGACAAAAGTTTCCAAACTGACTATGTTCATTTACCTCCCTAGAAAAATTTGTATAACAAAAGAATTAGAACTCTAAGGAGTGATAGAAGTAGAGAATATCCATCTATTGAGTTCAATTCATTTTGTGAGGAAAGTAGTGTAGTCCATCAAGTAATAGAATATTATACACCATAGCAAAATGGCTTAGTGGAAAGAAAAAACCATACCTTAGTAGACATGATCAGTTCCTTAATCCTAAGTGTAAAACAATTGTATAATTTGTAGAAGAAACATTAATGATTTCATGTCATATTTTTAATTCGATTTCTTCTAAGAAAAAAGGTTTCTCTTCATATGAAATTTGGAAGAGAAGAAAACCAAATCTAAACTATCTAAGTATGGGGATATATATTCTATTATAGGGTTAATGATTCTAAAAGGATTAAATATAACCTAGAGGACTCAAGGGCGCATTTGTTAGATATACTAAAAAATCTATTGTCTATCGCATATTAGATTAGAATCTAATGTGATTATAAAAATGAGAGCTGCTGAAATTTATGATGTTGAATTTATTGAAAATAAATTTCAACATAATGGTAATATAGAAAATATGCCTGCCAATGAAATGTCGATTGATGGATCAAAGAGGCATCTAAGTGATGCTTTAGATGATGAACTTAGAAGAAGTCAAAGAGCTAGGAAAAAGAAGGATTTTGGACTAGATTTTATTTCTTCTCTAACTTTAACCTTCTTAGTAGAAGGAAATAAAGAGTTGGTAATCAATAAGATACCTATTGTTTTACATTGGATAATGATCTGATGGCTTATTGTGAAGCTATGACTTCTAGAGATACAACTTTTTGAAAAGAGGCAATTAATAATGAAATGAAATTTATATTATCACATAATACTTGGATTCTAGTTGATTTGCTCTTAGGGTAAAAGGCAATTGGGTGTAAGTAGGTGTTTAAGAGGAAATACATTACAGATGAGTCTTCACAAACTTTCAAAGCTAAATTAGTTGAAAAAGAGTATAGGTAATGTGAAGGTATTGGTTACTTTGACACCCTATGCATCAATTGCTAGAATGACCTTAATTGGAACTATTATAGTGTTGGCATCTATTTATAAGGTTTATGTACATGAAATGGATATTAAGATGACATTTTTAAATGGAGAACTTGATGAAGAAGCCCATATGAAATAGTAAGAAGGATTAGTTCTATGTGGTAATGAAAAGAAAGTATGTAAGTTAATTAAATCCTTACATGGAATAAAAGAGGCTCTTAAGCAATGGCATGAAAATTTTTATAAGGTGATATTGATCAATGGTTTCAAACATAAGAATTTTTATTAATGTATATATTCTAAGTTCACTAACAAATATGGAGTGATTATCTGTCTCTATGTAGATGATCTTCTTATATTTAAAACAAATTTAAATGGTATAATAAACATCAAAGGATATCTATTATCTAAATTTAAAATGAAAGATTTGAGTAAGGTAGATACAGCATTAGACATTAAGGTTGTATTACATAATGAAAGAATAGCCTTAAGTCAATCTCATTATGTTGTGGAAATGTTGGATAAGTTTAGACATTTAGTATTTAAGGAACATAGTACTCCATATAATCTACATGTGAAATTAGTTGAGAATATTAAAAGGACAATATCTCAATTGGAGTATGCAAGTGCAAATATCGCATTTGCTATGTGCATATTATCCAAATATATTAGTAAGCCCATTATAGATCATTAGAGTATTTAGGCATTTGTTGAAAACTAAGAAAATGTGTTGATAATAAGTGAATATCCTGCTTTATTAGAAGGTTTCTTTGGTGCAATTTGGATCACTAACTTAGGTGATCATGTATCAACTTTAAGTTAGATATTTTCCCTTGGTAGGGGTATAATCATTTGGAGCCCTAAGAAACAAACTTGTATCACACACTATAAATGGATGTTGAGTTTAGGGCTTTAGCTTCATTTGGAAAAGAAGTGAATAACTTAGGAACTTGTTATTGAAAATAGTGTTGTGGCCATAACCAATGTCAGTCATTTCAATCTTTTGTAATAATTAATCAACCATATCATGTGCCTCTAGTAAAATTCATAATGGAAAGTCTAGACATATTAGGCTAAAACATAAGTATATTAAAGTATTGATTGAGAATGAGATTCTAACCATAACCTATGTTAAGAGCAAGTTTAATTTAGTAGATCCATTTAAAAAAGCATCGTTAAAAGAGCAAGTCAAGGAGATGTTTGCTAAAATAGGTCTAAAACCCAACTAGTTTATTATAATGGGAACTTTACTTCTTATTACCAGACCACCATTACAAAAGTTTAAGGGATTAACAATAAGTTACTATGAACTGCAGATTTGTAATTTAGAAGATGAAATATTGAAATATCTTTAATGGATCAATATTATATTGGAAATTCAAATTATTATTGAATATATTCCATTTAGTTGAATATTGAAGTGGTGTTGCTTTTAAGTAAGAGTTTATTGGTATATCTCTTGTAAATATTCAACAAGCCAGGATGAATATAAGATTGTAATAGCACCATTAGAAAATCCACATGATTTGTAAGAGCAATGGAAAACTGTATAGTTTCTCTTATTATAACACATCATGTATGATCAAGCAAATGAGCCACCTAACATCTTGTTATAACCTTAAGAGATTTGTACTATGGATTGATTCAAATCTTTGGATATGATTCCTCATGTGTTTTCACAATTTAAAAAAAAAATTATGCAAACCTTAGAAAATTGGTAGTCTAAACACTAATTTAAGTCTAAGTGTCATAAATAGTGTTATAAGTCGATAAGGTTAATAACAATAAAAGATTATGAAACTTAATAAATCGAATATAATAATGATAATAATAACCCTAGAAATTGATCGAAACCCTAAATCGCGTACCAAAACTCTAAATCCAATTTATACACAATTATCCGAAATTGAACTTGAACTTAAACTTGATTGAAACTCTAAAATTATAACTTTAAGCCTATAAAATAATTAAATATCACTCAATAGTAATATAATTGTAGTCAATAGTAATATATCGACTAAATTACGTAATCGCGTAAAACTTTTAACGAAATTGTTAAAATAACTTATAAAAATTATAATTGTAACGGGTACCAATTAAATTGATAAATTTTCATAAAATTCCAAAATTAATTTATAATTATTATTTTTATGTTGAGAAAAATTACATATATTTATTTTTTTTAATTTCTATTTTCTTCCCTTTTTTCTTTCTTTTTCTCTTTTCTTTCTTCTCCTAATTTTTGTATTGCTCTATGTTGAACTCCAATAAATTTTATCAGCAACCCACGTGAGAAAATTTAAGTCTAGGTATTGAAATCTCAAAACAAAATGAAGTGCAATGGATTAAGTTGTCTTATCTTCATTAATAAGGGATTTGTTAAGATTTAGTATTTGGTTTTTTTCTTCAATTCCCTTACTTTTATAACCTTCCTATACACATCTGGAATAAAGATTATTCTAGAAAGAAAGAAAAAAACTAAAAACACCAACTCAAAACACAAGTGAAGAAAATCAAAGAATAAGAAGAAGATTAAGAAGAAGAAGAAGGAGGAGGAGGAGGAGGAAAAGAAGAAGAAGATTAAGAATAGTACCAACATAATTAGATAAGTATATTTATTTATACATAAGTATATTATATAGTATGTGCATGTATATACTAAGTATTCTATTACATGTACATATATATGAGTAGATAAATTACTATATATGTATGTATTTCTTATATATGTATAAATATATGTATGTAGACATGTATATATATATATACTGCTAGGTAGAATATACGGTACATGTATGTATAAATAAGAATATATATAGTAGATATTTGGAAATCTTACTATTTGGACATAATATACATGTACACAAAAATAAAAAATAAATAAAGTAAAATAAATAAATATATTTATGTATATATAAATAAGAGTACATATAGTATGTATTTAGTATTTTCACAAATTAAACATAGATATATATATATATGTACACGTGAATATGAATATTTATGTATATATGTATATAATTTTTATTTATATATATAGGTATAAGTATTCGTATATTATATATATATACATGTGCTTCATATTCATGAACACATATAAGTTATTATTTATTTCTTATATATGTGTATGTGTATATATCTATATAGCATGAATATGTGTATAATTATAATAGTAAGTATATGTATAGCATATAGTATGTATGTAAACCCTAGGAAAACAGTAATTGAACCCTAACTCAAGTCCGAGTATCCTAAACTGTACAATAAGTCGATAAGGCTAGTAACAATAAAAGATTATGAAGTTTAATAAATCAAAAATAACATCGATAACAAAACCCTAAGAATTGATCGAAATCCTAAATCGCATACCGAAACCCTAAATCGCATACTAAAACCCTAAAACTGATTTATGCACCATTAATAAAAAAATTGAACCCGAATTTGTTCGAAACCCTAAAACTATAAATATAAACCTATAAAATAGTTAAATATTACTCAATGGTGATATAATTATAGCCGATTGCAATTTTCGATTAAATCGCCTATTCCCATGAAATTTTAACGAAATTGTTATAATAACTTGTAAAAATTTTAATTGCACCGGATACCAATTAAATTGATAAATTTTCATAAAAATTTCAAAATTAATTTACGATGAGAATTGTTATAATTTATATATTTCGAAAAATTACATATATTTATTATTAATTTTTATTTTCCTTCTCTTTCATCTTCATTTTATCTCTTTTCTTTCTTTTCTCCTTCTCTTTATTTCTCACGATCTGGAAATGAAATCTAAACCAGCAACCTACATAAGGAATTGCATTTGCCATGTGTTGAGTTATAATTAAATTGTTCCATCTTCATTAATGCACAAGATTAGGATAAGATTTATTTATTTATTTTTTTCATTTTCCTAAACTTGCTAATCACCTCATATAAAAGCAAGAAACAAAGTCTAGAAGTTTTTTTTTAAATCGAAACCTAAAAGCATAAAACCGTAGGGAAAAGAAGGAAGAAAAAGAAAGAAGAAAAAGAAGGAAGAAAAAGAAGAAGGAAAAGAAGGAGAAAAGAAGAAGGAAAACAAGAAGGAAAAGAAGAAGAAAAACTAAGAATAATCGGTAAGTAATTTATTTTAGTAGTATAGATGCATATTATATAGCATACACATATATAAATATAGTATTTGTATGGTATTTTACATATAACATTACTATTACATGTCTATATGCATGAATACTTAAATTTAATTATATATGTATGTATAAGGCTAGGTATGTATACATGTACATACATAGGTATATTATATAAAAGAGTATGTATTATGTATTTTTTTAGGAATACATATAATTAGTATTAAGTATTTTTATTAAATAACTATAGTATATATATATACATATTTGTACAGTAAACTATATATATATGTATACATGTATAATTATTTTTGTATATATATATATGTATATCTGTATAGTATATATGTAGTGGTGTATTTTTATAAGTGATACTATACGTATATATGAAATATAATATAGTGTATATGCTTTGTAGTATACGCATATACCATACAATACATATATAATATTTAATATACATAGTTTACAACAAATACTATATATTTATATAATATGTAGTATATGTTATTATATGTATACCGTATAGTACATATATAGTATACCGAATATGTATTAGCGTATATGATACATAATATTTACTAAATTCATGAATATGTAAGATGTAGATATATATATATATGTATGTATAAATCATGAAATACATAAATAATAAGAAAATGAAAAATAATAAGAATAATAAAGGCAATAATAATAATAATAATCATAATAAAGCTAAAAATCTCAAAAATAGGAAAATATGCTCAAAATAATAAAAATATAAAATATGTGGTTTAAATAATTATTACATCATAAATATGTTAAGAAAAAGTGAAAATTAATATTTTATAATTTTTAAACTTAAATAATAATTTTTGTGAGATTTTTATATCACAATTTAAATTACGAGTCACAATGTCTAAAATGGACCTCGTTATGAGAAAATACGCTAAAAAACGATCAAAATGGACTATAAGTTCATAATGATCCGAGCTAAAATGAAAAAATTACACACGATTCGATAAAAAGCTCGAATAGACAATTTCATATAACTAGGTGAAATAGACCTTACAAATTATAATATTAGTTAACTTTAAATTCCCAAACATATAAATTTCCCTTATTCTCAGGTGATCTCGATATCGACCCTAAGCTGCTCCTAGACTACTACGACCCTTAAGCTAGCCATGACTGAGTGAGGTTTTCCTTAATGATTGTATACTTGTTTGTATTTGTAGTTAGTAAATATAAGATATGATTTATAAATGAATATGTATAGGGTTGGGTTATGCTTGTGCATGATAATTGTTGTTAATGATGAATTTACTTTAAGTTTCAATAATATAATGATTGTTGCATAGTAGATATACTAGATTGATTGTTGCATAGTAGATTCACTAGATTGATTGTTTGTGACTATGAATGATTACTGAATAAATAAGACTTAATGATATTTGACTAGAGAAAGTTAACTTGGATCATGCATAAATCATGTACCGTATAACTAATTCTGGCAGTCACATTACACGGAGGTAGCAAGAGGCCATACGTAGGTTGATTATTGATTGTTATTGATTTCGTACGATGCACACATACGATATGACCTTACCTTGGCTCGCGGGATGACTAGGTGTTAGAGGCGCTAACTGCCTGGCTAAGGGTCAAGTCTAGAGGCCTTCATTTAGGGGTAAGTAAGGGCTGTATGAACTTACTCACAATCATATACAGAACTCATTTTGATAAGGTTGGTAATAGATGTACTATTACATTTTAAATACGAAACGCGGAGTTTTGTTATGAAATAAGTTATAATATAATACCTGGATCTAATTGTACCGATGAATCTCCAACCCTGATTTCAAAGGGCGTTAAATTTGAGTTGCATGCAGTACTTGGTCACCTGCATGTATTTGTTTGGCATTCTATTTGTCATGCATTCATTTAGTTGAACTTAACTGTTGTATAACTTGTTTGCTGTATAGTTAAGAAAAATTATCTCACTAAGCTAGTAGGCTTATACCCTTGTAGTCTTCTTTCGCAGGTCGACCTTTTTGTAGAGTCGGGTTGTCGTATGTCCAAGGTTAGTTTTCTACACGAGGTCAGTGTGGGAGCTGGATGAGGATGAAGAGTACTTTTGATTAATTGTAGATTTGAATATGTAATTTTTATGTTAGTCTAACTTTAGACACGTTTTAGACTCTGTATCTGTAAACTTTTATACAAATAGACTATACGTTATGTTTTTATAATATTATTATTTATCATGAAATGATATTGTTTAAACTTGCACACTCTTGATAGTTAGTAGTAGCTGTAGCCTTATATATCATATAAAAGGGTCGTCGATTGTAAGGGAATTCAATCTGCAATCCTTTATATGGTATATGGCGACTATCATGACTAGCCTTCTTGGGTCATGACAATATAAGTATATTGTATGTTAAATAGGATATAATATACAATAATATTTACCAAATAAAATAAGGTTATAAAGAATAGGTATATATATATTATCGTAAATTAGGAAAATAGTTACAAACTAAGTAAATTAAAAAAAATTAATCAAATATAGTAATAAGTATATATATGTGTGTGTATCGTAAAATACAAGTAAATAATAAGGAAATAATAAATAATAAAAATAAAAGTAATAATAATAATTATTTTAATAAGTTAAAAATCTCAAAAATAGGTAAAAATAAGTAATTAAGGTAAAATAAGCTTAAAATAATAAAATTATCAATTATATGATTTAAATAATTATTAAATCATAAATATATTAAGAAAAAGCTAAAATTAATATTTTATAACTTTTTAAATTAAAATAATAAAATTTGTGATATTTTTATATCATAGTTCAAACTGTAAGTCACAACGTCCAAAATGGACCTCGCTACGAAAAAATACACTAAAAAACAATCAAAATGGATGATAAGTTCATAACGATCCAAGCTAAAACGACAAAATTATATGCAATTTGTTAAAAAGCTCGAATTGACAATTTCACGTAACTAAGTAAAGTAAACATTACAAATTATGATACTAGTTTAGTTTTAAATTCTCAAACTTACAATTTTCTATATTCCTTATTCTTAGGTAATCTTAACCTTGACCATGAGCTGCCCTTGAATTATTACGACCCTTGAGTCAACTATAGCTGAGTGAATTTTTCCTAATGATCTCATACTTGCTTTTGTTTATAATTAGAGAATATGAATTATGTTCAATAATTGAAAGTTGTATGGGGATGGGTTATGCTTATATATGATGATTGTTTGTTAACGGTGAAGTTAGTTTAAAAGTATGATAACATATTGATTGTTGCATAGTAGATTCGTTAGGAATTGATTGTTTGTGACCTTGTTGATCACTAAATAATACGACCTAATTTTACTTGACTAGAAAAAGTTAACTTGAAACATGTATAATCATACACTGCATAATTAATTATACGGAGGTAACGAGAGGTCATACATGGGTTAATTATTTGATTGTTATAAATTTCGTATGGTGTACACGAGTGATATGACCTTACCCTGGCCTGTGGGATTATTAGGCGTTGGAGGCACTAATCGCCTCGCTAAGGGTCTAGTCCAAAAGCCTTTGTTTAGGGGTAAGTAAGGACTACGTGAATCTACTCACAATCATATGTAAAACTCGTTTTTGATAAAGCTGAGAATGGATATACCATTACATTTTAAATATGAAATGCAAAGTTTCATTATGAAATAAGTTCTAATATGATACCTAAATCTAACTGTGCCGATGTATCTCTAACCCTGACTTCGGAGGGCGTTAAATCTAAGTTACATGCAATACCTGGTCACCTATATGTATATGTTTGGCATACTGATTGACATGCATTCATATGATTGAATTTAATTAATGTATAACTTGATTATAGTATGGTTGAGGGGATTATCCCACTAAGCTATTTATTTTATACCCTTAAATTCTTCTTTCGTAGGCCGAGTTATTTATGAAGTCAGGTTACTGCATGCCCGAGGTTAGTTGTTCATCAAGGGGTTGGTGTGGGAGCAAGATGTGATCAGAGTGTTCACATGATAATTTATCTAAATTAAAGATCTGAATATATGATAAATTGATATTAGTTTTAGTTAAGAAGTTTTAAAGACCTTTTATCTGTAAATTCTTATATAAATAGATTATGTTTTATATTTCGTTATCTTATCATTATTATCTTGAAATGATATTGCTCATGCTTACGCAACTCTTGATTGTTAGTCGTAGTTGTAGCCTTGTGTATCATATAAAGGGTTGTTGATTGTAAGAGAATTCAATCTACAGTCCTTTATACGGTATACGGTATACGGTGACTATTACGACTAGCTTCCTCGAGTCGTGACAAATTAGATACTCAATAATCTAGTGGGGCAACATTATATAGATTTCTGACTACGTAAGTTGTTAAGGTGAAGATTTCTATGTCATTTAAATATGAAGAAATGTTTATATAAGAACAAGTAATGTATAAGATTATTACATGGTCATATTTAAATTGGGCTTCATAATATGTAACAATAGGAGTAAGCAGAAAGTTATACTACTAGCAACATGAAAACGTTAATTGGTCATGTCAAGGGAGTGTATGAAGCTCATGAGTAGAAATCGACACAATTAGCAGACATGTTGGTCATGTCTACTGTACTAGTGTGACTCTTTTCATTTGATGATGTTTTTTCTTAGTAAGTATAATGTTATCATCTTCCAAAAGTAACATCACTTCATAATGGACAATTAAGATCAGTTTTAGACTAATCTAAACATAATCTAATGATTAAAAAACTAAGTAATCTCAATCATAATTCTAGGAATTAGATGATTAGATGTCTAAATATATATTGATAATTTACATAAAATTTTGCACAAATTTTTCATTATTTTTTTCATAATTTATCATAAAAAACATGTCAGTAAACAATCAAAAACTTTCTTCTAAAGTCCTTTACTTGTATGGTCATCAAGAATAAGGATTGCTACTTTGTTCCTTGTTCTTGATACTGGTTTAATTTTATCTTAAGAGAGTTTATGCTTATACTTAGCAAACATAGTATAGGACATGTAAGACTCTTAAGGATAGCGTTCTCCATGTACCTTTAAGTGTCTATAATCTCCAATATTTAATACAAAATTTATAACATCATTGGCATGTGGCTATTTTTTTCTTCCTATTGTAAACTCAAGACTTATGAGCTTTACACTTAATCAAGTATAACATGTTAAGATTTCCTCTCTTTCCTTGAAACTTTTGTTGTTTAATTTATCTTAATGGACTAGATAGGAAAGGAAACGATTACAAAAAGTGGCTTTTGTTTGATAGAAATCCCTTCTATTTAGAAAACCTTATCTAAAATGAAGCATTGTGAATTGTTAGTAATAAATAGTGCTCTTTGAGCAACGATTAAGTGATACCCTCAAGAGCATATTTAATGTGGGTTCCTTCTCTTGGAACCATAGCAAGCATTGACCCCTCACTTTTAATGTTGGAACCTTAATGCAATTTCAAAGTAGTGGTTTCCTTAGAGTAATCCATAAGGATACTTTCTCTTTTATTTTTTTTATTTAGTTATTTATTTATTTTTACTTTTGATTGTTCAAATGTATCATTAGGACCCACAAAATATTGAAAAATATTAAGGAACTTTTATAAAAATCTTATTGACAAAATAGAGAAACCCATAATACCATGTCTAATGTAAAGGACCCATTTTGAGTCTCTAGGTGCTACATTAATGTCTTAAGAAGCAATCTTCCTACGTCTTCACAAAAGTCCTTTAACATTTTTTTTTTTAAATGCAAACAAACCCTCTACACATTGACCTTGGTATGGATATACTAAATAAACTTTTAGATGTAGCAAATGGCCCCTTCAACTTTGATAAATTGGAAAATAGCCACCCCCTCCTCTAACATATAAAAGCATACGATGTATATTTAGACCTAGATCAAAGTTTATGGAAGTTATTTACAGTTTTCCTCCTTTTTTTGAATTATTTTTGTGGGTCCAAAATAAACTTTAACCAATTGAAGAGCAAAAAAAAAAAAAAAAAGAAAAAGAAAAAAGAAAAAGTGCCACTTTTCAATTCCATGTCAGAGGAGCTTTGTCAAATGAAGGAACCATGTTTATTGCATAAGGAATGCCAACATGGTTCCTTACCTTAGCAAAAGTGCTAAGGAACTCGTGATAAACTTATCCTAAGAGTGAGTTTCTTGAAATATTAACATAACTTCCAAAACTTTAAACTATATGTTTAGCATTAAATTTTTCTTAATGGTTCCTTACCTATCCAATTATCTGTGCAAAACTACGTCTCTGTCTTACTTCTCAATAGTATAAGACTTGGACTACCCACCTAAATAAATATCAAGAATGTAGTTAGGTTGATTGCGTACTTAACTTTCCTTTATAAAAGGAACGGGACAAAGGTACAAGAAATATGTATACTCTATATTACTATTTTTAGTAATTTAGTAGCTAAATTTTTATTTTTTGCAATTTAGTACGTCTTTCTTTGATTTGGTTTCAATTTAATGTCTTGATTAATGGAAAATTAACGACTAATACAATATTTGCATTTTAATGTTTTTGTTTTATTTTTTATTGTATTTTAGTGTCTATGCTTTAATTTTGATGTACTGTAGTATTTGAACACATTAATTTACAAAAAAAAAAAAGATAATTTCAAATTTTTATTATTTAATAAATTATTTTGAAAAAGATTAAAAAACTATTTTTATGCTGATAATTTTCACTATGCATAACTTTGCATGCAATATCATATAAGACTTACCTGAATTTAAAAATAAGATCCAATATACATTTGTTACTAGCTAAACGAAGTAAGATTTAAAATGGTCATAACTTACATAACACATGTCATTTGGTATTGAAACGTAAATTTTTTGACTTGTTACTAATATATATCCACACAGTATAACATACACATGTCATTTGGTATTGAAACGTAAATTTTTTGACTTGTTACTAATATATATCCACACAGTATAACATTTTATTATAAGTTATGAGATTACAACAATTATATAGTTGTAGTTATATGATATTTAACTTGTAAGTTATGAGATTACAAATTTATAAAATTCAATATCAATATGTTACTAGATGTCATGCCTTGAAGTGGTGAAGTTGTAATAGCTCTACTGTATAAATCATTTTAAAATAGAAACTAACCTCACAACTGCTATTGTAGACTTAGTTTACATAAGGTAAACCTAACTCAACCACTTTAAAGTGTCCAATTTTGTATCTACTTGTAATAAACCTATGGGGTAATCTTTAGAAATGATGGTTAGCAACAAATTTGTAAAGAAATCTTTCTGAAATGATTAAATTTGGTTCATGAAACTTAGATAATATGTCTAAATATACAAGTATTTAGAAAATTGTATTTGCTTAGAAAAATAACAAGTCCAAGAAAAGAATTGTAAAGGGTCTACAGATTTACAATACAAATATACACTTTAATAGTGATAAGCTAAAGGGCCACCAGAGGAGACTCGATAGTTTTCTTAAAAGTTAGCAAAATTAGTAATCAGGATAATAATTTAGCCAATTCTTCTTAAACCTCACTTCTTGACCTCACTTGCTAATCTTTCAAACATTAGGTGGTATGCTTGTAAATCTATTTAGAAACTGCAAAATAATCATAGGGGAATGAGCGATAACTTACTCAATAAGGAGGATAAAGATAGAAATATGCATTTAGCATAAACACATTTAAGGTTTTCAACTAAGTTAATTAGATGCAATGCATGCACAAGCATATGCCATCATATGACATTATCCAGTACATTACTAGATTAGAGAAATTGTGCTTTATCTATTCCTGGTTGAGGAGTTTGACACTATACACTTGCAAATTGAAGCTAAACTGGGGCTTACGTAATGGAGAACACCCTTTGCTCAAGACTCCCTTTGAACTACAACCCTTAACCTTATTGCAACCTCCTCCTTTCCTATCACTTAGTTCAATTAAAGATAGGGAAAGGACCATTTCAACTATCCTTATCAAAGGAGTCCGTGTTTGGCTTGAGAATTTTAGCTGTTACCTATAATGGGTTGTGATGCATGTCAGGTTAGAAATTAGGTTGAGTTCGAATTAATTCAGTTTTGGGGATGATCAACCAATTTAAACAATCTAAACAAAATAGAGTACACAGAATCATTGCGACATGGAGCCTAGCTCCCATAGTGGTAGCAAAGCATTATTCAAGCACTTACATAATACACACACATAAATAACTATATTACAATCATAAGCCAAAAGCATACCAAAACTTCCAAGTACTTTAAAGTACTTCAAAATGCCGCTAAGCATTAATCCCACTTATCTGGATATTAATGCTCATTCTCTTTGTGTGCCCCTCTTATCTTCTTTTATTACCCTTAAAATTTAATGTAACCTCTCCAGTTCCTATCAATTTATAACATAAGAGTTCATTTTAACATTCAACTATGTTCTTTAGTTGAGTTAAGTAAGTTTTCCAATGTTTTTATTAGGTATTAGTTAAGTAGTATAGGTTCTAACTGAGGTTTTGACCTGGTATTTTAGCATAAGTTGTTGTTTACTAGTTTTTTACGCAAGTTTTGACTCCAATAAATTCTTGGAGGTTATAAACAGGTGATTTTTTGACCTACTCTCTAGCTCTAAGGATCCAATATTTAGTTCCACCATCTTTAAACTTTTAGTGGCTCTTACATTTAGCTTCTTCCATCAAGATACTTTCTAACTAAGTTTCTAACTTAGGTTCTAACCTAACAATGTAGTATAGGTTATTGTCTAAGAGGCTTATGACTTATGTTTTGATTCTAATAAGGATGTAGAGCCTAAATATAAATCAGTTTCTAACCTAGATCCAATTTTAGTGCATTTAAACTTATTTACACTAAGTTATATTATGATCTATTTTCTGACGTTGTTGTTACCACTACATCTTGCTACTTCACTTATAATCCAACATACCCTTAGCTTTAGAACTTCAATAACCTGCATAAATAGTAAGTAATAACTCAACACTACAATTCATATACACACTTCCCATTACATTTTCCATTTAGTCACATATTCATTTGTACTTTGATAATTTAAACCCTAAACTACCAAATACCCACTTAAACTTAAAAATCATCATTCCTAGACTTATAATAATTTACTTTTAGCTACTGCATGTGGTTACTTATGGATTGTAACATGTTGTTGTGGAGGATTTATTAAGTTCCTTTAGTAAAGCAACACGTCCGGCACAATATTTTTGTGAAAAAGAATTTTTTCCAAAAATCCATTGGTTCAATTTTGACGATCTGATCACAAAGCATCAAAATATAGTATTTCAAGGGTATACTTATCAAATTTCAGGCTAAAACTACATTAATTAGTTTTTTAAAAATGCAATAGAAAATCAATGTACATGATGTTTTTCTTAAGGACCCTATATTATCACTCAAAATTTTGAAGATCTAATTTGAAATTTAAGTTCCTCATCCAAAAATACAAAGAAAAACTAAGTTTCAAAATTTTTGAAGGTCGTTTAGTATTTTTCCCAAAATTTAGTTAAAAACGAGGCTAAACAATAACTTACCGGAACTTAGAGCTTCAACCACTGTGGAGGGAAGGGGCCTTGTCTACCAATCATAATGCATGCCACTCCTTCAAGCGATGGCTTTGTCTTGCTTCCAGGTGATAGTTTTTCATAGGGATACTCAAAATCTTCGTTTTGCACACTAATTTTTGTTTCTTCACTTTCTCTCACTATTTTTCACACTCAAATATTTTTCCCAACCTTGCAATTGACTAAACTTTGTCTAGGAAGTAAATGGTAATTTTTATATTATAAGGTGAAGGTGGTTTGATTTTATTTTACCTCACAACATGGGTATTATCCTAGTTTAGGTGTTCAAATGAAGGTGTTTCTATAATCATTTGTATCCTAAATGCTTGCTGGGACAAAGATAAGTTGTCTCTAGTTGTTCCCTATTTTTTTTTATAATTTTACCACATTTTATTTATTTATTTAATGAATTTTA
Organism: Lumnitzera racemosa; assembly: GCA_024138005.1. Lineage (NCBI taxonomy): Eukaryota > Viridiplantae > Streptophyta > Magnoliopsida > Myrtales > Combretaceae > Lumnitzera > Lumnitzera racemosa. The sequence continues at coordinate 11,309,960 of JAMXBC010000008.1, read as the reverse complement.
CTCAATTTTTGAGTATTTTCAATAATGATAGGTACATATACTTACATATTAATTATACCTGGTGTGTATATATGTCTTTTCTATATTATCATTATAATTTATGTCCAAATGTTTGTCAATTTCCAAAACTTACTTTGCGTGTCATCGATAGTTATATAATAATATAATCAATTTTCATTATTTTAACTATATTTATATTATTTTATTATATTTTGAATTCTAAGCCTATAGGAATTACTCAACTAATATCACAAAGTCTCTCGTAACTTTTCAACCTAATTTAGTTGCCTTCCCGAACGCTTTAAATCGATTACTATACTTAGTCATACAAGTAGAGGGCTCACACCAAATATGTAACAAAGTATCATTATTTAGAGGTGTATTGTTTTGTAAGTTTGAAAATTCATGATTTTGGTTACTTGATTTATAAGTTATGACTATTTTAAAATTTTACATGATTCGTATACATAAAACATAGTAAATCTTATTTTTAAATAAAAGTAGAACTCAAGTTTTCGATAATAAAAGATTTGCTAAAATTAGACATCACATGTAAAATTATGTATCGCTAAAATTATTGGATATAAACAATTTTTTAATTTATATTAATTTAGAAAAATAAAAAATTAATTTTAAATAAATTAACTTTTGAACATATATTATAATGCATCAAAATTAAAGTATAAATATTGGAATGCAATCTTAACAAAAGTATAAATATTAAAATGTAGAAAAATGCAACGGTTGTTAACTTTACTATTGATAGGGATACTAAATTGAAACATGGATGCAAATGGGTAAGTTGTTATAGGGTTAGGTCTTTGGACATAATTAAAAACTCTATAGGGTTTAAGGTCAGGTTTTGAGATTATCAGATTACCCAATGGAAAACCTGATTTGGTAAGAAATGATAAATTATTTCATTTACTTTATTTTATGTTTTATTAATAAGAAGATGAATAAGCATTTCTTAATAAAAATCTTTTAAGAATATACTAAAAATAGCTTAAAATATTGAAACTAAAACAAAATATTTTATGCAATTAAGGTATAATGATTTGATATTAGGTCCATAATGACTTTAAGCACATACTTTAATAATAAGAGGAGAAACTTTATAAGGTTTTGAAAAACCTAAAACTTTGTAGAGGTTGGTTTTGATGGTAAGAGTAAAAACCTTATAAGAGTGAGATAAGGTTTTAGAAAACTAGTCATGAAGTTACCTCGGTTGCATCACTAAATTGAAACACAAAAAAAGAAATGAGTATTACATTACAAAAAAAAAATATTCAAGTATTAAATTGCCAAAAATTAGAAGTACACAAGCTTTTATTGCCTTTTATATCCAAAAACAACAAAGAGAGAGATAAATTACAACTATTACAATAAGTAAAACTGTAACAATTTATTACAATTTAGGATCGGTTGAATTATTGAGGCTGTCACACTTATGACGATCCTTAGATTACAATGAATTTTATAATTATAGGGACTTTCACAAGATTTTTGGATGGATTTCATTGTCAAACGGATTTCAACAGTTCAGTTATGTATACGATTTTTCATTTGTCTGTGATATACAAAGATAAAGGATCAAAATAATAAACAAATAAAATAAATGGTGAAGGTTGGTTCTAGGGATACCTTTAGAAGCACACTACTTGAATAAACGGTTGAGGATTATATTGAATACGAGTTGGATGAGCCTAATTATGGACAGATGGTGGTAAAACCATGGAGTGTTACAGAACAACCCTTTTCCTAGTTTCTTGATTAGCTAATTAAGATTCGATTTGTTTTAAGATTCCTCTCTGTTTTGTCTTTTTTTTTTCCTCATAACTCATTTAATATAAACCACTCGACCAGGAATTAGAGGAACTGCCACATTAATTCAAATAGGTGGATCGACTATAACCCCATAGCTGGTTTGTAATTGTTGCAATGGATAAAATCGAGCAATGCATTACAAGGAGTTCCTTATCCACTTTATTTACATATATATGAGATGAAGCGGATAGATGTTACAGATACATGGACACATATGCAGGGGATAAATGATACAGATACATCCATACATATGCTTCTATTTATTATTATATATTCATGGATTTACTACCCTCAGGAGTCCATAGCGTTTACAAGCTCTGCAGGAGTTTAATCTAAAACAGGCTGTAAAAGAAGAATATAAACATCGTAGTTATCATGTGAAAATGTTAGATCCAAACAGTAAGATGATATATGGGAGGGGATTATGAAATTTAGTTGCAGAAAAATTAACGAGTAAATATCCTGATTTCTCACCTGCAGGGTTTTGATTGTGATCCAGGCACGATTCTTCCGATCTTTATCTAAACTCTTTACATCCACGTCTATTGTTTTGAAAAAGCTAGCTTTCATATTGATCAGCTGGAGTAGTACTGGCATATTATCTCTTACAGTCTCTTTTTTTTGGCCATCAGCTCCTACATTCTTAAGATTAATGATTCCTGTCATGTTGTGACATTTTCTAAGCTCAACGGTCATGATTTTAGGCAGTTCGTCTTCTAGTTCTATCGTCCCAAGATTCTTTAAATTCCACAGCCTTAGAACTAGAAGATTTCTAGGAAGGCCGCTGGGGAGTTTCAATGTTTTTCCATGAAAAGAGTGCGCTAGAAGTTTCAGGACTTTAAGGTTTGTGAAGTTCCCTAGTTGGACTATATGATCATTGGTCATCTTCGATCCAGACAAGGTAAGGTTAATGAGATTCTGGGGAATCAGATTTCTCAAAGGCTCTTCGAATCGACCAAGAAGGTATAGCTTGGAAAGACTACGGTGTTGTGTTAATGAGAGCATTGAAGGAAATACTGAAGGTTCGATCGACTTGATAATTCCAAGCTTCAAGGACTGAAGATTCGTCAGGCTGGAAACCCAATCACCTATTGCTTTTTAATTTGCTTCATCGAATTGGAACATGATCCCCAGTTTAGTCAGCTTCTTTATGTTGCTCAAACCCACTAGGGTTTGGGTGTGGTTATATGTATCGATGTGGATACTATCTACAACTGCCCCACTAAGTGTATGAAGGTTTGTCAATGGCGGTTTGCTAGTTGCAAAAGAAGGAGAGAGGGTTGATTTATCAATGCGACAATAGCTATTAAGATAGAGGTGCCGGAGATTTCTCGATTTCTTCCAAAACGACTTAGGTAATTCTGTTATGTTGGTGTGTTTTATATCCAAAGTCTCTAGGTATGGCAAATCGGCAACTGATTTTGGTAGTGAACCTAGTGCAGTTGATCTCAAGCCTAAGTACTTGAGGAGCACTAGTTTTCCTAGCACTTTATCAAGGTTAGGCTTGTACACACCCTCCAGATCAAGCACAATTAGCAAATTAGAGCCCTTACTAGACACAGTTTTGAGAAAATTGCGCACAGCTTGGGTGAGCACGCCTTCTCTCAAACTGAAGGATAGAAAAGATCGAAGGCCATTGATCTTATTAGCATCAAGAGATAAGCGCTCAATGTTTGAGTGTTCTGCGAGCCATTGGGTTTTAGGTGCAGCTTGTTGTTGTTGGTGTTGATCCTTAGCCTGGTCTCCTCCCTCTGTTTTCTTCTGAGGATGAATGTAAAGGAGTTCAGTGGCAATTGCTCCTGAACAAAATAAATCATAGAGAACAGGGACCACACGGACTCTTCTAGGACAACCATCTTCCTTCCACTGAACAACCTCAATGAAGTTTCGAATCACCAACTCCTTAAGGTAGTCCATCCCCAAATCTTCAGGCTCCATGTTGGCATCTTGTGGCACGACTAGAAGTCCCTCAGAAAGCCATAACTGCAGTAGCCTTCGCACTGGGAATCCATAAGATTTAGGAAAGAGGGTGGTCAAGTAGAGGAAACATGGCTTTACTTATGGACACATATCATTATAGCAATACGCAAAAGGCTGATTAAGATCGTTTGTGTCGGGTATTGTCTTGATGATCTTAAAATCAGAGGACTTAGCAATCGCTCCACTCAATAAATCAACCCTCAGTTGTAAGCCACGGCATTTCTTAATAAAATCTTCCATCATGTCGTTCCACCTATCCTCGTTTAAGAATCCACCAGCTCTGATTAGCTTATCGGTTGCGAGATTTTTGATCTCCACCTCTTCTAATGGTTCGAGCACAATTGGGCTAGGATCTAACATGTATTTAATATCCTTGCGTTGGGTGTTGATTAGAAGACGACTGCTGCCAGAATATGGAACGCTATCTATCACCTCCACGAATAGATCCAGAGGCCAGTCACTGATATCATCCAACACAATAAGATATTTCCTTTCAGAGAGTGCTCGGTAAAGGTTTACTGCAAGATTCATGGAAGGATGTTGCACATTGGGCATCAAAGAAGACTTACCCGAAACTTGTTCTAGTATTCTGCGTAGAGCTCTATGACTCGTCTTAGTCCTAGAGGCATCGACCCAAGCACAACATTCGAACTTACCTTGCAATTGGGTGAAGATTTTTCTTGCTAAAGGTGTCTTGCCAAACACGTGCTCACCGACAATCACTATGCAATAATCCGGTTGTTCCAACAAACGCTTTTTAAGCGTTTTCATGTCCTCTTTGCGAGCTGCCATACTGTCTCCCAAAATGTCGAGAGAAAACAACTTGTCCCACATTTTGGGATCATATCTTTGAGGGGCTTTTGCTTTGGTAGATTCCGAGCCCTGCAGTTTGTGGTTTTCAGATATCTGTTGAGCTTGCTTGAAGTCCGTTATTTGACTCTTGAACTCCCGCAGACCTTTATGCAACAAGCAATTTGCCCATACGATTACAAACATGTTAGGAAGATTGATCCTGATAGTTTGAGCAACAATGGCCTGATCTTCTACTGCGATTTTGGAGCTGAATTATGTCGATGCCATCTTCCATTTTGTAGATAGCGACCAAGAGCCTGGATTTCCATTCACTTTCGCTTCCTTCAGGATGCTTTGTCCAGAAATCATAGACTGGGTCCAGACTCTCCGCTGTATCCTTTATTTGCCTTTCTAGAAAAGTGCCAGCAATTGATTTGCAATCAAGTAATTTAAGTAGCTTTTGTTGTACTATGATTATAGCTGCATCAATAGCTACTGCGTTCTGCAATGTTTTATCGCCTAGTGACACGGCTGCTTTTTTAACCTTGGCTGATTCTTTGTCAACCATGGCATTCGCATCCATGAATCTCCCTCTCCCACTCATATCTCTCTATTTAGGGTGGCTGTAAGTGTTTAAGGTATTTATGCAACCAAAGGAGTAGTACTAGGGATGTTTGGATGGTTATCAAGAGGGGAAATGGGGTTGTGTCTTCACGGCTCTCGTGCCTGTCATCATTTACAACCTAAGCAGTAAGAATCTATTGTATGTGGGTTCCTTGTCTAGCTCTAGCTCAGAATCTTGCATCAGTAGCAAAGCTAAGTGTTTAATTAATGCCTTTCTTTATGATTGAGGAAAGTTGAAACATTCACTTACGGAGAAGGTAAAGAATGTTCGTTGATCTTATCAAAAACAAGAAAAGGGCAATGTTCTTTCCTTCGTTTGTGCTCTAACTGTATTCTTTGACAATCCTTTTGCTGTTTTTTGATTTCGTTTAGTTTGCTCTGGATTTTGATACATATGCTTCCACAAATATTTGTACCAAATTATAGGAAACTCGAAATTATACCAATACCATATATTTCTTAGAGATTATATATGATAACACTCCTTGAAGTATTGATATTGCTACATTCTTCCTTCAATATGGTATCAAGTGGTACTTTTGTATTGGTATTAATTTTTTAGACAAAAGAAGTTTATCTTGTAGTTGTTGATATATATATATATATATATATATATATATATATATATATTTTCAAGTCAGTTTATCACCTAAATTGATTCGTACTATTTATTGAAATATCGAAACTAGTTAAGTAAAAGCATAATGAATTGATTCATATTATTTATTAAAGTATAAAAAAAAATTAACTCAAAACACAATGAGATGATGACTTGGCTTCAAGAAATATCAACTTTATATGTAATGAAAAATTGTGAGAATGAAATTTAAAGTGAAAGGAAATATAGAAGTCCTTTACACTGTTAACTTACCATCTGTGCGATAAATCCAATGATTGATAAATTTGAATTCTTGACAACAATAACTAGATATATTTATTGCATATATATTAGTTGTTAAGAAAGTGGAAGGGATTGTCAAGATTTATGAAGTATTTTAGAAATATTTTTGTATAAAAGGAAAAATTCATTTAAAACTTGATATGAGCCTTCATAAGCCACAACTTATAAAATTTGATATAGCTAATAATGGGTATCACCATTCAAATTTGGATTTTAAGTAGTATAAAACAGTTTTGTAAACTAATTCAATGAAGCAAAGCCTTTGAACACTTCTTTGATTGACGTCTATGTGGCATTTAGTAACTTTTTTATGCTAGAAAATTGGTGCATGCCTCACATATGGGATCACCAAAAGTTAATAATGGATTGGCCTTTGAGAGCACTATTATTATAATGTGTTTTCTTAGTAGTCATTAAGCATTGGTAGTTAGGGGCAATGGTTGTAGATGAACGCATAATCGAAGGTATCATGTAAACAAATGGGTCTAAACCACAAGATAGCTCAAAAGAATGAATGGAGGTTGAAGGTTGAGCAGAGGTTCTAATGTATCGACGTAAAATATTATGCACCAATGCCTCACACAAGCTCGAGCTATACTTGATATAATGTATAAGTGTAATCAAAGGTCACTCATTACTAATCCACACTCAAATGACCTAGATAGGATTAAGGAGAGCAAGTAGGAGAACACTTAACCCAAAAAGGGATAAGTATTGTGTTCAAGATTCTTGATGATGATTTTGGACGATACATTTACGAGGTATTTATATGCTCCAATTAGAGGATTCCTTTAATTACAAAATTAGATACCTATTTGAAATGGAAAACCATTACAGAGAAAGGATAAATTGGTAATAACAAAAAAAAAAGAATATCCTTCGTTGGGATAGAACAAATGTTAGATAAAGAGGACACTTGTCAACCTTTCAATCTAGTGGTCTAAATAGGCATAGGTTGCTGAGTTGGCTAGTTCAACTTCTGGTTAGCAATTTGGCAAGTTGGGTGATGCATTGCCAAAGTCGAATACATAAAGAAACACCACAATGAAACGAGACAAAAAGAAACAAGAGAAAATCTAGCAACTACTAAATGGATATGATGCATCGATTGATCCTACTTGGCTTACAATCCACTAGATATAACACACCGGTCTGAACTGAAGGGTCATTCGCTACTATTCCTTGCTAAAGGGAATAGATAAGAGTTGAATAATAATGAGAACACCAAGGTTGCTCAAAGTGAATGATTTCGTATTGAATGGTTAATTGCTGCTTATAAGAAAGTGGAGGTTTATATACCCATCCACTAAAGTTACTTTACATATATAAAAAGACAAAAGGGTATTCTATAATTAGGTTACATGAAACACACTAAAAGGGGTAAAAGGGACAAAGAATATTCGATTAGAAAAGAAAGAATCATTCTAGAAGATTATGTTAAAAGATAAGTATCACTTAGTGGTTGGGCATCAGCAATATGATACAAGGTAAGCGGAAGCAGAAAAGCACTATAGTTAGGGCTGACTTAATCTGGATCAAGTTAGGAGCCAATTAGTTTGGTAAGAAAGTCAACTGAATTGGAGTCAAACGCCTGGAGTCAATTAAGGAGGTCGGTTCAGCTAATCTTGGGTTATCTTTTGAAATAAGACTTCGCAATTGGGTAGGTACATGTAGGACGCATGTGAAGATCTAACAAACAGGTTTGTAGGAGATCAGTTCGGCATAGGAATCCCCATCTCGACTTTGGTTTCGAGCTAGTATTTTTTGAGCGAGTCCTTATAGTCCTTTAGCTTAACTATGTGTAATCGATCTAGGAGGTTGGTTCCTACCATTAGGGGTTTGGAGAGCGTGTACTTTAAAAGTAAGGATTTAGCAGCTCAGTCTCGACAAGTCAACTCAGCAATAGTTCAACTTAAGCTTGAACACTTGTAAGCTTGGAAATAGGTAGTTCAATGCTCGCTTCTAATTGGGGTCCGCAATAACAATGGGATCTTCTTCCATTTGGGAGATAATGAGTGGGTTAGGGTAGCTCAAAAGACATATTAGGTTAGCTCGGAGGAACTACTCTTCTTTTGAAGTGAGATCATTCTAGATAGTTCGATGTACTAAAGGAGTAAGTCCTTGGGCTTGAGATTTCATGATTGGCCCTCGATTCCTATCACTCCCTCCAGGTTGTTAGAGAGTTAGGATCAAATCTTGGTTTAATTTAGGTAACTCATCATCGAGGAAATATGGGTCAAGATGAGTAATGTTGAAGGTGCCAAAGACTCCATATTCTTCAGGCAAGTCTACCTTGTAGGTATTGGGGTTGATCTTCTCGATCACTTTGAAAGGTCCATTTGCTTTCTGTGACAATTTGTTCTTCCATAGGTTGGCAATTTTATCCTTATCGAGGTGAATCTATACCAAGTCTCCGAGCTGGAATTCTCTAGCTTTTTTCCTTACTTTCTTTTCAAGCTTTAAAGCAATTCGATTCAAATGGTCCACTACATTCTAGTGCATTGCTTAGATGGTTTTTGATTTTTTAACAACTTACTAATCCTTAAGCTAGATGGGCTAAGAAATCTTATTCAAATAGAGTTTAAGATTATATCCATATGCAATCTCGAAGGGTGACTTCTTGATGACACTAAAGGTGGTCCTATTGTAGGCAAAATCAATGATTGGTAAGCACATGTCTTAATCAGTTAGGATTCTTCCAACTGTAACTCATAATAGGGTTACTAATGTCTTATTGACTACCTTGGTTAATCTATTTGTTTGTTGATGGCAAGATATGCTAAATAGCAGCTTAGTACCCAGTTGCTTCCAAAGTTTCTTCCAAAAATGGCTTAAGAACTTAGTGTCTCAATCATATACAATGGTTCTTGGCACTCTATGAAACTTAACTACTTCCTATAAAAGGAGAAAAGAAATAGCCAAAGCATTGTTAGTTCAATTGCATGGCACAAAGTCTACCATTTTATTGAAGCGGTCTATGACCACAGTGATGTAGTCCTTCTAATGGGATGTCCTTAGTGAACCTAATATGAAGTCCATACTCAGTTCGAACCATAGTTTAGTTAGGATAGGTAATGGTAAATAAGGTCCCTACTCAGCTCGACCATAGTTTAGTTAGGATAGGTAATGGTAAATAAGGTCCCTACTCAGCTCGACTCTTGGCTCTTTAATAGGTAGCACAATTTTCTAATACGTATTGCATGTCTCTCATCATTCTAGGCCAAAAGAATCTCCAGCTAAGCATTTCATGAGTTTAGGTCTTCCCAAAATGACTAGATGATCCTCCTTCATGTACCTTATGCACCAGTAATTCTCTCATGGAATAGGTCAGGATACACAACTTCCCTTTTCTAGATGGTTATCTATCCTCCCTATGATAATTGTCAATAGCTCAACCATCCTCGCATCAAGCATAGATTGGACCAAAGTGTAGGTCTTCAGCCCTTAATCATTGAAAGTCCAAGTACTCTTGTTTAGAGCTTAGTTAAGAGTGTATGTTGCTGTGATAAGGCTTCAGTTACCACATTATTCTTGCTAGTTTTGCATTTAATGACATAAGAAAATCTTTCATGAACTTGATCCATTTAGCTTGTCTCTTACATAGCTTTGGTTAGCTCTTCAGATGTCTTAATGATTCATAGTCCATATAGATCACGAATTCTCTAGGCAACAAGTAGTGTTGCTTGATAGAGAGAGCTCGGATCAAAGAGTAAAACTCCTTGTCATATATAGAATAATTTAGTGATGCTCCTTGAAGCTTTTCACTAAAGTAAGCAATTGGTCAGCCTTCTTGCATTAGTACTGCACCTATACCCAATCTAGATACATTGAACTTTACTTCAAACACTTGTCAAAGCTCGAAAGAGTTAGGATAGGAGCAGTAGTAAACTTTTTCTTCACCTCCTCAAAACTTTATTACTCCTTCTCTTCCCATTGGAATTCAATGTTCTACTTTGACAACTTAGTAAGTAAGACTACAATAGTCCTGAAATTCCTTATGAAATAAGGTAAAATGATGTTAAGCCATAAAAACTTCACATGTCAATAGAACAAGTCAGCAAAGGCCATTCAATAATTGCTTTCACCTTCTCTTCATCGACTTGTATACTATCTTCACTTACAACAAATCCTAAGTAGATCACCTCAGGTTGGTAGAAGACAATTTCTTCAGATTGGCATCTTGTTTTTTAGCTTAGAGCTTGTTAAAGATAGCTTAAAGATGCTCACAGTGTATCACTAATCAAGGTTATAAACAAGAATATTATCAAAGTAAACAATAAGAAACTTTCCAATCAATTCTTTGAGTACATGGTTAGTTACCCTTGTAAATCTGCCCAGCACATTTGACAATCTGAATGGCATAACTAACCACTCATATAACCTACATCGAGTCTTGAATGTAGTTTTTCACTCATCCCCTTCTCAAATTCTGATTTGAAGATACATAGACTTAAGATTGATCTTAGAAAAGATCCTCACTCCATTTAGCCTTCAAGCATGTTATTAAGTTGATGAATAGGGTAACTATATTTGATTGTAATCTGATTGATGGCTCAACTATTTATGCACATTCGCCATATGCGATCTTTCTTTGGCACTTATAAGGCCGATACAATGCATGGGCTTAAGGATTCTCTCTCATATCCTCTTTTCATCAGCTCATCTACTTGTCTTTAGAGCTCGGTAGCCTATTCAAGGTTCAATCTATATGTTGGATTGTTTGGTAATGAGGCTCTTAATTGTAGGCTTATAACATGCTTGATCCTTCTGATTGGAGGTAGACCTCTTAGAAGTTCATCAACGAACAGGTTGGCGAACTGCTTTAATAGGTCATTCACCTCGGTAGGTGGTTCATCATTTAGATCCTTCAATTTAAGTAACCTCCTGAATAATAAAAAGGTCGGCTCTTCAAGCTTCATCTCTCTCGATAACTTAGTGCGTGTCATTACTAGGGTTTCCTTCTTTAGGGCTTGGCCAAGCTAAGCTTACATTGTTTTGACTTACTCAATAGACATAGGATTCAATTTCACCTTCCTTCCTGCATGTTCAAAAGAACAAGTGTTTCTTTTCTCATTATAGATCACATGTTGTTCAAACATCCATGGTCTTCCTAAAAGGACATGTGAAGCACTCATAGGCAACACATCATAAAGAACTTCATCCTAGTATTTTCTAATACAAATCAACGCTACTACTTGCTTAGTCACTTGCAAAGCTCCTTTAATAGTGAGCCAGTGCAATTTGTAAGGTTTGGGGTAAGGTTTGGTTGACAACTTTAATTGTTGGATCATAAATGCAAATGTCTCATTAGTATAGCTTCTACTGTCAATTATAAGAGCATACAACATCCCAATTACCTTGCAACCAATGTGGAACAAGTTCTTACATTGTTTGTCCTCAAGTACTGGGCTCATACTCATCACTTGCCTTAGTACCATGGTTATAGGCATAAAGTTGCCCTCTTCACTATAGATAACCTTCTCCTCCTCCTCGGACTGGTTAGCTTGTCTAATTTCCTTTAATTCTTCAACTTCCTTATTAATGCTATCAACTTCGATGGTCAGCATTTTTCCATTCACCACCATCACTCTTCTAGTCAAAATTATGCTACCATGTGACTAAATCCTTAGCACTTGAAACACTTGATCTCACTAGTCTTTCTTCTTGAGCTCTATCCTTTCTCAAACTTCCTTGGGGTTCCCCTCAAATCGAGTAGCTGGAATAGGTCGGACATCATTGGCCTTACTTAATTCCGATTGCACAAGTCTACTCAGAACAAGTTGGCTAGGGGTAGTTCGACTAATAGGAGGTAGGAATCTACTTATTCAACATCGTTCAATTCTTTGAGTAGCTCAAATTACCTCATCTAAGAACTTAATATCTCAAGTCTCAAGAATATTGCCTATTTCATACTTTAGCCCACTGATAAACAGATAGTTTGGTCTTCTAGATTTACATGCAACCTTGCATCGAATCATCAACATTTGAACCTCCTTTAAATAGGCGTCAACAGTAGATCCTCCTTATCTTAACTCTTGTAACCTTTTGAAAGCATGTTATATATAGTAGCTTAAAACAAATCTCCTTGTTATCACCCTCTTCATCCCTTCCTAGTCCCTAACTTCTCTCTCTCCTTCTCTTCGTCATATAGCTTGCAAAATTTTCCACCACAAGGTAACATATCCTGTGAATTCTAACACCGTAAGTCTCACTATAGCCTTCTTAAGAATGTCATAGCACTTAAACTGTTTCTCTATCTTATCAATCTAGTCTAGATAATCTTTAGCACCACCACTACCAAAGAAGCTTAGAATTTGTAACCTTAGTCCTTCTACTCTAGTAGCTCAGACATTCCTCTCTTCGGGTTTATAGGACTCATCTTCCTCATTTCCTAACTCCTAATCCTCTTCTTTTATCTCCTCCAACACAAGCTTTCATCAAGCAATTCTATCTACTCCTCTAACTCGAGGTGGTTGAATAGGAAATTAGCTTGGCTAGGTTAGCCATTATTATATTATTTGTTTTACTTTATATAATTATAGATTTATCAAAAGTTGATACATATCAAGAAAGAATAGAAAATTTAACTACTCATATGGACCAATTACAAGTTAATACATAGCAAGAAAGGATAGATAATTAATAGAGTTAATATGATCCACTTCTATAAAAATTTGATAACATCGAGGATTTAAATAAAAAGATGTTAAGAACTAAATGAGTACCATAAGTACACGCTAAATATTAATGGCATGTTGAGTTTACATAATGAATAAGTTAGGAATAAAATTGAAATTCTTCAGACATGGAATAGGGAAGTAACAATTACTCCTTATAATTATTTTGAGATATCATGAATGAATATAAAAATATATTATAAGAAAATTAAATAATAGTCAATCCCTCGATCCTGTAAAAAAATTGCATTTCCTTATTTTTCTATTTTAGTAATTCTATGGAGTAGCTATTTTGCCAATACAATATAAGAATAGATGAATAAGTAGAGAATAGTTATTCTATTCTACCCTAATGAAGTTAATTAAATATGTCATAAATATGTATTCTTTGCTAAATCTTAAGACACCTCAAGAATTTTTTTCTTTTTCTCTCTTTTTTTTTTAGGACTTTAAGGTCAAGCAATGATAAAGAAAAGAATTTGCATTAATAGAAAATTTTGAAGTCAATGTAAATAATAGTTGCATCCTTTTCTTTTCTTTTCTTTTCTTTTCTTTTTTCAATGGGTTGTAATTAAGGGAACAAAATATGCTTAGTATGGAATTCTGTTGTCTTGAAATTAAACAAGATAGAGGGAAGATTAACCCATTAACATAACTATAATGTTAAACCTTTAATATGACATAATTAACTAAAAGTACTATAACTATATCACAAGACTATTAAATAGTGTCTTGATTCAAAATATTTGAGGTATGATTATATTATAAATATTTGATCATGATACTTATATGGACCAAATGAATACTTACTCAAGTAAAGTTGCACCTACATATTAATTAAACTTAAACCTTGGTGAACCAACCAATGTTAGGGATAAGAACTCTAATTCCTCCTTGAATCCTCAATTTGATATAAACAAATATCAAATCTCTATGGAAATAGATTCTCTTAAGTATTTTAGATGAAGTTATAAAATTAATAACTAAAATTTTAGGGAATAGTAACTTTAAAAGATTCAAATCCAAACTATATATTCTCTCTTGAAAAATCTCTTTTTTAATATTGGTAACCCTATTATTAATAAGGCCTTTTAGATATAGGCTCCTTAAGCTTATGCCAACTTGATTGGACTTATGGCCTATGCTGTACCTCTCTAGACCTAGCCTTCCTATCCTTATGGTTAACCTCAACTTAGGCTTAATACATAGCCTATCTAACTACAGTGGCTATCAATGACTAGAAGACTATAGATAAAGCTATGTGACCAGGTTAATAACTACCTCCTACATTTGCAAACTACGTTGGACCTTGTGCTCCACTACCTCATTGGTTGTAAATGTGGCTTTTACCCACTAATTCCACTCTAACCATCAACTCTACTGCTCTATAAATACGAGGCTACTACTTAACGGTAAATTACTTGATACTTTGCATACTAGAGCCTACCCTTTACATTCGAGTACTCTTACTCTCCTCATACAGCAATCTAACTTAAGTATCGAAGTGGTTACACTAGATAATACCCCAATATCCCTCATTGTTATTTATCTTGTAGGCACACATAGTTACATGAAAGCCCAATCTCAACTAAATCTCTATTGCCTATTTTTATTTTTAAGTTGCAAATCCTATAATTCATTTGCCTCACTCACCTTGGATAACTCCTCAAACCATTACATTGTCAATAACCACATTGATAGGTACATCAATGGTTAGTTTAATCCATCCATCCTAGGTAGTTTTCATATAATTGATACAAGCTCATCTATGATATAGGATTTTGATTATGTAGGATGTTGAGGAGATTGTTTTATACCATTTATATGTTAAGAAATGTTTATATATAGATAAAAGTGATGTACAAGATTATTATATGGTCATTCATATGACTAAAGTGATGAAACCCATTTCTTATGTATATTATAGGAGGTCGAAGGAGGTTGTATCTTCTAATTGTGATACTTAAGATGGTATTAGGGATAATTTAGTAAAGTAGGGTAGTATGTTGTATGTCTTTATATATAAATAATTGGTGAGGGCTTGTCCTAAATATAGATGTATTATTCATTTCAATAACATGCTTGCTAATGTGGTAAGACTAGAGTAAATGAGCAACAAGTGTATTGGTAAGGTAACAAGTTGTATGGGCTTAGTTACATATAAATACTAGGAAGTCAGTTAGGAACAAGCATATTGAATCTTCCTCAACAAGTTAGATGACTTTGCTTTTGAATTGAAAACTTAAGTTCTTAGCTTGAAGCTTAGGTAAGTGTTATTTTACTACTCTCACACCTTCTAAGTTGAATATGTTGAGATCTAGTTCTATCAATTTAGTTCCATTTCCGGGAAACGAATACATGAGGAAGGGAGATAAGGCTCGAATGGATAGTCAAGTAGAGAGATTCGAGAAATGAATGGAGGAAATTTAAGGTGGACTCTCAGAAATGTAACAACAGATTTCTTCCATAGATCTTAGAAGAATTTCGAAAGAGAAGTATGTAAAATTAGATGAAGTAAAAAAGCATTAGAGAATGTTGTGGTGTCCATTTAGGAAATGTTGAAAGAAGTTTTAGGTGATCATAGGGGAAAGTCAATGTTGAATGGTAGAATGCATGAATAGCGACATGTAACCATGACTTTCGATAAATCAACTGAAGTTGAGCAATATGAGTTAGTAACTAATGAGGAATTCCAACAAAATGTAGCTCGAATCCATTTACCTATTTTTGATGGAATTGATCCAATCAATTGGATCGCAGTAACCAAGCAATATTTTAAAGTTCACACAACTTGTGAAGAAAGGAAAGTAGCTTTGGCTTCATTGTGCATGCATGGGAGATCTATCTATTGGTTGAAATCTCTCAGGTGGTAATATCCGAAGTTAGCTTGGAATGAATTTACTATAGCTTTGCTCAAGAGATTCAATCGTAGTGCCTCTTATATTTGCAGACTACATCGAACTTGTACTCTACTGCCCCATTACTTGCGAATGTGGCTTTTGCCCCTTAACTCCTCTTTAACTATCAACTCCACTCCTTTATAAATATAGGACTACTACTCAATGGTAAACTACTTGATACTTTACATACTAGAGCCTGCCCTTTACATTCGAGTACTCTTACTCTTCTTGTACACTAATCTAACTTAAGCATCGAAGTCACCATGTTAGACAATACCCTAGTGTCCCTCATTGTTATTTGTCTTGTAGGCTCACATAGTTACGTGAAGCTCAATCTTAACTAAATCTCTATCGACTAATATCTAAAGACGACATTTGGCACCTTTTATGGGAAACTAATCCAATCTCTTACCCGAATATATACTAAACACTCTCCCAAACACTACCGTTGACTATTAGCATGTCTTGCATTGACAACCTTGAGACCAACCAGTTGGCAAACAATCAACCTACTAAAAATTAGCCTATAACTAAGGAAATGCTTGAACGGTACTTACAGTGCTTGAAGTGCCTGGTTAAGGAGTTATTGCCTAAAATAGGTTTCTCTCTACTCTTCTTGAGGATACCAAGAGGCATAGTGTATAGACCCATCCACTTAAAGCTTTTAATGCCCACATTAAGCATAATAACCAACAGCAGCAGTAGGAAATTGGAAGGGATTAACAACCCAGTCCCCCAGCATAGGGATATGAAGCACGGTATGTGGCCACTTATGATGTACCTTTGTTGGCAATAAGTAGATGGCCAACTCCCATAGAGTACTCGCATACTGTACAATGCGCTAAGATCACCCGGCAAACAACCCCAACCTCAATGAGCACCATGTAATTATGAGAAGGCTCTTCGAGCAGTAGGGGAGCAAGATAATTGACGATGATGAGCTAGTCGCTAGTAATAAAACCCTATTTACTAAGGGTATCTAGGATGAAGTCTCGCCTCTGAATAACAAGCTTCCTACCCTAGACTAATACAATGGTACTGGTGATCCTGATAATCACTTCCTCCACTTTCGTACCTTCATGAACCTTCGTGGTCATAAGGATGCCATTTTATATGAGGCTTTCCTAGGTAAAATAAGGAAGTAGCTCGGACATGTTTTAACCACCTACCTGAGAACTCCATTAGCTCCTTTGATGAGCTGGCACGAAGGTTTAGTCTCCATTTTTAGGCTAGTAAGCCCTCGTCCAAGGACACTTCATCCTTATACTTGACAAGGTAAAGTAAAGGGGAGACTTTGGGTGAATATGTGGCCCTATTCAATAATGTTGTGGTTGATATCCCTTAGCTAGATGAAGGAGTCGCAATATATGCCGCGCAACTCATCATAAGAACTTCAAGAGAATTCTTTCTATTCGCTTTTGAAGAGCAAGCTAAAGATGCTAGTTGAATTCTAGAGTAAGGCCTAAAAATACATAGATGGAGAGGACAACATTCGCATTTGGTACAACAATGACTAAGAGAAGTTAGGAGGAAAGAAGGACAAGGAAAGATTGTCTATAAAAGATTGCCTCAGTAGCAAGGCACTGAATAGAGCTAAGGGAGAAGGCTCAACTAATAAGAACTGTTGAGCTGAGTAGAACCCACTTCCCCCTCCCATCTACACATAGCATACCCTTCTAAGCCAACCCATCACTTAAGTCTTCATTAAGGTAGGGAATAGAGGCTTACTGTAGAAGCCCCTAAAGATGGAGGGGAATCCTAATCATTAGAACTTAGACAAGTATTGCTAATTCTATGATGACTATGGCCATACCATAAAGGAATGCTTCCAGCTGAAGAACATAATTAAATATGAGATTCTGTGGGTCTTCTTCGATGAGTATGTAGCCTAGCGAAGAATGACTACCGTTCCAATGATGATGAAAATAGGGCGCCTTAGAGGCAGCAAACTAAGCGTGCCCCAAGTGGATTATAATGAACATAATCGTAATGACCAAGCATAAAATGACCTAACCTCCAATAACATGATTCACATAATCATTGGGAAGCTACATCTAGGGAGCTAGTCGAGAGCCAGTAACTTAGCTAATGCCCCATCGAGGTGTTGGCTGTTAGAGAAAAGAGGCAAAAGATTAATTTATTGATCTCTTTCTCCAATGAAGACCTGGAGGGGTTAGATACCCCTCATTAAGACGCCTTTGTTATTAAGGCAAGAATTGCAAATTTTAAGGTCCTCAAGATTATGGTGGACATAGGCAACTCCATTGACATCCTCTTCATGCATATGTGTGAGAAGATGAGGAGCAAACTACTTATTAAAATGAAACCTTACCACCATAACCTCATTAGCTTCAACAGAGGATCTATCCGAGATAAGGGAATCATCACTCTCAATATGGAGCTTGGTGATGATGACAGTGTTGCCTGATGACCAGTGGAGTTTGTCATGGTTAACTACCTATCCTTTTACAATGCTCTCTTAGGATGACCGAGCTTGAATGCCTTTAGAGTCATTACCTCATCCTTCCATCCGAAGGCTAAGTTCCTAACCCCTATTCGGTTGAGAATATGTAGATGCAACTAGAAGTTCTCCCAAAAGCTCTACATTAAGGCTACTACAGTAGATCGTGTCTTCGCTTTGGAGACCTGCTCGTAGGAGAAGTCGGTTGAGAGAGAAGAGCCAAGTGAAATAACAAAAGAGGTGCAAATCGGCGCTTCTCTTGACCAGCCTACTAAGTTTGGGATTGAGACCTCTTTCAAGGTGAAGAAGCAAATAATTGCCCTCTTATAAGCTAATTTAGATATGTTTGCTTAGTCGATGTCAAACATGCCTAGGATCTCCTTAGTCTTGGCGACCTATAGTTTTAACATTGACTCAAACAGACAACCTATTGCAGACACTCCATTTTTACTACCTTCTGTACGTAGTTTTAAAATTTTTTTTTAAGAATAGGAAAAAAGGGTCCTAATTTAGAAGAATATAAAAAAATAGAAAATTTAGAAAAAAAAAACACAAAAAAAATTAGAAATTATTGAAAAATACAAAAAATAAAAAAAGAAGTAGTATTTAGAAAATAAGGGTCATTAGGTCCGTTTTAGTGAATCATTTAATGTTTCAAGATCTAAGTGAATTTAAAAGTCAATTGTGCATATACAATTTGATCAATTTTCGAGCTACGTTTGAAAATATTAGATTTTTTAAAATAAAACTTGTAGACACCCTATTTTTTGCCCTCTTAATATTTTTATTTATTTATTTTCTATTTTAGAATAGGGTAAAGGATGCTAAATTTAAAAAAAAATTAAAAATATATATAAATATAAAAAAGAAGTGGAAAATTAAATTTATAAAATTACCAAAAAAATAGAAATTATAAGAAAATATAAAATACAAATAATGATAACAATTTGGAGTTTAGTTTTAGCTTTAGTATATATTTTTTTTGTTTTCAATAAAAGTAAATCAAGTAAATAGAAAAAGATTTTAACTAAAAAAGAAAGTATAATATAAGGTTTGGATTAGGACTTAAAACATGGTCTATTTATTTGAAAATAGGGCCCAAAGCCCTATTTACTTTTCGCTAAGGGAGGGTACGTTGAAGCACCCATAAAATTTTTTGCAACGCACATGTACCCTACACGTAACCTACCCTATCTTCTTCCCTTTCTTCTACCTTTCTCCCTAATTCTCAACTCACTTTCCTTCCTCATATGCTCGATTTCAAGTCATCTTTGACCTCTTTTACTATACAATTTCACTAAATTAATAGTGAAATTGTCTAGCATACATAGCCTACTTTTGAATTAAGCTCAAAAATAGTTGAGATTCAATCGACTGCACATTTGAAATTGGCTTAAAAAGTGAAAAAAAAAAATCATTTTTACGGGTTAAAGTTAATTAATTTTGATCTCTGATTTAATTCAATTCCTAAACCTTTCAAGTTGGAGCTTTGTTCTAACAGTACAAAAAGGAGTCCTAGGAAGCTATTTGGATCACTCATGATCATGAATTCTTGCTCCTCCACATACACTCTCTCTTTCTTTCTCTCGACTCATGGCCATCCCACTCGAAACCCCACTTCTACCACTACTCGAGCAAAACTACCATTACTAATAACTTCACCACCAAAAATGCTTAACCCAAGCATCCTATCACTTCAAGTTAGCCTCAAACATTGTCAACCGTATAAGTACCCACCACCACCAAACATCCACCAAAATTGGTGGCACCTATACCAAACCCACATTCTCCAATAAGAAATTCATGAAAATGGTTTTACACCCTTGAAATTCCCTTTAATTTGAGCTTGTTTTCAACTATTTTATATGTATATATATATTTTATTTATTTAATTTTTGTAATTGAGATGTAATTGTATTAGAGAAAAAATAAAAAAAAAAAGAAAGAAAAGAAGAGAGAAAAAAAGATAAAAAAAAGAAGCAAAGTTGCTTAGGTTTAAATTTGTTTATTTTATTTTTTCAGTTGAAAATTAAATAAAAAATATGATAAAAGGTAAAATAAAATAAGAAAATTGTTTTATGACTTAGAAAAACTTATTTTCCCAGTAAGTAAAAAATAAATCAACCCATTTTCAAAATTAAGACTGCTTTAGAATTTTGCAAAAAATAAGTCTTGATTTAAGACCCTTTAAAGCTTTCTTAATAAACTTAAACCCACTGAAAACGTAAATTTGAAGTCTTTTCAAAAATTAAAATCAACCAACATATCTATATTTTCAAAAAGAACTACATACGTTTAATCCCAAATAGCAGGTACGTTGATACCTCTAAGGCAATATAAATAATGAAAAAACTCTAACTTTTCCAATTTATTTTAATTTATTCAATGTAGTAAAATATAATCAAATTCGTTAATTAGTGATTGAATTTCGTTTTTAAAAGGGTAATTTTGAAAAGTGAATCTAAATTCAAAAAATTAGTAGTGGTGCTCATAAGAGATTAAAAGATTAGCCACCAGACCTAAAATCTTTAGTTTTCAAACCTTTTTTTATAAAAATTAGTTTTTCAAGTAGACTAGTGGTTAGGTTAAATTAGTCCATCCAATCGATTTAAACTAACCCCCATTTTCTCGACTTTGGTCGGGTAGTAACTCCAAAGGTTTACAAAATTCTTTTAAAAGGCCTTAGTTTTCCTTAAACCTTAGTTGGGGATCAGTATTGAACAAGTAGGGTTTAATATTGATCAGTTTATGAAAAATATTACAAAAACTGGAAAAAAAAATTAGGCTCAACAAAACCTAATATTTTGACAAAAGATCCGTGTTAATTATATTTTTGTCATGAAAAGATAGTCAATTTAAGCTACTTATGGCCTTAAACGATGCCTCAATTGGATTTAAACTGATTATTTTATAAAGGAATTAATTTTGAATTAAGCAGATAAAACACAAATCGAGACTCAAAAATTTATCAGATTGTGCTCTTTTTGAAAATAATTTCCAATATATGCATAATCATGATTGTTAAAATTGCAAGTCAAAAATACGTTTTTGTGAGTTTATGATTTTATAAAGTTTTTTATAACTAAAATAGACGTAAAAACATTTATGTATAGACTTTTAGTGAAGTTATGAACTTTTATATACAATTCTACAAGTTTATGATTTTACTGGTTTTGTATGAGTCTATACGATTCTACTAGTTTTGTGCATTCAAATGAATAGTGGAATCGCGATTTTAATAACCATGGGCATAATATGTTTTAGGTTTTAATATTGATGTTTCCAATTTGTTAGGAACCAATTGATAAGGGATTTTCTTTGGTCTGAATTGGATTTGTTGTTTTAAATCTGGTCTAGGCCATTTACATTGAATAATAAATTTAGCATACAAGATATGTCATGAATGAAAACCAGCATAACTGGTATGGATACGCCTACTTGTAGAGAATATCAAAGTTGGAATCCCAACAGTGTGCTCATGCATGCATTTTTTTTTCTCTCCCGTTACGTGCTACTTGTCAAGCTGTAATTGGCCCTCCACATCACTGTTCATTATCTTTCTTACGATTTCTGTAGGATTTCAACACTTTTCCACTCTAAGTAACCTAATTTCAAGCAATTTTTTACCTCTTTTTGTTTGTGATTTGACCAAATTAATGGTGACATTACAAGGAACACTTGGAGTGCTTTGTGTTGTGCCCAAAAACTTGACTAGATTCACACATTTAAGCACTCTAATTGGCTATAGAAAATCAAGGAAAACTTTAAAACCTGGATTTTCCTTCACATTCCTTTTGCTTGATTTAAGCTTGTTTAATGCAATACGAAGCTTCTTCGTTGTATTTCATGTAGAAACAAAGCATTTTCGCAATTAATTCAATTCAAATTGCAATCTTTTCCATTAAAATCGAAAATCAAGTCAATGCTCCATACTTTGAAATTAATGGTTTTTAATTGTTTTCCTTGTATGTTTTGATCCTAGAAGCTATCAAGGTGGTTGAGGAGCTTGAATCCATCATCAATCACAACTCAAAACACCTCCTTCAAGTTTGAATCACCTCTTTCTCTCTCTACAAAAACCAACTACGGTTACTCTCTCTTTCTAGATTTTCTTTGCCCATAATTGTTTTTGAAGGACATCATTGCTATTATTGTATTCTCTAACCATAACAACACTAGCTTAACCCTCATTCGAGCTTCAACAACCACCACAGTGGGTGATGTAAGCTCCTTCTCTATTTACCCATTCGTTAGTGCTTTGTCCACTACCACCACCACTTACCCATACAAAAAAACCTATACTATAAAACTCTCCACCTTCATTAAGCCAACGTTGATCACCTTTTGAGATTGGCCCACCACCATAGTAGGTACCACCTCCTTTCTCTCTCTACTCATCTTTGACCTAACAACCAATGACACTCAAATGACCACCAAACTCTAAGGTGCCACCGCCAAACCTTCTTTTACTAATAAAAGGCTCACAAAATCCTCATTGCTCACTTGAAACGTTGTCAAAAACAACCTTGGTCGTGCACTTGCCACTGTTGCCTTCCTCTCCTAGCTAGTCATGTGCCTTATACGTGATAGGGTTAGGTGACCCAACCCTAACCCGATTGTCTAACCCACGTCCTAACCTAGCTCTAACCCGCATGTAAGCTCGGTCCATTTCCTCCTTTTGTTTTGCTTGTTTCATGTTTGATTCATTTACTTATTTTACTTTGTTGTGTATTTATTTATGTTTTATTCTATTGTAAATATTGTAATTCATAAAAAAAAAATCCAAAGAAAAAAATGAAGAAAAGAAAAATAAAAAGAAAGGAAAGGTTTTTGTTTTTTATTTTTATTTTTATGCTTTGATAAAAAATGATAGAAAGTGAAAAAATTAATAATAATAAAAGAAAGAAAAGAATATTTGAATTACTTAGAAAAACTTGATTTTAAAGATAAAAATTAACAAATCCTTTTCTAAGTTTGGGTTTTATAGGATTTTTTCCAAAAATAGGATACTCAAATTAGGATCTTTTAGAATTTTTCTTAAATAAAATTGAACTGATAAAAAATCATAAATCCAACTATTTTTAAGAAAAAAGTAAAATTAATCATCACATTTAAATTTTTGGGAATAAACCATGGAAAGTTTGATCCTTACTATATGGTATGTAGCATCTACGGAGTGACTTAAAATAAAAAAAAAACTTTTTTATTTTCCCTTTTGTAAATAAATTCTATTTTTATTCTTTTTTGTGTATAAGTAGAATTAATCTTACTTTTAGAATTATTCGTTCATGTTAGAAGTAATATTTTGCAAATAAATTTAAATTTGAAAGGTTAAAAATGGTACCCGATTAAAGTTCATTAGGTTAGCCCTAAAACTCAAAATATCTGGTTTTCAATAAACCATTTTCAAAATTCGTTTTCACAGTCTAATGTCTAAATTAAAATCAATCAATCCAATTGGTTTTAATATAACCCTTTTTCCAACCTTGGTCAGGTAGCAACTTTAAGTATTTTTCAAAACATGTTTAAAAACCAAGTTTTTCTTAACTTTTAGTTGAGAGTTAGTATTAAATATGTTAGGATTTAATACTAATTAAGTTAAAAAAAATATTAAAAAACCAAGAAAAATTTCGGCTTGATACCTATCAAATAAAAGAAGAGACCTTTCACGCTAAAAAGGCATGCTACAATAGACGAAGAAGTGTAGAAGCCGCTTAAGGCTGACTTCGTTAAAGAAGCGAAGTATCTGGCTTGGCTGGCAAATGTAGTGTTGGTTAAGAAAAAGTCTGGGAAGTGGCGAATATGGGTTAACTACACCAACCTAATAAAGCCTGCCCAAAAGACTTTTTTGCTCTCCTTAGGTTCGATCAATTAGTCAATTCCACATTAGGACACGCTTTGTTTAGCTGTATGGACACCTTCTTAAGCTACAACTAGATTAAGATGGACCCGAAAGACACAGTCCATACCTCATTTGTCATTGACTTTGGCTTGTAGTACTATACTATCATGCCTTTTAGCCTTCAAAACATCGGGGCAACGTATTAGTATATGGTGACAAAGTTATTTAAGCCCCAGTTTGGGTAGAACATTGAGGTGTATGTCGACGACATGATAGCCTTCAACCAAATGAGAAGATAAGACATGAAGCCAAACCCCTAGAAATGTGTGTTCGGGGTTGGCTTCGACAAATTCCTAAGCTTCTTGGTCACTTAGAGAGGAATTGATGCCTACCTTAAAAAGATACAAGCTATTAAGGATATGAAGTCCCCTTCCTTAATTAGAGACGTATAGAAGCTCATTGTCATGGTGGCTACATTGAGTAGATTTCTTCCCAAGAGCATAAACAGATTCCCTTAGTTCTTCAAAATCCTTAAGAATCCAAAGGGTTTCGAATGGAGTCCTCAGTGTGCGGAAGCCTCCAAGCAACTGCAAGACATCTTCTCACACCATCCAATCTTCTCTAAGCTCGTTCTAAGGGGGGATTTATATTTGTACCTAGCTGTTAGTAACCGGGAACTCTCTTCTATACTAGTCAAAGCAGAAGGGAGAGAGCACAAGCTCATATACTACGATAGCCACATACTCCAAGGGTATGAAGTTAAGTACACTAGAGTTGAAAAATTTTCCTTAGTTATCATCATCTTAACATGTTGGCTTAAGGCCTACTTCTAGGTGGACCAGATCATTATATTTACAGACCAGCCACTACGTATACTATTATGGAAGCTAGATACATGTGGATGGATGGTGAAGTACACGATGGAGCTTAGTCTGTATGGAATCCAATATCAACTACAGATGGCCTATAAGGCATAAGTGTTGGTTGACTTGATGGTTAAATATACAAGAGAGGAGGAAGCACCAATAAGGGATGACAAATCGGTGTAGACTCTCTATGTTGATGGATCATCCACTTGGAGTGGGGTATGGGTGGAGGTATAGGCTTAGTTCCCACCGTACTGTACAAGATCACCATGTGTTATGCCTTAAAGTTTAGGTTAGACACCAGTAATAATGAATCTCAATACAAGGCCCTATTAGCCAATCTCAAGTTGGCTAAAGAGATCAGCATTAAGCATTTACAAGTTTTCTCGAACTCGATGCTTGTTGTCTAATAAGTTCAGGGTGAGTATGAGGCTAGGGACAACACCATGATAAGATACTTAGAGAAAGTGAGAAGTCTCCTAACTAAGTTTTCTTCATAGAGCATTACAAAGATCCCCTAAATAAAAAACTCAATAGTAGATTAGTTGTTTAATCTCACCTCTATGAGGATACCAAAGCTCGAGGTAGAAGATAAGAAGATTTTCATAGAATACTTGCTAGAGAATAGTATAACTCTAAGCTTGGCTGAGGTCTTTGAGCTTACGATAACACCATCAAAGCTAAGTTGGATGGATTCTATCCAAAGTTACTTTGAGTAGGGCCTGCTCCCAAAAGATAGGACAGAGGCAAAGAAGTTAAGATACCATGCCACCAACTGTATGTTAGTCAACGATGTCCTATATTGTAGAGAAGTTAGCCTTCCCCTACTCAAATGCCTCTTAACAAAAAAGAGCTTACACGTCATGGAAGGGCTATACACTGGAGTGTACAACAACTACATATAGTTCTAAGCCCTCTAAATTTGAGCTTTATGTCTTAATATTACAAGCCTACCATGAGGTAAGATGCTAAGGCCATAGTCTAAAAGTGCCCCCAATGCCAAAAGCATACACCAATTAGTTATGCCCCTAGCACTAATCTTTAGCCCTTAACTAATTAGTGGTTGTTCACTTAATAGGGCATCGACATCCTTGATGCCTTCCCTAAGGCCTCGAGAGGTCGGTAGTACATCATCATAGCTATTGATTACTTCACCAAGTAGGTTAAGGGTTAAGCTATAGCCAAGATCACCAAGAAGAGCATTAAGTTGTTCATTCAAAGTAACACCCTCTCTAGATTTTGGGTCCTTTATGCCCTCATCATGGACAATGTACATTAGTTTGATAACCCTAACTTTAGAGAATTTTGCACCAAGTACTATATCACTCTTGCACTTCATGTTGGTTGTCCACACTCGGTCAAATGGTCAAGTTGAAGCAGTTACATAAGTTATTGTCAAAAGCTTGAAGAGAGTAGACCAAGCTTAAGGCACCTAGGTAGACGAGTTGCCCAATATCTTGTAGGGATACTGGACTACTATATGGGCATAAGGGTAGATGGACACATAACGTCCAGTATTACATAAAACAAAAAAGGAGATGGGTTTGAACCCCCTGAGTAGGGGTCTTCGTACACCGACAGTGGATATGATGCAACAACACCTCACATGGGCTCAAGTTGCATTAGATATATATTAGACCAAAATGTAATCCTCAGCGTACAATTCCTTGATCATGGAAAATCCTAATGGTTTGGTTTATAATTCAATTATAAGGGAATGTTGTCTCGATAAGGCATCAGCCATTACATTATTCTTTCCATTCGTATACTTCATAACATATGAAAATCCTTCCATGAACTCGACCCATTTGGCTTATCTTCATGACAGCTTAGGTTGACTCTTCAAATATCTCAAAGATTCATGATCAATATATATTACAAACTCTTTAGGTAACAAGTAGTGTTGCCACATAGTTAATGTTCTGATCAAGGAGTAAAACTCTTTATCATAAATAGAATAGTTAACTATAGCTCCTTTAAGTTTTTCACTGAAGTAGGCAATAAGTTAGCCCTCTTGCGTCGGTACAACACCTACGCCAAGTTTGAATGCATCATATTCCACTTCAAACACTTTCTCAAAGCTCGTTAAAGCTAAGACAAGGGCTATAGTTAGCTTTCCCTTTACTTCTTTAGAACTCCTTTTGCTCCCTCTCTCCTCACTTAAACTCAATAATATTCTTTAATAGCTCAGTGAGTGGGGCCACAATCATACTAAAATTCCTTATAAATTTATGATAGAATGATTCCAAGCCATAGAAGCTTTACAAATCGATTGAATAGGTAGGCTTAAGCCATTCGATAATCACCCTTATCTTCTCATCATCAACTTTGATGCCACCACCACTCATAACAAAACCTAAAATAATTACCTTAGGTTGGCAAAAGTTGCATTTCTTTAGATTAAAGTAAAGCTTTTTACCTAAGATTATTGAAAAAACTATTTAAAGATGCTTTTGGTGAGTCTCCAGATCGAGACTATAGACCAAAATGTCGTCAAAATATATCACCATTGATTTTCCAATTAGTTTTCAAAGTACATGGTTCATTAGTCATATGAATGTGCTCGGGGCATTTGATAGACCAAATGGCATCATAAGTTACTTAGACAATCCATGGTGGGTCTTAAATGCAGTCTTCCGCTCATCTCTTTCCTGCATTTGAATGTGTTGGTATTCACATTTGAGGTCATTCTTGGAGAATACTCTTGCTCCACTTAACTCATCCAGCATATCATCAATCCTTGGTATTGGATACCTATACTTAATGTTAATGCGATTGATTATTGGACAATCTATAGACATTCTCCATGTCCTATCTTTCTTCAGTACTAACAGGGTTAGTATAGTACATAGGCTCAGGGATTCTCACACGTACCCTTTCTACAACAGCTCATCCACTTACCTCTGCAACTTAGCAACCTGTTTAGGGATCAGTCTATAAGTAGGTTTGTTTAGTAGTGCAGCTCTTAATTGTAAGTCAATTGTATGTTCAACGCTTTAGATGGGAGGAAAACCTTTCAGTAGCTCACTTAGGAATAGGTTAGCAAATTCATCTAACAAGGTTTTTACCTCAATAGGCAATAATTCCTCCTTAAATTCCTTCATCTTAAGTAACCTTCTAACTAGTAAATAGGTTGGCTTTTCAAGCTCCATCTCTCTCTTTAGCTCGGCTCGAGTCATCACCAAAGCTTCTTTCTTCAGCTAGACTAAGTTGAGTCTACATGCTTTTAACTTGTTTGATAATCATAGGGCTCAACTTCACCTTCCTAGCCTCATACACCAAGGAACATGTGTTCTTCCTTCCATTTTATGTCACATTTTTGTCAAACATCCATGGTTGTCCAAGTAGAATATGGGATGCACTCATAGGCAACACATCATAGAGAACTTCATCTCAATAGTTCCTAATATTGATCAGCACTGATTCTTATTCGTTCACCTATGGGGCTCCTTTTTCATTGAGCTAATGTAGTAGGCTTAGGGAGGGGTTTAGTTTACAACTTCAACTACTAAACCATGAAAGCAAATGTTATATTTAGTGTAGCTGCCACTATCAACAATCATTACACATAATAACCCATTCACCTTCCATCTAATGTGGAATAGATTCTCTCGCTATTTGTCTTCGAGCATAAAACTCATACTCATTGTTCTTCTCAACACCAGGGTAGTAGGTATAAAGTTATCTTTCTTTACTATAGATAATTTCCTCATCCTCAAATTGTTCTTTCTATCTGGTCTCTTTTGGCTCTTCTACCTCCTTGTTAGTATTGTCTACCTTAATAGTTGGCGCTTCATTACGGAATATTATGGTTCTTCTTTTTGGGCATTGAGCATCCATGTCCCCAGATCTTTGACACTTGAAGCATTTTATCTCACTTTTCTTCCTTCCTAAGCTTTGGCCTTTCTCAAACATCATTAGTCTCTCCTTCTCCTATACTCAAGTAGGCTAAGCATGTCAAGTCTCAACAACCTTACTTAGTTTTGGTTGCACAAGTTTGCTCGGAACAAGTCGGCTCGGGGTAGGCCGACTTATAGGAGCTCGGAATCTCCTTGATTAGTACCTTTCAATTCTCTAGGCAGCTCAAATAACGTCATCAAGTGATCCAATGTCCATGTCTCCAGAATGTCTCCAATCCCATACTTCAACCACTAATGAATCGAGACATAGTTCAGTCTTTAAGCTCAACAATTTCACATCGGATCATCAACATTTGGAATTCCTTCATGTAGGCATTAACACTCAATCCACCTTGTCTTAACTCCTGTAAATTTTTAAATAGATCTTGCAAATAGTAGCTCAAAATAAATCTTCTCCTCATGACTCTCTTCATTTCATCCCAACTCCTGACTTCACATTCTCCTTCTCTTCTATGTATAGCTTGCATGTTCTTCCACCATAGGTAGCATAGCCAGTAAACTTTAGCACAACAAGCCTAACCTTTTCATTCTTAGGCACCCATGGCATTCAAATTGTTTCTCAATTTTATTTACCTAATCCAGGTAGTCCTCCACATCACCACTTCTAGAAAAACTTGGGATATACATCCTCAACCCCTTTACTCTTAGAGCTCAAACATTCCTCTCTTATGGGTCATAGTAATTTACTTCATCTCCTTCTTCCTCATCTGCCTCTTTAATTTCATTGGGTGCTAGCTTACGCCTAGTAACTCTAACTACTCTTCTAGCTCAAGTTGGTTGAAGTAGGGCATTAGTTTAGCTATATTAACCATTGCCTCTCTAAGGCTATTCATTGGTTTATCTTTTGTATGGACCTTCTCTAGCTCGTTGCCCATCTTTATTCATGATAGTCACCAAACTAGCTACTAGGTTAGTGGGTTTATCTAATCGGCTGCCTATTAACTGGGGTATGGAACTTTTTTATTGACTATGGCCATTTTAAGCGCTACTCTCTTGGTTACCTAGAATTTCTTGAACACTAGAATCGAACATTGTCGTCTTTTATAAGAGATTAACAACTGCAACACTATTCAAAACTTCCTTCCATGAATCAAGCACTAAACAACGTCAAATGTACTAATAGCTAATATAACCAACACAATAAACCAAGTGAACTCATACACTCTATTTTACGACTAAGAAATAGGGGAAAATAGAGCTCGAAATCTCTTTACTTTAAATACTCTTTGAACACTCACAACATTAATAAACTAACTCTAAAACACTTATGATAGTAGTAAACCACTCAAAGTACAAGTAACAAGGACTTGCTCAGACATAGCTAAGCTCTGATACTAAGATGATATGAGCATGATCATGGATGAACACACGATGTCTAGTATTAATTCAAACCTCTAGGTGGTCCAAAAGATAAATGAGAGTTGAAGGTTAAGCAGGGGTCCTAGTGCACTAGCGGTAGATAAGATGCACTAACGCCTTCCATGAGCTCAGGTTGCACTTTATATGATGCATAAGTGTGGCTAAAGGTCACTTACCATTAATTCACACTCAATAAGCTAGATAAAAGTAATTGAGAGAAAGCACGATACACTTAGCTTACATATGAAGAAAAAATGTCTGAATGTTAATTGTATTAACTATTGCAGCTACTACCATTTACAGTATTTATATGACCCAATTAAAGTAAGTCTTAAGTTAGTGTAAATTACAAAAAAAAAAAAAAAAAAAATCTACTAGAAAAAGGAAAAGGAACAATTTACAAATGTAGAGTTGTAATAAGACAAAAAGATGAACATTCGATTATAAAGGATGGTACATATGTTAAACAAATAAGGTATGTCAGTTGTCCATTCTATAATCCCAATGATGTTGTTTTCCAAGCAGATTAAGTTCTAGGCAGATCAAGTCGGGCTCAACAGCTCGATAGCTTAAATGATCTAAATTAAAGAAGAGTAAACCCAAGGGATGGTCCATTATCAAGTTAGCCTCAGCTAGTTCACTTAGGTTGGTGTCATCTTACCCTTGGCAATGATTTGAGTTAGCAGCATGTGTGTTCTATATTAGGCCCTGGATAAATGCATTAGGAAAGGGTTGGCTCGACAACTGGTCGGTTACCTTAATAGTCTCTTAGATGAAGTGGAGAGTAGAGTAACTCAATAGGTCAGACTAGAGGATGTTTTACTCTTCTGAGTTTAACTCACCATTGATAGCTGGACACACCATTTAAGCGAGTCCTCGAGCTTAGGAGTGTGTAATGGGTCCGTGATCCCTATCAATCACCTACCGTACCTCTATAAGTGAAACCCCTTTTCACCTAGCATTCAAGTTATAGGCAGTCCTTTACATCGAGTTAGAGCTTCCTAACATCAGTACTCAAAGTTTCAATGCTATGCTAAATAAGTCCCTACTATAGGCCAACATCGATACCACAGAAGAAATTAGGGACTTCGTAATAGCTCGAGTGACTACTTATCAACACTAAGCAGTTAGATATTATGATAAGAAGGTCAAACATAAAGAGTTCAAGGTTGGTGACATGGTTTGCCAAAAGCTAGAGGCCATAGGCTTACGAGAAGGATAAGGAAAGTTAGCCCCTAACTAGGAAAACCCAGTCAGAGTTAGAGAGAGCTTAAGGAATGGAGCATATAGATTGAAACGATTGGATGGCAAACTCATCCTATGCACTTAGAATGTTGATAACCTTAGACCCTATTCCGATTAATGTATAGTTTTCCTGTAAATCTTTTGATAAATATCAATAAAAGTTCTATTCCTCATTTATACTGTCTATGTTTGCTTTCTTCCTTCTCTACTCTCGTACTAAGACCTAACCCCCATAAAGAGAATGAACCTACTATCCGAGCAGGTTGGAATGCCACTGACCTGACTCTCCTCGGGTAACTACAGTAAAAGGAAATACTCCTTACACAATTGATGAACTCCCATGATTTGGGCAAGTCAAAATGCCATTAACCTGACCTCGCTGCCCCTACCGCTCTCCCCCCCACCCACCTAAGGTAACCTTAGTAAGAGGAAATGCCCCTTGCATGATTGAGGAACTCCTACCATCCAGATAAGTCAGATTACTACGGACTTGACCCCCTTGGATAACCGCAACAAGGGGTACCACCCTTTACACAATTAAGGAACTCCTACTATTTAGACAGGTTTAAATGCTACAGATTTGACCCCATCTAGGTAACCTTTGTAAGGGGTAACACCCCTTATACAATTGATAAACTCCCCCATAGATACATGGAAGACTTTACCCCCAAATTAACTCTACGACTAAGAAACTAAGCACAAACACACAAATGACTAAGTGTTAAGCTATGATACCAAACAAGCACTACACACCAAACAAAGAAGTCGAGAATTGTTGACAAAATTTGAAGAATAGAAAGCAAAGTGAATGCATCAAATTTATAATTTCAAATTCCATTAAAGGGGATTTACAAAATTAAGGTCGACATTCTAACTCACTATACAGATTCTCCTATCTAAGCACTGAAAAATAAATAAGTACAAAAAAGAAGGGGAGGCAATAACTATTTATTATTTTGGATTAGTAAACTCCAGAGCTATAAAAATCTAGTGCTTTAATTTGTTCGGAGGGTTGAAGTGATTTTACTTTGTTTAGTGATAATAATTAACTAATTCATCACGAAACCAATTAATTTTATTCCATTCTAATAAAAAAAAATTAGTTTGTAAGAAAAAACTCTAAGATATTATGTAAGACTGGGATAAAGGATATCCAACATTCTCTTTCCATAATAGAAAACAATAGACTTAAAGAAAAAGGGAATTACTAAAATAACTTTTCTAAAATCATGTATCCTTTGGTTGAGCTTGACCAATTGATAGGAAAAAAACTATCATTTTGAATTAGGTAGGTAAGGGCTATCTTTTTAAACTTTTCAACATATATTTTTGTAATAAAACATGCAACAAATAAATGGCCCTTGCTCCTGAGATGACTGGCTTGAGCTTATACAGGAAGGGACTTTAATCTACTAGCTTGGGTCAGTCAAAGGATCACCTGACCTAGATCATCCATGGATGCACTCTCTAGAGTAACCCTTTGATGATCTATCAGGGTAAAAGTGGATGAGAAGTGTCTTGATTAACCGAGTAGCAGGAGGGGTACCTCGGATGGCGATAATTGCTTGGGTGGCATCTCTTTCTCTTTCTTAGGCCCCCTCTTCTCTCGATAAGTTGAAGAATCTAATTAACCTAGGAAGCTAAGGTTAAGCTTAGGATGATGGGAAAGTACCTCATTTCGGATAACTCGGGTGCACTTAGTGGAGAGGTCCTTTAGCTCCTCTGACCATTAGTCTATCTTATATAAGTCTTTGATGGCCTTGTTGGTGGTAGCTTCACTGAGCACTTCCCTAGTCTCCAATTTTGAGATGATCTCCTTCATCTCCATGGTTTTTTTTTTTTTTTGGATCTCTAGGATTTTTTGCTCTTACTAAGCCTTTTGACTGGCCAGCTCCAGTGATGTTGTTTTAGCACTATCGCATTTAGATACTTTCATCACCAACTCGATTTTCAACTTTGAGGCTGACACCCTCAGATCAACATTTTCTTTTTCAAGCTCTTCCTTAGCCTTCCTCTCCTCGTCTAACTTATGAGAGAGTTGAACCTTGGTCTTTTGCTCATCCTCTAGCTGAGTCCTGAGTTTATCGGCGCTCTTAATGTTCTTCTCAGCATTAGCCCTACCTTGCTCTAGCTCTTGCAGCTTTGGCTTAAGTACAATCATTTGTACATAAGAGCGATGCAGGTACAGGTTCCAGTTAGCTTTGCTAAACTTTTCTGAAAAACTGCTAAAGGAGGGATCTGCCTCCCTTAGGCCCTTCTTTACACTAAATACTACCCTACAAAGCCCCTTTACCTCATTAAGGAGCATATTGTAATTGTCGACACATAGCAACACCTAGCTATGGTTCTATAGAGAAACACACTAACTATGACCAAAGCAACATCAACAAGGAAAGATATCAATTTAAAAATATGAAGACTTACCTACTGAATGAGCAAGCTCAAGTGACTTGCTATCTCCGTAAGAGCATCCGCTACCATCCTCAATAGGTCTTCAAGGATGGCCCAGTCACTAGGGGTATATGACCCTAGTGGCGCTTGGAGGCTAAGACCTCGATGGTGTAATGTAATGTCATTGCCAAAAAGTTCCCACTTCAACCTTAGGAGCCTCCTCCTAGCCTTTCCAATCTCAAATTTGTTCCCCTAAAGGCATAGCTCCTTATTCTAGGACTTATATACCATATCCTTAAATGAGTCCAACATTATTTCCAAACAAAGACATCCTCGAGGTCATCAGCACACTTATAGGGATGACCTGAAGGCCAGTCGTATACATACAACTGACTGATGGGTTCCTTCCCTTTCTTTATCTTCTTCGCCTCAAGTGCCTTGTCCTTAGGAGTTTCTAAGGTCTTCCTTTTTTGCCTATTGCCTTTGCCGATGTACTGGCTTCGGCTACCTCCTCTTTACTCCTGTCAAATGGGACAAGCATTACTACATTTAGCTTGTCAGTATCAATAGTTTCATCCTCTACTATTATAAGCATAGAGGTAGGTACAAAATCAATAAAGGGAAGGATTGTGCTCACAGGCTCAATGGCCAACGGCTTTATAGGGGGACCAATAAGAGGAATCTCCTAGGATAAAGCAGTTGACTCAACCCTGCTAGTCTCTCTTACCTTCAATTGTAAACCAACAAAAAAACCTTATACTCTCTTTTGTGAGTATTGAAACATGGGAAAACTGAGTATTTACTTCCACAACCCAAAACACTACTCCAACACTCTCTATAGTTACGTATAGCTTCTTCATCACTTCTTAAGTCTCAACCCACTAACTATACATAATGCACTACATTAAAACACTCAAGAACAAAAAATGCTAGAAACTTACTCTAGAATAGCCAAGTTTTGATATGAAGATGATATGAGCAACAGGAGTGGATGAATACACAATAAAAGGTATCATGCGAACAAATGGGTCCTAATTATAAGATAGCTTGAAAGAACGAATGGAAGTCAAAGGTTAAGCAAAGGTTCTCATGCACCAACGTAGGATATAATGCACCAACCCCTCACATGAGCTTGAACTATACTTTATATGATGTACAAGTGTAATCGAAGGTCACTCGCACTAGTATATGCTCAAATGACCTAGATAAGAGTAAGGAGAGCAAGTAAGAGAACACTTATCTCAAAAAGGGAAAAGCTCTGTATTCAAGATTCTTAATGTTACATGTATGAGAACACTTCTATTGCAACATTCATTCTAACTTGACATTTCCACCAAAAGCTTGTATGGTAACTGCACCGTAAGTTCGATTCTTTTGGTGGAAATGTCGAGTTAGAATCTAAGTTCTAACGTTAGGTGAGAAGAGAAGGAGGAGGAGTTGATTCTTTTCCTTTTTTTAAAATAAAATTATTTATTATTTATTTTTTGCTTTATATAATTATAGCTTTATCAAAATTTGATACATATTAGGAAAGGATAGAAAATTTAACTACTCATATGGGCCAATTGGAAGTTAATACATAGCAAGAAAGGACATAAAATTGATAGAGTTAATGCGATCCACTTCTATAAAAATTTGATAACGTTGAGGATTTAAATAAAAAGATGTTAAGAATGAAATGAGTAACATAAGTAAATGTTAAATACTAATGGCATGTTTGCTTTACATAATGAATAAGTTGGGAATAGAATTGAAATTCTTTAAACAATGGAATAAAGAAGTAACAATTACTTCTTATAATTATTTTGAGATATCATGAATGAATATAAAAATGTATTATAAAAAAATTAAATAATAGTCAAACCCTCAATCTCATAAAGAAATTGCATTCCCTTATTTTTCTATGTTAGCGATTTTATGGAATAGCTATTTTGCCAATAAGATGCAAAAATAAATGGATAGGCAGGAAATAGCTATTCTACTTCACCTTAATGAAGTCAACTAAATATGTCATAAATATGTATTCTTTGCTAAATCTCAAGACACCTTAAGATTTTTTTTTTTTTTTCTCTTTTTTGGGGAGTTCAAGCTCAAACAATGATGAAGAAAATAATTTGCATTATTGGAAATTTTTGAAGTCAATGCAAATAACAGTTGTATCCTTTTCTTTTCATTTTTCAATGGATCGTAATTAAGGGAACAACATATACTTAGTGTCTTGATTCAAAATATTTGAGCTATGATTATATTATAAATATTTGATCAAGATAATTATATGGACCAAATGAAAACTTAATCAAGTAAAGTCACACCTGCATATTAATTAAACTTAATTCTTGATGAACCAACCAATGTTGGGTATAAGTACTCTAATTCCTCCTTTAATCCTAGATTCGATATAAACAAATATCAAATCTCTATGGCAATGGATTGTCTAAAGTATTTTAGATGAAGTTATAAAATTAATAACTGAAATTTTAGGGAATAATAACTTTAAAAGATCCAAATTCAAGCGGTATATTTTCTCTTGAAAATTCCTTTTTCCAATGTTAGTAACCCTACAAAGACCTCTAGCTCTTAAAAAAAATTTGAAAATATTTACATACCATCAATTCTTCAATGAAAGAAATTCTTTTTGAAGCCTTGATTTGGAAAGTTATGCTAAGTGACATCTTTCATATTGAGATTCAACTTAATATATGCTTTATAGATATATCCATCAAATTACTGTACTTGTACTTTCATTAGTTCAATTCCTTGAAAGTTCAATTATCGAAATTGTGAAATTAACTATAAGCCAAATTTTACTACCTTGTTTGTACGAACTTTGATGTCCTGCATGCATGTGTTTTCCACATAAAATCACATGCAAATTAATAATTAGACTTTATAAACATCCAATTTAATGAATGTAAACCCCCAATTTTGAAGAACTATGATTTTTTTACTTCATTTATTTTAGATAAGAATCCAAAATTTTGCATGCAAGGGAACTTAAGGGGATCAGTGGGTATGCAATTGATTCATGATTCCTAGAGGTTTAACTTCATTTTAATGAAGTTTGGTTTTGAATTTGATCAAGTCTAGTTTAGTAATTTATAAAACATTTAGCTAGGTTAATTTCCAAATTCTAAAAAGTTACAATTTTAGCACCAATTGTACCAAAAATCCAACATGTGAAAATATAAAAGGTAGTTTTTTAAAAATTAAATACTATTATTGGTGTTTCTAAGCTTTTGAACAATTCACATGGTATATAAATATTATTAAATCTTTTTTCTTATATTTTAGTTTGTTGTGTCCTGTAGATATCAATAATGAATTTGCATATTATATTTTGTATTATAGTAAAAATTCAATATTGGCTTAAAGCTATAAGGGGTAATTCATTCATTTCATAATTTTCCTTAACTTGAATTTTGATGTATATTTTGACACACACATAAAATTAGGTCCAACATTTAAAAGTTGTAAATGTTGGGTAAATGTACAAATTGTTATGTTAATTATGATCTATGTGCAAATTGGTCATCCGATAAATTTATCCAAGTACATAACTCAACACGTGAATCGAATAAAAGCTATAGTGAACAATACATGAATAATATGTATTTGATTGGTATATGTAATAATGTATTTTCTTTCTTAGCCTATTTGTATATACAATATACATATTTCATACTAAAAATACGTACACACATAATATATAATCATAATAATAGAAGTCATACTTTATCAATCAAAAAGGATACTGTAATTTAATGTAAAACATAATTAGCAAAATGTCTTTGAAATCTTGAATGAATGCGTCTTGTATCTTGAATGGGTTTCGGACGCGTGGATCATTGTGAAGTTGATTGAGCACTACAATTGAGAAAGTCACACCAAATGAGTGGGAATTATGATATATTGTAATAATTGCACCGATAATTACGCTTATAAAAGTTTGTATATGTAGAAATTAACCTCCCAATTTATTACCCATCGATTTTTCTAAATTTATCCTTTAAAATGATATAACATATAATAAATAGTTGAAATCATGAGGAAAAAGATGACATTAAGATAGCATTACGAGGCATCTTAAAAATCTAGATATTCTCGACATTTTAATTGAGAAGAAAAAAATTGAGAGGTTATGTTATATACAGTATATAATATATAGCGCATATTATCTATTGAATCTTTTTTTTTTTTTTTGGTATGATGTTATTTTATTCATATATGGTACTTAATGATGTGTTTGACAACTTATTAGGCCCTATATATACACGCGGATGTCAATTTCGCTTATATCAAATGGGTAGCTTTGAACATTTGAGATAATTTATGTTAATAGTGTAAAGGATTGTACAACAAATGTGTATTGTTATTTGACACGTATTTGCTTAGTTAGTTAATTAGTTATTGCTAAGTGTAAATAGTTGTTATTTTTTGTTTTTCATAGGTATAAGCATTGTATAAATATCAAAGGCTAGTAGTAACAAAAATGACTTTACAGTTGCATTCATATTCATTTTTGCAACTACATGCTTTCTCTCATTTATCTCATTCTTATTCATGACTATCAGTAAGACACAAATCTAACACTAGCAATTCCTTCATGATATCAGAGCAAGCTAATCTAGTTATTCTTGGTTGCGCATTTCTACTGTAGTGATTGATACTTGCTTTTTTTTATTGCTTTTCTTTGAGATTAAAGAAAATAAATAATTGACAAGAATTAAGGTTTACTGATCCTTACTTATCTAGATCGAATAGTCTAAGTATGACTATAGGAAGCATTATTTTTAATGGTTCCAATTATATTTCGTGGAGTAAATCGATTAGGTTAAGGTTAGGAACTAAGATGAAGATTAGATTTGTAGATGGGTCTTTTCCTAAGCTAGAAGATAATACGAATGACCAAATAAAGTGGAATTGATGTAATTATATGGTTCAATGTTGGTTACTTAATTATATGACAAATGATTTAGCTCAAAATTTTCTTTACACAAAATTTACCTTTAAGCTTTGGGAGGAAGTCAAGCAGCAATGTTACTAATGGTCCATTAACCTTCTAAATACACCATGAGATAGTGAACGTTAGGTAGTACAATCAATCGGTTAGTGTCTATTACAATAAGCTTTGTAGATATTGGGATGAATTGCAGGAGTTTCATCCATTTCCTAAGTGCAATTATGGTAGATTGGAATTTTGTACATATGCCTTTAAGGAGAAAGTTGTTGAATTTGATTCTCATAATGGACTAATACAATTTCCAATGGGTTTAAATAATTTGTTTGAAGCTATTAGAAGTCAACTTTTGTCAATGGATCCCATGTTATCGGTGAGCAGAGCATATTATCTAGTACAATAGATAGAGAAATGGAGACTGGTGACTAGCTTTATGGGTTCAAAAGTTGAAGATTCTACTTTAGTTTTAACAAATCTAGGAAATATTATTAGAAGCTATGCTAATAAGAAGAAACAAAGGATAAATATATTTTGTAACATTATAGGTTGAAGCGACATTTAATTGAAACTTGTTTTCAACTTATTGGGTACCTTAATTGGTATAAAGGGAGAAGATTAAATATAAGGGATAAGTCTACTGGTTATGCTAACAATGCTTTTATGTAATCAGAAGTTTTTCAATTCTTGGGAATAGGGAGTAGTCTAAGGTATGATTCTACATTTGGTATCATAGTTTGCCACATAGAGAGCACTATCCATTTGCCCATCTTCCAAATCTTATTTGAACACCATCCTAATAAGATGAATTTGTTGTTTAATAAACCCTAGGACTCTTTCTATGGTCTACGTTGAGTTTGATTTACCAATTTATATGAAATTCTGGTCTTTATCTCCATCTTTATTCTTCTATACCCTAAAGTTAGCATATCATCCATGGAAGCTGGTTTTCTAACCTCAAATTCATCAACTAAGCCCATTAAGGTCTTTCTTACTAAGGTGTTGTCAATTCCAAGAGGAACCCTAATCTATTTCAAGAAAATGATGTAAGAAAGCAACCTAAGTTTATATGTAAGTAACGTTGAATGTTAACATTTTCTTTGTATCTTGTTTTGATGCTACCCTTATATTGTCCATGTAGAAGTTCCTTGCAATACAGCTAAAGCTAGGGCAACAGTAATAATACAACAGACCCACCACAATCTTTTTCATACAAGATGCATCTCCTTTGCCTTCTTCTAGAATTGTTTCCATACCTAAAAGCCAAGAATCAATCAGCACAAATCTTGTTAGTAGAATTAGATTTTTTTTTTCTTACATATTATTTGTTGGAAGCTTATTATCATTAAATGATCCTACTAAAATCCAAAAGCCTAAGGTTTCTATAGCTATTAGAGTTGATACTAGTGCGCACTCAGTAAAGGGTTTTGATAAAGAGATTTTTCATGACATCTATCATGAAGTTTATAAAATGATGAGATCAAAAGATGATTCTACAGTAGATCAAGTAGGTATACTTTGAATCCCTCATGTTGCTTTATTTGTAGTTAGTAATAAGATGGCTCTTTGGGTAGTTGATATAAGAGCTTTTGATCATATGACACCTTATTCTCATCTTCTTGATAACCCTATGAAACTAAATAAATCAATTCATATACAATTACTAGATGGAAACAGTTTGAAATCTGAGCTAGCCGAAAGTATGCAAATCAATGACCAATTTGTTTTATCACATGTTCTTTTTGTTCCTAAGATTTCTTATAACCTACATTATGTTTAAAAACTTGTAACTTCAAGCTCATTGCAAGGAGTATTTCACACCGAATCTTGCAACTTTCAGGACCTGAGTAAAAATACTGTGATGGCTTCAGCAAAGGAACAAAGTAGTCTATATGTTCTTAGTTTTGTAACTTGTCCTATTCCGTTTAATAAATGTGGTTGTTCTAGTTATTCTGCCTTGTACACCCAAAGTATAAACACACTTGATTTGATGCATAGTATATTAGGTCATGCATCTGTTTCTAAGATGAGACAATTGCCTATTTGCAAGAGTTTAGACTTGAATAAGCTTCTTTGTAATGCTTGTCAATGGGCAAAGTTTCACATATTTCCCTTCTCTGATAGTCAAAATGTCTCTACTTTTACTTTTGAGCTTCTTCATGTTGATGTTTGGGGGCCCTATCATGTTGTATCCATTACTAGTGTAAGGTACTTCTTGACTATTGTTGATGATTTTTCAAGAGTTACTTGGACAATTCTAATGACTCACAAATCTCAAACTTGTTCTACATCGACTAAGTTCATTTGTTATGTTAGAAATCAGTTTTCTATTACTCTTAAAGCATTTCGAAGTTATAATAGATGGGAATTTATTTCCAAGGATTGTGAGCAATTATTTCATAGCCAAGGTATTATACATCAATACACTATACCATACACTCCACAACAAAAACAGGTGAGTTGAGCACAAATATAGGCATTTACGTACAACTTCAAGAGCATTTTGACTTCATGCCAATTTACCCAAAACTTTTTGGAATAAGTGTGTACTTATAGCCACATTCCATACTAATAGAATGCCAATGGCTGCATTAGATTAGAAGATACCTTATGAAATTTTGTTCAAGAAAAATCTTACCTACAATAATCTACGAGTGATGGGTTGTCTTTGTTTTGTTACTAATTTATCTCCTAAGATTGATAAGTTTGACCTAAAAGGAATTAGGTGTGTTTTCCTTAGCTATGCAAATAATCACAAAGGATATCGAGTATATCATATTAAGTCTAAATGAGTCCTTATTAGTAGAGATGTCCAGTTCTTTGAGGATAGTTTTTCTTACAAGGACACTTTTACTGTACATGATGTTTCGAGTAACCTTGTTTCCCTTGATGTGTTACCTTTTGTGTCGTTTGAAACCACTCCTTGTCCTTTTAATGTGTCTTCTTTTCAACATCTAAATATTCAACATTCTGATTCAGTGCCTAATGTTCCAAAATATACTGTAGTTCTTGAGTTTCCAAATACTGTTAATCATCACAAGTCAACTGAAAACAGGAAGTCTCCTATTTGGTTACAAGATTTTGTTCATTTAGTGCTTCCTTTTGTGCCTAATGCTCATTCTTCTATTTATTCTCACCCTTGCTCTTCTATTACTACTAAATATCTACTATTTCCCAATTATTTTTTTTATTCATATCCTGATGATTTTGTCCATTCTTTTGCTAATGTTTTAACTATCAAAGAGCCTAATACTTACTCTCAAGCAGTTAAACAACAAGAGTAGGTGGAAGCCATAGCCAAAGACCTTGATGCTCTTGAGTCCAATGAAACTTGGACTCTTACGTCTTTACCTAACGGTAAAAAGGCCATTGGGTACAAATGGGTGTATAAGGCCAAGTATCGATCGAATGGAAGTATGGAGAGGTATAAAGGTTGGCTTGTAGCTAAAGGTTTTACTCAAGTCAAAGGAGAGGACTTTCATGATACTTTTTAACTTGCTGCTAAGATGAATATGATTCAAATTTTGATTGCCCATGCGCTTGCTCATTCATGCCCTTTTCATCAAGTTGATGTCAACAATGCAATCTTACATGAACATATTAAAGAAAAGATATACATGTTGCCTCTTGAAGGTTATAGCAAGGCTTAATCAAATCAAGTTTGTCATTTAAATAAGTCTTTATATGGACTAAGAAAAACTTCGTAACAATGGAATCTTGAAACTTCTCATTTTTCTATTATCTCTTGTATTTGTTCAATCCAAACATGATTATTCTATGTTTAGCCAATGTTCTCATGATGGTTTTATTGTAGTCCTTGTATATGTGAATGATATTTTGTTGATAGGGACAAGTGAAGATCTCATTAATATTGTCAAGAAGGAGTTAGATGCCACCTTTATGATCGAGGATCTTGCCAAGCTCTTTACTTTCTTGGTTTAGAGTTATGTAGAATAGCATTTGGTTGTCTACTTAATTAGAAAAAGTTTCTTATTGACCTCTTTGAAGAAACAAGGCTTACAACAGCCAAGCCTTATGTTACTCCGCTACCTTTAGGGATTAAAATAAGTCATGAAGATGGAGATTTGTTACCTAATCCTACTTTTTTTCGACATCTAATCAGTCGATTGTCTTATTTGAATCTCACACATCTTGATATTAGCTATGTGGTTCATCATCTCGACTAGTTTTTGTCTACTCCCCGCACTTCACATATGATAGTTGCTCTACATATTCTTAAGTACTTGAAAGGAACTTTGTTGTTTGGTCTTTTTTATCTTACCAATAATGATTTGCATTTATAAGTTTTTTTAGATTCAAATTGGGCTACTCGCGTTCTTGATAGGAAGTCCATCAGCGACTATTGCATCATGTTGGTGTCAGCATTAGTTTTTTGGAAAACTAAGAAACAAAGCATTGTCTCCACATCCTCCACCAAAGTGAAGTATAGAGCCTTTGC
Organism: Lumnitzera racemosa; assembly: GCA_024138005.1. NCBI lineage: Eukaryota > Viridiplantae > Streptophyta > Magnoliopsida > Myrtales > Combretaceae > Lumnitzera > Lumnitzera racemosa. The sequence goes on along the minus strand of JAMXBC010000008.1, from coordinate 11,266,762 downwards.
TACAGCTACCAAAGAAACCTTGTGGACAAGCTACATTTTGCATGATTTAGGTGTACAAGTTTCTATGCCTATCATATTATTTTACGACAATAAGTCTACTCTCTTAATTGCATCTAATCTTTATCTTCATGCTTGCATGAAATATATTAATATTGATGTCCATTTCATACACGATCATATTACTTCAAGATTTCTCTCCATTCAACATGTTCCATCTAAGTTTTTGCTTGCAGATCTTTGTACCAAGGGTCTTATTGAGTAGCACATGCGGTTTTTAGTGGTAGGGGTTAAAGGATTGTACAACAAATGTATATTGTTATTTGACACAGGTTTACTCGATCAGTTAATTAGTTATTGCCAAGTGTAAATAGTTATTATTTTCTGTTTTTCACAGGTACAAGCATTATATAAATACCGAAGACTAGTAGTAACAAAAATGACTTTACAGTTGCTTTCATATTCATTTTTGCAGCTACATGCTTTATCTCGTTTATCTCATTCTTGTTTGTGACTATCAACAAGATACAAATCTAGCCCTTGCAATTTCTTCAAATAGTTTCTCGCTCATCCAACATGATTTATTTTATTCCATCGGTTCTTATTCCTTCAATCTATTTTAATGATAAGCATTCTAAAAATTACATTTAACATTTAGAGAGCTAAATATATTACATATAGAATGCTAAAGAAGAAGGGATACATGACTTATCAATACAAGAAGTATATATAGAAGTAAAAAAGCACACGGATAACAATTCCAACTTATAAAAATCTAGAAGCACACAAGTAACAATAGCAACCAACCATCTTTCATCTACTACATTCACTAAACTCGAGTGGATGGGTCCAATCATAAACCGCATGACAATATGTGTGAACAACATGTGCCAAAGCACATTGGCCATTGATACAAAAGGTCGCATACATATCATGGAGCTTATACTCCGATCTTTATAGACCCGGGCAGTATCTTCCCTTATTTCTTCAACAACCGCATTGATGTTTAGATAAGGAAAGGCCCTTGGAATCGACCAACATTTTGAGGGCACTCTTGGTTATAAAAGCATGAACATCCCCACTAGAGTGATAAGCAGAATATAAAAGCACCTCTGTCCAAACAGTCCTAATCACCTTCCATCGCCTCTTTAATGAAAGGCCTTTTGATTTTAGTTCTCGTGCAAGATGGGAGGATGAAACAATACTAACTGGTTTTCTCCATCTTCAATCGATCTTGGTTCTATTTCAGATTCATATGGAAATTGTAGTAGCATATGACAAATCCTGCATAGATCCAATTCCCATTGGGATTTATGTTCCTCATCAATAACGTCGGAGGCATCTCTGTTGGGTTTAGATTCATGCTCGGTTTCATCTTTGCAAGAAAATGTTTCATCCTTCTCATGTCCATAATTCTTTCTAAACCCTATGCGTTCTCCAAAATTCAAGGATATATGAGGAGGTATTCTTGAGATTCGACCTTCAAAGAATTTCTGAGCCTCCAAAAGAGCGTGAGTGTAATAATTATCTTGGATGCCTGCTATTAGTGGATTAAATAGTTAAAAGCCATAGTTTCTAGAATGGTTGTAAATAAATGAGGTCAATGTTTTGAGTATTTGTTAAGATGCTAAATGAAGAAAACTTATCTTCGTATGTATTCCTTTCTTTTCCATTAAGTATGAAAAATCCATTAATGGGACCAAATAAATTTATATTACTTTGACATTAACATTTTGTAACTTCAAAAAATGGTTCCTATAGAAGTGAAAATTCAAGCATAAACCCCTAAGACTTGAGAAACCCAAGATTATTTTTCAGAAAATTAAAGATTTTCACGTCTATATTTATACACTTAGAAGTTTAACTATATATTTTTAAGGGGAAAATAGAAGTTGAGATAAATTGGATTTTATCTATTTTAACTTCGAGGATGTGCAATATATATATATATTTTTTTTTTCCTTCTCTTAACGAGTGTCGTCCAGGACAAGTAAAAAGATTCAACGTGTACTACTCACCATGCAGCATGTACGTGTATAAGAAGAAAATTTTCAGATGGTTCTTACCAATAGGCAGCATGGCTGGTTTTTGGACAAGCAAATAGATAAGGTAGCTTGAGAGAGGCCTGCTTATCTGGCACTTGATCTGAGTATCACCCTCTGCCTTGATCAACGATTTCCGATCTTCATAGTATCGAATCTCCGTTGCAATATGCCAGACTACGATACTTTGAGAGAATGGGATCTCATCAGTACTCCAAGTCAAATCATGAAGATTCAACTCCTCAATGTGTATTTTGGTTGCCCCATAGGCTGCTAACCATGGCCTTCTTGTGGAACCATTTGCATGGCTTTCTTAGCCTGACCACATATGTGATTTCTGTGTCAAATACTTATGAATCCATGTCCTCAAACTAGCATCAAACGGTTGATAATAAATGGAAAAATACCGAACAATCTTCTTGATCGCCTTCTTCATCACCGGACTAAACAAAATGATCTTCTGGGCTCTGCTGACAGTGAAACCTAGAATACTAAATTGACACAATGTTCCAGACCATCTGCATTCGTCAGTGGTGAATCCCAACCATCCAAGCTGATGGTGCGACTGTATCCATGATACGAGTTGATGCATGAAATTCCATTTCCTCTCCATACATATTGCATACACGCTATCCGAGGAGACGATTTGGTTATTGAATGTATATCACTCACTAAAACAACAAGGATGACCATAAATGTGATGGAGACGTCAAGCTTTAATTCATACACCCGTTTATCGACCATGCAAAATGATAACAGCACCCCTAGGGTTAAAACCAATGTAACAGTCTTCCTGATTGCACCCAGAGGACTGTAAATTATTGGGCCCTTTGTGTATAGCGATTCAAACATGAAATTCAATTCAATGTTGATGATCTTGAATGAGCTTTCAGAGATCACTTGGGTGAATAGGGATTTGATATTTCCTAACGCCTTGAGATTGATGATGAGATCGGCAAATAAGACCCGGAATGTTTCGAGCAACTGGGAAGCGATGAACACGTTTCGATCTTGAGGACTCTCTTGCTTGTGGTTTTCGGGAAGAGAAAAAGCATCTGGAGCATGGATCTCGACGACAGTGTCTAACGTTACTGTGTGTCCTTGTACCTTTTTCTGACGAAGGCTTTCGGTTAACCTCGGATACAATAGACCGGTTCGAGGACGGGAGACCAATGAATCGCGAAATTCATCCTTACTAGCACGAAACAAGGACAGAGTCCTCTCGAAACTCTTAATTGTCCCAATTACGATGATTGCAATCGCGAGATAAGAAAGCGGGGAGCTCTACAGCGCCAGGAAGTCAATGTAACATGTCCATCCAGCTTGGACAGTAATCCTAGCCAAAAGCCTCAACCACAACTCATTGTCTTCCAAGGAAAAGGAAGTGATGGTGTCTGGTCCTCCTAGGTGTACTAAAAGAATGGGTGCCCATAGCGCCATGAGTTCGTATTTTCGCGCTAGCATGCCAGTGGTGGTCTCATTCTTCAAGTTGGAAAGCCAATTCGAAAAGACCCCGAGATTCATAATCGGTATCGATTCAGCTGTCAAATAAGCGATCCATACCAGGACTTGGATCCATCCGATTGGTGTGGCCTTCCTATGGATGCCAGTAGGGAAAAGAATCATTTGCAAAAGAAGACTAAAGATTACTAGTAAGCGAACCTCCCAATCCTTCCAATGCGTGCGAAAACTATTGGGGATTATATGCCACATTTGTGTCTCCTTGATTAATCGAACGAAATACTTCTCCTGCAACATATATAATGTTGACCTCAAGAAAAATTTTATTGATACTAATATGTCACATAAATGGATTAATAGCATGTAAATATTAACAAAATTCTAACACATTAAGATATATATAATAGTTTAGGAAATGTTACATGGTAACTCTAAATAAAAGCTATCAACAGTTTTGTTTTTACATTTGATGGACACCATTCACCGAAATTCAGTAAAAACAAAGCTATTAATAGTTCTATTCTACAATTCGTGGCATGGTTTACTTAAATTTGGGTATGCTTTATCATGGCACGACGGTAGAGAGCTTATAGTTTTCTAAAAACTATGCACTATAATTGATATTTACATGTAATTTATTTAAATAAGTAACATATTAGTACTAAGGAATCTTTTCTATCAATCCTCATGATATTACTAGGTCCTCTTATAAGACTTCAAAAAGAAAAAAAAAAGTACATAGGGAACATTTCATATATTTTAATATCCATTATATTGATTTTTTTTATGATCCCATACATATTTTTTAGGAATCGATTTAACTTTCTACCTTACTTTTAATTAATTTTATATCCATTAAATTTGAACTGTTAAACTAGTTCTATTTTCAATAGTCTTCATCTAATGGATATAAATTAAAGGTGAGATGAAAGGATATTACTGATTCTGTCATGACCCTAAAGGTGGCCTAGTACGATTACCTAAAATTTTTATATCATGTATGCATCCATGATTTGAAAACCATCTTGCAAATCAGAGGTTGTAAGATTCTAAACAATTAGTCACTAATGTTTTTCTTTATTTATTTATTTTTATTCTTAATTTAATTAACTTACGACTACATATATATGAATATGGATATCCGATAAACCACAATCCATCAGAACCGTAGAAAATCGGTATCCCCTAAAAATAATAAGATTAGGTAGTAAAGTTCTAAAACTCAAACTTACTAAAATCACAAAATTTAAATGTAGTATTAATAATTATATATATATAGTAATTCAAATGAACCATACAATCTATCCTTAGATTCTAACTTCTATACATCTCAATGTTGGTACTCAACTCTCAGATCTTAACCCATGCCCGATTATCTAGCAACTTGCAAGAGAAAACTATTGGAGAATAAGTTACAAGAGCTTAATGTCTTATCCCTCATACTATATCACTAAACACGTTATCAAACAGTTTATTACCAAACATATAAATGTATGAACAAGTAGTATACCAAACAGTATATATGTAGTTGACCGGTGCTGCATACAACATAGGATTTAATGCTCTTCGAAGTAAGAGTTGGAGATACATCGGCATCAATCATAACCGGGCACCAGCACCTAGGTTTTTAACCTTATATATATATATATATATATATATATATAAATTCCTTGTTTCACAAAACAGGTTTCTATTTCCAACAATCAATAGTATATAAATATTTAGATATAGCGGTAAGGTGGCCCCAACAGTCCATGCTCATACCCTACAGTAGTAGTCTCTAAACGCGACCTCTAGCCACCTACGATTAGTGTCTTCGGTGCTAGTAGAACCTGTAAGCTAAGGGTAGGGTCTTGTTGTACCAATTCTCATGCACTGTACTAATTAAATCATGTGAGAATCTATCCCTCCAAGGCTCTTCATTACCAACTACGTGAGGTGACGGCTAGAACATTATATGCAACGTTCTTGATCTATGCATGATTCGTTTAATTTTAGTTGAGTTGAATATGATTAAGTCAATTTATGAGGTAGTTAAACATTATCAACAAATCATTTAAATTACGCAACAATCAATTATATAACCAAATCTTCAACTATCACATTTAACAGTAATTTGTATAGTAATAAATCAATATCAATCATATGCATAACCCGAAACCCCATGCATCAAGTTATTAATATTTAATTCATGTGCACTTACTACAAGCACAAAACAAATATAGAGTCATCGGGAGTACTCACTTGGTCATATATGATGTCAGGGATTGTAACAGTCCAAAGGGAGGTCGGTCTCGATCTCAAGATCACCTAATATTAAGGTAATATGGAAAGTAGTAAGTTTAAGAATTAACTAACTAAACTAGCATGTTAAATCGTACTGTTTACTTAAATCGATTATTGATTTACGTGAAATCATCGATTCAATTTTTTTGTTGAATCATATATAACTTTCTCATTTTAGCCCGGATCGTTATGAACTTATAATCCATTTTTATTGTTTTTTAGCGTATTTCTTTGTAACGAGATCCGTTTTCAACGTTGTGACTTGCAATTTGAATTGTGATATAAAAATATTACAAAATTTATTATTTTAATTTAAAAATTATAAAATATTAATTTTAGCTTTTTCTTAATATATTTATGATTTAATAATTATTTAAATCATATAATTGATATTTTTATTAATTTAAGCATATTTTTCCTATTTTTGAGATTTTAATCTTATTATAATGATTATTATTATTATTGCTATTATTTTTATTATTTATTATTTTCTTATTATTCATTTGTATTTTATGATTTATACATACATACTTATGTACTTATAATATATTTAATTAATTTTATAATTTAATTTAATTTGTAATCCCTAATTTTACGGTAATACGCATATATATATATCTACTTCTTACATATTTATAAATTTATTTTATTTAGTAACTATTATATAATATATATACCACTTAATATTCGGTATACTATATATATATATATATACTATATGTTGTACATATACTATATGTTATACATATAATAACATATACTATATATTATATATATTTACGCTATAGATAAATATAATATGATTTATGCCATAGAGAAAAATATATATATATGTATACATAAAAGATAGCTTACATGTATTCAAAATACTTGTATATGTTATACGAATACATCTATATATATACATATCAAAATAAACTTGTATACATATATACATAAATAAGTATTTCACGTGTACATATATGTGTATACATCTGTAGTTATTTTGTAAAAAAAAAATACTTAATACCTATTATATATAATCTTATGGATCCATAAACATATTGTATATATTATACCTATTGATACATAGATGTCTACATACATATCTTTATACATACATATATATATCTTAATTTAATTACTTATGCATACATACATGTATTGGTAATGCAATATTTACTAAAATACAATACAAATACTACATATATACATGTACATGCCATATAATATACATATATACTATAAAAATAATTTTACTTACCTATTATTTTTAATTTTTCTTCTTCTTTTCTTCCTCCTTCTTCTTCTTCTTTTCTTCTTATTCTTCTTCTTGTTCTTCACGGTTTGATTTTTGGTTTATTTTTACTTTGCTTTTCCTTTCTTTTATTTTGTTTTTCCACTTTAAACTTTCGGTTTCCAGGATTTTGGGGCATGAATGTTACTGATTTTGTGCAGCATATAATATAAAAAAATAGAGAGGCTTATCCTCTTCATTTAGGTATTAATTAGGATTAGATATTTACATCATTCTTTTGTCCTTTCTCCCTTTATTTTGTGACACATGTACTTCAATTTAAAGCACATGGGCTGCCAAAATTAATCAGCCGGAATTCACGTATAGGCTAAGGAAAAATAGGAGAGAAGAAGAAAAGAAAGAAAAAGAGAAAAAGAAAGAAAGAAAAGGGAAGAAAATAAAAATTAAAAATAAATATATGTAATTTTTCTACATATACAAATTATAACAATACTCATCATAAATTAATTTCGAAATTTTATAAAAATTTATCAATTTAATTGGTATCTGTTACAATTATAATTTTTATAAGTTATTGTAACGATTTCGTTAAAATTTTATGCGATTAAGCGATTGAGTCGATAATTGCAATAGACTACAATTATATCACTATTGAGTGATGTTTAATTATTTTATAGGCTTAAAGTTATAATTTTAGGAGTTCGATCAAATTCAGGTTCAATTTTGGCTAATGGTGGATCAATTAGATTTAGGGTTTTGGTATACGATTTAGGGTTTTGATCAATTTCTAACATTTTTACTACTTATAATATATTTAAATTTATGATTTATTAAATTTTTATCTTGCTCGGCTTTAATGACTCATCATGTTATTTACAGTATTAGGGTTTAATTCTACTCTTAAATAGCTAAATTTGCAAAGTTTACAGATTCTGTCAAAATAAGGAACAGAACCGTAAAAGCTCACCATTATACTATAAAACCTAGTAAAAAAAAGGTTATATAATAATAATAATAATAAATTTTAGAAATATAAAATAAAGGAGGGAATAAGATGATAGAATAAGATTTAAAGACATTGGTATGGTATGTAAATAAATATTAAGTGCTAAGGCTAATATTGTAAAGAAAAAAGATTCAGACATCGATATGGTTTGTAATTTATAAGGGATAACAAGGGTAAATTGATTATGGGACAAGATTTGAGCTTCCTACTATCCCTTATTCCAAATAAACCCTATATCTTTTCCCTACCAAATTATCATGTTATTTTTCTACAAGAATAGAAAACTTACAATTCACAACTCAACCCCTTTCAAACTCAAAGCCAAAATTAGGATCTCGGGGCTAGGACATGAGAAAAACTAATGAAACTTCACGAAAATGTAAAAATACAAAAATTTTGAGTAAGTTTTTCATCTATCTAACGTATAAATTCTTTTTTCTTCAAGAAGAAGTCATAAAAACCATAAGGATTTTCGTTTTTGCAGCTTCACACATTTGTATTTCAAATCTAGAGTGTTTCTTATTAAGAATTATATGTAAGTATTATTCGTGCCCTTTTTCTTTAAAGAATTCTTGGTTTTGTGGTTTTAGTGTGGGGTTAACGAAAGTGGTTGATGAGGTGAATGAGAATGGTGGCGATATAGTTACGGCATAAATTGCATACTATTAGCGTTGCTAAGCCGATGTTAGAGTATATGGTATTGGGTTGTGTGGTACGATGGTATCCACGCATTGTGCATGAGTACAAGATTGTGTATGTATTATATGACCGTATCTTTATGTGTGTTGGTGTTGGGTATAGGCATGTGAGTGATTGTAGGTGTGTCCACGTATATGTTGTAGCTATGTATAGGTCAATTTTTATGTATACAAATTATGAGATGTTGAAAAGTAAATAGGATATTATGAAAGGACATATAAAGGGTGGTTTGGAATCTCAAAGGGTGAGGCAAAGGGTTGAGTTAAAGGGCAAGCAGTGTTGAGTCGAATTATGAAGAATTTAATAAATGCTAAACTCAATATTTAATATTTTTGCATAAGTGGTAGAGATTATAAAGAATTGGATTTTATTAAGATAGGAGTACCAGGTACGACATAGATGTTTGTTGGTTGTGTGTGCTAAATTAGTGTACATTAACTGGATTTAAATAAAACTTAGACTTAACTATGTGATGCTTGTATTTGGCTTTGACCACCTATTAGTAGGGTCTAGTAGTGTTGGTGTGGTACTTGATAATCTTTGTACGACGCTGTCCTCAATGGAGTCTTACACTGAAATAACCTAAGTAGATCTAAGATGGTTTTAGCACTCGGATGATTAGGGATGACCTAACACCAATACTTATGTAGTATTTATATATATTGTGTATAGGAGTCACGAGTAACCCTAAGTCTCAAGACGCTGACACTATACTATTTACAGACTTAAATGATAAGATTTAAAGCCAGTTGTTTGTTGCATTGATGTTGATACTCATGTATATGCTTGGCTCATTACATATATGTTCATGTGCATGTGTATGGTATCTTATACTGGGCATTAACTTACCTTTCAAAGAATTGTTGTTTTTCGATTGTAGGTTCAAGGTATGAAGTTTTGGTACCTATCCCATAGGAGATGCAAGTTTTGATTATCTGTATTATGATGAGGAGAGTGATCTTTGTTATTATGGTGATGCCGTAGAGACAGCATAGTTTAGCTTTTGAGAGTGAACTATTAAGGATCATATGTTATTGTTTCCTGTTATATATATTTGGAGACTATTGATTCCTTGAAGTCACTTGTGACTCCTTTAGTTGGTGTTATTAGGTTGTCACTCATTGGAGCTGCAAGACTCTTAGCTGTTTATCTTTAGGTTGTATTATATTTAGGTTCATTCACTCATGGCAATTGAGTTCATTTACTATTGCGATATGTGAAAATTGAGTGGTCGATGTTCTACTTGAATTCATATTTGAGGTTATTAAATTATGAGCTGGCAGATTTTAAGTAATTAGTTTGTGGATCTTAGTTAGATTATAGGTTGCTAGGTGCCTAACATTTCAGTAGAAGTAAGGGATACACGGCAGGCTGTAGCGTTCTAGGTTTTGGGGCATTACATATACACTTCACAATAAAATTATCTCATGAAAAGCTATAGGAAAGGCATTTGTTAAATTTTTTGTAATTTATTTAGCTACATTCGTTCCTTTTGTTTTAGGGTGAAGGAAAAAAGCAAGACAAGTATCTTCCGTCTCCAAATATAATACTGATTACGAAAGCAGTGGAAAAATATTTTCGTAGTTAGCTATGCTTTTAACCATACTTATGCTCCGATCCTAGATTCTTGCCTTCAGTGTATACATTTTACAAATATTTTGATTACGATGTATACACCTTATACAACATTTTGGACTCTTTAGGGAAAGGTACGTACATCGTTATCCTTTAAAGCAGTACAAAAAAAATTATAATTTACAGCACCATCAAGCATGAATAAAAACATTTTATTAACAGTCTCCAAGAGATCCCGCTATAATTTACTCTGAATAAGATATTCTGTTAAATGACAATACAAAGAAAATTATAAAGTACATACAAAAGTTAAAAAAAATTACATAAATTACACACATCGAGCAAGAGTAAAGTGACTAACCTTTTCAATAAGGATTCAAAGTAATCCACCCAAGCAGCCAATAACTATAATTAAATACAAGTCGAGAGTTTGATGATGGATGAAATATAGGTATTATTTCGGAAATGTTGTTGTAAGATAAGACAACATGAGACCTTGAAAGCTTTGCTTGGAAACAGCCCTTTTTATGCACACAAGATTACAAATACCTCCGACAAGTAGATAAAAGAGGCAGAAACATAACATGATACGTAGACTCAAGGTATCTATCTATTGTAGCTTCACTTTAGGAACCTATAGTTCTTTTATTTGCTTGCAATTGAAAAAAGTTAGGTTCTTATTCCCCTACTCTTTCTCCTACAATTCATGGTCGTTGGTTGGGCCTCAATATTTCTTCGATTGCTGAAGAAAACCTCATGTTTTCCCTCTTTGTTTTTGTACTTGTATACCTTTAGAATTTTGCTAATGCAACTATTCGTCTGGCATCAATAGAGCTCTAACTTTCAAAACTTGTTATCATTTTCCATAACTCTTGAAAATATTGCTAAAGCCCCAATTATCTCTATTTATCATGATACTCGTAATGATGATTTTAGGATTCTAGTGATAGATTCAATTTAATTTACATATTTTAAAAAGTTTTGGAAAAGTGAAATCAATCATTTAAAAAATAAGAAGTTTTGTGTAAACCTGAAAAATAATTAGAAATGTATTTCCAATTATCCCATAGAATTTTATAGATCATATCTTATGTAGTAAAAATTTTCACAAAAAAATTAATGTTGTTCGATATGCTTTTACGCTAATGCTTGAGTTGTTTTATTGTCATATTCCAATATGCATCTCGTCTATTTTTCATCATTGATTTTATATTTGTAAAATATAGGGAAAATGACAAATTTATTACCCAAACTTTTAAAAAATGGCACTACTTGAACTTTTAAAACACCAATTCCATACCTAAATAAAGTTTTTGTCAACATTTTTACTACCTTCATTATCACTATTAGGCATCGTTTGCTGAGTTGAACTAGTAGACATATCCGAAAGTGATATGTGTCCTTTAATATTATTTTATGCCATGTATATGCTAGATAGACCAAACAAAAGGAGAAAAATAAAATAAAATACTGTTAGAGAGAAAACACAACAAAATCGCACTCTCGTTGTCCATCTAAAACCTTTCATTGTAAAAAGAATCAAAACCCATAAATGCGTATATAACACCTTAACCACTTCAACAATTGTGCGATGCATCCATCCGTATTTACACACAAACACCTACATGGCAAGTTGTGAGATTGAATTTCACTAAGACATTACATGGAACACTTCACATATGATACAACACCATCTTCATTTTCAAAAAATTAAACAATCTGTACCCCTACTACTTATGATAAACTCTAAATCTACTTCCAAAAGTACACTCAATCACCATACTACTTTTGAACCCAAATTATCATTCTATTATCTCAACCCTAGCTTTCAATTTGTACATATAGGTTCAAGTTGGTTTAGTGGTGCAACATAGGGTTTTGGATTTCATGAGTTAAGGGACAAAGTGAGAAAATGTTATAGGGAAAAAGAGAATGAAGCCTAAAAATCTTTTAAAGTTAGGCACAATGTTTTCAGTTTTTGTCAAGTTTGCAATAATGGGCGGATTTGACGAGGTTATTGATGGATTTTGATTCTTTTTTTGGTAATGAAAGGGTTTAAATGGAAAAGGGAAATGTGATTTTTTTCTATTTCCTCTCTAACATCATCTTTTTCTTTTATTTTTTCTCCTTTTGTTTTATCCATTTAGCAAATACGTGGCAGAAAATAAAATTAAAAGGATACGTGTCGCTTTCAAATATGTCCACCAATCTAACTTAGCAAACGACATCTAGTAGTGTCGACAAAGGTAGTAAAAATGACAACAAAAACTTTATTTAAGTATGAAATTGGTATTTTCAAAATTAAGGTAATATTTTTACCATTTTGCAAAAGTTTGGGTAGTAAATTTGTCATTTTCCCTAAAAATATTTGTTTATATCATATCCCATGGTTAAATGTTTCACATGGATTATAGAAGATTATAATATTAGTTTATAAAACAATGGTGATGAATACCTTACCAACACATGATTACAACTTTTAAGTCAAGTTGTTGAAACGAGCCTATTACTGTTTATTAGCTTGGCTATTCATTATTTTTGCTTTAAGACGTTACAAATAGTACCAAAGTAAACTCCTTACCAGTAAGCAGAAGATTCAGGTCTAGCTATAATTTAGAGAAGAGGTTCGAGAAGGGTAGGGAGTGTCACTAAGGTATAACTTTTGGCATGCATCTAATATGACTTATAGGTAAAAAGTGACCTAAATTGTACATCGAAAAAGGAGAAAGATTTGGGCCTAATTGTAAGGTCTCGTAATAAGGATATCTTAGATTTAAGGAGAAGAGATTGTGATACACGATGGTTAAGTATCTCACATGAATTGTAAGAAATTGTGGTACTAATTTATAAGGCTAGTAAATACGTTGTCAACATATAGTTGCAACTTTTTGTCCAAGTTATTAAAATAGGCCCATTAGTATTTGTTAGTTTCGCTATTCATTATTTTTCACTTAGAGCGTTATAGTTTAATTACAATAACTAATTAGTAAGAAAGTTTGTGTTACATGAGGTACCCACTCATCCATTCATGTCATAAAAATCTCTCATGAGAATTTTTTTTTCCTGAAATTTCTTATTCCTAATTCTAGATTTATCCATACATTTGAAATAGTTTATTGTAAAAAAGTGTTTTCTTTTTATCGCTTCGAAGGGTTCCAAGTCGAGATAAAATATGTTATCTTAAAAATTTAATAATTAGTATATATATAAGTAATGGTATATATTGTTCAATATACACAGATTAATAATCAAATTTCCTAAATAATGAATACTATTTAAGTAATCCATAGTTATAGCTTTATCTACTAATATTATTTATTTTAGTCTTCTAATCCATTATAGTTCCTTTTTCAAACTTCGAGTTTTCGATAAATAACATATGATACTATGAACTTAAGTTAATAGGTACATATAGCTCAAAATTCACTTCTATTAAAAATAAATGTTGATAAGATGACTCCACTCAGCATTTAGTAACTCATCGTGCACTTTGAGTTATCTTGGAGCAAATCGATCAAACTTTCTAAAATTAGATAAAGTTATTAACTTTATCAAAAACTTATAGGTGCTAGTCTTAGTCTAAAAGCAATTATAGTTTAAGACACTTACTAGCTATTCTTAAGTAAGCAAGTCATAGATTTGGAATAATAAAAAATAGTTGGAAGAATTTGATGTAAAATGATATTAGAGATCGAAAATATGTTGTAAAAAACATTTACTAATAATTTTGCTTGTAAATTTAGTTAGTTGTGTAATTTATAGTTACTTATCATATTTTATTTAGTAATATTTGGATTTATTACATCATTTTTTTTTCCAAAGTATTTATTGCACCAATTAAATCTAATGTTTGATGAAAGTAACTTGCTAACCGTTTCTAGTTTTAGAATTAAATAATGGTAACTGATTAATTGATTGTAACTTAAATCAATCATCTAGTAATGGAAGTTTCGAATTGAAATGCTAATAGGAAAAGGGTGGTTTTGTAATTATGGTGAGTCAGCTAGTTTGGATTTTTTTAAATTTATATTTAGTAGTTCTCAAATAGCAAATGCAATGATATAGATAACACAAGAATTTGATAAAAAAAGTAAAAGATATGGATATTATAAATGAACAACAAAATGAATATGTATTTGAGGCCTTTTCTTTTATTGGTACTATGTATTGTGGTGTTCGATATCTTTCTATCCACTAATTATTGCAAATCAATTTGCTACATGGTAGGAGATTATACGATACTAATTAAATCTAGGTATCATACCTGAACTAATTTAACTACGAAACTCCATATTCCATATTTAAAATAAAACAGTCTATTAAATTTCATATTTAAAAAATTTCCATGTATGATTGTGAGAGAGCCCCGTAGTCTACACTCATGTCATGTGACAACTGGAATATTTACAATGTAATGCATGCTTATCAATGTTCCGATTTAGATTAATAAAGTCAAGCATACTTAAGTCTAGTTATTAAGTGACTAACTAGTCTCACAGATAACCAAATTCCCTATAATTATTTAAAATGGAACAATTAATTCATTATAACAATTTAAAATTTTTTCACTCAACAACTAATCAATATTAGTCACTTGTAGATCTCAAACCCCACACATCAACCAATTTATCAAAAATATTTACATCCTACTATCTCTAAGCACAAATAAGTATAGAATTATCAAGAGTATTCACTCAACTATAGTACAAATCAAAAACCATAATAGTCGGTGGGGAGATTGGTATCCTCATCAGAATCACTTGATAATTAAAAGATATGAAAGATAGTAAGTATCTAAGTAAGACAATTATTCTATGTGAGCATTTATTTAAAAATCCACCTAAATTTTCTATTCATCTTATATAATTTTTCAGTTTGAGCTTTTTCTTCAATCATGTGTAACTTTTTTGTCTTAACTCCAATTTTTATGATTTTACAGTAAATTTTATTTTTTTTCAAGCTTACTTTTACTTAATAAGGTCTGTTTTAGATTATCAAACTTGTATTTTCTATTATGGGCACGGGGTGTCACTAATTTATTTATTTTTAGCCTAAATATTTTAATTATTATTTTGAGCTTTATCTTATTAATTTTATTTATTTAATTTTTCTTTATTTTTAATAATATGTTAAATAATTCTTAAATTTTTATATTTTCTACATATTTTTTTTAGGTTCATTTTGTAATAATTTATTTATTTTACTATTTTAAGCTTAAATTATTAATTATCTTAATTTTTGTTATAATTGTAATTTTATAATTAATTTACTATTATTATTTTCTTATTATTTTTGTAAATTGAGGTTTTAATCAAAAAAATTGAGAAAAGCTAACATGGCAGCTTCTTGTTGGTTCACATTGCAATTTTCCTAATTTTTCCAATTTTTATATTTTTTTCGAATTTATAATATTAATATATATATATATTACTTTAAATAATTAAATATAGAAAAATAACTTCTATTCTTCATTTTAAAGTTATGTCCAGCATATGTTCATGTATGTATGTATTTATGCTTATTAATATATTTCTCAAGAAAATAATGTACTAATATACATATACATGTATTTTTTAGTTTATGTACGTATGTAAATACATATACTATATTATATATATTTTTTATGTGACCTTAGAAAAATAAAAAATATATATATTTATGTACATATATTTATGCTCCATATTTTTCTACTTATCTACATATGTATTTATATTATTTCCTAATATTTTCACATATATGTATGTAAAAGTAAGATATTTACATGTACTTTATATATATATATATAAGAGAACCATGAATATATATATATATATACATAACTAAGTATATATATATATATATAACATATATAAACATAGTTAAATATATTTAAGTTTATACATGTATGAATACATAAATATGAAAGAGTTGTACATACAATCAAATATATGTACATATAATTTTA
This sequence comes from Lumnitzera racemosa, assembly GCA_024138005.1. NCBI lineage: Eukaryota > Viridiplantae > Streptophyta > Magnoliopsida > Myrtales > Combretaceae > Lumnitzera > Lumnitzera racemosa. The sequence goes on along the minus strand of JAMXBC010000008.1, from coordinate 11,250,515 downwards.
TTACAAAGATTCAAAAATACACATAACTCCTATACATATCCCTAATATAAGAAGTCCTAAAAATACATATTATCATAAAAAAAAAAATTACACAAGACTTTTATCACAAAGAAAAAACTGACATAATATAAAGAAATCTTTAATTACTTTGATCTTGAAGTTCTTAAGAAGAAATTCTCTTTATTCCCCTCTTGATGTTAGTAGAATATTGATGATGGAATTGAAGTATATTATAGTAGTTGATATTTTACGATGGTTGAAGGAAAAAGAAAGAAAAATATGAAAATAAGAATTGGAAAGAGAGGGAGATGGTGTCGGTCCAAGAGGAAAAGAATAAGGCTTGATGTTTTAATTTAAATTTTCTAAAAGAAAGGAAAATGTAAAGTATATTCTAGAGAAATACACTTGGCTTATAGTGGAGAAGAAAAGAAAGAAAAAAAAAATCATTAACTATGCTTTATCTTGTTTCCAATTTCTCATATGTGATAAAAGTGTAAGACGCATGGCAGCCAAAACATGGAAAGGAAGAAATAGAAGAAAAGAGAAGAAAAAGGAAAATAAGAAAGAAAGAAAATTACTTTTTGATTTTTCTAAAAGCATTTCCAATTTTTAGGTAATATTTGGAATAGCATATGATGTAATTATGGAAGAAAATATAAGATGTAAAATTAATGTATATTATTTAATACAAAAACATAAGATATATAGTAAAATTAAATCAATATAATAATAGCACATATATATACACATTTATGAAGTTAAAAAAAATCATAAGATAATATTTGTAATCTCGTTAATTTAGTTAATTAATTTGTTAATTTTTGTATTTATTAGTATTTATGACTTATCTTTATTTGTTAGCGATTTTACGTGATTACGGATATTGACTGATAATTGTACCCAATTATAGATGCTTTACATCATAACACACATAGTATGCTGAAGTACTTATTCAGTAGCTAAGTTCAAATACATGCATAGCCCATGCACAATCAATCTGCTTATAAGCACAAATAAGCATAATAGTTTATCGTCTCTAAAAATAAACCCACTTACCTAGCCTCTTAGCCACTTGTTCTTGCAAGTTTCCAATACGATTACAAAATTGGCTTATTGGTCTTAGATAAAACAGAATAGCATCAAAATATAACACTTGGACATGATTGACCCTAATACATTTACCCCATTTACTCATTATGTAGTAAGACTTAAATATTATTTTTGTGCTAGTAATTGACCATTGTCTATTATGATATAAGAAGTTACTAGCTTTTTCTAAGGGTTTCTTATTATCATGAAAGAGGTTTCTACTTTCTATTAGTAATTAGGTATTTACTCAATTTTTTTTTCTAAATTTTAATTTTATAATGATACCATGTTGGCTTGTACTATTAGAAATTATTACTTAGAGATTTACTTAATTTAAAAGCCCAAGCCAAGATCACATAAAATTTACATATATCAATTTATATTTTCTAAGAAAATCTCAATTCTAAAAAATTTTATCAACTTATAAGACATGCCTTTATTCTTGCAAATTTGTGAATTTTGCTTAGAAAACGCTCATTTTCTTAGGAAATCTAGTAAATGAACGTTAGGTTTCACAACAAAAATTTCTATATTCACAATGTAATATAAGTATTGATTCTAGAGGTTTTTATAAAGCGCATGAATTCTATATTCATAATGTAATATAAGTATCAATTTTAGAGTTTTTTATCAAGCTTACGAATTCGAGCTACATACTTAATATTTACCATTCAACTCTAATTTCCCAAATTATAGTAATTAATTTAATATTTGAATAGATTACATTAATATTTTACAATAATTTCTCAATTGTCATAAATCTTATGGAGAAACTTGCTTAACGGATAAATGCAGAAAACATTTTAAATTGACTTTAGAAACATAAAATAGGCTAGACATACACCTTATAATGACGTTTGTTGAAGAAAAGAGGTAGTTTCCCATACTTTTTAAAATTGAAGAACCTTCTTCAATTCTCACATAGTGGTTGCGGTGACAAGTTGGTAGTTGACAACAGCCTTGATAGTATGTCGTAATGAAAAGTAAAAGAAAGTTACCGTAGCACTATGAAGGTCTTACATTCAATTCTTGGTATTTTTCTCTTTTTAATTCTATGTATTTTTAGAGTAATAAAAACTGTTTAGAATATAACTAAATATATTGATATATTCAATTCTATGCTCTCCTTAGGTTTTGTTAATTTTGATTATGGTTCTCTTTTTAAAGGCATGATGAGGCGGTAGAGATTTTGCTTGACATGACATAGCCAATACCTTAGTCATAGCAAATCACTATATGCCGCACAAAGGATGAAGGTTGACCCCCTTGTCAATTATCACCCTCTTTTACAGTGTACACATCTAATTTTTGCCTTTTTCCATTATTTTATTTTATTTTATTTCAATAGGATAGGGGGTCTTAAATTAAAAAAAAAACACAAAAAATAAAAAATTAAAGAATATCCAAAAATTTAGAAATTTAGAAAAAATAAGAAGTTTAGAAAAATACAAAAATAAGTAAAAGCACAAAAAATAAGAATTTTGGAAAAATATCAAAAATAGGAAATCTAAAAAGAAACCCAAAAAATAAGAAGTTTACAAAAATAAAAAGATTGAAAAGTCACAAAAAATAGGAGAAATTGAAAAAAAAAAAGATGATTTTAAGGAATAATAGTTTAGTAGGATAAATTTTTTAGTTAAGTTTAAAAGTTGGGTCATTGGGTCTAGGCTTAGATTTGAATCTAGCCTAGACTACCTTAGTTTGAACAAGGTATAAGCTAATGGCTTAATGGATAAGCATATCGACTAGGCATTGAATATAAGCATAAGGTCAGGAGTTTGAATTTTGGTAAAGATATGAAAGGCCTTTTTATTTTTTTAACTAACACTGCTTCATCATGAACTGCTATGTGTCAGGATAGTGACAGCACCGGATTGGTCGATGCTAATGTAGTGCCACATAGCATGTCACGTCAATTGCTACGTGTCGTATGATGACAGGTAACACACAACCATTGGACTACACGGCTAATGTGGTACTACGTCAGCCCCTTGTTCCTTCCCTTTCCTTCTCTTTCTCTCTTTTTCCCTCATTTTCTCAAGGTTTTCTATACTTTCCCCGTCAATAACAAATCTAGCCCCTTCACTTCAGCTCTAAATTTTACATAAATTTAACATACACACATGCAATTCCTTACTCTAATTTTGTTTAACATATAGCCTACTCTGAATTGAGCCTAATAACATGTCTAAATTCAGTCAAATGAGCATTCAAATGAAACTCCAAAATTTGGAAGAAAACTAAATTTTTAGACATTTCCATTCAGGTTCGATTTCTAATTTCCTTGTTTACTAGGTGAATTCATATATAAATAGGGGGCTTAGGGACATAGACAATCACATACAACCAGGCATGAGCAATAGAATCACTGGTAAACACACATTCTCTCTCTTACGATCACTCTCTCTCTCTAGCCACCACTCTCTCTTTAGATCTCTCTCTTTCTAAGCTTCCTTGATGGAAACTCCTACTACGAATCGCTTTGTAGTAGTTTAAAACACCTACCTTAGCTACCAATTCGAACCCAGTAACCATTACCTAACAACCATGCCAACCACTGCTGGCCACCACTCACAAACACCCCCCAAATGGCCACACAAAGCTACAGCATGGAGCCCACCCCCCTATCTCCAATCCAAAACACACAAATTTGTCCTCACCTATGAGAATTCAGTGCAAATCGCCTTGAACTACGCTTAGCAATTACTGTTAAAGTAGACTCAGAGATGACTCGACTCGAATCTAAGCTCCTGACCCATGATTGACCTGATCAACCCGCTCCAAGTCTGACCCGTGCGCTCAATTCGTCTAAAGTATTATTTCTTTTGTTTTTTTTTTATTTATTGATCATTTAGTTATTGTTGTTTAATTTATTTATATTTATCATGAATGTAAATTTAATAATAATTAAAAAGAGAGAAAAAAGAAAATGAAAAAGAAAGAAACAAAGAGAAAAGAAAAAGAAAAAGTAGTTTATTTAGTTATTAATTTTAGTAAAAATAAATAGAAATAATTAAATAATTAAATAAGTTAAGGAATAAAGATTGTTTTTTAACACTCAGAAAAATCAGGCTTTCCAAATAAAAAAATATATAATTAGATTCCTTTTAAAGTTTAGACTTTTTAGAATTTTCCATACATATATATATATATATAATCCAATTTAAGACCTTCTTTTTTTAGAATTTTCTTAAATAAATCAAATTGAGTAAAACATAAAATAGATCATTTTCAAATTAAAACAAAGTTTTATAAAAAGAACTACATACATCTATTATCGAATAGCGGGTACGTAGGCACATACGGGGTGACGATAAAAATAAAAAATCTAATTTCCCTTTTTCCTAGTTTACTTTTAGAGTAATTAACAATCGAGTTTTATCAAATTAAAAAGGTGATTTTTAAGATTAAGGTTAAATTTGGAAAGTTAGTAGTACCCGCAAGGGTTTAAAATTTCTAATCCCCAAATCCAAATTTCCGATTATCAAAAGTTGTTTCAAAATTCAATTTTATCGTACACTAATGGCTAAGTTATAACCAATCAACCCAATTGGTTATCACTTAACTATTTTTCCTAACTCTAATCAGGTGACGACTTCGACATGTTTTTAAATTAAACAATGTTTCTTTAAACCCTAATCGAGGATTAGTATTGAACGGATAAAGGTTTAATGTTGATTGGTTTAAAGGAAACTTAATTTCAAAAGAACTAGGAGATGAAGAACCAAGCTTAACAACTTGGCAACTCCATTGGGGACCATCAAGAAGGTTAGTCATTTAACTTTCCAAAATTAAAATTGATCTCTAACAATAACCTTAGTGTAATTTATTTACTTTTTCATTCTTTGTTATTTACGTCATATTTGTACTAACATTTTTTCAAGTTTAGTTTTATGTATTTTGCTATTTTGGGGGGAAGGATTCAATTTTTCTATAAACGTATGGTAGAGGTGATCAAACCCAGACCGTATTAGGACCTTAGGATGGGAGGCCATTGTGTAGGCTCCGAGTGCTATGGTGTAACCGCCACTCAGGGTTGATTAGGCCATCCCCACTTAAGTTTGATGTGACCAATGAAAGTATTCTTTAACAAGTGAGGTCACATAAGCTTAAGAACCTTTAGAACCTACCCTTTATCCATTTACGACATCCACAATTGACGAATAATCAACTAAGGTAGAAATAAAAATATAGAATGGCTTGGAGTTTCCTTGATTTCCCTTATAATTTTCATATATTATAAATATAGAATTGTTGTAAATAGGTTTTGTCATTGTAAATAATAGTTAGACAATCTTTTGACATATTTTCTTTGTTATAATTCAGAAATGGCATGTTCATCATCCAACTTCATCTACTTCAAGGAAAAATTTGTAGCCAAGCCCATCTGCCCCAAACTTATCCTGTACCAATGGTTACGATACTTCAATCTAAGGGAACAAGAGACCATCTTCAATAAGATCAGGCCTATCCAATCACTTCCTAAAATAAAAATAGAGATTAATTTGATTAGGGCTCTGACCAACTTTTAGGAACCCAAAGAAGTAGCTTTTCGAGTTAAGCCCCACTTGATTAGCCCAGCACTTAAAGAATACACCTAATTACATCAAGCCCCTTCTTTGGACAATATATATACCCCAAATTTGGAAATGGATCCTATGAATGCCTTTTTAAGATTCTTGGGTATTAAAAAAATAGAATTGAACAAAGCCTTAGGAAGCTGTAACGGTAACTATGTTAAATTGGAAGACTTAAAAGCCTGGTTCATCATTGAGACTAAATCCAACCAACGAGATATCTTCTGTGGCAATCTCAAAGCTTGGGGACAAAACAGAATAAAAACTTTTATCCTGGCTGCATTCGGGACTCTCTTATTTCCTAATGGAAAGTTTCTCATACATTTTAGGGTTGCTGAATTAGTAAGCCAATTTCTTGAAGGTAAATCATATGTCCCAGCCTTCCTCATAGACCTGATCAGAAGTCTTAGTATCTTAAAAGAAAAGAATGATGGCACACTAAAGACCAGCATGACATTATTGACAGTATGGTTTTTGAGACACATGAAATGCTATGGGCTTGAACTAATCTGAGGAAAGTTTGCTCACAACATCGATCTAATCAATTCATTTGTCAATAAGGTCCATTTCCCAAAAGGAAAATCCACATATGGCTAGGTAAAGGTGTTGAGAAATTTCCAAGTCACTAATATCCTATAGATAGCAAGATGGGGTAACTTCAAAAGGGTAATCCTAGTTTGCGAAAATTATCAAGCAATATTGCTAATCAGGATGAAATTATGCACAAGCTATTACCCTAATAATATGATCAGACAATTAAGAGGTATCTAAGATATAGTCTATAGGCCTCCGTTAGATATCATGACCTTGGATTATGAAGACCTTTAGATTCCATTGCCACATAAGAATCTAAACTCAAGGCAATCAAACAATTATGGGAAACAAAGACTGTCAACCTAAACATCGATTTAAGAGAATGGTTAGGAAAAGCGAAAAAGTATCGAGTTACCAAAGAATATTTATATGATTAGCTCCATAAGGTAGGGGAGATCTAGTATCGAGCACCAAAAGTCATCTAACTTGCAACAGCTGAACCATATTCTGAAGTCAAGACCTATATGGACTAAGTACAAGCCCGAGTAAAAATAATCTACGGAGAGCAAGACATGTGGGAGGATCACTTTTGGGAATCAAAATAATGCTCTAGGGCCTTTGAACATCAATTGAAGATGACCCAAAAGAGGCTCAAAGAATTTAAAGAAATGGAAGAGCCTAACTTAAGAAAAAGGAAGGGAGCACCAGCAGGGTCTAGTAAGCAGAAAAGGGGAACACCTATCAAATGCTTCTTAAATGTTTTTTCTTTTTCAAATAATGTAAAAGGGAACTCTAAAAGCCACAAAAATAATAAAATTACCATATTACTGGTTATTAGTCCATTCTGTCTCTCTACATTCGTATGCCATACATTTCTTAGTTTCTCATTTGTCTCTTTTAAAATATTTATGAGCTAACTTGTTGAAAAGTGATTTTAACTAGGTTGCCAAGATAGCTCTTAAACATCAAACCTTTTAGAGAAACCCTATCAAAACCCATTCTCAAACCAGAATAGCCAGCTAAGGAAACGACAACACCAACATCAATAACAGTAATGTTAACCTCGAGGTTATTAATCCCATTGAGCTAAGGTTCCATTCTTTAGAGTGAATAGTATGGAAGATTGCAAACTAACTAAGTCTTCTTGTTGACAATATTGCCTTGTTCAAGTCCATGGCTCTATCAAATGAAGAAAGTTCTAAAGCCTAATATGGAAAGAATGTTGAAGCCTTACCCTCGAAGTGGAAGAAGCTTAACCCAAGGTTAATTAGGCCTTCGAATCTTTTGAAATAAAAGGGGTCTTTCCAAAGGTCAACCTAACTTTTGAGTCAAATACTTACTCATTTCCAGTTAATCTAAAGCCTGAAGCTGATCAAGATAGACTAAAAGAGCTTGAGAAGTGACTAACTCAACAAATTACTAAAAAAAATGAAAATGCTGGAAAGGTATGATGGATTTGAGTATGCTAGTATAACAGACTTCTTTGGCTGTGATTATAGAAGCTTCCTAAAAGAGTTCAAAATACCTGACTTCAAAAAATACAATGGGACTAGATGCCCTAAGCTATACACCTGACTATATGTATGCAAGATGGGCAAGTATATGCATTATGATCGGCTCATGGTCCAAACTTTTCAAGATAGCCTAATTGGCCCTACTTTGACCTGGTACGCCCAATTAGATCTGAATTAGGTAAACACATGGGAAAAGTTGGCCAGAACATTTTATGAGCAATACAAATTTAACGTTGAAGTGGTGCCAACTATGATGGATTTGGTTGCCTTAAGGAAGTGGCACAACGAATCTTTCAAAGAGTACGTCCAAAGGTGGAGGTCCCTAGCTGCAAGGGTATCTACCTCTATAATTGAGAAAGAGCTAACTACAACTTTTTATCAACACTCTTGAGAGAGCCTACTTTGCTCACTTAATTAGACAAGCCTCTGCTAGCTTTGTAGAAGTAGTGGCAATAGGATGTCAAATTGAAAGTGCCTTCTCCTCTAACAAGTTGCAGGAGACATCAGACAAAAGACCACCTTTTGCTAAATTTACCACCAATAAGCTAAGAGAAGCTATTGTTAACATGGTCAATTCCAATACTTAGCCTAATGTTCGGGTCTCTTTTAGGGTAAATCCTCCACCAGCTTAACAACAGTATAGAAGCCAACTACAGGTTAGTAGGGCCTCAAGGCAGGTGAACTAAAATACCTGTTCCACTCAGTCAAGTACTTGAAAAACTAAGAAGAGATAACCTGCTCATTATAAGGCTCCTAATAAAAGGTATAGGCTAAGATTTTTTTTATCCTAATGCAAGATGCCAATATCATTTAGGGTAAGTAAGTCATTTAACTGACTCATGCTAGAGGTTAAAGAACAAAATTCAAGACTTAATTGATGAAGGCATAGCACAACTAGATTTTGTAGAGGCTTTTACTCTAAATGCCAATAACAACCCCCTACCGAACCATGGGCCCATCATAAATATGATATTTGACAACCCAGGGCCTGTAATCAACATGATCGATTCCAACCAAGAGCCCAGGGTTTATAGATTCTATAGACATGAAGAAAAGTAAACTAAATAGTATACCTTCCATGTGCTTGTAGCCCCCGAAAATTATAAAACTGCTCCTCTCAACTACCACACAATAAACCAGGGGCAGTCAAGCTCACTTGCAAGGGGGATTACCTGCTCTAGTAGAATCTATGATGTAAGGGAAGACCTAAAAAAGAAGGCTATGCTAGAAAGGCCATGCTGGAAAGTCCGAACAATGAACAAACTAAAGAAGGATTGTTTGTCTTCACCAAGATGATTAATTCTAGCGAGTATAAAATAATCGGTTAGCTTGCTAAGACTCCAACACAAATATCACTAATGAGTCTCTTGATGGCATCGGATCCGCATCGAGAAGCTTTGTTCAAAACAATAAGGGAAGTCAAAGCCCTTCATTAAATACCAGATGAAGGTAACTAGCATACAAAGCCTCTATTCATAATAGTGAAGATAAATAACATCATCACAACAAGAGTCCTCATCGACAATGGGTCATCCCTAAATGTTTACCCTCTAGCTACCCTGGATCTATTAGGCATTGATACAACATCTATCAAGCTAAGTTCAACAATAGTAAAATCTTTTGATGAATCCATGAGAGAAATAACAGGGGAGATCGACTTACCAATTGATATCGGCCTATAGACATTTAACATCCCATTCCAAGTTTTAGACATTCCAAGAACCTTCAATCTATTATTAGAAAAGCTTTAGATATATTCAACAGGGCCATACTATCATGTCTTCACCAAAAGGTTAAGTTAATCTCCAATAGCTAAGTCATCACGATTCTAGGTGACCAGGATTATAAAATTTACAAAGAGACGACTATACCTTATATTGGTACAAAGGAGCAAGAGGACTTTAGACTCCAAATGTTTGAAGAGGTATGTATGATCACCGATTGAAAGAAAGACGAGAGGTTAAGGTTCAAAGAAGGCCAATTTGGAACCTATAAGCTAAGATACATTCTAACCCCGATGGAGGAGTCACAAAGAATGCAAGGTAAGGGCAGAAAAGGTAATAGGTTGTATCATTCCCTGATAACCGTCCCACCATTGTTAGAAACTTTCATCTAGGCTGAAGTCTAGAACTCAAAGCTTGCCAAAAAGGGCACCTGCAGCATAAAGAAAGTGGTTGGTCCATCTAACAAGTCGTAACACTTGAATAATTGGTTCTCTATCCCTATGAATAACAATAAGTCTTCCTTAAGGTAAAAAATGAATCACAATCCAGTATTTTATAGAGTTTTGTAATAAATTACCTTTGTTTTACAAATAATTGTACTCGAAAGAAGATTCCTCTAAATAAAAATCAATCTCTTTTCCTTTTGTTTCTTCCTTACTTACACTTTTTTTCTTTGTACTTTTCTTTTTCCTATATCCAATGATTTGAATAAAGGCCATGGATACCTTGCATAGATAAGTGATGAAAATATTGATATTACCTCTGACCTTATTGGGTTAGTCGTCGAGAGTGATGTCAATGACCATAATGACATGTAACAAAGCTAACACAAACATGAAATGAGTAAAATTTCCATTGACAAGCCAATTGAGATAATTAATGTTGGGACCAATGACAACCCCACGGAGTTGAAGATTGGAGGAAATTTGAGAGAAGACCAAAAGGTAGAAATAATTACATTACTATTTGAATACTAAGATGTATTTGCATGGTTTTATGAAGATATGCTCGAATTAGATTCGTTAATCATGGTCCATCGTTTACCTATACGAGAGAATATCCAACTTAAGAAATAGAAGTTAAGAAAGTTCTGACCAAATATTCTGTTGAAGATCAAGGAAGAAGTCAGAAAATTACTGGAGGTCAGTTTTATTAAGGTATCTGATTATCCCGCGTAAGTAGCTAACATCATGCTCATAATGAAGAAGAATGAAAAAGTCAGAGTGTGCGTGGACTTTCGAGACCTTAATCAAGCAACCCTTAAAGATAATTTTCCCTTACCCCATATTGATGTCTTGGTTGATAACACAGCCGGAAACCATCTTTTCTCTTTCATGGATAGATTTTTCAAGTATAATTCTATCTGAATGTTTGAAGAAGATAAAGCCAAGACAATATTCATCATAACTTGGGGCATATTTTGTTACAAAGTAATGCCTTTTGGACTCAAAAATACTGGGGTAACATATCAAAGGGCTATGGTAGCAATCTTTCATGACATGATGCACAAAGAAGTTGAAGTATATGTTAATGACATGATTGTAAAGTCCAAGGAAGGAGAAAAGCATGTAGATAATCTAAGGAGATTGTTTACTAGGTTGAGAAAATTCCAATTGAAGTTTAACCTAGAGAAGTGTACCTTCGGAGTGACTTTAAGGAAATTGTTAGGTTTTATCATCAACTAAAGGGGCATCAAAGTGGATCTTGATAAAGTCAAAGCAATAGTTGACTTACCCCCTCCATGCATACTCAAAGAAGTCAGAGGCTTGTTGGGCTGTTTAAACTATGTAGCCTAGTTCATATCTCAACTCATTAACAAGTGTTGTCCCTTGTTTAAGTTGTTGAAAAAGAATGCCAAGATCAATTGGGACAAAGAGTACAAGTAAGTCTTTACGATGATCAAAGAATACCTCATGAACCCTCCAATTTTGGTAGCTCTAAAACTTGGGAAGCCTTTATTCCAATACCTGACAATATTACTGAAGTCCCTAAGGTGCATGCTCGATCAGAAAGATGAGGAATGAAAAGAACAAGTTGTGTACTACTTGAGTAAGAAATTCACTGAAGAGGAATAGAAATATTCAAAAATTGAGAGAACCTACTGTGCTTTAGTTTGGGTAATGCATTGGCTCAGACAATACACACTCTACTATCGAGTTGAATAACTAACTCAACATGATCTCATAAAGTACTTGGCAAACAAACCAACCCTGATTAGCAAAATCTCAAAGTGGGAAATGTTACTATCAAAGTTTGATATTGCATACGTGAACCAGAATTCAATCAAAAGGCAAGCTCTAACAGATCAATTAGCAAAAAATCCCTCCGATAGCACCTCCCAAGAGGCACAAGTCAATTTCCTTAATTAAGATATCTTAGCAATTAAGGGAAGCTCTGATAAAGGAGAAGAGGATGAGCTACTAAAATGAAAGATGTTCTTCGATGGGGTAGCCAACGTGTCTGGATGAGGAATTGGAGCAATACTAATATCCCCTAAAAGTACTCAATATCTTATAGTTATAAGGCTTGTTTTCCCATACACTAATAATATTGCCAAATATGAAGCATGCATCAAGGGACTCAAAATGGCCCTAAATAAAGACATTTAAGAATTAGAAGTGTATGAGGACTCTTAACTCATTATCAACCAAGCTCGGGGAGACTACAAGATTAAAGATTCTAAACCGGTACCTTATTACTAACATTTGACTAAATCGATGAGGAAATTCAAAAAATCACCTTCAATCATGTACTGAAGACTCATAACCAATTTCTCGATGCCTTAGCAACTCTAGCATCTATGATCCAGATATCCAGTAGAGTTGAAATTCAGCTTCTTACTGGTGAAATTGGAGACAAGCCTACCTTCTATCTAACAATTAAAGGTATGAATGACCAAAAGCCGTAGTACTATGATGTTAAAATATTCCTACAACAAGTTTGTAGACACCTAATTTTTGCCCCTTTATAGTTCTGATTTTTATTCTTACAAAAAGGGTCTTAATTCAAAAATAAAAATAACAGAAAAATTAGTAAGATAAAAATAATAAAAATTAATAAATAATGAAAATACCAAAAAAATAAGAAAAGAAAATTTAAAAAGATTTTTGTAGATTTTTAGGGAGTAACTTATATTAGGAAAAAATAGTTTTAGTTTAGTTAAAAAAAAAATTTACTTTAGGGATCCAAATAGTTTAAGTATAATTTAATTGTACTAAATGTGAAGGCATAGACCAATGGCCTAACAGATAAGTATTAGAGTATTTAGGTTAGATTTAATTGGAGGTCTTGGGTTCAAGTCTCAGCAAACACCTATGGTTTTATTTTTCTATCTTTGTAAAAGTAAGATGAAAACGGGATTCATATCTTATTAAATCATTTGAATTATGTTTGATCTTATTAAATTAGATTTGAATTAATTTAGATCTAGTTTAATTGTTATCAAATTAGATAGGATTAGATAGGATTTGATTGGGACTTTATAAACAAAAGGAAAAAATAGCAATAAAAGAGAGAAAAAACACGTCCAGCAGGAGAACATTGGGGGCATCAAGACTGATGAACAGCAATCCTGCATATCCACACATCGACCTTGCCAACGCCTAAGCTCACTGTGGCACATTCACTGCCCGTCAAGATTCACGAGTTGCACACCAACGACACTGGACGTTTGTTTGTTCCAACCATCGCCCCACTGCTGCTATACATGATCCTACCGAGAACGGCCGACGACCTTGCAAGTTGCAACTCCAACATCCCCCACAGCAACAGCGGTAGTGACTGTAACAACAAGGCCGACCGCTCTACTGCAAAATCCCCTGATCTTCTGAGGTCAACAAAATAATATACTCTCTTCGCCGACCAACTAAGATTCTGAAGTCCGCGAAGAACACTTTAGCCCTAATGTCACCAATCCAACCCTACGTACGTTGCTCCAATCTGCAAGTCCACCGTACGAATACGACCTGCACTCCCACACACGAGAACATTGATCAGCCCTCGAACCACACACTATCGATCAGCTCACTCCATAGCTAAGCCCGATTGCAGTAACACTATCAACACAACAACCGAACTCTATCTTTCGTCATCACAGTTATGCCAAGCACAACACAACAACCACGAGTGACAGACATCCATGACCACAGCTTTCAACTGGATACACGCGCATCCTTAGTACATGCGGATACGATCACGCACTGTCCGTCATGCCATTGCACTGTCCATCGCAACTGTTCGAGCTGCTATCCACACATACTACAACAGTCGTTCACTAACTGTACCATACTTCACAAGGCAAGCAAGCACGTCCAGGACAGTCGGCCGAACACTCCACGACAGCAGCGTTATTGATCTCCATGACCAACCGCTCTCCCAAAGTCTACACTGCAACAAATGCCAGCTGCAGTAGCCTCGCCTACATACGGTACCATTCTGCACGACATTCCGTTACTGATCCACACAAAGACCCAATGCCAACTTAGAACAGCAGCTCTCATACATTCACTGTTTAGCATGCCGAATACCAAGTTAAGTTCAGTTTCTTTTCCAATTATTTGTTTATTTATTATTATTATATTATTAATTCCTCAGTTATTTAACATAGTATATATATATATATATGAATATATTATTTTAGGAGACTTTTAGCATTAGTTTTTTTTTTTTTATATATTAAGTATAGTTTGTCTTATTTATTTAGGTAGATAGTTGTGTAATATTAATAGTATAGATATATAGATATATATATTAGCTTAGGAGTTTTAGTATTATTTTTTTAGAATTCTTCATGTAGAAATTTTTTAAAAATAAAAATTAATAATAAAAAAGCCCTTTTGAAAATTTTTAGGACTTTTAAAGAGTTTTTATAGAATAGAATAAAAAAATCAGTGAATTAAGAACCTTTTAAAGTTTTCTTTAAAAAAAATTGACAATAACGTAAACTCGGTTAGTTTTCAAAATTAAAATCAATCAACACACTAAAGATTTTTTGAAAAGAACTACGATCGTCTGATCCTAGCTAGCAGGTACGTAAGCACCTTCGGGGTGACAATAAAATATGTAGAAACTTAGGTTCTTTTTCTTTTGATTTTTATTTATTTATTTTTAGATATTATAATAGAAGAATAATCCTAATTTTGGTAAATAGATAATAGTACCTGTTAGAGTTTAATATGTTAGCCCCAAAACTTGGAACCCTTTGGTTCTTTATTCAAATTGAAATCAAAGACCGGTAGCCAAATCATGATCAATTCACCCAATTAATTATGGTTTCTTTTTCTTTTCCCGACTTCGGTCAGGTGGCAACTCCAAAAATTATTTTCAATAAAAAACCGAAAATTTAACAATTTCTTTAGTTGATGATTAATATTAAATGGGTTAGGGTTTAATATTAATCGAAAATAGGGAAATTAATTTTAAATAAAAGAAATCAAAAAATCAAGCTCGATAGTTTGGTGACTCCACTAGGGATGCACTAGAGGGCTAGCCATTAGAAGTTGCCGAAAATAGGATTATTTTTCAAAAAATAAAAATAAAAAGATGAAATAATAAAAATAATAAAAAAGAACTTAGCTATGTTATTTTATGCATTCGTTTATTTTATTATTTTTTTTTTACTAACATTTTTTTTGTTGAAGTTTATTTACTGGGGGTAGTTTTGGGGGTTTACTTTATTTTTGTTTTTGTTTTTTTGCATCATAAATACATGGTAGATACGGTTAGAACCAGGTCGTCTTAAAACCTTAGGAGGGGAGCCATTGTGTAAGTTTTGGATGTTGCGGGACAACCACCTTCTGGGCCTGATCAGGCTACCCCACTCAAGTTCAAATGTGACCACAGAATCATTGCTTTGAAAAACGTAGTGGTTGCAGAGCTTAAAAACCTTTAAAACCCACCCTTTTTGCATTATACGAAAACTTTTCTTTTAAAAAAATCGCATAAACCTATGATGTGGCGAAACTAAATGGATAAGGGCAGTTGTGAAGTTGCAGTTGTAATATTTCTTCGTAAATAATTTATAATAATTTTAGGTAAAGTTTGGATTAGGTGATGATTGCAATTTTGATTTTTCCTTTTTTTACATAACTATGGCTAGATCGAGTCAAGTAGCTTCCAAATAGATCTACGTCTAGCCACTTCATTGGCCTTAAAAGATACTCTAGATATGGATCTAACTTTTTAGCCCAAATAAATAAAAATTCATTCGCAACAACATTGAGCTCATCTTGCCCCTATAGAAGAGCCCTATAAATATTACCTTAGTGCAGGCCTTCATAAATCTATGGGAGCCTAAATTTATCACTTTTTGTTTAGGCCCATATCAGCTGAGCCCAACCTTTATGGAGTAAATAAATAAAAATAAATAGAAAACAAAAATAAAAAAGGGAAGCCAAACGAAAGGAATTAAACCTGTAAAATAATAGGTAGTTATCATTGTACCTAGTACTCTACTAACCAGAAATATTCATTCTTTTAGGTAAATTCAACATTTTGCAAATAGCCTTCTTCATTTGGAATAAATAAGATTTAGATATTTTCTTTATTTAGTCTTTTATTCTTCAAAATTCCTCACTTGTAAATAGACCATCAGTAATGTTGTTTTAGGTCTGTATATAGAATTCTAGTAAAGCAACCCTTCATTTACAATTCCATTACTCAGTCTTTGTAACACAAAAGCCTTAACTTTTCCTCTCTCTCTTTCAAAAAAAAAAAAGAAAAAAAAAAGGAAAGGAAAGAAAGGAAAAAGAAAGAAATTTGCTAATGATTACAAATCCTTATAGGGTTCGGGAAAATCACGATTACTTGGCCCATTCAGGCAGATAACCTAAATAGACCCCCTTGGCCCAAGAAAATAACCAACCAAACCCGAACCTTTGCCCATCAAGATAATTCAACCAACTCAAAGCTCCTGAGCTGTCGAGTCCAAACACGAATCAAGTCAAAACATGAGATTGTGAAATACTATCTTGAGCTTGATCCCCAGTATAATTAGACCCTTCAATTTTAGAAGTTATCAATGCCAGCCCATTTGAACTTTAAAGAACCTGACCCAAAATCATATATGGAAGCTTAAGGGCGTTAAGACCTATAAGTTTGGGGCATGGGGTATTTAGTCTTTGAAATTTCACAACCGGGGCATGTTCCAAGGAAATGGGGAGTAAGGTAGGTCATCACCTTAAGGTCAATCCATCCTTATGTAAGGAATTGGTAACTCACTTTTAAAAAGTTTTGAATGAAAAGAGGTGAGCTATATCCTATATACTAACCGTTAAACACTTTGAGAGTTAAGAGACATTATGGTAAGGATATTTTGGACTCATTCCTTAAAGGAGGTCCATTTTGAATTTGATACGCAAACCGAAATGAAGTTAGGCATTCATTTTCAAATCCCAAATGTAATTATCCTTTGATAACCCCGTTGGATTGATCTGGAGTCCTTTCAAATGTAAACCTTGTCAAGACCCACCCCACAATGGGGCAATTCGAAGGGTAGGGTCATTAATTAGGAGAAAAGGATAAAACTGATTTGTGCTTACCCCAGTAATAAAAATTCAAGGATAATTTTTATTTTTGATAAATTGTTCCCTTTGAAGAAGAGCTAACATTTTTCCAAATACCTTAAAGGCCACACATACCTTACCCAAGCCAATGCACTTTGAACCTATGGATTTAAGGCCTTGATTCATCTAGAGACAAAAACTTAACAAAGCAGATAGTTATTTTTAGGGAGAGAAAAGAAAGAAATGACAAAAAAAAAAAAGAAAAAGAAAAGGAAAAAGAAAAAACTAGGAAAAAGGAAAATGGAGAAATACCCAAATATCGAGCTTGAGAAAATCCCCAATCAAAGAAGGCCTAAGTTACTCTGCCTTAAATTGCATTCCTAACCAAAAACACAAAATCTCATATTCATTCAGGATCATGTTTTCAACCACAAACCAAAAACTCCATATTCAGTTCAAAATCACACTCTAAATCATGACCAAAAACCCTTTCTATCCACTCAATTCTCAAACATAAGACCTTCCTACCCACATTACCTCTCTACTCAAAGCTCTTCCAATTTTGAAGAATAATTTATCTATGATAAAAATTATTTTTGAAACTGGGGCAAGCGTACCTCTAGTTTTTTCTTAAGGGTTCTTAACTTGTACTCCCTAGTTTAGACGAAAGCACTTCTTTCAAAGTAGGCCCTCTCAATTAACTTCTTTTGAAACCATTTGACCAAAAGCCCAATTTATAATATTGAACCCAAAAAAGACCTAACAGATTGATCAAAGCGTATCACTTACAAACTGGATTATAATTTCTGGAATAGTAATCAAGAGTGAAATTTAGATCGAGAGTACGTAAGGAAGTCCTTTTTGACTAAACTAATCATAAGTTACCTTTTCCTTACGAAATGAATGTTTAAGGCCTATCCAAGAAGCTCATTATCTAGGTTACAAACTAGGGTAGATATGAGATACCCTACATGATTATAGTGTTTGCCTTTTAAATAAGAATTTGTATCCATTAGCAAACTTTCAAGGAAAAGAAGGAAAAAAGAAAATGAAAAGATATGAAAAGGAGAGAGAGAAAGTGAAGGCTTGTGACAAGTTTTTCCATTCATTTTCCAGTCCATTTCATCCATAATAGCCAAATTTTCAATTCATGTTATTAATAATTTTCACCAAATTCCTCATTTGTAAATTTCTCAAATCAAGAGTTTTTCGAGTTGGCTATGTTCCTTAGTTTTACTTTCGATTGTCAATAGAGTTTAAGCAAGTCCAAAGGGTGCTTACCCTTTATCAATTTTCTCAAGGATATAGCCAACGCATAGAGCACCGTTCCTATCCATATCTTCTTGAGCGCTTCAGTCAGCTTATGGAGCGCTATCTAGATTCATATTCTCATTTAGGGATCTAGCCAGCTCATAGAGCGTAGTACTAATCTAAAGCTTCTTAAGCTTCTGCCTGACTCCTAAAATAGTCCTAATTTATAATCTCCTAGGGAGCTAGCCAGCTTGTGAGCGTAGTCCCAGTTGCCCATCTCACAGAATGTTGCCTAACTTATAATCCTTTATGCATTTAGCAAGCTCAGGGAACGCTATTGCAATTAAAAGTTTTCCTTATTTTTAGGTCTTAGCTAGCTCAAAGGGCGCTTTGACCGCCTTGGTTAGTCAGCTCATCAGGGCATGACCAAGTTTCCTTCATTTTTAGGTCTTAGCCAGCTCAAAGGTTGTTTTGACCGCCTTGGTTAGTCAGCTCATTAGGATACAACCAAGTTCCTTCATTTTTAGGTCTTAACCAGCTCAAAGGGTGCTTTGACTGCCTTGGTTAGTTAGCTCATTAGGGCACGACCAAGTTTTCCTTATTTTTAGGTCTTAGCCAGCTCAAAGGGCGCTTTGATCACATTGGTTAGTTAGCTAATTAAGGTACGACCAAGTTTTCCTTGTTTTCAGGTCATAGCCAGCTCAAAGGGTGCTTTGACTGCCTTGGTTAGTTAGCTCATTAGGGCACGACTAAGTTTCCCTCATGTTTTAGGTCCTAGCTAGCTCAAAAGGGCGCTTTGATCACCTTAGTTAGTTAGCTCATTAGGATACAACTAAGTTTCCTTCATTTTAGGTCTTAGCCAGCTCAAAGGGTGCTTTGACCGCCTGGTTAGTCATCTCATTAGGGCACGACCAAGTTTTCCTTGTTTTCAAGTCTTAGCTAGCTAAAAGGGCGCCTTAACTACCTTGGTTAGTCAGCTCATTAGGGCATAACCAAGTTTTCATTCTTTAGGTCTTAGCCAGCTCAAAAGGCGCTTTGACCGCCTTAGTTAGTTAGCTCATCAGGGTATGACTAAGTTTCCTTCATTTTTAGGTCTTAGCCAGCTCAAAGAGTGCTTTGACCGCCTTGGTTAGTCAGCTCATTAGGACACAACCAAGTTTCCTTGTTTTTAGGTCTTAGCCAGCTCAAAGGGTGCTTCAACCGACTTAGTTAGTCAGCTCATTAGGGCATGATTAAGTTTCCTTATCTTTAGGTCTTAACCAGCTCAAAGGGTGCTTTGACTACCTTGGTTAGTCAACTCATTAAGGCACGACCAAGTTTTTTTCATTTTTAGGTCTTAACCAGCTCAAAAGGCACTTTGGCCACCTTGGTTAGTCAGCTCATTAGCATATGACTAAGTTTCCTTCATTTTTAGGTTTTAGCCAGCTCAAAGGGCGCTTTGACCGCCTTGGTTAGTCAGCTCATTAGTGCACGACCAAGTTTCCTCATGTTTTAGGTCTTAGCCAACTCAAACGGTGCTTTGACCACCCTGGTTAGTCAGCTCATTAGAGCACTACCAAGTTTTCTTCATCCTTCAGGCCTTAACCAGCTCAAAGAGCACTTTGACCACCTTGGTTAGTCAGCTCATAAGGGCACAACCAAGTTTTCCTTATTTTTAGGTCTTAACTAGCTCAAAGGGGACTTTGACCGCCTTGGTTAGTCAGCTCATTAGAGCATAACCAAGTTTTCCTCATGTTTTAGGTCCTAGCTAGCTTAAAAGGGTGCTTTGACCGCCTTGGTTAGTTAGCTTATTAGGACATGACTAAGTTTCCTTCATTTTTAGGTCTTAACCAACTCAAAGGGTACTTTGACCACCTTGGTTAGTTAGCTCATTACGGCACGACCAAGTTTCCTTATGTTTTAGGTCTTAGCTAGCTCAAAGGGGGCTTTGATTGCCTTGGTTAATTAGCTCATCAGGGCACTATTAAGTTTTCTTCATTCTTCAGGTCTTAGCCAGCTCAAAGGGCGCTTTGACTGCCTTGGTTAGTCAGCTCATTAGGGTACGACCAAGTTTTCCTCATGTTTTAGGTCCTAGCCAGCTCAAAAGAGCGCTTTAAACACCTTAGTTAGTCAGCTCATAAGGGCACGACCAAGTTTTCCTTGTTTTTAAGTCTTAGCCAGCTCAAAGGTCACTTGGACTGCCTTAATTAGTCAGCTCATTAGAGCACAACCAAGTTTCTCTCATGTGTTAGGTCCTAACCAGCTCAAAGGGCACTTTGGCAGCCTTGGTTAGTTAGCTCATTAGCACACGACCAAGTTTCCTTCATTTCTAGGTTTTAGCCAGCTCAAAGGGCGCTTTGACCGCCTTGGTTAGTCAGCTCATTAGGGCACGACCAAGTTTCCTCATGTTTTAGGTCTTAGCCAGCTCAAAGGGCGCTTTGACCACCTTGGTTAGTCAACTCATCAGAGCACGACCAAGTTTTCCTTATGTTTTAGGTCCTAGCCAACTCAAAAGGGTGCTTTAACTGCCTTGGTTAGTCAGCTCATTAGAGCATAACTAAGTTTCTTCATTCTTTAGGTCTTAGCCTGCTCAAAGCGTGCTTTGACTGCCTTGGTTAGTCAGCTCATTAGGGCACGACCAAGTTTTCCTCATGTTTTAGGTCCTAACAGCTCAAAAGGGCGCTTTAACCGCCTTGGTTAGTCAACTCATTAGGGCATGATCAAGTTTCTTCATTCTTTAGGTCTTAGCCAGCTCAAAGGGCGCTTTGACCACCTTAGTTAGTCAGCGCATTAAGGCAGGACTAAGTTCTCATTATTCTTTTTAGCGATTTTTGCCAACTCACAAAGGTGCTACCCCTCTCTATTCTTACCCTCGTCAAGTGACTTAACATTCCTTAGGATAAAGTCGTCCTGAGGCAAAAACGGTATCTCTTTTGTCTTTGTGGTAACGTTTTGCTCAAACTTCACTACAAAGAGAGGCAACTGTAGATACCTAATTTTTGTCCCTTTGTAGTCCTAATTTTTATTTTTATAAAAAGGGTCCTAATTAAAAAATAAAAATAACAAAAAAATTAATAAAAGATAAAAGTAATAAAAATACCAAAAAAATAAGAAAAGAAAATTTAAAAAGATTTTTGTAAATTTTTAGGAAGTAACTTATATTCGAAACAAATAGTTTTAGTTTTAGTTTAGTTAAAAAAAATTATTTTAGGTAACCAAATAGTTTAAGTATAATTTAATTGTACTAAACGTCAAGATACAGGCCAACGGCCTAACGGATAAGTATCAGAGTATTTGGGTTGGATTTAATTGGAGGTCTTTGGTTCGAGTCTCAGCAGACATCTATGTAGATGAAAACCGGATTCATATCTTATTAAATCATTTGAATTAAGTTTGATCTTGTTAAATTGGACTATACCAACGATAATGGGCGTTTGTTTATTCCAACCATCGCCCCGCTGTTGCTGTACATGATCCTACCGAGAGCAGCTGATGACCTTGCAAGCTGTAACTCCAACATCCTCCACAGCAACAGCGGTGGTGACTGCAACAACAAGGCCGACCGCTCTATTACAGAATCCCCTAATTGTCTGAGGTTGACAAGATAATATTCTCTCCTCGCCAACTAACCAATCCACAAAGAACACTCCAGCCCCAACATCACCAATCCAACCCTACGTACGCTGCTCCAATCTGCAAGTCCACCGCACAAACACGACCTGCACTCCCACACACGAGTCTGTTGATTAGCCCTCGAACTACACACTATCGATTAGCTCACTCCATAGCCGAGCCCGATTGCAGCAACACTATCAACACAACAACTGAACTCTATCCTTCGTCATCACAGTTGCACCAAGCACAGCACAATAGCCATGAGTGACAGACAACTACAACTAAAGCTTTCAACTGAACACATACGCATCCTTAGTACACATGGACACGATCACACACTGTCCGTCATGCCATTGCACTATCCATCGCCACTGTCCGAGATGCTGTCCACACGTACAACAACAGTTGTTCACTAACTGTACCGTACTTCATACGGTAAGCAAGCACGTCTAGGACAATCGGCTGAACACTCCATGACAGCAGTGTTATTGATCTCCATGATCAATCGCTGTCCCAAAGTCTACACTGCAACAAATGCCAGCTGTAGTAGCCTCACCTACATACGATGCCATTCTACACGACACTCCATTACTAATCCACACAAAGACCTAATGCCAACTTAGAACAACAGCTCTCATACATTTACTGTTTAGCATACCGAATACCAAGTTAAGTTCGGTTTCTTTTCCAATTATTTATTTATTTATTATTATTATATTATTAGTTCCTAAGTTATTTAACATAGTATATATATATATATATATATATGAATATATTAGTTTAAGAAACTTTTAGCGTTAGTTTTTTTTATATATTAAGTATAGTTTGTCTTATTTATTTAGGTAGATAGTTGTGTAATATTAATAGTATATATATATATATATAATATATATATTAGCTTAGGAGTTTTAGTATTATTTTTTTAGAATCCTTCATGTAGAAATTTTTTTTAAATAAAAATTAATAATAAAAAAGCCCTTTTGAAAATTTTTAGGACTTTTAAAGAGTTTTTATAGAATAGAATAAAAGAATTAGTGAATTAAGACCCTTTTAAAGTTTTATTTAAAAAAAATGATAATAACATAAACTCGGTTGGTTTTCAAAATTAAAATCAATCAACACACTAAAGATTTTTTGAAAAGAACTACGGTCTTCTATCCTGGCTAGTAGGTATGTAGGTACCTTCTAGGTGACGATAAAATATGTAGAAGCTTAGATTCCTTTTCTTTTGATTTTTATTTATTTATTTTTAGATATTATAATTAGAAGAATAATCCTAATTTTGGTAAATAGATAGTGGTACCCATTTGGGTTTAATAGGTTAGCACCCGAACTTGGAACCCTCTGGTTCTTTATTCAAATTGAAATAAAAGACCGATAGCCAAATCGTGATCAATCCACCCAATTGATTATGGTTTCTTTTTCTTTTCCCGACTTCGGTCGGGTGACGATTCTAAAAATTATTTTCAATAAAAAACCAGAATTTCTCAATTTCTTTAGTCGAGGATTAATATTAAATGGGTTAGGGTTTAGTATTAATCAGAAATGGGGAAATTAATTTTTAATAAAAGAATTCGAAAAATTAGGCTCAACAAAGTTACATACACTGAAGGAGCTGAGAGAAAGGATAGAAGGATGATTAGGAGATTGGCTGCTCTGTTCTTAATAAGCAAGTCTACTTTATACCGACACTCTTTTGATAGTGCACTCTTAAGGTGTATGGATGATAAGGAGGCCAAGAAGTTAATAAAAGAAATATATGAGGGAATATGTGGCCCTCACATGAATGGTTACATGCTAGCTAAGAAAATTATGAGGCTAGGGTATTATTGGTCAATAATGGAAAGTGATTGCATCCAATACATCAAGCATTGTCACTTATGCTAAGTTTATACAAATAAGATGAACGCCCTACCTCAAGAACTATATACACTCTCAACACCTTGACCTTTTTTAGTATAGGGCATAGATATCATTGGGTCGATCACTCTAAAAGCATCCAATGGGCATTGCTTCATACTAGTCGCCATTGACTACTTCAACAAATGGGTTGAAGCCTTGTCTTACTTAAGCATTACTAAGGGGGTTGTAGTTGAGTTCATCAGGAGAGACATCTTGGCCCGATATGGGACTCTGGAAATGATCATCACTAACAATGGCACCAATCTTAACAATAAGCTTATGTCAGAATTGTGTCGACAGTTCTAAACCATTCATAGGAACTCTACTCCTTATCGACCCTAAATTAATGGAGCCATTGAAGTACCCAACAAAAACCTCAAAAGAATCATTGAAAAAATGGCCATTACATATAAGGACCGACATGAAATGTTACTATTTACACTCATGGCCTATCGAACTTCCATCAAAATGTCAATTAGGCAACACCTTACTCTTTGGTATACAGCACTGAAGTAATGTTACCTGTAAAGGTTGAAATCCCGTCGCTTAAGGTATTATTAGAAACTCAGTTGGACAAAGTCGATTAGTTAAGGAAGCGCATTAAGCAATTGAATCTAATTGATGAAAGAAGATTGACAGTTCTGTATCATAATCAATGTTATCAACAAAGAATGGCTCGGGCTTTCAACAGAAGGATACGACCCCGAAACTTCAACGAAGGTGATCTCACGTTAAGAAAGGCTCTCCCTAATGCACAAGACTCTAGAGGGAAATTTTCTCCCAATTACAAAGGCCCTTACGTCGTGAAGCAAGTATTACCAGGAGGGGCCTTAAATTTGTCCCAAAAATTTGTCCCAAATGGATGGTCCAAATTTAAGAGACCTTGTAAATGCCAATGTTGTAAAATTGTACTACCCATGAGAAGTCAATGGAAATTTTTGCTCAAAACACAAAAATGCCAGTTATTTTGAATGTCATTGTGGTCTGATTTTCATTATTTGCAAGCAAAATTGGTATCTTTAGCCGTTTGTCGATGTTAGAATAATTATCCTCTACATCGAAAGGTCTAACTCCCTTTACTCCATTTAATCAAACCCATACACTGAAAACATGAGAGAAGTTGAGAAGTAACATCTAAGACATTAGTAATTGACAAAACTCTTTAAAATACTTTATTACGAATTAATCCCCTTCGATAGGGAGTTTTATTGTCTATTTTTTAGGGAAATGCAAAATCTAAGTGGGTAATCACCCTACAACAAATATTTATTAGTTAGGAATGAGGACTTCAGTTCATAAAAGTTCTAAAAAAGAAAAAAAATAGCAAGTGGCATTCTGCATCGAGTTAATCTTTATGATTTCTCTAAAACAACCGATGAGGTCTTAAACTTTTTGCATCAAGATCATTTGAGTTGACAACAAAGGATTAAAGTATGACCTAATCAATTCTGATGGGGCTTTTCAAAAAAGATTTGACAGTTTGGATGATATCAACAAAGACCAGGTAAGTACTTTTACACAATGTTAGCACACAGATTTTTGAATATTGCACTTGCATTTAGACTATGACCAATTTTTACTCTCAACCATTTTTTTTTTTTTTACATTTAATGCTTAGCTAACCTTTGAAGGCATGATCTTAACTCAGTCTCTTTTCCAAGTTCTTTTGCCTAACCCATAAGGCATTTCTATTCACTAAATTTTCTCAAGCAAGCCCATAGGGCCCTTCTATTCATCAAGCTTCTCTTAGCGAGCCCGTAGGGCACATCTCATCATCAAGTTCAATTTAGGGTTGCTAGTCCTAGAGAGATGCTCTTGCCTAGGTTAGTGAGCCTAGTGAGGTACAATAAGGTTTTTTAGATCGATCCCAAATTAGGATTACTAGTCCTTAAGAAACGCTCTCACCTAGGTTAATGAGCTTAGTGAGATATGACCAGGTCCTTTAGATCGATCCTAAATTAGGGTTGCTAGTCCTTGAGAAATGCTCCTACTTAGGTTAGTAAGCCTAGTGAAGCACGACCATGTCCTTTAGATTGATCCCAAATTAAGATTGCTAATCCCCGAAAGATGCTCCTACCTAAGTTAGTGAGCCTAGTGAGGCATGACCAGATCCTTTAGATTGATCCCAACTTAGGATTGCTAGTCCTCAAGAGATGTTCCCTCATAGGTTAGTCAGCCTAGTGAAGCACGACTAGGTTTTCCAAATCAATTCCAACATAGGATTGCTTGTCCCTTATTGACACTCTCACCTAGATTAGTGAGCCTAGAGAGGTACGACTAAGTTTCATCTCTTCACCAAATCCCCAATAGATCGAGTCTCAAATAATTGATAGGTGTTATAAAGTCTTCCTTAGAGCAAAAATAATGTCTCTTTATCTTTGTGGCAAAGTTTTGTTGAAACTTTACCACAAAGAGGGATAGCTATAGACACCCAATTTTTGTCCATTTCCTTTATTTTATTTTATTTCAATAAGATAGGAAGTCCTAAATCAAGAAAACACAAAAAAAATAGAAAATTAGAGAAAATCCAAAAATTTAAAAAATTTAGAAAAATACAAAAATAAGAAAAAAGTACAAAAAATAAGAATTTTAGAAAAATATCAAAAATTGAAAATAGAAAGAAACCCAAAAAATAAGAAGTTTAGAAAATAAAAAAAAAATAGGAAAAATTAAAAAAGAAAATAGATGATTTTAGGAAATAACAATTTAATAGGGTAGAGTTTTTATTTAAGTTTAAAAGTAAGGTCGTTAGGCTTAGATTTAGATTTAGATCTAACCTAAGCTGCACTAATCCATCCTAGTCCATACATGCAATTTAATTGCACATATGAATAAAACATAGGCCAACGACTTAATGTATAAGCATATGGAGTAGGCATTGGGTATGAGCATGAATCAGAGGTTCAAACCTTGGCAAAGGCATGAAGGGCCTTTTTATTTTTTATTTTTTAACTAACATTGTTGCATTAGGAACTGCTACTTGTTAAGATCTCACTATGTTACGTGTCTTGATACGTAGTAGCACCAGATTAGTTGATTTTGACATGGCGCTATGTGGCATGCTACGTTAGTTGCCATGTGTAACGTAATGATACATGACACGCGACCATTGGACTACACAACTGACGTGATGCCATGTCAACCCCTTTTCTCTCCTTTTCGTTTTTTTCCCTCATTTTCTTTAGGTTTTCTACACTTTCCTAGTCAAGAACAAACTTAGCCCCTTCGCTTCAGCTCTAATTTTTGCACAAATTTCACATACATATGTGTAATTCCTTACTCTGATTTTATTTACTGCATAGTCTACTCTAAATTGAACCTAATAACACATCCAAATTCAGTCAAATGAGCATTCAAATGGAGCTCCAAAATTCGAAAAAAAGCTAAAATTTCGGACATTTTCATTCAGGTCCAATTTTTTATTTCCTTATTTGCTAGGTGAATTCATATATAAATAAAGGGGCTTAAAGATACAGACGATCACACACAACTAGGTACGAGCAATAAAATCACTTGTAAACACACACACACTCTCTCTTATGATTGCTTTCTCTCTCTGGCCGCTACTCTCTCTTTAGATCTCTCTCTTTCTAATCTTCCTTGATGGAAACTACTACTATGAATCTCTTTGTAGTAGTTTCAAACCCAACAACTACTTCCTAACCATTGCGCCAACCACTACCGGCTACCACTCACGAATACCCCCCAAAACAGCTATACTAAGCTACAGCATTGAACCTACCCTCCTATCCCCAATCCAAAACACACAAATCCATCCTCACCCACGACCCAACCTAGATCCAAGCTTCAACTCGCGATCAACTCGACCAATACGCTCCAAGTCCAATTCACGATCAACCTAATCCACTTGCTCCAAGTTTGACCCATACGCCCAACTTGTTTGAAGTCTTGTTTCTTTTTTTTTTTTTAGATTATTTAGTTATTGTTATTTTTTTTATTTATTTATTGTGAATATAAATGTAATAATAATAAAAAGAGAGAAACAAGAAAAAGTAGTTTATTTAGTTAATTATTTTAATAAAAATAAAAACAAATAGAAATAAAAAAATAAAAAAAAGTTAAGGTATAAAGATTGCTTTTTAATACTTAGAAAAATCAGGTTTTCCAAATAAAAAAATATATAATTAGATTCCTTTTAAAGTTTGAACTTTTTAGAATTTTCCAATAGATATATATATATATATATAATTCAATTTAGGACCTTCTTTTTTTTAGAATTTTCTTAAATAAATCAAATTGAGCAAAACGAAAACTCGATCATTTTCAAATTAAAACAAAACCAATCCACTAAGGTTTTACAAAAAGAACTATGCACGTTTTCTCCCAAATAGTAGGTACATAGGCATTTATGAGGCGATGATAAAAATAAAAAATCTAATTTTCCTTTTTCATAGTTTACTTTTAGGGAAATTAACAATCTATTTTTATGAAATTAAAAAAGTGATTTTTAAGATTAAGGTTAAATTTGAAAAGTTAGTGGTACTCACATAGATTTAAAATTTCTAATCCCTAAATCTAGATTTTTGGTTTTCAAAAGCTGAAGTAATAACTATTTTTCCAAACTCTGGTCAGGTGGCGACTCCAATATATTTTCAAATTAAATGGTTTTTCTTTAAACCTTAGTCGAGGATTATCATTAAACAAGTAAAGATTTAATGTTGATCTGTTTAAAGGAAACTTAATTTTAAAAGAACCGGGAGGTAAAAAACTAGGCTCGACATATGGTATACAAGGTTACTTCCACTTTTAACTACTTCAAGTCATCCAAATAAGTGATACCATATTAAAATAGATAATATTACCATTCATTTAAATTTGCAATCATAAATCAAGTCTATGAGACATTACATCCCAAAAATAACATAATAGATCAAGTACTCTAACAAACTACAACTAATCTGAAAACATAAGTCACTAAAGAAAATAAATCTCTAGCCATATTCCCCGGCAATCTACTCCTTCGCTCTAGTTTTCCTACAGACCCTCCTAAGCTTAGAACTAACTTTGGGCATCTCATGACCTACCTCAATGAAGAGGTGACCCTGCAATAAAACAAATGTAAGGGGTGTAAGTTTACACTTAGTAAGCTAATCCCTTCAGCCATGCCTTTCAAGCAATATAGTTATCAAGTATATGAATGTATACACAAGCAGTATGAAAAAATACATACAGTGGCCTAAGAATCACATGTAACTCAGAATTTTGCCCCTTGTAGTCAAGATTAGAGATTATTAACTGGCACAAACTATCAGCCGAGTACTAACACTTAGGTTTTTATCCATAAATGCACCGAAGTGCCATAAATACACTTATGCATATACATATACATATATATATATACTTCACTTTTGACCAATAATATAAACTTTTTCAAAACTCGAATATTCCTAAGTCTAGCGGTATGGTAGCTCGTATAGTCCCCATCACATGCCATAAGCGAAAGTCTCAAGATACAGCCCTTAACTATATGGTTAGCATCTCTTGGTGTCCAATAAGCCTGTAGGTTAGGATAGGGACTTAATAAATGTAGCACTATCATATGCCTAAAATAATTCCTTCAAGAACCCCTGCTCCTGTAAGCTCCATCCAACCTTCTATGTGAGGTAGCAATCAATACAGGTATAATGTAATGTCGTGCTATATGTGATTCATTTTATTAATCAACCAAGTAGGTCTATTTATCTAAGCAATCAAACAATCGTCATACAATCCATTAACCCTATGTATATATCTATCATGTAAGCACTTCCGATTCTTATACATTATCAAATCATCTAACAACTAAGTAACATAGCACATGCATATCCTGAAGCCTTACATGCATCAATTTATGATAAATAAGACATTTAGTACCATTATCTACAAACGAAACCATCATGGAGTCATCGAGAGTCACTCATTCGACCATAACTCTTAATCGTAGTAATATGGTGGAAACTCATCCCCAAGATCGGTGTCTCTTGAATAAGTAAATGAGGAAACATAAGAATTGGCTACTTCATGGTTATATCTTAAATAACTTAATAAAGTTATCCCTTCGGTTTTTATTAATTATCTTTATATTTTTCTTCGATTAGGTCTATTTCTTCAATTACATATAACTTTCTTGTTTTAAATCCAATTTTTATGATCTTATAGTTGATTTTTATTGTTTTCAAGTGTACTTTCAGGTGGTGTGGTAAGATTTGAGAGGTAGGGCTTGCATTTTTGTTTACTAACTAGAGCAGTAGTATGTCTCTAAATTGTTCTCCTTCTTCGCGTTGGTTTATATGATTGCGTTTTCATTTTGTAGTTTTGATCAATTTTGGGCCTTAAATTATTATTTGGGTGTAAATATTTGTATTTAGTCAATTTATTAAGGTCTTATGTTCACTCTTAACTTTGATTCTATCTTCAATGCAATAAGCTTCTAAGTAGGTCCTTAGGCCATATAAGAGGTCAATTTTTGAAATGGGCTTACCAAGTGTCTTAGTGGGCATAAGAAATGGTTATCTTTTTAGTTATTTGAAACACTCTTTGGTATTGCTCAAGATGAGTCTCTTTCAGATTTGGCTTGTTTTGGCATTCAATTAAGGTCTTCTAGCTCAATTTAGTGCTCTAGACATTCAATACTAACCTTATTTGCATTGTTTAGGCTTTTTACTTTGCTTGTCATACTTTTAAGTGTGTTTTACTCCTAGTTTTAGATCTAGCAGGTTGGGAGTTAAAGCCTGTAAGTTCATTTATTAGCCTAACTTCTTGTTTCCTTAGTCTCTTTGCTAACTTAGACTCTTATACTACTTGTGGCTTATCTTTACCCTTTCTTAGTTTTTGTTTTGCTCTTAGTTGATGGATTTATTTCACACAATACTAGAACAAAAACCTGGAAACTATAGGGTCCAAGGGTACAAGGGTTCATTCTAAGCTTCCTTATGTTTTTCTTTTCATCAAGGCTTCTTATCTTTATTTTACTACTACCTAAGGATACTTTGGTACATGAATAACTTCATTATAAGTGAAGAAATCATCCTCAAAGTTTCCATACTTCTTATGTCCATCTCCAAAAAGAACAAACATGGTTTTTTTTTTTCCACATTTCATATAAGTTACAAGCTACTCCTTATACTATTTTAAGGATACTAGTAAGTGACTTTATCGTAGCTCCTAGAACTTATAAGATAATTACAAGAAACTAACTTTCACTTAGCATAAGTAACTCCTAATATACTGGGAAGCATTTCAAAGTGAGGAATGAAATGAAATCCCTAACACTACTCAAGAGCAAAGGAGGCTTTACTAAGTCTCCAAGGAAGTGGATGGCACCTCAACCTAGCCGTCTTGCTCTTAATCCTTATCCTTGCTACTTAGTGTTTCCTTAGCTTCTTGGATCCTAAGAACTTAATAAATGTTAATTCCTTGGAATCCTTCAAGTTGACTAAGTTTAGGATGGTCCTTGGGGTGGGCATTTATGGACGAAACAAGGACAGTAAGAGTGGCTTTTAGGCATATGGTTTAGATGATTCCAAGGATGGTGAGGGTAGTGGTTAGTAATACTTTTTCTTGGGTGTTTTGGTGTTATAAGATGTGGGAAAAATGGAAGAATACTAGGAAGCTTTAGTATGGTTTAAAGGCTAATTGAGGGAGGTGTATTTGTGCTTACTTCTTGCCCTTAACTAGCCATTAGATTAAGGCATTTTGGGGAGTTACTTCACTTGGTTTTTAGGGTATTGGTTGCACAATAGTGTGGGTTTTCAATGAAAAAAAGTTGAATAGACAAGCATCACTTGGTTCTCTAAACTAGCTCATAAGGTAGTGAAACTTTTTCTTATAAAGCCTTCTTCCTTTCCTCATTTATGGTTAGGAAATAGGTGATTGATTGCTTTTATCCATAAATGGAAAGGCTTATATAGGGTTTTGTAAGGGTTTCGTCAAGTCATTTAAGGATTTGCTCAATTCAAATATCTTGTAAGGATTATATTTTAAGCTTGGTTTGTTTGAAGGTGAATTTGAGAGGGAAAATGGTTGGGGTATGGTTAGCCTCTTCATGACATGTGGCTCCTTGACCTTTTCTTTTTGCCATATTAAGACTTGCTTACCTATTTTGTGAGAAGAAATTTTGACTTAGTTGTTACCCCTTACATTGTTTAAGCTTATTTTTAAAGTAGGCTATAGGATTATTGAGTTTAATCAAGGCTTCATTAGGGTTAGGGTTTTGAAATCTTATTTAGGGTTTTTCAAATTTTAATAGTAAGATTTTCAACCTAAGTTTTTATTATGTTAAGGTTTTGATTTATGTTTTAGAGTTTAGCTTTTTGAAATCTTATTTAAGGTTTTCCAAATTCTAGCATTAAGATTTTCAACCTAAGTTTTTATCATGTTAGGGTTTTGATTATGTTTTAGGGTTTAGGGTATAAGTATATTATTAAGTTGAGGATCTTTATTATGATTTAGGGTTGTTGTGCATGTTTATGATTTGAAAGTCGATTAGTGTGTTCATGAAATATATTTAGTTTGATTACTTAGCTTAGTTGATCCTTGGGAATGTCTAAAAAGGGTTTATGTGACTTAATCCATTACCTGAAATTTATAGGGCTTACATTGCTTCTCTATGAAGCATTTAAGATATTTTAAACTAACAAAATACATATAGTTCCTATAATATACTAACCTCAATTTCCCATTGCGACATATAAGGTAAGTCATTTTTCACCATCTTCATCATATGCCAACATGTGGAATTGATGAACTTGATATTTTATCCCTAGCCTACCTTTTTTCTTTCTTTTTTTTTCTTTACTATAATTATTATTTATCTTTTCTTTGCTAGATAGTTACAAATATTTAAATATTCTTTAGTATTTTATAAAATTAGTACATCATTGCATAAAAATATTCAATGTGAATTCTTTACTTTTATGATAATTAAGGTTCTATTCAATAAATTTTAGTTTACAAAAATAATCTTTGAGGAAATTATTACAATTTGAAAATCTAATTTCACATAGATACTTATTCTATATTTTTAGCATTATCACAGATTATTAGATCCGAGTGTAATCTCATAACAAATCATTAATGGATATCAATAGTTTCTTATTGTTGTAGTAATGATTATTTCTTGCCTTAATTGAATTCTCTTTCCACTACTTAGTTTGTTGCCTCGAAGTGCTCCTATTTATAATATTAATCATGCTAAAAGTTAATTGCTTATGGACTCTTTCAAGGCTAGGCTTTATTAATTTTCCTAGCTCATATTCATTAGACAATAACAATTATTATTTTCACTAAGTGACCTTATTTTATTTAAAATACTATTTGCAGTTACATATACTAATGTTGAAGCTACCATCTATAATCCCTAACACCCATATATAGATTATATGTTTGTCTAGATTTATAGATTATATTATCTCAGGCACTTTTTAAATGAAAATTTACCAATTATTATATATGCTTGGCATTACCTTATAATTTGAAACTTGAATTATGAGTTCTTGATAAATAACGTGTTATACCTATAATCTTTACTTACTTAAAATTTTGTAATACTACTTTACTCTACTTTTGTTATATCCTTATGATTACTAGTCCAAACATTACGACATCTCTAGGTATGTAAAGTTTACTGACCTAATATTACATTTATAATCAAGAAATTGTAGAGGACATACATATTTGGTTTTTCGAGTAAAGCTTTAATCAATTTGCTTAGGTTTAAATGAGTTTGATTTTACGATCCCATTTTTTTTTCCTAAGAATATTTTACAGTCTAATATTTTTACCATAGAATATTTGGTAAAGCTAATACAGTGTAGTTTTCATTTCATACCCTTTAACCGAGCTTGTAAGTACATATTTTCCTATAAGGAATATGAACCACTCAAAAGCTAGTAAGTTGAGATTACGGGATATTACAATTATGAAGTTATGTCTTAATGGTTGAGGATTGTTTGTACTTGTTGCTCTCATCAAATGTCACTTGAGTGGATTTACAACCAAGAATAATGTTAATGTGACTTATCTATACAAAGGATGATGTGGTGCTTCTGTTGTATTGTTTCTTGGCATACTTTGGTTATGTGCTCGATAATTTTTTGATTTCATTTATGATCTTAGATGAAAGAACCTAAGGTCTCATTTGATTGCTATAATTTTATATTACTAGATTGCACAAAACTCTTTATCCTATGTTTAGTTTGCATAATTAACTATGGTATTAGACAAAAAGGTTAGAGTACTAGACAAAAGCTCAAAAATTTATATCATATATTTGATTGTACAAAAATCTACTTCACATATGTCGAGCCCTATTTCAGTTCTTTTTTTTTTTAAATTTAACTTATATTAAGCCCAGCTCACATAATATAAATTACTTAACATTAAATTAAGGAAACAATTTTCTTTAAAAAAAATGTTTTAAAAAAATCAAAGTCCTTAACCAATTAAATTGGTAAAAAGTCACATCAGGGTTTTTGAGTGGAAAGACCTTAATTTAGCCACTAGTTTACAAATATTTTTACAAATTATTTTTTTTAGAAAATTAAACTTGAGAATCTAAGCTTGGGAGTTAACCTATTAAGATTAAGTTACTATGTAAACACAAAAAAAAAAACTAATGGGCTTTTATTATTATATAATTTTTAGAATTTTCTAAAATATGTACAAATATGCAAAAATGCAATTAAAATTAATTTTTAGTAATTTTTATTACGAATTTTCATAAAAAGGAATTTCTTTTAATTTTTATACGGTTATCTCGAAGGTGCATACATACCTACTAGTTGGGATTAAACCAATGTAGTTTTATTTAACTTTTTTTTCAGAAAAGATTTAGCGGGTTGATTTTTTTTTAAAAGATTTAGTGAGTTGATTTTTTTTTAAAAGATTTAGTGAGTTGATTTTTTTTTTTAAAGAAATTGAGTTAGATTGACGTTAGTTATCAATTTATTATTTTTAAAAAAAAAAAACTGAAGAGATCTAACTTTATGAATCTATTTTTTTTAAAAACAACCAACTAACTAAATCTTTTTTTTTTTATAAAAAAAAGAAATTCCAATTATGATTTTTCATTTAAAAATAACTCTACGTATCAAAAATTAATTTTTCTAAACCCTAAATGTAAGATCTACTATGATATGTGATCTAGATACACATCTTCCCTAAATATATGAATCTTGGAGAAAAGATATGTAACTTTTTTTTTAAATGCAATTTTGATAAAAAAAAATACAATTTAACTAAAAAACATGAAAATTTCTCTAAAAAAAAATTATGTAAAAGTTTGCAAATTTATAGCTTATGCTAAAATTATCAAAATAACATGTATTAAAAAATTAGTAAAATAAAGTGATTAATTAATTAAAAATAACTAAATAACTAACATAATTTACCAAATTATCTAAGTGAGTTAGGTCGTGTACGTGATCAGACTAGGTTACATGAACTCAGATTGGATGTACACATCATGTGTACACTATTTGGATTTGCTTGGAAAGTGTACATGTGCTAGACAATGCTAACTGTGTAGGTCATGAACCATGTGTGTACATGAACTGTGGATTGTATGAACTGGATGGCATTGTATGTGTAGTTGACATTGTATGATCAGTGTAATTATGGTATTGGTCGGTGTACTATGTGACGTGTATGTGTGCTATATGTGGCATGATGGACAATGCAATGGCATGATGTAACCAAGCATGAATGTGCTAATCATGTATGAGTGATCAGTGTAAGTAGGCTTATGGTGAACTACACCGCACTATATTGAGTGTATGCAGTTCACATGAGTTAGCATGCATTAGAGTAAAGATTGAGTGATGCAAGCGCGTGTATCAATGTGAGCAAGAGTAAGTGTTTGTGTTAGTGACTGTGTATGTGATGTGAACATAAGGACAATGAGTACCGTATATGAATTGCTAGAGATGTGAGTAAGGACCATTAGACAGTAGAGTATATATATTTAATGAGTGTGAAAATTGTGGGGATATGTAGTGATTGTGTTTGTGGAGTTTGTGAATGAAAAGAAAAAAAACTTGAAATTTTATAATCGAAAACTACTATTTACAAGCCACATACTTGAATCTTTTGGATCTTTTTTGACATAAATTTAATCTTAACAAGTCTAATATTGATAAAATACGATAATACTTGATTTGGATTTATTAAATCCATTGAAGATTTAATCAATTTCTTAAAAACCCTACATTGATTTGAGCTTTCTATCTTAGGACTGATTTAATCCATCATAATTTAACCCAAAATATGCGTTAACCCATTTAATAATTCGTAAGTCTATTTAGCTCAATTTAAATTAGATAAAAATCCACTTTATTATTGGATTAAAAAATATCTTAATGAAGCCTGACTATTTAATGACTTAGAATTTATTAAATTGAATGCATAGCTTGTTTGATCTGACCCTGAATGATTGACTTAACTTGACTTGACACTTTATATTTTTATCATTTTTATTATTTTATTATTTTTTAATTTGACTCGATAAGAAAAGAATTCTAAAGGTAGCAAAAATAAGATATCTACAACATAATATAAAATAAATATATATTTAAAATTCCAAAAATAATTCCATATCAAATTTTCAATCCACAATATTGAGCTTTATTATAATTTATATTATGAATAATTAAAAATTCTAAACTATTCTCAAATTTTTAAATCAAAAAAATTTGCATTCAGCATCGGACACACTAAACGTGGTACAATATTGTTGTACTATGCTAAATTTACTGTACTATGCTATCCAGTTCTCATTGTTCTATTTAGTTTTAGTAATCAAATGCTACCTAAATATTATATTTTTCAAAGTACACTCACAAATACACACATATATACATATACATACTCACGACATGCACTTTATAATTTGTGTATGAAAATTAAATCAAAAAATACAATAATATGTAAAACATAAAGTAATAATTGAATTAAACTATATAAATGGAAAATGATTTTATGTATTAACGATTTCAAAAACATATAAAAATAAAGAAAAGTACAATTATGGTAATAAATTATAAATGTGTATTAATTTATATAATTTGTTGGTAATTTGAAAAGGATATCTATAAAATTAAGTCCTATAAATGCCAATTCATTTCAACAAAATATAATGTTGTAACTAAATTATCATTAATATTGAAGATATTTGGTATACTTATTGATTTTTTTTTTCTTTCACTTCAAAAAGAG
Organism: Lumnitzera racemosa; assembly: GCA_024138005.1. Lineage (NCBI taxonomy): Eukaryota > Viridiplantae > Streptophyta > Magnoliopsida > Myrtales > Combretaceae > Lumnitzera > Lumnitzera racemosa. The sequence continues at coordinate 11,213,616 of JAMXBC010000008.1, read as the reverse complement.
CAAAATTCTAAGTTTAGTTTCCTTCTAGTTGAGTATGTGGGAAAGTGGATTGAGAGAAACCATTAATACATATAGATGATGAGATACTTATTAAAAGACATAAGACACAAAAGTGATCAGCTGCTTTAATAATATAGATACATATACATATACTCATCACTTTTCAATTGTCTTTCTCCACTATGTCGTGTGATGTAACATGAAAAAGAAAAAGGCTTAAACTCCTCCTTTATTGCATTCATATTAATATTCAACCATTAATACATAAAAAGAGAGACTCGAGCAAGTCATTATTACATTGAAAATAAACTCAAATTAAGTGTAATAGCACAACACAAATAATAGTAGTAAAGGGATTTCCATGAAAGTTATTTATTTTTTCTTTTCCAAACTCCATAAGAGATATTTAGATATTTCCTTTTCAATCATTATTTGGTTGTGGTTCAATCCTCATACATTTGATATTGCGCCCATGATTCCATGTATGGTCGAGCTGCTCCAATGCAAACTTTATTGTCCCTAAACTCCTTTGATCGGTAAAAAATTCACCTACCTTGTACTTTTGCCAATGGTTTGTTTTCTCAATGAGTTGTTGCTTCTCCTATGCCCATCATGAAAATCAATGTAAACAATGACAATATGTCAATATATTTTGAATAAAGGGGGGGGGGGGGGGGGGGGGGGGGGGGGGGGGGTAGGGGGGGATGATAAAAAGATACATCATTTTTCAATTACATACTTCTTCTAAATCATATGCCACTTGGAGATAATGGTTCTAATTTGGCAAAACAATTGAAGTAAGGGCTTAGAGACAAAAATTAATGGGGAAAATGAAAAAAAAAACCCTCCTAAACTTTGACTTAGATGCAGATTGACCTCTTGAACTTTTAAGGTGAGGTTTTAAATCCTCTAAACTTTGATAAATTGACAAAACAACCCTCATAACCTTTAAACTTTGATTTTGGTGTGTGAACATCTTTTAAACTTTGATTTTGGTGCTTAAACATACCTCTAAACTATTAAACACCCAATAAACTTTGATTTTGGTATTTAAATACTCCCTAAATAACCCATAGTTTAGGGGCGTGTTTATGCACAAAAATCAAAGTTTAAGAGTTATGGGGGTTGTTTTGCGAATTTATCAAAGTTTAGGGAGTCAAAAATCTCACTTTGAATGTTTAGAGAGTCAATCCACACCTAAGTCAATGTTTATGGGGGTTTTTTTACAATTTCCCCAAAATTAATTGTTTTCCTTAAGTCTCCATATACAATTTACTACAAGAATTAGAATAGAATGAAATATAATATGTTGCAATAATTTTTAGGTATCAAGCTATACAGAGAACATATTTGAGATCTAATTTGTTGTTATAGTTTTTTACATGTGAGGCAGAAAAGCAATTTTCTAGAAATTTAGATTTATGTAAGTGCAAGAATTAGAGAATCAACACCTTATAATTTCTTTAACTCTTCAAGAAATAACACTTATAGAGAGTCACAATTCATAAAAACTTGAGTTTAATCTCTATGAGAATGGATTTAATTCAATTATAAACTATTATAGATTATTAATCACGAATTGACATGATTCCAATGCTTGAAATAATTTACAATCATAGATAAAAGTTGCAACTTTTTTACTAACAATTTCCCATAAATTCTAAACATAAAGGATTCATTAAAATCATTCTGTAAGTGATCTGAATGAATCCAAAGTTTCTTTGCTCTTAGAAAGGGTTTATCTAAGTGCCTCTTGTTTATGATCCTAAAGAACCTAATAATATTAGAGTCCCTTTTACTTCCATCATTTGAATCCCTTGTGAAAGTGACCTTAATGAATATAGTCTATTAGAACTTTTCCTTCTAAGCATTACGCTTAATATTCAATATAGTTAGCTTAGTATTCAATATAGTTACAACTTTAGTAATATATTAAGCTTCTTGAATACTTGTTTTGAGCTTCAAATGTATAATTGACAATAGATTTCAATATTTTCCTACTAGAATTACGATAGTAAGCTTACACAAGACATATCTATGATTATTGCTAAAGAATAGTATGTTATATTTGAACTACATTTTAATCCAAAATCCTTAAAATTGCAATAAGGTGATAATTGCCTAGTCACATAAATTTTCATATTTTATGTTACAACCAAAGAATTCACATGCATAACCAACCATATTAACATCCAATAAGTGGGTTTCGTGATTATACATTTATAAGCATGTGCTCATCCTATCTTCATTAGCACATCCAAAATTAAACTCCTTATACTTTTGATAAGATTAGCACCGATCCTATATTCACATAGTTAGACTACATTAGATTTTCCTTATTGCAATGATTTTAGACCATTGTTGCAAAGTAGAAAAGTTCAATAATTATTTAAATTTATGTTATGAGTATGTTGATAGGATGTTTAACGCACAATGTACATGAGTAATTGATGCATCGATTACAATTTAAGAGGTGACTTAGATTACTAATATTTTATATTTTAGTTTTCTTTTGCATATGGTGTTTATGTGTTGATGAACCAAATTGAGAATCAAATCGAATTGCAAAAATATTGTTCTTTAATATTTCAATTTAGTTTGTAGTTTGGTTCATGGAGGGACTAAATAGTTTGCAATTTGCTTCGAGGATTTAATCAAATGAACCTCTTGAATCCAAAATGAATAAAAGCTTTTGTCTTATAAAAAAAAAAAGTTATTAGCTTTAGATCCTATTGATGTTTTAGTTCAACCTAATTTATCTTTTCTTTTTTATCATTTATGATTTTATTCCCAATCTCTACACTACATTCATTTTCTTTTACCATCTATGAAGTAGACTAAATGACCTTCACTATCATCGAAAATGCAATTTCACTATGATATAATGTTATATAGCTTATGTTCTTCTGTAGTATTCCTTAATTTGAGCAACAATGTTTGGTTAAAATGTCAAATAACTATTAATATAATTAAATAGAATAAGGTATTTCTAAAATTGGCTTGAACCAAAACAAACCATATTTGAAACAATTCAATTCAAAATCTTGAATAGTTAAAAGTCGTCCATTTCATTAAATGTTTGAATCAAATTGTCTTAGATGTGGCTTGGTTTGGTCCAAACCATGAACACTCTAAATACAACTTTTATGATAGGAACCGAGCTATATATGGGATGATAACTATTTAACCACTATATTTGACTTTGCTAAAAGTATATATGTTCATAACTTTGACATCTTGAATTGGTGGAAAAGGTATATGAAGGCATTCAAGATCCTCTTTGCATAATCGGATAAGTTTTGTCAACTTTGGTGTCAACGGTTGCTATTGAGTAAACTTTTGGCAAGACTTATTTTAGATAACTACTGGGCTTCTCTATCAACCATGTATATTGAAGCACTTACAAATTAATGGAAGGCATAGAAGGGAGAATGATAAGAGTAAATTACTCTACAATTTCAAGACACATTTAGGCATAACTTGTTCATAATTGTGATTTAATTCTTAAGTTTTGGTACTTGATTATGTAATATATTGATTTCAGATGAATCACAAGTAAGGAGATAAAATTTACACAAGAATAATGACTTTTAAGGCAATTAGGTGGTGAGGAGAAGAAAACCTTAAAGTAGAACCAATATTTACTTAATCACAAGCATGATGAAGAAAGATTAGATTGGCTAGCATTAATCACGCCTTTCATAATGGGTGTGATTGAGGAAGTATTGATGATCCCTTTGTTAGTCATACCAATGATTAAATATCAATAGTGTGATCACATTCTCAATCATGGGTGTAATTAGATGTAATGAAGCAATAAGGAGTTCACGTCCATTATCATGGTTGTAATTAGTGTAGATTTTTGTTTTATGAGATTATGACACCTTAAGTCACTAGCATGATGGGAGTAGACATAACTGCCCTTCTTCAACATTTTCACATGAACCAGTATGTGGAACATGTCTAAATATTAGGTGGTGTCTTGAAGTTGTATATTTTCGAGTCCTTTGATGAGTTAAGTATAAATATAATACAACTTTTAGACAAAAGGAGAATTGCATTAGAATGAAGATCATTAAGAAACACAACAAATCATTAAGTTTCTTATTTCTGTTCTTAGGTAGTGAGATTGTAACGTGAGTTTTGTGTAACATTCTTCATTAACTTTGAGAGAATTGTCAAGAATCCATTATCTGTATATTGTTGTATCAGAATTCTTCAAGTTAATCAAAAGGGGTTTCCTTTTTCTCTCTTCCTTTATGTTGTGTTTGAATTCTTTTATCCTATTTCTCCGTATTTTTTCTTTTTCTATCATGTGTGAGTGGTAGATTAAGGTTTACAAAGTCATTTTAATAAGAATGTATTTTGAATTGTTGTTATTCCTAATGATTACACATTTCTAGTGATTAGAACTTCATACAAACTAAGATAGTGCAGTGTACGACACAATCTTGCAAAAGATTTCAACGAAATATGTTAAGAAACAATTCTGCTAACTAAATCTTAGTCATTAGAACAAACTACTACTACTACTACTACTAATACAGATATTTTTAGGAAGTTCGCTACATGTTATATGGAATTCAAGGATTAGTAAGCTTCTAATGCAATCTTGACTTATCCATTCTTTGAGAAGAGATTCTAAGAAATACAATTGGGATTAGAATTGAGCAATTTTGAGAAGAATACTCATAAGTGGAGAATTCTTACAGATGGTTAATTGTTAGGATAGATAGTTTGTAAGCCATGTTAATATAATAGAGTAAACCTACTTTATAATTTGTTGTTTTTGTGTTATAATTTTACTTATTGTGTTTTCTTGGTGTAAACGTAGAATTAGTACAATTTAGTTGTAGAAATCAGTTAAATTACTTCATTCAATCATTTAGTTGCTAGTTAATAGGAAGAATAATTAGTATTAGTCTTTGAATCTTTTCCTAGTAGAGACAACCCTATACTTGTCCATACTAACAACCAATAGGTATACTTGCCTACTTAACAGAGTAAAGGATAAAATATAGGAATTTAAATTATAAGACTCAATAGCTCTAATTAGAAGTGATCAAAGAACAAGATTCTTATGGCACATCTAGCTTTAAAAGATGGCTTCTTTACTAATATGAAGATATTAGGTGGAAATATGGCTTAGATCAACTCCTAAATGTAGGCAAAGTGGGAATGTTTAAAATGTAGTATTTTCATCAATTTAAGTAAGGTGTAACTCTCAAGTTATCCTATACCTCTATGGATATTGTTCTATTATTGTTCTCTTTTCAACACTTAGAGTAGTAGGACTACCATATTTATTTTCTATACTAGCTTTGCAATGTTTAAAAGATTAGTGCTCACATATTTGTTTTTTTTTTTTAATAAGCAAGTTATCTGTGTACAATACTCTTTTTATTTTTGTACCATTTAATTTACATTAATAAAATTATGAAGTGGCTCTTCACCCCCGTACTAAGTCTTTTGCCTACGAGATGGATGGAGTAGTGACAATTTGTCAACACATAATATGTTTAAAGTAATTATATTTTTCAAATGTGGCATTTAATTGGCAATAGTAAATCACAAGGAATGGGTGTCAAAATAGAAATAATAAGTTTAAAAAAAAAAGAGCTAAGCTACATGTTTAATTTTCCTTCTCATTTTCTTCACATGATGAGTTTGTAAGTCAAATAAATTTTGAATAAACTCAAGCTTAAAAATAAACTTAGATTGAAATTGAGTTTTTGAGCCTATAAATTAAGCTTAATATTATTCTATTTGATGAAACTAGCATGAAAGTCGATCCAATCTGTATGGTTATTCATATTTTATTTATTTATTCTTAGTCTTAGAAAGCACTCGATAAGTTACTAAAGAAATCTAAAATGTCTTATTTCAATGCTGACACTTTTTTTCCTTTTAAGGAAAACAACGTTTACCTTGCATGTATTATGTATATAACTAACCTTAACAAACTTGTGAGCCCCATAAAATTATGTCTAGGATTTCCTTAATCTTACGTATTTACTTTTGATAGTTCATAGTCTTACATGTTAGATTCCGAACTAATAATTTAAAGCATACATAGGAGTTAACCAATTAGAAAAATACTTTATGTATGTTCCTAGAAATTAAATGAGGGCATATCGTGAGTCTGGAATATTGAAATTTAATAAAATAATAGAATTATAGTTAAAAATAGATAGTTTTATTAAATTACATTATATTGTAATGTATCTGCATAAGCATGTAAGTTAGTTAACAAAAAATAATGAAACATTAGAGATAAATTAATTGAACACAAAAATTATAAAGTGACCTAAAATAATATATAAATATAGTATGTGTACCTCTAGTATAATTATTATATATATTTATATACCAACAATGCTTAAAATACTCCGAAATACTCATAATTAATCAAATAAATATAAGAAAAATTATAAAAAAAATTGTAAAAAGTTGATAACTAATCATATTTCAACTAGTTTAGGCATGAGAATGCTGTTGGACAATTGTAACTTAAGAAATTATCCTTCGGACTAAGAGGTATTTAAGATAATTAGGAGAGAGAAAATGTCATATTTCATTTATAGAACATAGGAATTATCATCCACACTCTCTAGATGATTAGTAGACTTCTTAGTAACTTAGGAAAATTTCTAGATTAAGAAGAACAAGTAAGAAAAAAATGTAGAAAGATTAGAGAACAATACTATATAAACTTAGCGAATCAATGGAACTCAAGTGCAGAGGCAACTTGGGAGTGAATCACCATCACCCCTTAATAGTGAAGGCAGTACCTGGTGGTTCAGATAGGGTTGTAGCCAAAGGCTAATTTTTTTGGTGAGTCTAGTTTCTATCTAATTTGAGTTAAATTAATAAAAATATCAAATTAATTCCAAAAAATTTGAAAAAAATTCTTTATGCATATTTTTATATATACTTTTAGTGAAACATATTTTATTGAAAAAATTTTAAGTGGATATGGTACTACCTTAAGAAATTATGCAAAATTTATCAATTTTCGAAACCAATCTAAAAGACCCCATCGATGTAGTTGCTAAGCCAATTTTCTTATAGAGAATACTTATATTGTATGTAAACATTGTATGAAGAGATTTTAGATAAAAATAATTTCCATAATTTTTAGAGATTTTTGAGCCTTTAAACTATATTAAAATTGTCATTTTCTTAAGGATTTAGTGTATGGAGTTTAATGGAACCCTTGGTATCAGGTTTTGTGGTGTATTTAGATCATATCCTATTGTGATGATCAATATGAAGTTGTGTGGTTTGAGTTAGAGATAAAACTTGGATAAATTGGTGGTTATGGGATTGATACATTAATAGGTAAGTATGTAAATTTGATGAATTTGGTAATATGGTGTTACTTTGTATAATAACCCTAATTTATAAACATGAAAATAACATATCTGCAATTTGAAATATGATGTTGGGTGAGTTATTTTAAGTAAACTTGTAAAATAACTCTATTTAGAAGGTTGGTCTACTAAGAAAAATGAGTTAATTTCTAGTCTAGAGACTTAATAAAAAAGTTATGTAATGTGAGATTCTTAGTTGACATAGTATCTATAGGTTAATCAGAGAATTCTTAAGTTAGTAAGATTGTTTTTAAATACTTCTTCAAAAAAGTTTTTAATTAATAAGGATATTTTCAAATACTTCTTCAGAAAGTTCCTGATTAACAAAACTATTTCCAGATATTTTCCTAGAAAGTTCTAAAAAAAAAATTGTAATAAAATTATTGATCAAATATTTGTTCAAAAGGTTTTAGGGCCAAAAAATTATAATAAGATTAATGTTCAGAACCTTATTTAGAGACCTCAGATATAAGTTAAACTTAATCCAAGACTTGATAAATCTATTTAAACTATATATAAGACATTAAAAAGTAGTTACATACTCTCTATCTAAAATGTTTATATTGATTGATTAGGGACTTACAAAGGGATTGAGCACAAGAAGCAAGATTAACTCGCATTGACATCAGGTAAGTTGAGATTTATACTTAGTGGCATATTAAAGTATCATATAAGAATGCTTGGAGGAGTAAGAATGCTTATTTTTGGTAGTAATTTGATTATGTATGCATGCGCTATGTGTATGCTTGTGATACTAAGTGGTGATTAGGAGTTGGACTTTGAGTGTTGCATTTTGTTTGATATATCAAGTCTTATGTATATGAACTTGGTTGCTCACTTGATAATCTGGACTAATCTTAAATTGATTAAAGACTTAACTTGACATTCACGATAATCTAATAGGGATAATGGTCAGGTTATCAAACTAAATATTGATACTTCGATGAGGATAGCAGAAATGGTTATTTTTCTACCCTTAGTCAAACTAAGTGATAATAGAAGGGGTTACAGTAAGGTTGGGAATCATAGTTTGAATGATGTTTAGGGAGGAAAAGAATCTCCATTGTATAGGCCTGAATTTAGTCCAATAATGTCATATTGAAACTCCTTGAAATCTAAGTTAGAGTAGATGGAATTACTTCGACTTCACAATGGATCGATTAAACATTATAAGATGCTATATCATTTTTCTATTGCATTTAAATTTAAATTAATTATTGGACAACCGTACTTGTTAATTTACTCTTATGACTCTGTCCCTTTTTACTGAGCTAGTTGAGCTCACATCCTAATATATTGTTTTGCAAGTATAGAGTAGAACTAAAAGATGCATCAATATAATTATCCACAGGTTTGTTCTAGTAGGTTGGGAAGCGTGGTGGTGAAGTCTAAAGAATAGAATGAACTCATGTTACTTTTTTTTTTTTTCTTTTGTGGGAGGATTATAAGGTTTTCTTGGGAGGCCTTATAGTCTTCGTTGGCTTGCTATTATATATATATATATATATATATATATATATATAAAGTCTCTTTTGAGAACATTAGAACTTTTGATGTATATAAGGCTAAGTAATGAACTAATCTATCTATTAGTATATGAAAATATATGTTGTAAGGTGTTACTCCATAGGTTTTATATACTATAGGTACCTATTTGATAGCTTCAAAATTGGTTGAGTCATCATTCGCCTTGTGTGGACTATACCTATGTTAGCAGCTAAGGAGATAGTTTCTAACCTAAGGTAGTTTGTATGGTGGGACTATTGTGACTCTTCAAGTTTGGGGCATGACAAAACTCTTTTTTTAACTACAAGGGATGAGAAGGAGAGTCATTTGTCTTGACATAATCCTAAATAGTCGTCTAGTTTATGATTTTATAATAACAATAATTTGTTCATGAGATGGTAGCATTTGTGGCGACAATGAGGCTATTGCTAAAACTACCTCCAATAAAATAAATAAAAAAACAACCTCCGCAAAAGAGTCAATTTGTTGTAGTGTTGAAAAATGATTGTCATACTTGGTGGCCCTTGTTGGGGATGTAAAGCTTGAATGTGACTAGTAGGTTCTCATCCCATGACTTTCCATCCTTTGTTTCTGTCTTCAGAATAAAATAAACCTTATACTTTGTCAGCACAGTGAGCTTTATGGTTGAAAAATCTCCTTACACTTCTAGCCATTTTATTCTCTTCAAATAAGCCACTTGAATATGAACAAGTTGGTCAGGATTCCTATAATTTGTGTTAGCAGTTTGAATCAGAATCAATAAATTAAGAGTAATAATTTTAATTTTTATTTACAAAATTAAAGATTTTGCAATATATGGCGGATGGGGGACAAATACATCTTAATAAACAAACCATTTACTATTTAATTTAGGTACTTTTATTATTATTGTTAGGTATCATTTAATTGTACAAAATTAATGGGACTAAAGATTTTTTTTTTTTGTCTAATATTTGGTTTACAATTTTAACTTGATTACTAGACAAAAAGGGGTAATAAGCACTAGAAAAAATGTCTAAAGTTTGTCCAGTCTAAAATATGGTACAAAACTTAATTTCACTAGACATAAACATAATTTTTTTAAAATCTCAAAAATACTTTCTTACAATTTGTTCAAATCATCCTTGTTAGATAATTTTTAATAATATAAAAATATAATTAAATATATATTAGATAATATCAAGGGTATAGATATCAAAACATAATAACGAGTTCAGTATTTATATGTACCAAATAATTGATAATCACAAAAGATTGTGTCAATTACTATTCAAACTAAACATAATACAACAAGTTGTGCTGTCTTGAACTCTTTATACTGACCAATTTTATTTGTTTAGTCGGTTCTTGCAAGCAAATACTACCTCTAATTATTACTATCATTATGGACCGAAAGATAAATGAGATGTGATAATTTCATTTTACAAATATTAATAACAAAAGTTAAAGACGAGATTATTTAAGTTAAACTAAAATTAATAACAAAAGTTCCATTACTCTTACCCTCTAATATGGTAGATAAAAGAAATAAGGATACTAGATTTTTGCGTACTTGGTTATGAAGCATGTAAGCTTAGAATTTGGATCACATACTGTCTTTCGTGTTCTATTCTTCTTTACCAAAATGAACTGTCTTCACCAGCTGTGATCTTGAGCATTTCAGCATATACCTCATAGCCCCTGTGTTCTTTTGTGTTATTTGTAACCCAAACTTTCTGCAGCAAGAGTAAGCCAATGGTTATAAGAAAGGTTAATTATGAGCGATACGTTTCAAGGGCTGTAAGATTAGAGCAAAAAAAAACAAGAAAAAAAATAATCGTATGTGATGGTTTTCGTCACTCTCTGTGGTAATTATCCTAACGTAATGGGTAAATTGTCGAGCTTTAATGCTCATTCTTACCTACCAATAGTTATTACAATTGAAACCCTATACCTAATGGATCTTTTTTGAATGATAATTAACAAAAATGTAAGAAAGTTGTACAAAAGTCCCTTCTTAGAGAAATAATATATTACTACGTTAATATCCATTTAATAATACCAGTGGTCCCCTATATTAATATTTTTATAAAAGGTTTAACCTATCATAGCGGTGAGCTGTAAAATAGTTGTTGTACCAAATATAACTATAACATTATAATTTTATTTAAGTGCATTTTTTAACTATTCAATCTTTATTCCTTTAATCAAGTAAACAAAGTAATAGTAATCCTATTCAATTAATCAACAAAGGAATAAAAATTTAAACTTATAACACCCTTAATCAATTCTTTTTAGATAACTATTCCACAAAAGTTTTATTCGACATAGTTAAGTGAACGTGAAGTAACCAATTCATAAATATTTAAGCCGAATAGGAATTGGTGCCATAATATCATTTGTTTACTGAACTTAAGATAAACAACTCATTCGCTTCACTGAATGAAATGAGGAAGGAATGTAATTGGAATTCTTAAAGAATATAAAAATGGTATAATATTTATTACTTTGTTTAGTTAAATTAATAAATAACTTAAAAATAGATATGTAATAGAACTTTAATAATTAAAATACCCTTGATTCGTTTTTTTTTTCAAGTAATACTAAAGTATTAGGTGGTAGTGGTAGAAATCGACTATAGGGGCGAAGGCAGTGACAATGGTCGACGACGGTTGTAAGCGGTGATGATGGTGATGGTCGATGGTGGTAGCAGTAGCGGTAGCAATGGCGGTGGCGGTGGCTATGGTAGTGACTTGGGGGGGTTGCGGCTGTGACGATGGTGATAATAATAGTGGTAATGAAAATAGCGGTGGTCAGAGGTGATGGTGGTGGTAGCAACGGTGGCGACAACGGCGATGGCGATGATGGTGGTAGTGGTGGTGGCAACGGTGATGGCGACAGCAATGGTAATGGTACCAATAAAGTGATGATGGTAGCAATGGTATGATGGTAATGGTATTAACAATAATGATGGTGGTGGTTGCAATGGTGGCAACAACACAATTACAATGGTGATAATAGTGATTGGTGGTGGTGATGGTAATCGGTAGTGTTGCGATGTCGATGATGGTGATCATTATTAAATTGATATGAAATTATTTTTGAAAAAAAAAAAGTGAAATTTTGTAAAGAATCGTAATTCTTTGAAAAAAATGCAATGAATTGTGATTCGGAGATAAAAAATCAAGTGAATGCTGTAATAAAGAGTAAGAAAGGAATTGAATTTTAATTCTCCTCAAGTGAACGAGGCAAAAGTGTTTTATGTTTCAATATTTGCATAAAGAGACCAAATGGAATTAGAAAGAGAACGAAAATCAACAAATAGAGAGGAAAACTAAAATATGATTTTCGAAAAAATAATCCAAATGGAAACTTTCAACAAATTGTATTGGATCGGTTGTTAGTAACACTATTTTGAAGCCGTTATATATCAGGTTTGAATTGGATCAAATTTAATATATGGCAATGAATTTTAAACAAATACCGATTAGATACAAAATAAATCAATCAAGTAGAAAAGGTAAGCCAAAAATAAAATCGAAAACGCACCTCTTATGTAGTTTCCGGACAATATTAGTATAATTATAAGTCGGGACTGACCTGGGTATTGTTGTGCAAATATACTCCTCCTCCGCCATTCTCGTCGTACAAGTCCTTCATAGCTCCTGCAATCTCGTCGAAGCTGAGGCCGGCGTCAAATGTTCCTTCTATAAGCATAGCTATCAGTAGCCTCAAGTGGTAGTTGAAACATTGTAATTTGGTGTTAGATTTCTTTCACATAGAGCATGTAGTGGTGTTGGCTTTTATATATATATATATATATGTTTTGAGTTTCGTGTAGTTTGGGTAAATCACATTTCTCGTTCCTGAAATCTTTTTAAATCACATTGATATCCACTTTTATTTTTTAATTATATATTTTTACCCTTGTTTTATATATATGATATATGGACTTAATATAAAGAACTCTTAATTATCCCATATACATATACGATTGAAATATTGGCGATACTTGTATAATTTAAGATATTTAGAGTACATAAAGATTTTGCTAACAATAAGAAGAGTTTTTTTAATAAATTATTCATTTTATTTTCCACATATTAGAATTTTATTGTATTCCTTAGTACTTATCGATACACGTGCAATTACTAAGATTATTTTTTACTTGTTACCCCATTCCACAAGAAAAGTGGCATCATGCAACCACCTTTGTTGCATGGATATTATCATCGAGAATTTCGTGCTTTGAAAAATTGGAAAGCATTAGATTCGATTTGAGCCAGTGTTTCGATCTCCTTTTGAATATCATAGGACGAAGACAAGGAATCTTTTAATGGGACTAGGCGTTACATAGCTTGAGTGAGGATCCAAGTCATGTCTTCACGAAAGGAAAGAACACGATTCTAACACCGAAAGGTGGCCCTATCACTTTTTTCTTTTTCCTTCTTTTTTTTTTTCCTTTGATTTTTTGATGAGCATCGTCTTTCTTACAGTAAAATTTCATATCAAGTTGATGGAACCGATCCCTGAAGTTGAATAAGGTTAATTCGGTGCATAAATGTTTGGCATATCTGCAAGTTACAATCTATAGAAGGGCTAAATTTTGCTATATTAACATATTGGAGTAATTAAGCACCTTATTAATTTAAGTTTGACTCTTTTAGCTAAATGATAGGTTCTAGGGAGTGTGGCTTGTATTTGGGATGATTTAGAGCTATTTGAACAAATTTTTCTATTCGTGCTAACCCCTCTTAAGTAAACTCATGTATTTAATAAGGATGGATATTATTCTTTATCTCATGATAAACTGATTAAGATAACCTAAACTGAGTAATCATCTCATTTGTTGATTACTAAAATGACTTGTTAAATGCTATTTGTAAACCTTGTAAATTTAGCTTTTGAGTATAGAAACGACTTGAGTATTGTAGATAATTACTCTAAGTCAACAAACTCAGTAAATTTAAAATTAATTAAAAATTTAAATTCGAAACCTAAAACAAATATGAAAAACCCTAAAAAGATTTATTGAAACCTTAATGATGTATGAAAACTCTAAACTTTATATACCCGTAAATACCTGATATTAAACTCGAACTTGATAAAAACTCTAAAACTATAAACCAAAGCTTATAAAATGAATATTAAACCCTAAAAGTATTAAAAACCAAATAGAATATGATTATCGATTAATATGCATAATTGTGTAAAATTGTTAACAAATCAATTGAGATAACTCCTAAATATTATAAACATAATAAGTAACAATTTAGTTAATAAAATTTATAAAATTATAAATATTATTTCTAGTCATTATTCATTCTATAATTTTACATTTCGGAAAGCTAACCAATTACTTTTTCTTTTTCTTTTTCTTTTTCTTTTTCCTTTTTCTTCTTTCATTTTTCTTTTCACTCTACGTTGCACTTCCAAAACAAGATTTGGCTACTATGTTTCATTTTTTAATTTCCCCGTGTAGTGATGTATAAGGTTAAGAGATAAGATTATAAGTTAGTCAAATCATATCTTAACAAATCCACTTTTCTTTTTCTTTTTTTTTTTAATTTTTTTTCTTCTTCTTTTTCTACTATCATTGGACGACTACTACATGCATATATATTGATATATATATATATATATATATATCTTTACTTTACTTTACACACTCTTAAAACATCTAGAACATAATTACATTCTCTCTCTCAACCGTCCCTTCTCTTTTCCTTTCAACTTTCACCTTCGTCGCCTTAATTTTATTTTTTCAAGTAATCAAAAACAAAAGTAGTTGAGTAGTCTTTTAGTGTATTTATTTTGTTAAGTAATATGTACTTTTGATATATATATATATATTGTAGAAATACATGTATTTAGGGATTATGTAAATATAGTTGATTTTGTAATTCTTTTCTTTGTATTAAGGTTAATTGTAAATGTAATGAAATTATATAAAAAGTTAGTATTTCTAATGTTTATGTGTTCATGTATGTATATAAATACTTAAGTATATACTTATATGTACATATATGTTATAATTGAATATATAAGCATAATGTTAAAGAGATATGTGTATATATATGCATATATAGTATGTATATTATTTATTTTCATTATATATGTGTGTATATGTATAAGTATAGAGTATAAAAAAAATAAGTATAGTATATGTATATACGTATGATGCATATAGTGTATTTAGGGTTATATTGTAAAATTAACTATGTATATATGCATAAATAAAATAAGGGAACCTAAGTATATAAGTATATATATATGTATAAAAATATGTATATTAGTAGTATAGTATACATAAGTATATGAGTATGTTTAAATGGTTTATGTGTAATATACTAAATTACTAAATTACGAAATAAAGTAATATATATTAGTGCCATGAGGTTTAGGAAAAGGAAGTAAATAAATTTAAAAATTTAATAAAATATAATAAGAGACATATAAATATATAAAAATTAAGTTAAATAAAAAATAGGAGAAATTGGAAAATATGAAAAAATTCATGAAAGTAACATGTGAAACATCCCTATGTTGCCACATCAACACTTAATATTTTTAATTAAATTCGTAATAAATAATAATAATAAAATAATTAATTAATTAGAAAATTATTTAAATAAAAAATTAAATTAAATAAGTTAACCTTAAAAATAGAAAAATAAGTAAATTGCTATATATAGACTCAAAAATAAAAAAATTACAAAAATATAAAATTTAGATATGTATTAAATCATAAATATATATAAAAAAAAACTTAAAATAATAATTTATAATTATTAAAGTCAAAATAATAAAATTCGTAACATTTTTACACCATAATAAAAAATGTAAGTTACAACATTCAAAATAAACCTTTTTATGAGAAAGTATTTTAAAAAACAATAAAGATGAATTATAAGTTCATAAAGATTTAAACTAAAATGAAAAAATTATATGCAATTAACGAAAAAGCTCAAATAAGGAATATTATATAAATAGATAACCATTTTAGATAGTTAATACCAAATATATGAATAGTTTAGTTATTTCACCAATTACTTATTACTTTGCAAGCTTCCTAAATATCAAGTGATCTCAATATGGATATTGATCTATTAATAGACTACTATGATCCCTAACAGATTAGCCTTGTAGATGAATGAGTACTCTTAATAACTCTATATTTGTTTTGTGCTTATAATTAGTGTATTTAAAATAAATATTAATAACAATATGAATAGGGGTTCAAGTTATGCATGTGCTCGAATATTAGTTATGTGTTGTGTAAAATTTTATGAAACATAATAGCTAAATAATTAACTACTTGATTTATTGCTGCATAATTGAATGGTTTGTTGATATTGGTTGATCACGTCATAAATTGACTTTATTATATTTGACTTAACTTAAATTATATGAATCATGCATAAGCGCAAATATTGCATATAATGTTCCGGTAGTTACCTTATAAGATTGGTAATGAAGGGCCTTGTAGAGATGGATTCTCATATGATTTGATTAGTACAATATAGGAGCATTGGTACAACATGACTCTACTCTTGGTTCGTAGGTTTACTTAGTGCTAGAGACAGTAACCATGGATGACTAGGGGTTGAGTTTAGAGACCACCATTGTAGGGCGTGAGCATGAATTGCTGGAAACACCTTTTTGCTAGACTTGGAAATTTGTATACTACTAGACTTTTGGAAATAGAAATTTGTTTTGTGAAACATGGAATATATATATATATATATATATGTAAATGTGGTTAAAAATCTACATGGTAGAACCTAGTTATGATTGGTGTTGATACATCTTCAACCCTTATTTCGGAGGGCGTTAAATGCAGTACCGGTCAATTGCATATATTGTTTAACATACTGCTTGTTCTTGTATTTATATGTTTGTTAATAAATTGTACGATAACTTGTTTGCTGGTAAAGTAGGAGGGATATCTTACTAAGCTTATGTAACCTACTTCCCAATAGTTTTCTCTTACAGGTTGCTTGATAATCGAGCATGTGTTAAGAACTGAGTGTTGAGATGCATAAAAATTAGAATTTGAAGATAGACTGTATAGTTGGTTTGAAATATTACATATAATTCTTAATACTATATTTAGATTTTATAACTTTCATAAGTTTAAGTTCTAGATCCTTACTGCCTGATCTTATCATTTGGTAAGGGATATCGATTCTCTATAGTTCTAAGAAACTATGGAATATTGATCATCTATAGTTATTTATGTTCTACAATAGATTAATTATCTTAAAATTGGAAACTTTAGTGTTTAATTATTTAGAGTTTTGTAATTTCGAACTTGTAAGGTGGTTTTCATATCATGGGTATACACATGATACGAAAATTTTAGATAATTTTATTAAGCCTCCTTAGCATCATGACACCATCATAATTTATAAATACCCAACCATGCTTCCTCATTCAACACTTTTCAAGAGATTTAAAAAACAGAATTATGATGTGAAGCCTCAATCAAAGAAACAATTCAAGCAAATATCAATTTCAATCACTCAAGAACTATAAGGTAAATGCCTTAAGCTCCTTTATTTCTCACTTGTACAATGCAAATGTTAAAATGATGTATAGTGTGGGACTCATGCAATATGCACATGATCACTTCGCTCAGATCCCTACATCTAAATTTTGGTAACTCTTTTAGAGACAGAGTAAAGTGATATTGAGTGATGGTACCTCTTAAGGATAACTTAGCACTATTTAACACTATTCAAGACTACATACTTATCATTAGACAGTCCTCTTGAAATAGCATAAATGATGCAAACTATGCAAGAGACCACAAAGGTTATGAATCAATTCCCATCTTTATACTCTTAGTCTATGCCAAGGTTGGCTACTATTGCTACAGCACTTAAAAATATAGGTTTGTCAAGACATGCTACTGTAAGTTAGAAATGAAGGTAGAAAAGTTGGCAACTTATTGGAGACAATAGGTTCTCGAGGCTTTGCTTCTAAACAAAAAGGTTCAAACCATTATGGGACATTTCAAACCTTTTGTATTGTTTCTAGGATCATAAGTTATACACCTTCAAAAATTTCTAAAAGGTTTGGAGCTTTCTAACGCATGATTTAGGCTATTTGAGGCTAAGAGTTAGGGTATGCATTTGTACCTTACTTAGCTAGGTAAGTTTCAAGTAGGTTGTAGAGTATCAATTTTTAGAATCTATACCTATAAGGTAGGGTATGTATATGATATCTTCATATCTTTTACCTATGCTAGAACCTATACTTTAAGATATATAAGATTTAAGTTTTAGGATATCCTATATGCTAGAACTTGTACTCTACAGGATACAAGTTTTAGGGTGTTTTTAGGATGTTATAAGGTATGTTCTAGTTCAAAAAACTTAGGAAACTATATCTATATGATAGGATATAGATAGGTTCTTATACTTTATCTACCCTGTACTCATTCACCTTTATTAACAATATATCAATTATGATTCTTCTTAAAAATGGATTTATTAACTTTATTATTAAGTTATTTTATGATAGTATTTATCTTCATAGTATATATTAAACAATTAATGAACATATAGTGCTTACATCATAAATGTAATAAACTTCTAAAGCAAGAAGTTATTTTTGTTAATATGTACATTATAATTTAAATCAAATCCATACATAACATTGGGCTTTGGATTTTTTTTTTTCAGTTTATTTACTTGCAGGAATTACATTTTCAAATCCTCTTTATTCCTTCTAAAGGTCCTATCTTATGCTACTTTTACCACGTAATTGCAATTACTCATGGAATTCCATTTCTTAAAAATAAGGAATCGTTGTTCTTTATCTTAGAGCTTTTACGGTTTTGTCTGTGCTTTTTAGGGGATTAGTCCTACTTTTTATCTAACATTTGATTTATTACTAATTAAAAACACAATAAATTCAATTATTGATATTTAATAATATAAAATCAAAAATTAGATAGACAAAACTAGTTTGATAAAAAATATAGATGAAACTATAAAATATTTCTAATGCTAAGAATTGCAATTCATAGATGCCGACTTATTTTCCTTTCCAAAATAGTCTTATTAAAATTACAAAATTACATATTTTACCCTTAATCAAGAAACATAATTGAAACTAATAGAAAACCCTAATCTAAATATAACATCGAATCTAATAATCCTAATCCAAGCAGAGGCACAAGCACAACATCGAATTGGTCCAAGATTTTTAATTTCTGCAACCACCTTCAAGCAGGATTGACTGTGCGGGTGCACAAATTCGATCAGGGAGCTTCTTGTGTGGAAGCTTCAACTAGATTCCAACTTGCATACTTGGTTCAAACTCGAATGGAAGAGCAGATTTAATTGCAGCGCCACGAATACAACTTCCCGTAAGGTAGATTCAACCAAATTCAAACACACATACTCGTGTTGAAGAGCATATTCAATCAGAGAGCCATGAACACAGCTTCTCGTGAGGCGGATTCCACCATATTCAAACTTACATACTCGTGTGGAAGAGCAGACTCGATCAGAGAGCCACGAACACAGCTTCTCGTGTGGCAGATTCGACCATATTCAAACTCGATACTCGTGTGGAAGAGCATATTCGATCAAACAGCCACGAACATAGCTTCTCATGTAGCAGATTGGACCAGATTGCAACTTGAATAGAGGTCTTTTCTTGTATGACCTCTGGCTCTACTGTTTTCTTGTCTGTGTTGTTTATTTGTTTTTATTTTATTATTTGATTAATATATGGGTATTTTTGGTGTATAAATTTCAATGCACCACCTATTCCCTATATAATTCAGTGAAGTAAAAAACATATTATTAATTTTATTATATTTAAGTATAACTTATTATACCTCTATTTCATTCCTTAGTAATTATAATTATATTTTCCTCATATTCTATTCAACAAAACAAACGAGCAATTAAAAACTCATATAATAGAAGCCTCATGTTGAAAAAAAATGGCTTGTTGAATTTGTGCCTAAGTCTATAACTGTCTTGCAAAAATTCATCAATTATGTTGCAACAACACATAAGTTGAATTGTAATTCAACAGTAATGAAATCGGAAAGTAATAATTATTAGTATAAATTGCATTGAGTACTACTTAGAACTTTGAAAATTGTACATACCGTTAGCTTTTTCAAAAATTAACATTTATCACCTCTAAAACAAGCTTTTTTTTTTTTAATTAAATAAACTACAACATAGCAACCAAATTTCATCATTAAATTAGGCCAAATTTATGACCCTCTATTTTTTATCACCTAAACTATTAACTACTAATACCACACATCATAATAATTTAGCCTAATTAATAGCTAGTTACATTAACATGCTGAGGAGGATACTTCACATTATTTGAATTACACCTGGTGACACCAGGTAATTCTCATGATGTTATTTTGGCTCAAATTTTAAATATAAGCTAGTTATTTTTAGGTGAATCAATGTAACCTAGTTAATGCTTAAAAAGTTAACACATATAAAGTGCATTTACAAAATATTTTGTCCACAATCATTTTTTTAATAATGTTTTCTAAATATGCAGTAGATCTGTACATGTCTCCTTAATAATCTCCAAAAAATATAATCATGCCAGCAACAGTGTTATGACAATAGAATAACCGTAATTCTTGTGACACTTTCATGTTAAATAATCCGACAAATGTATTTTGCAAGGAAATCGTTCTCCACTTTATTTATATATGACATGAGTGGATCCATAATACGAATACGTGGATACATATACAATGTTCATTTTATTTAGTTATTTACATTACATGAATACATACATACATAAGTAAGAGTTTATACTCTTTTATGAGTTGGGTATGGTGCTGCTTTCATATTTCATCTTCTGCAGAAGTCGGATATAGAACCCCCTATAAAAGAAGATGATAAAGTTTGTTGTTGTTAGTTGAAAATGTTAGCCGCAGACAGGGTTTAGTAATATGCGATTGATGAAAAAGCTAAAACATGAGATATTATATTAATAGATAGTTAATTTAAGTAGTGAGTACTAAACACATAAATAGTTTAGTTATTTCATCAATTACTTATTACTTTGTAAATTTTCTAAATGTTAGGTGATCATGATACGGACATTGATATATTAATAAACTACTATGATCTTTGACAGACTAACCCTATGGATGAGTAAGTATTCCTTATGGCTCTATACTTATTTTGTGCTTATAATTAATACACTTAAAATAAATATTAATAACTTGATGCATAAGGGTTCGAGTTATGCATGTGTATGAATATTGGTTGTGTGTTGTGTAAACTGTTGTGAAACATAATAGTTGAATAATTGGCTACTTGATTTATTACTACATAATTGATTGGTTTGTTGATATTGATCACCTTATAAAAATTTAATCATATTCGACTTAACTAAAATTAAATGGATCATGCATAAGCATGAACATTGCATATAATGTTCCAATCGTCATCTCAAGTGGTTGGTAAAAAAGGGCTTTATAGGGATAGATTTCCATATTATTTGAGTTATATAGTGTAAGAGTATTAGTACAATAAGACCCTATCATAGACTCACGAGTTTACTTAGCATTGGAGACGCTAACTGTGAGTAGTTAGGGTCAAGTCTAGAGACTACTACTGTAAGACGTAAGGGTGAATTACGAAAGCTATCTTACTGCTAAACTTGGGAATTTGTGTATTACTAAACTTTTGGAAATAGAAACTTGTTTTGTGAAATACAAAATTTATATATATATATATATATATATATAGATAGATAGATAGATAGATAGATAAAAACTCCAAGTGCTAGAACCCAGTTGTGATTGGTATTGACAAATCTTCAATCCTTACTTTGGAGTGTGTTAAATTCGATATTGTATACAGTACTAGTCAACTGCATATATTGTTTGGCATACTTTTTTTTCATATATTCATATGTTTGTTAATTAATTGTTTAATAACTTGTTTATCGATATAGTATAAGGGATATCTTATTAAACTCATTTAGCTTATTCCCTAACAATTTTCCTTTGTAGGTTGATAGTTATTTAGGCATAGGCTAAGAACCGAATGTTGAGTACAAGTATCAAGATGCAGTTGGAAGATAGAATCTAAAAATAAATTGCATAGTTATTTGGAACGCTAACTATAATTACTATTCTTATACTTAGATTTTGTAATTTTAGTAAACTTTAAATTTTAGGTCTTTATTGCTTAATCTTATTGTTTGGTAAGAGATACTAATTCTCTATGGTTCTAAGGAACTGTGGAATATCGGTTATCTATAGTTATTTATATTTTACAGTAGATTAATCAAATTTTAAATTGGAAACTTTAGTGTTTAATTATTTAAAATCTTGCAATTTTTAACTTACAAAGTGATTTTTATATAATGAGTGGACATGTGATATGAAAATTTTAGATAATGCTATTAGACTCTCTTAGAGTCACAACAGTAATTGTATGGTGAAAACTCATATAACATAGGCCTCGTGAGAAAAAAATGCAACAACACATAAGTTGAATTGTAATTCAAAAGTAATGAAATCGAAAAGTAATAATTATCAGTTTAAATTGCATTGAATACTACAGAGAACTTTGAAAACAGTATAGACCCATGGCTTTTTCAAAAATTGACATTTATCACCCCTAAAACAAGCTCTTTATTTATTTAATTAAATAAACTACACCATAGCAATCAAATTTCTTTATTAATTTAGGCCAAATTTATGACCCTCTATTTGTTACCACCTAAAACTAATAACTGCTAATACTACGTATCATAATAATTTGACCTAATTAATAGCTGGTTACATTAACATGTTGATGAAGATACCTCACATTATTTGAATTACACCTGGTGACACGTGGTAATTCTCATGCTGTTATTTTGACTCAAATTTTAAATTTTAAATATAACCTAGTTATTTTTAGGTGAATAAATGTAACCTAGTAAATGCTTAAAAAGTTAACACCTATAAAGTCCATTTACAAAATATTTTGTCCACAACCATTTTTTTATTAATGTTTTCTAAATATGCAGTAGATCTGTACATATCTCCTTAATAATCTCCATATGTCATGCCAGCAACTTTGGCCAAAAAAAAAAAAAAAGAAATCATGCCAGCAACAGTGTAATGACAATAGAATTACCCTTTCAAGGTCAATAATCCGACAAATGTATTTTGCAAGGAAATCATTCTCCACTTTATTTATATATGACATGAGTGGATACATAATACGAATACGTGGATACATATATAATGTTCATTTTATTTAGTTATTTACATTACATGAATACATACATACATACATACATACATACATAAGTAAGAGTTTATACTCTTTTATGAGTTGGGTATGGTGCTGCTTTCACATTTCATCTTCTGCAGAAGTCGGATATAGAACCCCCTGTAAGAGAAGATGATAAAGTTTGTTGTTGTTAGTGGAAAATGTTAGCCGCAGACAGGGTTTAGTAATATAAGAACAACCTTAAAAAATTTATAACAGTAAGTAACATGAAGACTGCGAGATTTAGGTTTTCTCGAAGTGCATTTCCACACAAATGATACATGGGTGCAGAAAAATAATAGAAAAGACTCGGATTTATTCCTACCTTCTGTATGACTACGATCGAGATGTTCCCGTGTTTTATTTCATTCACTTTGATCTCCTCTGCCACTTGGTGATCTTCTTCCCCTTTGATCTCCTCTGCCGCTCCTTGGTGATGTGTTTTTGCTTTGATCCCCTCTGCCACTTGTTGATCTGTTTCCTCTTTGATCTCCTCCGCGGCCTGGTGATTTGTTACCTCTTTGAGCTTCTCTGCCACATGGAGATTCGTTTTCTCTTCTATCTTCATCACGGGCATATCAATCAGCTTGAGAAATACTGTCCTCTCAGCTTTTGAATCCTGAATTTGTGGTTTGATCTCTTCCATCTCGGCTTTTGAATCCTGAATTTGTGGTTTGATCATTTTCATCTCAGCTCCTGAATCCTGAATTAGCGGTTTGATCCCTTCCATCTTGTGACATTTTCTAAGTTCCATGGTCTTTATTTTGGGCAGTGCTTTCTCCATATCTAGGCCTAACTTCTGGAGACCCTCCAACTTCCACAGCCTTAAAATTAGAAGCTCTTCGAAGCCGTCTTTGAATATCAAACTCTGTCCAGTGAAAGATTTGCCTAGAAGGTTAAGAACTTTCAAGTATTTGAGATTCCCTAGTTGGGATATAAGTTCAAGGCCCTCTATGTTTGATCCAGAGAAGGTAATGGAAGTGAGATTCTGGGGTATCAGATATTTCCAGAAACCTTGGATGTCTCCAAGAAGATAGAGCTTGGAAAGAAAATAATGCTGTTCTAATGAGAGATTTGGGGGCAATTTTGAAGGTTTACTTGGCTCGATAACTCCAAGCTTCAACGACTGAAGATTTGTTAGGCCAGAAACCCAATCGCCTATTGCTTTTTGATAGGCATCATTGAATCGGAACATGATCCCCAATTTAGTCAGCTTCTTTATGTTGCTCAAACCCTCTATTGTTTCCTTCGAGGTTTTCTTGTCCTTATCAACATGAAAACTAGATACAACTGCCCCACTCAATGTACGAAGATTTGCCAATGCCTCTGTGCTAGTTGCAAAAGAAGAAGAGAGGATGGATTTATCAATATGACAATAGCTATTGAGATAGAGGTGCCGGAGGTTTCTCGACTTCCTCCAAAACGACTTGGGTAATTCTGTTATGTTGGTGTGTTTTAGATCCAAAGTCTCTAGGTATGGCAAATTGGCAACCGATTTTGGTAGTGAACCGAGTGCAGTTGATCTCAAGCCTAAGTACTTGAGGAGCACTAGTTTTCCTAGCACTTTATCAAGGTTAGGCTTGTAAACACCCTCCAGATCAAGCACAGTCAGTAAATTAGAGCCCTTACCAGACAAACTCTTGAGAAAATTCCCTATATATTCGGTGAGCATGCCCTCTCTGAAATTGAAGGACAGAAAAGATCGTAGGCCATTGATCTTAGCATCAGGGGATAAGTCCTCAATGTCTGAATGTTCTGCGAGCCATCTGATTCTGGATGCAGCCAGTCCCTGTTGGTGTTGGTATCCAGGAAGCTTTCCTCCATCTGTTTCCTTCTGGGTGTGAATGTAGAGAAGTTCAGTGCCAGTAGCTCCTGAACAAAATAAATCGTAGAGACAAGTGATCACACGAACTCTTCTCGGACTTCCATCTTCCTTCCATTGAACAACCTCAACGAAGTTTCGAATCATCAACTCCTTAAGGTAGTCCAACCCCAAATCTTCAGGTTCCATGTTGGCATTTCGTGGCACGACTAGAAGTCCCTCAGAAAGCCATAACCGTAATAGCCTTCGCACTGGAATGGCATATGATTTAGGGAAAAGAGTCATGTAAAGGAAACATGGCTTTAGTTCTCCAGGCATATTGTTATAACAATAGGCGAAGAAATCATCAAGATTGTCGTTGTCTGGAGTCCTTTTGACGAGCTCATCTATGACCTCATCTTTAGGATAAGAGGATTTAGCAATCAATCCACTCAATAGATTAACTCTCAGTGGTAAGCCGTGGCATTTGTCAATAATAGCTTTCTCCCTTTCGTCGCTCAAAGGTGCTCTATCTACAATTTCCAACTTACTCTTTATGAGGGCCTGCGTTTCATCTTGCCTAAGTGTCTCGAGCCTATCACTAAAATTGCTTGCTATAGGCTCCTCTTGGGCGGTGATTAAAAGATGACCACTACTGGTCGGATCTGGAAGGCTGCTCCACACATACCATAACAGACTCGAGTCATGAACATCATCGAGCACAATGAAATAGCTCTTATTATAGAGTGCTTGTGAAAGCATTTGTCTCATTGATTCCATGTGCGGTCTCTTCGCATTGGGCATCAAAACTGATTTATGCGTAACTTGTTTCACTACACTGTGTAGAACATCAACAGGTTTATCCTTTCTGGAGACATTAACCCAAGCACAACATTGAAAGCGATCACGCAGTTGGTTGAAGATTCTCCTTGCCAAAAATGTCTTGCCACACCCTTGCTTCCCGACAATTACCGTGACCTTATCCTCCGACTGATCACTGACTGTAATTGCATCTTTCAGTTTTTCCATAAAGTCTTTCCGAGCTTTCAGAACGTCTCCAGAAATGTCAGCATACAAATATTTGTCCCACTCCATGGGATCATGAACATGGCGACGAGGGGCTTTCTTCTGGTTAGAATCCGAACCTTCTGCAGATTTGGAGGGTATATGCTGTTCTGACTTCAACTCCACTATTCCACTCTTGAACTCCTGGAGACACGTCCTTAGGGAACAGTTCGCCCATAAGATTTTAAACATGTTAGGACGACAGAACCCAATAGTGTGAGTAACGTTTGCTGGATCTTGTAGAGCAGTCGTGAAATGGAATATGTCAATGCCATCTTCCATTCTGTAGATAGCTTCCAAGAGCTTGGATTTCCATTCTCTTTTCTCATCTCTTTCAGGATGCTTTGTCAAGAATTCATAGACTGGATCCAGGCTTTCACGGATATCCCTCATTTGCTGTCTTAGAGCAATGCAAATAATCAATTTGCAGTCTTGTAATTTCAAGAGCTTTTGTTGTACAATGATTGTAGCCGCATCAAAAGCTATTGCGTTCTGCAATATCTTATCGGCTAATGACATGTTTGCGTTCATCGCCTTGGCTGCTCAGCCTATGGCATCAATCTCTCTCTCTCTCTCTATTTATTATGGCTGTAAGTGTAACATTTATGCATGGAAAGGAGTAGAGCTAGTGATCTTTAAATGGTTGTCAAGAAGAGAAATTGGGTTGTGCCTATACAGCTCTCACACTAGTCATCAGTTATAGCCCAAACAATGATCCTCTATGCCATCATTTCGATGCTATATGTGCTTTCCTTGTCTAGCTGAGAGTCTTACATCTGCAGCAAAGTTTGATGCCTCCCTTGGCAAGCCATAAAGGAAAAGAAGCCATAGCCAAATGATCCTAAGTTATGTTATAAATATAAGTATTGTATAAATTAATTATTTGTAATTTCTATTTGAATTTATGCATTTTACTTGCACCAATGCGAATTTTAGATGAAACGAGACAATAACATAATTTTTTAATACAAATATCCACCCTATTAAGTATTGGATTTGGATCATCTTTATTTATATTTTTTTTTAATTTATCCTCTTAACTTTTGCCACATGTAATCCAAAGTGGAGATTAAAAAAAAAATTTATATTGATATTATAATAATGTTATAAAATTTTTAAATAATTTTAATTATCAATTTATAAATTGAAATAAATTAAAACGATAAGAATCGAGGAAATCCATTTCCAATTTTGTCGAGAAAAAAGCGCTTCACTTAAGGAGAAGGTAAAGCATGTTCCTTGATCATCATGAGAAAAGGCCCATGTCCTTTCCCCCGTTTGTGATCTAGCTGTCCCTTGTTTGCTAGAACAGACGATCCTTCTTTTTGTTTTCCGAATTCGAATAGATACTTCATAAATATTTTAACAAATACTATCAATTTATCATGACGTTAAGGATGAACTGTAGTGATATCGAGGAGACTATTGAAATTACAACAATATTTATGAACTTATCAAACTATTAAAATATTAGTTAATCTTATTGTAATTTAGTGGTATGAATACTCTTAACAAAATGAATTATGTTTAAATCCTCTTTCTCTCATGTTGAATAACTAGTTGCTAAAAAAAAAATAAAAAACTGAATGGCAACAAAAAAAGAAATAAGAAAAAAAATATTGTGAAAAATTTGACGTTTTTTTTTTTTAATGCGATATCAAGTCATTCTTTTGTATTATTATACATTTCTTAACAAAAGACATCCTAATATATACTTTGTATTTCAAGTCAATTTATTACCTAAATAATTTGTAATATGCAATGAAATATTCACTAGCCAAGAAAAATCTCAAATAAAATGATAAATTTACTTCAAGAAATGAAAATTGTACATGAATAGAGAAACAATTGCTTGGTACTATATTGATGGATAAATATTGTGGTATCAGCACTGTTCGAGCATGGAAGCATGTATTACTTGAAAAGAGAAAAATATTAAAAAAAGGTTTATTTTTTATCACTTTTATAATCAAATTATTTATTTCTTTTTAATAAATATATGACTTGTGTTTTTCTTTATTATACAACTATTAAGTAAAGATGAGTGGATAACCTTATCATACAGGATACTCACTAAGACTCTACTTAATCAACAAGGATTTGAGTGGATAATTAAGGTTATAGAGTAGGTTCCGGATAATAATTACTTAAAATTTGATCTTATATGGGTAATAAGTAAGAAGTCACGGTACTTAATACCTATCCTAGAGCCTATATTTTGAAGTATATAGGGTATTGATTCTAAGGTTCTTACCTTATAATAATAATTAAATGAAATTAATAAATAAAGGATGCCAGATCATTAAAATAAAGTTAAGCCTAGCTTATTGGAAATGCTAAACTAAACATTTATTAGTTTCTTTCATTTCTATCTTTTATCTATAGTCTTTACTTTACTATCATTTTATTTCTAATCCTTTTTCATCTAGTAAAGTTCAAAGAAGGGAATATGAGTTATTAGTTTTTACTTCTACGTCCATTACTTGCTTTCTATAGTGGAATAGAAAAAAAAAAAATTGGCATTATTATCATAGCAAAATTTGATTTTTTTTTTTAAAGCATAAGGAGATTATTTTACTAATGCATGTATTTTGAGGAAGAAAAGTATTTTAGTTTGAATTTACTTTTTACTTTGTTTTCATGTTGTGTCTTTATTTTTCTATAATTAATTATTTGATCTTATATTATCGTCACATCCATAATTATATAATTATATAATCTTATAAATCTCTTATACACATTTTAATGAGCTTTGCAAATCTTGTGTTAAATACGATATGTTTTACCTTCATTTTGAAAATGATGTACATAATCTCTTAAATATTTCTATAATGTAATTGTTACAAAGTGAATGCTTTATTTATACAAAAGATGTTTGTATAATGCTTACATAAAAATTCAACCTTAATCATAATAATAGTCAAAGAACCATTTAAGGAAAAAAAAAAGTTGAAAATAAACATCAATGGACTCCATTCAGTGACATCATTTGAAATATTGACTAAATTGAGTAATTGCTTTTGAAAAAAAAAATAGTCAAGTTTGTTTTATTTTCTTGGAAAAAAAATCCATAATGAAATTTATAAAGAAAAAAAAAAATCAACATGTTGTAGGTACTACAATGTAAGGTATAGTAGTAAGATTTTGGAACATGTACTCATATGGTAAGATATGAATAGGGCCCCATACCTTACCTGTCTCATACCGACTTATGCTTACTATTAAGTATTCCATTAAAATTTCACTTAACATGCATGTAACTCAAAAAGAAATTTTAAAAACCCAAATCCATCTTGGACTCTTATAGAACCTTCCATTCGATACCCTAAGTCCTTCGCCTTAGGTTTTCATATTTATATGTGAGATTAATGGCTTTATTAGAGATCATGTGCTTTTCATTTGAGACTTTAGTAGAGTAGTTGATGATCTTATAATAGACAAGAGCATGAGAAAAGCTTCAATATTATTAACACACTACGTAGATTGATGAGAATCCTATGAGTATCAATGATTTTTAAACCTATGATAATGAAGGCATGTACTTTTAAAAAAGTTACCAATTATATTTTTACGTGTTAAAGTTTTATTAGTACTTATATGCTACTCATCTATCCATATGTAGTAAGTTAAAACAATTGAATCTTTTTTCAAAGAATACTAGTAACACATTTTTCAAAAGAAAATCATAGGTTACTTGATTGGAAAAGAAAGAAAACATAAACCATATTTTTATAATTTTTTTAAAGAGTTTTAGATGTATAGGTATGCAATAAGGGCTATGAGGTCAATACCATTGAGATCTTGAATACAATTTCAATTATCTCAATTTGTCTAAATGAAAAAGGAAAAAAGGTTATGCTATTGAGATCTCAAATACAATTTTAATTATCTCAGTTTGTTTGAATGAGAAAGGAAAAAAGGTTATTGTTTAAAGGTGATATGATAAGTTGCTTCCTAATATAACATAAAAGTTAAGACGTAAGCATGCCTAAGATCACAAGTTAAAGGCTAACAAAACATTTGTCCTTTGTCTTTAATTTTGTTTTTTGTTTGCAATATTTTACATTAATGGCTTTTTCTTATGTACAAAAAGGATCTTAATGATAGGATTCCATGTACTGACCTAACATCATGCCAGGTTTGGGGCTATATGGATGGCCTGCTCGACTCTATCGGGGCTACCCTGTTATCCTGCATACTCCCTACTTTGCCCTGATCGAGCTTTCAAACAGATCTATCTATGAATATCAATACAAGAAGACCTACTCTACTTTGATAGTTTTGCCCTAAATGACTAGTTGTACCTTGTTATACTTGACCTTCCTTACTATACCAGGTTTGTCTTGCCTTTCCAAATTGAACAGCTTGGTCAATTTCTGCTTAGTGTTGTTGGTCAATCTGAAATAAGTTGGTGACATCTACATCTGATTGGCCTGATCATGCAAGGTCGAACATTGTCATATCAAGTTGGTTACTATAATAATCAAGTCAGCTCGGCTATGTAAGGTCGGCTACGGCTAATACAAGTCGACCTTAGTCATATCGAATCGGCCATGGACAAAAGCAGATCATCTAGAAGCTTAGGTCAGGACAGATCAAAACCCTAAAGTCTCCTATAGCTCCTTGGAACTAAAACATCAACCTTTACCTAAAAATCTCACTTGCCTATCTATTTTACTTATGTTATTTGGATTTCCTATTTTTTTTTTATTTTATCTATAATTAGCCTCATGTTTATCTTATATTTATAGAAATACCACTAAGGTATCCTTAGTTATCTTATTTACAACTTTACTACCTTGTATAAATAGAACACTTACATAGGGTTGAAGGGATAGAGTTTTGACAATTAATGAAAAATCCTTAAGACTTTCCTCTCAGTAAACTCTCATCTACCTACTTTTATCAATCCCTTTAGTAAGGATTGTGGCGAGTAACCTTATCACTCAAACCGATGCGTCATATTTGATGAGTCTTAAGCTTTATTAGATTTTATTGGTGTGTCATATTCAGCTAGATAGCTCACGGATTTGTTAAAAACCCCATTTTATTTTTGTGTTTTGGTTCGTTGTGGTGCCTCTTCGTGTTCAACCCCGGGGATGCATCACTTAGCTAAGTAGAAAATTTGCTCTAAATCCTCAAGATCTAAAGTTAAGACCGCTTCAATCATATTGTGTGCAATATCATTTGTCTTTTTCTTCCCCTTCATTTAATTTTGAAATACTCTGAGAAAATAATTTTAAAATAAGGGTTATTTTGGCAATTTCTCCCTTAAAGTATTATTAAAATAACTGCTTATTTAATGGTTTTGTATAAGATTATGCATTAGCTCCTACCATAGTATGCTATGTGGAACCTATTGCAATCATAGTGTAAGTTTACATATAAAAGGAAAAGAAAACCTTAAGGGCCTTAGGTTGTTTTTAAACCTAAGAAGAGGTAAGGGTACTCTCTTATGTATTCTTTTAGAATTTGATCCAAGGTTATCAAACTATGGTTTATAACCTTTGAAATTCTCCAAAGATAAGAATTCAATTGTTATATAAGAACAAGGAGATGCAGTCTATAAAATTTGGAAATGTTGAGATAAGGGTAAACTTTTCCCGAGATATTAATGGATAAATAAAACTCCAAATTTTACTTGAGAGAGCCCTTTTAATATAAGCTAGGACTTATTTTGTCAACTTAAGAGAAAGATATTAAGCCTTAAATCTTTTAATGTTAAGAAATGCAATAGATAGTTAAATTAATTATTTTATTTCAATTGTCACATAGAATGTCACTACAAGGGGAATACCATACCCATTATCAAATTCCCTTTTCTTAAAACTAATCGATTTTCCACTTTATGTTAGACTTAAATGCTAGTTATCTTAACTAAACCAATCCAATTAAACTACTCAACCTTATTCCTTCTCTTGTCATGTCATCATACCTTAAAATTTTCCAAGCGATAAAGTGATGATCTTTCAAGTGCACTATGGTACAACATTAAAATCTAAGCATGATATCCTCATTATCTACACGATTCAACTTGCATATATTCATTAACTAAAGATAAATATTCTTAAAACATTTGACTCTCTCCTTTGCTCTTTAAATTGAATCCCATCCCTATTACTCAAAATTTCACCTTTTGGCATTTTTCTTACTTAAATCTCATCTAAATACAAGTCAATCCCCTAAGTTCAAATTAACACTATTGATTAATTAAGGAAAGAAGTAGAAGAAGAAAGCAAGGGAATGAAAAAAAGGAAGCTAAAGGTAGATGATCTACAATAACTATAGTGGATCTAAGGGGATAAAGCACTCGGAGACCACCTTAGTAGTGGCTTGCACCCTTTTTTATTGCATAGAATTCCTTAACTTACTTTAGGTGCATACCTATAGATGGTAAACTAAGTTGATTCTTATGTGGAAGTGTTGGATTAAGATTTAAATGAAAAGTTGGTGTATAATTGAGTTGAGATGACTAACTAAAGAGTAAAACAAGTAAAATTGTTAAGAAGAGTTTGTAGATATGAGAATGCTAAGGTTGGTTGTGTGAATAAAGCCGAATAGGGTGATATTTTTGCGATTATTATATGTTTACGTTGCTATTGTCTTAAAAATATGTTTATGCAAAATAATGGAACTTAATGAAATTTGATTGTATGATGGCATCGTGAATCTAAGCATACCATGGGCCCTTATAGCATGGAAGGAAGTCTTACTTGATTAATTTAGTAAAATCTTGTTGAGGATGATTTAAGATCATAATTAACTATAGAAATCCATGAAAATGTAATGATCAATGTATTTGAATTCATAATCTTCCCTTCTTTTATGTGGAAGAGGGAATATTATATGATTCCTCGATGATTCATTGATAAATGATGTAACCAAATAGTTGATTGTAAGTAGTTTTAGTAATAACGCTCTATATGATGAGAATGAAGGAAGCTAATTATAGAATAATGGAAATTAAACATGGATTATGACCTTTTACCTTAAATCCCATTAATTATGATGATAATTGAATAACCTAGTGATTGATAAGTGTTTTATTACTACCTATGTGACCTAGGATATTTGCTGGTATAAATTGTACATTTCAAAATCTACATATATCATCAGGATATGATTATGAGGTCCAATATAAATAAAGGGATTGAAAGCAAAGTTATTGATGCCTTCTCTATGCAATTTAAGGAAGCTAGTCAACATTTAGCTGTTACTATGCTATCTTTTGATTTTATTACTACTCTGAAACATAAGTATCAGAACAATTCGAAATGGAAGCAAAAATTTGAGGATTGTAAATAGGGTACATATGGAAATTACTCACTGAAAGTGCATAATGGACTCTTATATTTAGGGAATCACATATTCATTTCACCCAAAGCTAATATTATTCCTATTCTCATTACTGAATTTCATTATGCACCAATAAAGGGTCACAAAGGAGTTTTGAAGACTTTTAAGAGGTTAAGTGCTTCATTTTTTTAGGAAGCAATGAAGAAAGGTGTGGAATTGGGAACTTCTATGTATGTTAACAAATTAAACATTTAACTCTATCACCAGTAAGACTTTTACAAATTCCTCGATAAGTATTTGAAGAGGTTGATATGGATTTTATTACTTGATTATCATGAGTTAGAGGGTATTTTGTAATATTAGTTGTCATTCATCGATTATCCATATATTCTCACTTTTGAATGTTGTCCGCTACTTATACAGAAATTTAAGGTCGCGGAATTATTTGTCAATATTGTAGTCAAGCTACATGACATTCCTAAAGCAATTGTTTTAGATGGGGACAAAGTCTTGGTAAACAATTTTTTGAGGGAATTATTTCGATTAAGTGGTATACAACTGCAGATGAGTTCAACATATCACCCATAACCAAAGGTACTTAATAGATGTTTAGAACAGTATTTACGTGCTTTTGTTATGGATTGTCCAAAGGAATGACCTAAATTTTTACCATAAGCTGAGTATTTTTTTTATACTAGTTTTCATACTAATACCAAGATGACATCATTTGAAGTACTATAGAGTAGAGTCTCTCTTACTGCTTTAGATTATTTTGATGTAGTTAATTAGGAGCTTAGAATAAGAGATTCCATTTTGAGGCAATTAAAGTTGAAT
The DNA here is from genome assembly GCA_024138005.1 of Lumnitzera racemosa. NCBI lineage: Eukaryota > Viridiplantae > Streptophyta > Magnoliopsida > Myrtales > Combretaceae > Lumnitzera > Lumnitzera racemosa. Next base: position 11,179,480 of record JAMXBC010000008.1, on the reverse strand, counting down.
CTTAGAGAAGTTCAATTACATAAGAAGAATTTGCTGATCAAAAGACAATAGATAGATCTTTAACTAAGAAATTTTGTATATGTCAAATTACAACCATATAGATAAGGTTTGTTGAGAAGAGATTATCTTACAAATTCTCTTACAAATGTTATGGACCCTATATGAGTATAGAGAAAATTAGGTTAGCTACTTACAAATTGGAGTTGCTTACTTATTCTAAGGTACACCCAGTATTTCATGTATCTCTATCGAAGAAAGCTAAAGGAGAATTTGCTAAAAGTGGTCCATTTGCCATCAATTTTTTTGTAGAATCATCCTATCATATGACCATTAGTTGTGTTGGATAGTCGACAAATTATTAAGCAAGGGAACACAATGACACGACAATTAATTTAGTTAGAAACTTTACCACTAGAAGAGGTTACTTAGATGGATCTAATTGAATTTTATAGACTTTATCCCATGTTTCACCTAAAGGATAAGGTGATTCTTTTTTTTTTTATTTAAGAGGTGGTGTTGTTAGGGGTTGGGAATTGTTATGAATGTGATAGATATGGTTAAAAGAAAAACCCGAGGACTTCAATATTTATTCGAATATGAGAGATAAGCATATATAAAAACTTATAAATACATCGTGATCATATATGAAAATCCGAGTAGTTGTACATGTAAATAGAAAATAACCTCACATTTTACCAAAAATATTACAAAGTATAAATAGTAAAATAATAGAAGGGGATACCAACCTTAACCCCTTGCAAACTTCTTCTATTTTCTTCTTGTCCTCTTCTTTCTTAGAGCATCTAAAACTTAAATACAATAAAAACCCAAACCCTCACAAAATGCATAAACACTTTATGTTAGCAATCCTTTGCAAAAATCGTGTCAATAAATAGATCTAGTTGAGAGAAACAAAGATCTAAATTTCTTTTGATTTGCATAGGAAATAAGAACAAATCTAAAACCCCAATTGAGGTTGTTCGAGAAAGTGTAAAGTGAAAGGGTTGTTGTCGAGAATTGTCTACCAAAAAAGAGAAAAATTTAGACAGAAGTTTAAGAAAGTATTATCTTTCTTATTATAAGGTCACGTGATATTATAATGGGTTGGGCTTAGGCTATTAAAGCTAACATGATTAATCAAAATATGTATTTCACCATACAACACAAGTTGGGTTAGAGAGTGAGAGAACGTTCCTCTCTAATATCTGAGAAAAACTTCAGTAGTACTAATATGTTATTTGGTTTAATTAATAGCATAAGACTACTCAAATTTTCAACACATTAAAAATACAAATCATAGTTTTTTTTTCTTTTAAATTAGACTTTATAATTGGTATTTGTCACTCATTAGTATCATTGAATATTTTTTCCCAGTATCGAATCTAACTACAAGACAATGATTATGGAGGCGATAAAGTTGGAGTTTGGTAAGCTAGCATGTAAACCTCCTAAAGAAGGTTTTTTTTTTTTTTTTTTTTTTTTTTTTATCAATGAACAGCCTGGTCATATTGCTTCTTATGAACAGTCAACAATCTCCTAAAACCTAAGATTAGGTGGTTTTATTTTCTTTGATCTCTCATTGGATTGCATATCAATGTGGGAGTGGCAATCTTTCATTTTTTTTTTAAATGCATGATACATAATAATTTGTTTAACAACTAGTTTGACCCCACATTTATATACGAATACTGCTAGGTCAATTATCATGAGGTTATGGCGATAGTTTTTCAATCCGTCAAAACGATTCATTTAATGTTTCGAGCACATAATATTAAAGCAAATGGGAGAGACAATTCATATGTACCGATTCAAGAAAGATGAGTACATAAACATAGAAATAAAGATGCACACAAATAATGAATAACAGTTGACAATTGTCCAACATCTACTACATTCACTCCAATAACATTTATTTCGAGACTTATTTCTAGAGAATACTAATGTCGACTAACCTGGTTATAAATTGCACAATACTTAACATGCCAAATTACACTATAGGCCACAACCATTGATAAATAGGTTATACATGTTATGTAACTCATTTTCCAAGATCTTTTATAAACCTGATCACATATAAATCATCCCTATTTCTTCAATGACATTGCTATTAAGATAGATAGAAGCCTTACAAGACGACTAACCTTTAAAGGCATGCTTGTTTGAAGATTCAACTTGTTGATATGCCTAAATGTGCCATGAGAAGCTAGACATAAGTGAGAAATTCTCCTCCATAGCTTAACTGCTTTGCATGATCATATCCACTGGAGTGATAAGCAAAGTATAAAAGTACCTCTGTTCAAACAATTCTAATCACACCCTACTGTCCTATTGGATTGCCGATGCATTTCAGTTGTTGTACAACATGGGATGCACGAAACAATACCAATTAGTTTCCTTTACCTTCAACCAATTTTAGTTCTATGTCGGGATCATATGGGACATCTAGTAACATACGACAAATTCTACAAGAATCCAGTTCCCTTTACGAGTTGGAATTAGATATGCAATGAAATGGGTCCCTATCTTGATGCTCATAATTCTTTCTATGCCATGTATTCTTGGATTTATTAAGAAGGATACTTAAGCTGTGGACTTCATAAGATTTTCCAACTTCCAAAAGAGTGTGAGCATAATAATTATCTCCAATCCTTACTCTTAGTGTATCAAACATTTAAGTCATAACCTATGGAATGAATATATCCAAATCAGTACTTTTGTATGTTTTTAGTAAGATGGTAAATGAAGAAAATTTTCACTTTTTTGTGTACTTCCTTTTTTTTTTTGTTAAATGTATAATTAAGGTTGTTAATGAGCCCAACTGAGCCGATTGTTTGATGGTTTAGGCTTTAGCTCATTTATAAATTGTCAAGTTTAAGCCAAACTAAGCTTTTACCAAGCCCAAAAGATATAGGCTCAAGCTTAAATTTGTTAAGGAATGTAAAACTGGAGCTTGACTCATTAGATTAATAAGTTTGAGCTTGTTTATATAAATGTGTTTAAATAAGGCTAAGCACGAGCTTAAGTTTGAATAAGGGCTCAAAATTAATTTTAAATTTTCAAAATATAACTTTCCTTGTAATTTTATAATTATATTATTGTTACGACCCGAGGGGGCTAGTTGTGGCAGTTGTCGTATACCATATAAAGGATTGTAGATTGAATTCTCTTACAATCGACAACCTTTTTATACGATACATAAGACTACAGCTACTACTAACTATCAAGAGTACGCAAACTTAAGCAATATCATTTCATGATAAATAATAATATTATAAAAACATAACTCATAGTTTATTTGTATAAAAGTTTACAGATACAGAGTCTGAAACATGTCTGAAGTCAGACTAATATAAAAATTACATATTCAAATCTATAATTAATCAAAAGTACTCTCCATCCTCATTCAGCTCTCATATTGACCCCGTATAGAAAACTAACCTCGGGCATACAATAGCCCGACTCCACAAAAAGGTCGACTTGCAAAAGAAGACTATAAGGGTATAAACCTACTAGCTTAGTAAGATAATTTCTCTCAACCAAATGAATGCATGACAAACAGTATACCAAATAAATACATGCAAGTGATCAGGCACTGCATGTAACTTAGATTTAATGCCTTCCGAAGTCAGGATTGGATATTCATCGGTATAGTCAGATCCAGATATTATATTAGAACTAATTTCACAAAGAAACTACGCGTTTTGTATTTAAATTGCAATGATACATCCATTACCAACCTTATCAAAATGAGTTCTTCATATGATTGTGAGTAGGTTCACGTAACCCTCACTCACCCCTAAATGAAGGCCTTTAGACTTGACCCTTAGCCAGGCGGTTGGTGCTTCCAACACCTAGTCATCCCACGGGTCAAGGTAAGGTCATATCACATATGCACCATAAGAAATATATTACAATCAATAATCAACCTACGTATGGCCTCTCGCTACCTCCGTGTAATGTAACTGTCGGAATTAGTTATGTAGTGCATGATTTATGCATGATCCAAGTTAACTTTTTCTAGTTGAATAAAATTTAGTTTTATTTATTCAGTGATCATTCCAAGCCACAAACAATCAATCTAGTGAATCTACTATGCAACAATCATTATATTATTGAAATTTAAAGTAAATTCACCATCAACAACAATTATCATGCACAAGTATAACCCAATCCCTATACACATTCATTTATAAACCATATCTTATATTCACTAACTACAAATATAAACAAGTATGGAATCATTAGGAAAAACTCACTCAGTCATGGTTAGTTCAGGGGTCGTAGTAGTCTTGGGGTAGCTTAGGGTTGATATTGAGATTACTTGAGAATAAGGGAAATTTGTAAATTTGGGAATTTAAAGCTAACTAATATTATAATTTGTAAGGTCTATTTCACCTAATTACGTGAAATTATTGATTCGAGTTTTTTATCGAATCGTGCGTAGCTTTTTCATTTTAGCTTAGATCGTTATGAATTTACAATTCATTTTGATCGTTTTCGAGTGTATTTTCTTGTAACGAGGTTCGTTTTTGATGTTGTGACTCATAGTTTAAATTTTGATATAAAAATATCACAAAAATTATTATTTAAGTTTAAAAATTATAAAATATTAATTTTTGCTTTTTCTTAACATATTTATGATTTAATAATTATTTAAATCATATATTCGATATTCTTATTATTTTGAGCATATTTTCCTATTTTTCAGATTTTAGATTTATTATGATTATTATTATTATTAATTTTATTATTTTTATTATTTCTCATTTTCTTATTATTTATATATTTCACGATTATACATATATATATATTTTCGGTATACTACATATATGTAATATATGTTATACGCTATATGTATGTATATACTTATTTTATGAAAACGAACATATTCTTATGTACATATATATATTCATGTATTTGTATTTATACATATAAATATACTTATATAATTTCCAAATACTTAAATATATATAAATAATCTACAAATACCTATTCTTATATTATATATTCGGTATACTATATATGTACTATATGGTATACATATAATAACATATACTACATATTATATATATTTATATCGTATTTGTTGTAAACTATGTATATTAAATATTATATATGTATTATATGGTATATGCCATATACCATAAAGCATATACTCTATATTATATGTCTTATATACATATAGTATCACTTATAAAAATACACCACTACATATATACTATACTACTATACATATATATATATATACAAAAATAATTATACATTTATACATATATTAATAGTTTACGGTACAAATATGTATATATATAATATAGTTATTTAAAAAATACTTAATACTAGTTATATGTATTCCTAAAAAAATACATAATACATACTCTTTCGTATAATATACCTATGTATATACATGTATACATACCTAGCCTTATACATACATATATAATTAAATTTAAGTATTCATGCACATAGACATGTAATAGCAATGTTACATGTAAAGAAATACCATACAAATACTATATTTATACATGTGTATACTATATAATATACATCTATACTACTAAAATGAATTACTTGCCTATTATTCTTAGTTTTTCTTCTTCTTTTCTTTCTCTTTTCTTCTCCTTTTCCTTCTTCTTTTTCTTCCTTCTTTTTCTCACAGTTTTATGCTTCCAGGTTTCGGTTTAAAAAAAATTCTAGACTTTGTTTCTTGCTTTTATATGCAGTGATTAACAAGTTTAGGAAAATTAAAAAAAAATAAATCTTATCCTAATCTTTGTATTTATGAAAATGGGACAAAGTATTTATCTCTTATTTTTCTTTTATTATATACTTAACACATGTCAATCCAATTCCTCACGTGGGCTGCTTCATTTTGCTGATTTTTGTTTCGGTTTTTGTAGGAGGTAGCAATGGAGAAAGAAAGGAGAGTAAGAAAAGAGATAAATAGAAAAGAATGAGAAGGAAATAAAAATTAATAATAAGTATATGTAGTTTTTCGAAACATATAAATTATAAAAATTATCATCATAATTTTTAAATTTTTATGAAATTTTATCAATTTAATTGGTCCTCGTTACAATTATTATTTTTATAAATTATTATAGCGATTTTGTTAAAATTTCATGCGAATAGGCATTTTAATCGAAAATTACAATCGATTATAATTTTATCACTATTGAGTAATATTTAACTATTTTATAGGTTTATGTTTATAATTTTAGGGTTTCGAACAAATTCAAGTTCAATTTTGGTTAATGGTGTATAAGTCAGTTTTAGGGTTTTAGTATATGATTTAAGGTTTCAATCAATTCTTAGAGTTTTGTTATCGGTGTTATATTTTATTTATAAACTTTGTAATATTTTATTGATACTAGCCTTATTGACTTATTATATTGTTCATGACACTCAGACTTAAGTTAGGGTTCAACTACTGATTTTCCTAGGGTTTACAATTATTATTCATCCTATATTCTTATATCATATTTCTTTATGTAATGCAATTTTTAATATAATATATCGACTCATAAACCTACTTACAAGTCAACTTGTGAGCTTAAATAGAAGCTCAAGTGTGATTCGTTTATATGAATGAGCTTTATTTTGAATTTAAGTTTTGCTCATTTTATGAATTAAGCTTGAGTTGAATTGAGTTTAAAGCAAATCAAATTCAAGTAACTTGCATGGATTGGCTCATTTATAGGCCCATGTATAATTGATGTTAAAATGTAGAAAATATGAAAGTTTTGTTTCAAAACCCTTAATAAGTTTTATAAGAAACCCATGAAAAGGGGCTATATAAATTTATATGAGTTTGATATTAACATTTCTAAAATAAAAAAATGGTTCCTATTGGATTGGACATTCAAGCATAAACCCTTTAGAAATGAAAATTTCATTGTTATCCTTGAGAAAATCAAATAATTTCATGTGCATAATAATATATTCAGAAGTTTATCTATTTGGGGAGGAAAGGATAAAAGTTTCAGTAAATCGAAATGTGCATTTGTCCATTCATTTTACGAAAAGATAGGTTTAACTACCGTGAACTACCAAATATATATTTTAACTATCTCTTTAGCCCTTAGAATATAGCTTTTGTGGGAAGTTTTAAGAGATAAAATTTGTACTTATAGCAAGCAAGAGTTGCATTCACAGTTTTCGACTGAAGGTTATATCATGCCCACAAAGTGAATAATTAAGGGATAACACTACAATAAGCCTTAAAATTATGTGTAGTCAATTTTGATCTAATAAATAGTCCAATGATTCTTCTAAAATTGCATGATAATCACATTGTGAATTACAATAACAGTCAAATATTTTGCATTCAAATAAATGCTTCATCAATGTGACATGCAAAGGAGCACTTTATTGATACAAATTACCCTAGAATTAAATGAGAAAGGGACTACATAAAACATCAAACAATTGTACTTGTACGAAATAAGAAGTGCTATGGTTAAATCATAAATATATCCTCAAAAACTGTTGATTAGCATAGAAAAATTTATAAATCACCTCTTTATATTTTTAAAATCGACAAATAACCTCCATGGGTCACAAATGACCCTTTGAATTTTGATGTCGATGTGAAAACACTTTTCAAACTTATCAAAGTATATTTTAAGAGTTCATAAATTTTGACAACATTGTGACTTTTTTAAATTAAAATTAGGAATATCTTTTATGTTGCATACTTATCAAAATTTAGAAAGGTGATTTGTAACTTTTAAAAGTTTAGAGAATAAATCTGTACCTAAGTTAAAGTTTAAAAAGATTGTTTTGCAATTATGCTATATTAATAATAATTACTTTTAAAGAGTATGCAATAATGAGAATTCGAGAGTGATGGATCATACCTACGGGCCGCATAGATGGTTTGCGGACAAGCAAATAGAGGAGGTAGTTTGAGAGAGTCCTTCTCATTTCACACCTCATCCGCAATTCACCATTTTCGTTAAGCGATCCCGAGTATTCATTGTACAGAAGCTCCGTGGCAATATGCCAAATCACGATACTTTGGGAAAACTGCATCTCAGTACGCCAAATCAATTCATCGTGGTTCAAAATCCTTAGTCTTTTCACTGCCCCAAAATCTGGAAACCACGACCCATCATTTGTTGGACGACACTCAATTTCTTCTTCAAACCCGTATGGATCCATATCCTCAAACCGTTAAGCAGCGGTTGCTAAGTGATAGAAAAATATTGCCTCATCTTCACGTATCGCTTCTTTATCCATGGATTAAATGAAAAAATTCGGTAGGGTTTGATGACAGCGAGATGGAGAAGATTGAATAGGTTCAAACTTCCTGACCATCGACAACCTTCCGTGGTAAATCCAAACCACCTAAGAAAACGGTTCGATCGTATGAACGATACTAGCGGATACCCGAGTCTCGATTCCCTATCGATGAAAAAAGCATACATGCGATCCGAGGAGATGATTCTGATTATCGAATGTATCTCACTAAGTAAAATACCAAGGATGACCATGAATGTGATTGAGACATCAAGCAATAATTCGTATACTCGTTTGTCAACCATGCAAAATGCTAATAGCACTCCTAGGGTTAAAACGAATGTAATAGTCTTACTGATAGTGCCCCAAGTTCTATAGATCGCCCTTGCCTTTGTGTGTAGGGATTCAAACATCAAATTCAATTCGATGTCGATGGTTTTGAATGCGTTTTCAGTGGTCATCCTTTCGGCGAGCAAGGGTTTGATCATCTCCAGGGCCTTGTGATTAATAATGAGATCAACAAATAAGTACTTGAAGAATTTGAACAAGTGATGAGCGACAAACACGTTTCGGTCTTGAGGCTTCTCTGGGTTTTGGTATTTGGTAAGAGACAAAGACGCAGGAGCTCGGCTCTCGAGGAAACTATCTGGCATGACTATTCCTCCTTCTCCCTTTCTCAGACTAAGGCTTTCAGATAATCTAGGATATAAGAGGCCGGATCGGGGAGAGGAGATCAACGAGTCGCGAAATTCATCCTTGCTAGAGCGACACAAGGACACTGTCCTCTCGAAATTCTTAAGAATCCCAACTAGGTCGAGATCGCGAGATAGGAAAGCGGGGACCTTGCTAATGCCAAGAAGTAAATGTAACACGTCCATCCAGTTTGGACAACAACCCTTGCCAAATACCTTAACCACAGCTCATTGTCTTCCTGGGAATAGGCAGTTATGGAGTCTGGTCCTTCTAGGTGTACAAAAACAATGGGTGCCCATAGAGCCATATCCTCATATTTTCGCTCTTGGGCACCCGTTGAGCTCTGATTCTTCAGGTTGGAGAGCCAATTTGAAATGACCCCAAGAGTCATGATTGGTATGGATTCAGCTGTCAAATAAGCAATCCATACGAGGAAATGGATCTTCCGTATTGGTGTGGCCTTCCTTCGAGTACCAACTGGGAGAAGAATCATTTGCAAAAGAAGACTAAAAAGTACTAGTAACCGAACCTCCCAATTCTTCCACTGTGTGCGAAAACTGTCAGGGATTATATGCCACATTTTGTCTCCTTGACTTAACAAGTCTCCTGCGATGTTATGACATTGAGAACCATATTAAGCATCTGTCAACAAAAGTAACTCAAAATAGAAATATAGAGGCATAGTAAAAGAGTGTATATATATATAATTACATGAATTAAATAAAATATGTCGTCTAAAATAACTAGCTAGTTATAGTGGAAGAAATATCCAGATCTAGTTTCGCCATAAGAATGCAAGTAAAAAGATACATTTTATATTATTTATCTCATCTGGGATAAGTTTCAAATCCCGCTTAGATTGAATGCGACTTGCTACATGATAAAAAAAATGGATAAATTGTTGTAGTTCCCTCAAAAACCATTGAAATTATATAGACATCCTGAGTATAAAAAATACTGCACTTATATTCCTCTTAAAAATCATTAACACGATAAGATTGCTCCCACAATACGATAATATTAAATAACACTTATAATTAAAGAGTAAGTAAGTAGTCTTGTTATATACAGTATCTATCCGTACACTTGTTTGATTGGTAGGATGTAGGTAGGTTAAGAGTTATAAGGTAGGTTTAAGATAAATTTTTTTTAAAACTTATATATATATAGTATTTTTAACCTATATCCATCTTGAAACTTATATTATAAGCTATAAAAATGCAAGTCCCAAGTGTCATATATTCATACTATAAAAATTATTAAATAATATTAATAAATGCATAGTAAATGATAATATTATATTTTTTGTTGAATAAATATTTCATTAAAAAAGAAAAAGGTCAAGATCATAAGTTGATAATCCTTGAAAATTCTGCCTAGAAACTGCCCTTCTTATGCAGTTATGATTAGAAACACCTCCAACAAGTACACAAAAGGCAGAAACATGACATTTATAACACACAAAGTTAAGGTATATATCTGCTATCGCTTTACTTTTTTATTTGCTTCAAATGCGGCTTCACTTTAGGAACCCATTACTTTTTTATTTGCTTGCTATCGCTAAAAGGTAATTCTTATTCCTCTATTCTTTCTCCTACTGATGGGTACTAAAAGTAAGAAAGCGCAATAACTTGTGTTATATATAACTAAAAAAATTAACATAAATATAGAAGTAAAAAGATAGCATGAGTTTTTTCTTTGTTTTTTAAATAACCCAATAAATATGCAATCGATACACGAACCTCCATGCTAGTAGTTCAAAATACCATTATGCTTAATCAAATTTGAAGTATTTCTAGGTTAATGAGTCTACTGATCCTAGGATAATCAACGACTAAAATTCTGGCATCATTTCCCGCCACATGTGACGTTCTTTCTTCTTAATTCGTTACTTATGTGCTTTGTCTAAACCATATCGAGTATCAATGAACAAACGTAACTCAAGCTAGAAATATAAAAGCTTAATAAAAAAATAGATGATTAACTATGTGAATCAAATAAAATATATTGTCAAAATCATAGTTGTTAAAATCGTAAATTAACTCTATCATTCTATGAGTTTATGATTTTTATGATATTTTTTATTAGTTAAAATGAATGTTAAATAATTTATATGTAGATTTTTTTTTTTTGTAAAATTATAAGTTAGGTATACAATTATATAAGATTACAATTTATTACTTCCGTACAATTTTATATGATTATATCAATTTTAAGTATTAAAAGTTAGAAATCTCAATAGATTCATGATTTTCAAAATCATGATAAAAATAATTGGCTTCTACAAGAAAAGATTAAGCTTAAAATTTCTTAAATAAAATGTCACTTTAATTTGAAATTCTTTCACCATATTCGTATGGCTTCTATAAAATATGTATATGTATATGTGTGTAAATATATATATATATATATATATATAAGTTGAGAAAGTTACCTTTGTCTCAACGTGAAAATTTCCAAGTATAGCGGTGCTTGAATAACAAAATTAAACAATAAACTATTATAAAAAGATGCCATGGGCTAAATAAAAGGATAAATTATTGTAGCACTCATTTTCTATGAACATAAAAGTTAACGCACTCTTATACCCTTGAAGACCATTAGCACCATAAAATCTTCCGCAATTTGCTGTATATAATTATTTGTTGAGATGATTCCATCAATGAATTTTGGTTTTTCCTTAATTAATTTGACATTTGGCAATTAATATAATTTGACTTAGGTGATTAATTGGTCTAATATAGTAAATATAACTATATATTGATAGAAAAGTTTAAACTCATATTGCATTGAGTGAAAAAGTTTGTAATTTAACAAAAGAATATGCTATGCTTTAAAATTCAAAATATCTTTGTAATGTTGATACTTTTCAAACGATATCATTATATTTACTTTGAAAAAAAACATATTATCATAAATAGCAATCAAAGAAAGTCTTAAACTTCATAAGAATGTTTCCAAAAAAAAAATAAAAATTACATGAAGTAAACTGATCAAGCAAAAGTAAACGAGCTAACCATTTTCAATATAACTTCAAAGAAACCACCCGGAGGAGGGTCTAGCTATGATTAAAGATAAGTTTAAGAGTATAATGATGGATTAAGTGTGTATTTGGAAATGTGGTGTGACAGTGATACAAGACAACACAAGACGTTGAAAACTCTACCTGGAAACTGCCCTTTTTATGCCCTAAGATTAGAAACACCACCATTAAGAAGATAAAAAAGGCATAAACATAATGTGATATGTAGACTCAAGGTATCTGTCTATTGTGGCTTCACTTTAGGAACCTCTAATTTTTAATTTGCCTACAATCATGAAAAGCTAAGTTCTCTTATTATCTTGTAATATTAGATGGTTAGTTGGTTGGCCTGATATTCTTTATTACGAAATGAGTAGATTAGGTAAAATTCCAATTAACTCCTTCATATGTAAATTATAATTTAATTTTCAATTAATCACCAAAGTCTTATAATGTACCGCCTTGGTCGTTTGCACTAGTATTTCGGATAACTTTTTATTCAAGCACGAAAGACTTATATGGTGAACACAAACATAGATTGCATAAGAGACGCATACAGTTCATGAAATTTCCCCATGATTATGATGCAGAGGATTTGATTGTATTTTCACTCAACCAAATGACTTTTAGTGCACTTATCTCCCTTTTTTCTTCTTCTTCTTTGTCCCTCGATAGCTTTAGAATTATGTAGGGTTTAACTTAAGTAGCAAGAATTTTGATTATAAAAAAATGTTCTTACATTGGGTTTTTCCTTAATATTGAGTGATATTTCACATGTTTCAACGTGTATCACATTGGTGGAAAGAAAAAATAAATAAATAAATAAAATGATCTATCACATTGGTTCAAGTGCTTTTGTTCACCATCGACCTTATATGTGTAAAATAACTAATTATGTGTCTCGTGCAAAGGTCCTCTTTGGTGTCTCTCATTTATTTTGTTATATTATATACTTTATTATTTAATAAGTGAATCCTATTATTAATATCTAGTTTATATTATGTTGAAATGCACATTACTACGCTAATATTTTTCATTCTATTCATACCTAAATCCAGATATTCTGGGTAGAAGGAAATGGTATTATGAGATTTAGACCCTATTTGTTTCAAAATATATATTTTTAAAAAACGTTTTCTCTATCTTTTGTTGTTTATTATGATGAAATAGGCTCTTATGTTGAAAGTATTTTCCCTTATATGGGGAAATATTTTTCAATCAAAGGAAAGTACTATTGCTCTTTTTAGGAAACGATTTACTTTGTTTAAAATGAATAGTCGTTTGTTGCATAGGTATTTATATGAGTTTCAATTATAGGAAAATGTTATTTATTTGACTTTTATTATGATTGTCTTATATGTTATATTTTAAACATGAAAGAATTTAATGGGAAAAAATAATAAATAAATAAGACTTGTTAAAAAGTATATAGAAAATCAACTAAAGTGTTGTAATAATAAATATTACAAAATAAACTATATGTTGTACTTTTACTTTTAAAAAAATTGTTTGACATGATGTATTCATAGTAATATATGGATAATAATTTATTTAAGTATTGACTACAAGTTATATAATATTCATAAGTCAACTATCAGGAAAGATTTTTAACATAATTTTATAAAATCAAGCAAACATATGAAAACATATCATCTTCTAGAAAAAAAAAGTTTTAGGGAAAAAACATTTTGTGCTAACAACTAATTTTGTTTGAAATGTATAGGGCCTTAGCCAATCATCATTTTAATATTCCAATAATATATTTTATTTTAAGTGCTAAGCTTTACTTTTAGAAATTAACAAACCTTCGAAACCCTAACATGGTAAGGATAAGCTTCAAAATGTGTTAAAACTAGAAAAATCAAAATTAGAGGCCAAATAATAAGAAGATATAGATGAGGGGACTTAAGATATATTCATGAATGCATAAGCAATAGATAGAATTAAAGTACAAGGTCTTTTAAGCAATTAAGCTTGTTCTTCATCTCATTAGTTTATTTGATCTCCAAGTTTAGCCATAGTGGGCCTTGGTGGGGTTTTTGTGTGTGTTGGCAATATTATTCTTTTACTCACATGTGCATTTAGATAGTCTAGTCATGTTAATCCTTACTTTTAAATATACTTTATAGTACAATATGTTTTAGTTAGTTACTTATTTTCACGTATCTTGTGCTGAGATGTATAGTTTATTTATTCTTTTACTCATGCATGCATTTAGTTAGTCTAGTCATGTGAGTCCTTCCTTTTAGATATACTTTAAAATATATTTAGCTATAATTAGTTACTCATTTTCACCACATATCTTTTGTTGTGCTTAAGCTCTTAATTCTTGAACTTCACTATTACTCTATTTTTTGCCATCACTATAAGTTGCTATTCTCCATTGATTATAGCTCTTGCTACACGTTTTGAGATTCAATAGAGGCAAGGAACTACAACTTCCAAGTTTAACATAACAATACACTAAATAATTTTTTTTAATTATCTTATTCAATTTTCATATTTTTCTATTATCTTTTAGGTGTATTTTTTTAAAAACAAAGCAAATTGTAAAGGAGTACGACAAATTTTTTTTCTAGTTTCATGAACATCACATACGACTTTAATATTATCTTTTCTTTTACCTATAATAAGAAAATTTCTTTAAAAATTGAAGAAATCTTGGAGGTCAGATCACTATCAATCTCTAAGTTTAACAATTTATCATGTAGCTAAAGTGTTTATTAGAATCAAGTACAAAAAGTGCTACAAAAACTATTGGTGAAAATCACTTTGGCAATGACAATAGGTGTACATGCATAATACTATAAAATGTTTATGTATAAACATGTGCACGTGTATTTCTTCAAGAGAGAGAGAAGGTGGACATGCCTTTTTCAATAGTTAATTTCATAATATTTGACTTACGTCGCAATTCACTTTATAAATCTACAAATCAATGGAACTATGTCGTCCCATTTTAAATTTTATTATCATTGTTCATTTATACAATAATTTCATTTCTTCTTCTTCTTCTTTTGTTTTTATTTTTTATTTTTTATTTTTTTGTATGATTTAATTCATAGAGTATTTAATTTTTCAAAATTTTTGTTATGTTGTAGGCATTTAAAATTTAAAAAAAAAAATATTACATCTTTCATTTGAATTTGATAAATAATACATCTTCTAGATTGATTTACAAAATTTTCTATAATGTTGCAAATTGCAAAACATCAATCAAACTACTTAAATAACTCTTATAAAGCAAATACTCTATTTATAAATTTTAAGTCATTTACATAGTTTCATCTATATTTTTTATCTAAGTCTATAATATTAAACATAATGGCATTACATTAGTGTATCTAATGTTCCTCTCTTTTTGCAAGGAAATATATTTTTTCATATTTAAACAATTTTTATATTAATAATATGTCTTAATTTTCATCTGTAACGTCCTTCCTTTCAAGCATCATCTTAAAAATTTTTCTGAAACTTTTAGTGTCTAAAGCAGATTTATTACTTTCATCCCTAAGTTAGGGATAAGAAAAAAAATTATAGTCCATTTGTTAATCATCTTCATAAAACACCAGTTTTCAAATATCACTTTATTCCACATAATATCTTACAAACAGAAATCATTACAAAAGTGAGCTAAACTCAAAGTATCACAATTATAAAATTTTATAGTATACTTAATTTCATTATTAAGCCTAAGTATGGCATTTTCAATCTTTAGGTTGAAATCCACATGAAACATGTTGATACTTCTTGAACTGCCACTTTCCAAAACTTAAGTTAGACTCCACAATCGATTGACCTTCTCATGAAATTCTACTTCACCAAACACTCCTGAGCCTTCTCGCTCGTACTAGATGATGTTCTTTATAAAGTTTTTCCTTAACCTAAGGATAAGACAACTTAACCCCTCGATTACTATGAGTTGAGTGAGAGTAGATAAACAAATAAATACAAGTAGTATCATATCACAGCCATACAATAAGTTAGTATTTTTAACACAATATTCTTTTATCCAACCAATCAATGCAAATATAGTAAGCACATTTCATGCTTTTGTATATGAAATGCATCAGTATCGATATCTTAATCAGCTTAACAACTCATTTGGTTAGTGAACTTCAACTAGGCATTTGAACACAAATTAAAGTCTAGGAACCTAGCAAAGAAACAATCGAATGTTGAAACTCAGCATAGCAAAAATCACATAGTAGTTAGAAAATCCATCATATAGTATGCCTAGCGAATGCAATGCAATTTCTATATACTTAAAAACCTAGCTTTTAATAATAAAGTCGTTTACTTGATAAACCTAGTTTTTCATATAAAACTTAGCCTAAGAAAATCTTAGTTTTGCAAAACTTGACCGATCGGTCTTTTTTATGCCATACCATGCCATGAATTCAGTAGGTCACATACCAAGCAGTACCTACCAATTTCAAGAAAGCTTACTCATTACTTATTAACCCAACTTTTACTTTATTTTATTATCATTTATAAGACCTCGGTATTGGGTTCACTTAAGTGAGCTCCTTAAGAGATAGGGTTAATCCCTAAATCCTTTACTAAGTTAGCGTAAATCTGAGCAATTGTCACATAACAACAAGCCATATAACCACAATAACAAAGTCTAATATCAAAACATCATTTAGTGAGTAAAAAGTATAAGGGAAGCTCTACATAACTCAACAAGTAGCACATCAAACTCACAACTAAGCTCAGCCAAACCAAAATGTCATAAAGCATGTAAGATTAAGAGTAGACATAAGTCTACTTAAGGCATATACAAAAATCCAATTACTTAGGCTTATTGATTGCATCAACATTTCTTGTTAAGATCAACCTCCTCTTTAGTTGCTTTACCTAATAAGGATACAAACTCCCTTAGCTAAGTTCATTCTATTAAGAGAAAATTTTTCTCAAATTGTCTTTGATTTAGTCTTTCATTTAGCCTCTACCTAAACCTCTTATCCTCTGATTCTAGCTAACTTCAAAATTTCTAAATGAATTCTATTTGACTTATATCCTCATTTCTATCATTTAAGAATCTCCAATACTTTACTCGACTTAATCTCAAACCTAATGTACACAAGTGCCCTTAAGTGTATCCCTTGATTCTTTCTCTAATTTAGTCTCTTATTCAACCAAAATATTATATTCACTTATAAAATTCCTACTTTTAAGTCAATCTAGTTTAAGACTAGTAAGGAGCACATTATATGTAACATTAACTAGGACTCCCCTAACGAAGGTGTTAATAATACAAATGACCTTATTATTCACATTTAACAATATGTAGATAAGTAATGGGAAAATAATTATTGATTAGTATCCATGTTTTATTAAATCCAAGGAAAATATATTATACTTAGAAAATTATACTCATTAAACTCTAATCATAAAAAAGTACTAAAATAGTATAATATATGATATTTTCTGAAATATCGATTCTAAGCCTGATTTTGCTAAAAATTAGTTTAAATTAAGTAAATAATCAAATAAAACTATAAGACCCAAACTAAATGCTTCCAAAATCATAACTAAGCTCTAGAAATCATTATAAATCAGATTCATTAAGACATTAAATTAAAAACATATTATTTCTTCAACATGAAAAACAAGCCAGATTTGACAAAATAATTTTGTTAAATGCTAAACAAGTATAGTTTATCAAAAATTATTTTTATTCAAATTAAATATATCATATAAGGAATGCACTTACCAAAAAATAGCTCAAAATAACATCATTTACTATTTTTAAAAATTGTTTCAAAATTTATAAGAACAAGGTAGCTTTTGAAGAAACCTACATAAGCACTTTTAATTTCAAAATTTTGGATTGATATTCTAATTGTATACGTAAAAGTACTTTGAAAAACCATATTTCATAATTTTTTAACATTGTTTAATATTTTTAGTAAAATAAACCATTTTAAAGGATAAAAATAAAATCACCTTGTTGCCGAAGCTTTGGCTATCGTTAGCTGAGAGTGGTGGTCGAATGAATTATCATTGATTCTAATCTTCCACCACCAAAACGCTATCATGTCAGGTTGTGTGTAGCCTTAAGAACCCTATTTCACATTTATTTCCTACTATTTTTGCTATTTTTTGTAAAAATGCTAAACTATAGCTTTTGAGAGGATTTTCTGGAGTTTAATATGCTAAAAATGGTTCAAGGTTAATCTCATAACTCTTTTTATGGAGATCTAGCCGGTGGAGAGGTGGAAACAATTTTCCAATTGTCCATAAGTAAGAAAATTAAGTGTTTGTTTGCATTTTTTTTTTATTAATTTCCTATATGCCAACTCACATTACTGCATTCTAAACTTAAGAGGGACTTGCTACGCCTATTTTCATACAATTTAGGTTTTTTTTTTATAATTTGGTTGGTTTTTTAGCAATTAAATATGTATTTTAACAATTACTTAGTGTATTTAATAATATATTTACCTATCGAGTATATAATGTGTATAAAAATAACTATACAATCACATTATATATTGTTTGACTCCTAAATATTATTTCTATAAGTTAAATTATTTATCTCTAAGGATTCATTATGTTTCGGGCTCAAATTCTAAGTTCTTGATAATTATCGAATAGTATGAGTAAAAATTAGTTTTATCAAAAGTAAATATTACATTCACTTTATTTTCAAAAATTGACCTCACTAAGACTCTTCTATTAACTTTGTGACCTCATATTGAAACTTGATTCAATTCGGTCAAGATTTTTCGAGAACCCTAATTCATATCATACACTTTAAATTGTACCAATATTGAGTAGCTAGGGTTTTCTTACATAACTTAACTTGTTTTTCAAGCTTCTCTTAATAAGTTTATTCCATTACTTCCCTAACTATACTCTCTAGGTCTCACATGTAATAAAAGTAATCCATTATCCTGAGTCGAAGGTAGTAAGTAAAAAACTGGGGTTTCATATTATCAATATTAAATCCCACTAATAATTTAAAATTTAAATAATCAATTAATTTAATTTGAAACTACACTTGCCATTAAAAATACAAATCCATATTCATGAGTATTAGTTCCAACTTATCTCTATACTAAAGCTTAAGTTCATTTTTGTGTCAGACTTATTATATTTTAGTCAAATGGTAAATCCTCCATTCTTTATCATTAATTATATGTTTCAGTCTCTATCAATATCAATTCCTTTGAAAAAATTGAAGATTTGAAATCATTAATTTTATCATCAATAATAAGTTCCATGCCTTTCTTGTCTCTTTAATATCACATATATTGATTTCAATTGGATAGTTAAAAACTCTCTCAACTTTCTATATTATATTGCTACAATTATCCTTTAAATTGAAATCATTTTCTTTTCTTCCTTTCATGGTTAGTTCTTGATCATTTTCATTTACCTAAATGGAAAATATAGGACTTCCAAATCCCATAAAATATATATATTTTTTAAATCTCACATTCAATTACCATCATTAACGGTTTATAAATTGAATCTTTTCATATAATATGCTCTACTTTTTGAAATTCAATCAATAGAAAATATATAATTTTGGAATATCTATGTTGATTTATAAAAAATTTTAATCATTTTATTTTAACTTGGGTTTCATGTGGTATGTCATGTACACAAAGCTAACATTGAATAAATAATTTAATATCAATTATTACAAAATTTAAAGATCTAAAAGATTTTCAAAATTTTCAAAATTTATCTAGTAAAGTGAAAGATTTTTCCAAAAAATATAATTTTCAAAACTTTTTAAAAATTAATTGTTGAAAACCAAAAGTTTAAAAATTTGATTTAAAGAATTGAAATTGTTTTAATGGACTTTTTGTTTATAGTTGATTTTGGATATGGGCAAACCATATTAAGCTTAGGGTATGTTGGTCTTGCACTTAGGGACTTACCTAACCCATGTTAACCTCTTAGGTACCTAGTTTGAGCTTATTAGAGGTTGCGACAATCCCTTCCAGTCTAACTCCTTTAAAATAACCCTTGAAGGGTAGTCACAACCTCTACTCTTTTTTTGGGTTAAGAGCTATATAAGATGACACTTTGTAGAGGTTCATACCCATCCATTAGCGAAAGAACGACGTGTTTTTCTATATAATGTCACATCCATTAAATGCAATTTGACATCTAAGGATCTTCCTCTCAAAAAGCCCAAATAGCCAAAATTGTACAGTACCATCGAACATTTATTGAGGCACCATCAAGCTTTTAAAAGGAGAGATAGATACATGACCTAAAGCAATCATCACCTATGAACTTTAGAAGATCTTACCTACCTTGAGCTTCCGAAACTTAGGATTGTGTATCTTCGTTTGCATACTATGAGTTGACAAGCTCTTAAGGGTTGAAACAATATATACTTAATGGTAGGCGTGGTTTAGCTCAGTGTAGTTTGCCCTATTATCGAACTAACCAAATCTAAAATTAACAGTTCAATTCATTTTCTATATTAAACCTAACCTTACGGTTTGTTTCATAAATTTTTGGAACTTAAAAGAGTACGGTTCAATTTGTTATTCGAACCATTTTCTTCTTTTCGAAAATACATTAAAACATTTATAAAAATAATATTGGGAACATGAAATTTTATTGATTTAAGGAGGTATTAATTAATCAATAAATTAATAATTTATTAATTTGAAGAGTGCTCCAATCATGCAAAAGGAAGCACTCATAGCGATAACAACTCTTTACAATTTTTTTGTTGTAGTTCATGAATAAGACAATGAAGTTTTTGAATGTAATAAAAAAAGTTAGAGATGAAATCTACCTAGATTTAAATTGAAAAAAGATAACAATATTTTCATATATTTTAAAATTTTCTTAGTTATGTTTATAATTCTACAAAATTATTAATTAATGATGTTGATAGGACTATACATTTATATAAGGGTCTTCCTAAAATTTATTATCTTATTAATCATTGAAATTACTAATTTTGTAAAGTAGTTATAAACCCTAGGAAATCAGTAGTTGAACCCTAATTCAAGTCTGAGTGTCTTAAACTGTACAATAAGTCGATAAAGCTAGTAGCAATAAAAGATTATGAAATTTAATAAATCAAATATAACACCGATAACAAAACCCTAGGAATTGATCGAAACCCTAAATCGTGTACTGAATTAAACCCGAATTTGTTCGAAACCCTAAAATTATAAATATAAACCTATAAAATGGTTAAATACTACTCGATAGTGATATAATCATAGTTAATTACAATTTTCAATTAAATCGCCTATTCGCATGAAATTTTAATAAAATCGCTACAATAAATTGTAAAAGTTATAATTGTAACGGGTACCAATTAAATTGATAACTTTTCATAAAAATTTAAAAATTAATTTATGATGAGTATTGTTATAATTTATATGTTTCGAAAAAATTACATATATTTATTATTAATTTTTATTTTCCTTCTCTTTCTTTTTCTTTTTTTCTCTTTTCTTTCTTTTCTTCTTTTCTCCATTTGACATGTCTTGGAACCCAAATTGAACAAAATCCAAACTAGCAGCCTATGTGAGGAAATGAAGTGCCAAGTGTTGAATTACAAAAAATAATTTTTTTTTTTAAATGATTACTTTAGTTTCATCTTCATTAATGTAAAGGATTAGATAAGATTTTTTTTTTTCATCTATCTTACTCTTCTTAAATTGGCTGAACATGTGATTCAAAAAGAAGAAGAAAATCTGGAAAAATAAAAGCTACCGAAAACAAAACAAGAAGAAGAATTCTAGAAATCAGAACGTGAAGAAAAGGAAGAAAAAGAAGAACAAAACAAGAAGAAAAATTAAAATCAATAGGTAAGTAAATTATTTTTCTAATATAGATGTATATTATATAGTATATACATGTATAAATATAGTATTTATATAGTATTTTTATAACATTGCTAGTACATGTATATATGCATAAATACTTAGATTGAATTATATATATATGTATACATGTATGTATATAAGTATATTATACGGAAATGTTATGTATTATGTATTTTTAAGAATACATACAATTAGTATTAAGTATTTTATAAAATAACTATAGTATATATATATATATGTACCCGTGAAATGTATATATAGTTATGTATACATTATAATTATTTTCGTATATATAAATATAAATATGTAGTCATATAGTATATATGTATATTATATGGTATGTATATGTATCTACTAAGTATTAAGGTGTATTTTATGAAATATTTAATGATATATACATGTATGCATAAGTAAAAGATATGTAGTATGCATATGGATCCATAAGATTACATATAATATGTATTAAGGATTTTTACAAAATAACTATAGAGCTATATATATATATATATATGTACACGTGAACTACTTATTTATGTATACATATATATATATATATATATACAATATACAAGCTTATTTTCATATGTATATAGAGATGTATTCGTATAGTAAATACAAGTATTTTGAATACATATAAGCTATCTTTTATGTATACCTATATATTTGTAACTAAATATATATAATATGTTATTATATGTATACCATATAGTATATATATAGTATACCGAAGATGTATTAGCATATATGATACATAATATTTACTAAATTCATTAATATGTAAGGTGTAGATATATATATATGTGTATGTATATAATACCATAAATTAGGAATTACTCATTAAAGTAAATTTATCAAATATAGTATAAGTCTATATATATGTGTGTGTATATCATAAAATGGAAATGAGTAATAAGAAAATAAGAATAATAAAGATAATAATGGCAATAATAATAATAATAATTATAATAAAGCTAAAATCTCAAAAATAGGAAAAGTATACTCAAAATAATAAAAATATCAAATATATGGTTTAAATAATTATTACATCGTAAATATATTAAGAAAAGGCGAAAATTAACATTTTATAATTTTTAAACTTAAAAAGTAAATTTTGTGATATTCTTATATTACAATTTGAATTACGAGTCACAACATCCAAAACGAACCTCGTTACGAGAAAATAAGCTTGAAAATAATCAAAATGGACTATAAGTTCATAATGATCTAAGTTAAAACGAAAAAGTTACACGCGATTCGATAAAAAGCTCGAGTCGACAATTTTATGTAATTAGGTGAAATAGACCTTACAAATTATGATACTAATTAGTTTTAAATTCCCAAACTTATAAATTTCTATTATTCTTAGGTGATTTCGATATAGACCCTAAGCTGTTACCAGACTACTACGACTCTTAAGTTAGCCATGACTGAGTGAGTTTTTCCTAATGATTCCATACTTATTTGTGTTTGTAGTTAGTGAATATAAGTTATGATTTATAAATGAATGTGTATGGGGTTTGGTTATGTTTGTGCATGATAATTGTTGTTGATGGTGAATTTACTTTAAACTTCAATAATATAATGATTGTTGCATAGCAGATTCACTAAAAATTGATTGTTTGTGACTTGGAATGATCACTGAATAAATAAGACTTAATTTTATTCGACTAGAAAAAGTTAACACGGATCATGCATAAATCATGTACTGCATAACTAATACCGGCAGTCACATTATACAGAGGTAGCGAGAGGCCATACATAGGTTGATTATTGATTGTGATAGATTTCTTACGGTATACACGTGCGATATGACCTTACCCTGGCCCACGGGATGACTAGGCGTTGGAGGCGCCAACTGCGTAGCTAAAGGTCGAGTCCAGAGGCCTTCGTTTAGGGGTAAGTGAGGGCTGCATGAACTTACTCACAATTATATGTATAACTTGTTTTGATAAAACTGATAATAGATGTACCATTACATTTTGAATACGAAACGCGGAGTTTCGTTATGAAATAAGTTCTAATATGATACCCGGATCTGACTGTACCGATGAATCTCTAATTCTAACTTCGGAGGGTGTTAAATCTGAGTTGTATGCAGTACCTAGTCACCTACATATATTTGTTTGGCATACTGTTTGTCATGCATTCATTTGGTTGAACTTAACTATTGTATAACTTGATTGTTGTATAATTAAAGGAAATTATCTCACTAAGTTAGCTAGCTTATACCCTTATAGTCTTCTCTCATAAGCCAATCTTTTTGTGGAGTCGGGCTGTCGCATGCCCGAGGTTAGTTTTCTACACGAGGTCAATATAGGAGCTGGATGTGATCAGAGAGTACTTTTGATAATTTATAGATCTGAATATATAATTGGTACAATAATTTAACTTAAGAAATATTTCAGACTTTGTAGTTGTAAGCTTTTATATAAATAGACCATGTGTTGTGTTTTTATAATATTATTATTTATCATGAAATGATATTGCTTAAGCTTACGCACTCTTGGTAGTTAATAGTAGTTATAGTCTTATGTATCGTGTAAAAGGGTTGTTGATTGTAAGGGAATTCAATCTGTAATCCTTTGTACGGTATACGGCTACTGCCACGACTAGCCCCCTTAAGTTGTGACAATAGTCCAAGTTAGGATTAGAAAAAAAATTATTTTAGAAAGGTTATAATTTATCGAGTATTAATTTATGAAGGTTTAATTGTATTAAAATTTAAGAATTGGCAACATTATTTCAAGTTGTCCAAACTAATTAACATTTGTCTTTAGCTCCTTTGGCATGCTTACTATAGTCTCTAACTTGAGCTCTTCTTTCCTCTCTTATAAGATAGATTCATAATTCTAAGAAGCCAACTCACTAGAATTCTCCTTTCTCTTACCTTCTTCCAAGCATAGGTCCTTAATGGCTTACACCACTTCCTAGTAACCTATAAGCTCTAACTTTCTCTTACATAGGATTCAGAGCATGTAAAATTTTTTCTCAAGAACCTGAAGAACTTCTAGTTAGTGTGATGTTGATTATGGTGCGTTATATTCGTAGGACCAGTACCGGAAACTTACTTAAGCATAGCCAAGTGTGTGTGTTCAGTTAGTTTATCGTTATGCTGGTTATTATTACTATCATTATAGTAGTTGTTGGTGTATAAGTGTTGTGTTGATTGTTTGAAGTGAGGTATAGTTGTTAGTATATTAAAGTAATCAGCAATGTCAGATTCTAGTATTCAAGAAACCTTAGGTAACCAGGATAGTGGTGCTTGTAATGGCCATAGTCAACAAGGGAGTTTCACTCCCTAATCTATAGATGAACGACTGGACAGGCTTACTTGGTGACTGCCATAAATGAGGATAGGTACCTAGCTAGAAATGACCCGTATTGAAGCTAAGCAACTAAACTACTTGAGAGAGGCAACAGTCGATTAGGTTGAGCTAATATCCTAATTTGACTACTTTAAGCTAGAGGAGCGGATAGAGTTACTCGACAAAGACTTATGTTAGAAGATATAGAAGAAGCAGGTAAGGTAATAAGTAATGAGTAAGAGGAATACTATGAGCTCAAGGAGAGGAACATTCGAGCTCTTAGAATGGAAAGGCTAAGGTTGTAAATTCCAAGTTTTACTTGTAATGGTGGCGCTGAAGATTATCTTAATTGGATAGATAAGATAGAAAAGCAATTCGAGTGTCATGAAATCCCTAATAATGCTAAGGTGAGACTTGTTATGTTAGAATTTCTAGAGTATGCTACCTTGTGGTAGAAAAATCTATAAGCTATATGAAGGAGGGATGGAGAAAGAGAAATTATAAATTGGGAAGAAATGAAGAGAGTGATGAAGAGAAGGTTCATTCTAAGTTACTACCTACAAGATGCCTTCAAAAGGTTGCAAGAGTTGAGATAAAGAGAATCGAGTGTTGATGCTTATGTAAAGGAGTTATGGATGTTGATGATTTGTTGTAAAGTTGTAAAACTAGAAGATAGGACTATCTCTAGGTTTTCTAGTGGATTAAAGTATGAGATTAGAGATATCTTTGAAATAAGGAACATTAGGTCATTAGATGAGGCAATCTAATCTGCTGAAAGAATTGAACGATGTTGAATGAGCAAATTTTGAGCACTAGTAAGTTGAACTACCCTAGCCATCTTATTTTGAATAGACCTATGTGATCGAAATCAAGTAAGTTCAATTACGTCTAACCAGTTCCACTGGTCAAAGTTAAGGAGAAGGAGCCCCCAAGGAGGTTTGAGAAACGGCAAAGCTTAGGAAGGAAGAAGAGTGAGAGTAAGTGCTTCAAGTGTTAAGGATTTGGACACATGGCACCATAATCCAAGGAAGTTTGAGAAAGGGCAGAGCTTAGGAAGGAAGAAGAGTAAGATTAAATGCTTCAAGTGTTAAGGATTTGGACACATGGCACCTCAATGTCTGAACAAAAGAACCATGGTAGTTAGGGGAGAAATGCTAACCATAGTGGTCAATAACCCTAATGAGGAAGTAGAGGAGCTAACAGAGTCCAGACAAGCCGACTTGTCCAAAGATGAGGAAGTCATCTATAGTGAGGAGGGGAAATTTATACCTACAACCATGGTATTGAGGTGAGTGATGAGTATGAGCCTAGCACTAGAAGATGAGGAGCGAGAGAACTTATTCCATATTGGTTGTAAGGTCAATGGTTCATTGTGTGCACTTATTGCTAATAGTGGTAGCTATACTAATGCAACATCTGCATTTATGGTCCAGCAATAGCTACCAACCTCGCCAAAACCCAAGCCTTACAAACTGCATTAGATCAATGATAAAGGAGCCTTATAAGTGACTAAGTAAGTTCCTATACCGATTTGCATTGGAAATTACCAAGATAAGATGCTATGTGATGTGTTGCTTATGAGTGTGTCTCATATTCTCCTTGGAAGACCATCGATGTTTGAGAAGGTAATTTATGATGAAAGGAGTAACACATGTTCATTAGAGCACAAGGGCCAGAAGGTAAAGATGAGCCCCATGACTGTCGAGTAAGTTAAAACCATGGAAGCTCAATTGAGCTGAGTTCTAAAGAAGGAGGCATTGGTAAAAACCCGAGTTGAGCTGAAGAAAGAGTTAAAGCTTGAAGAGCAACCTATTTGCTAGTTAGAAGATTACTTTAAATGAAGGAATTGAATTTTAAACTACTTATTGAGGTGAAAGCTTTACTAAATGAGTTTCCCAACCTATTCTCGGGCAAATTGTAAGAAGGCCTGCCACTGAACATGCAATAGACTTACAACCAAGAGTTGTACTAAAGAACAAGCCTGCATATAGACTAAATCTTGAACAGGATGTAGAGCTATAGAGGTAAGTTGATGAATTGGTGAAAAGAGTATATGTCCGAGAATCCTTACCTACACTGTACTAGCTCTCTTGGTGCTAAAGAAAGATGGCATGTGGAGGATGTACATAGACAGCCAAGTTATTAATTGTGTCACCATGAAGTACAAGTATCCTATACCTAGGCTTGATGACATGCTCAATAAACTACATGAAGCAACGATATTTTTGAAGATTAACCTCAAATTTGGGTACCATCAAATTAGAATGTAGGAAGGAGATGATTGGAAGACTGCTTTCAAAACTTGTAATAGATTGGATGAGTGGTTAGTAATACCATTTGGCCTATTAAACACGCTGGGCATATTCATGAGGTTAATAGACCATATGCTCCAAGAACTAATTGGGAAGTTTGTTGTTATGCATTTTGATGATATTCTTGTCTATAGTGCTAACCTGGAGACTCATCGTGAGCATTTATGAGCTGTTTTATCAAAACTCTAAGCTAAAAAGCTTTATGCTAGTTTAAAGAAGTATGAATTCTACCGATATGAAATAATCTTCTTAGGATTTGTCATAAGTGGTAGTGGTATACAAGTAGACAAGGAGAAGGTAAAGGTGATTATTGAGTCCCTATGTCAACTTGTTTTGTTGATGTGCAAAGCTTCCACAACCTAGCGTCATTCTACCGTCGTATCATAAGAAATTTTAGTACTATTATAGCCTCGCTTATCAAATTGTTGAAGAACATTGAATTTAGGTAAGGAGACAAAAAGTAGAGGAGTTTTGAGGAGGTAAAGATGAAGTTGACCACCACCCTTGTCTTAGCTCTTCCTAGCTTTGACAAAGTGTTTGAAGTGGAGTGTGATGCATCCAGATTGGGCATAAGGGCTATGCTAATGCAGGAAGGTCGACCTATCACCTACTTCAGTGTGAATCTTTAAGGAGTTATGCTAAAATATTCTATGTATGGCTAGGATTTCTACTCCTTGATCCAAGCTTTTGGCAACATTATTTATTGCTCAGAGAATTTATAATTTATACAAACCATAAGTCATTAAGTCACTTGAAGAGCTAGCCCAAGTTATCTAAGAGACAAGCTAAATAGGTTAAATTCATGAAGGGATTTTCTTATGTCATTAAGTATAAAAATGGCAAGAACAATGTAGTGGCTAATATCTTATCTCAACAATACACCCACTTGACTGAGCTTTAACCCAGATTGCTTAGGTTTTCTATGATCAAGAGTTTGTATAGAGAATATTTGCACTTTGGTTCTATCAATACCTAATGTGAAGATGGCTAAACTCTTGATCATTATCACAGGGAGGACAAATACTCATTCAAGAAGAGGAGGTTGTACATCCTCACTTGTTTGAAGCAAGAATTACTTATATGTGAGGTGCATGGAAGAGGATTATTTGGATACTTCGATAAGCACCAAACTCATCAGGTATCAGCCTTTAGATTCTTTTGGTAAAGAATGATCAAAGATGTTCAAGTTGTGCTAGAGAGGTATGCTACCTATACAAGGATTAAGTGTTGAGCCAAGTAAGGACAATGTCTATCATTGCCGATCGTAAGCAAACCATTGTCTGAGTTGAGCATAGACTTTGTATTAGGTTTGCTGAGGACATCTCGAGGAAATGACTCCATCATGGTAGTCATGGACCGATTTAGCAAAATGGCACACTTTGTGCCCTATTCTCGACCTAACTATGATTCGACTACTTCTTTTCTTTTCTTACAGGGAATTGTCAAGCTCTATGGAATATCTAGAACCATCAATTAGATTGAGATCCAAAATTAATAAGCTACTTTTGGAGAACATTGTGGAGATGAATGAGAACAAAATTGCTATTTAGCACATGCTTCCACCCTCATATAAATTATCAAATCAATGCTATCAATAGGATAATGGGGACTTTGCTCAAAGTTACTGTTAGTTGGAACCTAATTGATAGGGATCTATGTCTACCCATAATAGGTTTGCCTACAACAAGACTATACACAGTATCACGAGCATGTAACCTTTGAGGTCTCTCATGGTTCCAACCCTGAGCTTCCACTCGATTAAATACCCCGCCTAAACCAACACGAAGACAAGTTAGCTATAGAAAGATCAGAAGTCGTCAAGGAAATGTACTAAAAGGTCATAGAGCACTTAACTCGAGCTACATCCAAACTAAAGAAGTAAGGTTGAAGATAGAAGATCGAAGAGTTTTAGCTTGGTGACTTAGTTTGGTACATCTCAGTAAAGACCGGTTACCAAATTTGAGAAAGAATAAGATATCTCCAAAGGCTAATATACCTTTCAAAGTGCTCGAAAAGATCAATCGTAACGCTTACTTAATTAAACTACTCGATGGATATGGAGTCTCAAACTCCTTTAATATTACTAACCTCTACCCATATGTCCCCGATGAAGAGCCATTAGAATTCAAGCAAGATTTGATCCTAATATCAAATAACTTAGAGGTGATGATAGGGATTAAGGGAGGATTACTTGCTTTGTAGCTCGAGGACTTGCTAACTTAAGCCATCAAGTTTTCTTAGGAGAGTTAACTCTTGAAGAGTAGCAACTCGACCAACTTGACCTGCCAGCTCATTTACTCCTCACTTGTGCCTCTACATCTCAGATTTATGTACCCAAGCTACCATGTTCTTGTTTTTTTATATACATGTTCTTAAGCTTATGCCTTGCCCAATTGCCAAGCTGACACTGAGTGAGTTAATTCTACTTGGCATCCATTATCTGTTTAGGACCATAGAGTTTAGAGACTGATACATATGCCCTCTTTAACATCCGTACTGTCATTTAAAAAGGATATTCCTTTTGTGTAGATTACTCATTTGTTCTTGTACATTATGTATTCTTCCTTTTTTTAGTAAGAATCATTTTAGTAAATGTGAAAACTTAGGAATTGCCCTAATTAGGCCATATAAATACTTGTAGTATGTAATAATCGCATCATCAGTGAACATCAACTTTTTAGACCCTTTTCCTATTGAAAGCTAAGTGTTTTTT
This sequence comes from Lumnitzera racemosa, assembly GCA_024138005.1. NCBI lineage: Eukaryota > Viridiplantae > Streptophyta > Magnoliopsida > Myrtales > Combretaceae > Lumnitzera > Lumnitzera racemosa. The sequence goes on along the minus strand of JAMXBC010000008.1, from coordinate 11,149,376 downwards.
TACTGTAACCTATTCTTATCTATCTCTTTAGTAAGGATTGTGGCAAGTAACTCATCTAACTTGGACTAATGCGTCACATTTGGTAAGTTAGCTAGTCTATGTGTGGTTTTACAATGCATCATATCTGTAGGACTAATGCTTGGTTTTGCTAAACCATCTGTTTCCGTTTATTCTTCAAATCGTCTTGCAATTTGAACCTACCTTAGATCATGTGATATTGGTCTGTTGTACGTGATCGTTCTAAGCAACCCGTACTAATATCTACTACTAGTTTGGTTAAAATGTCATTAAGCTTCTTCTTTTCTTTTTTCCTTTAAAGTTAATTGGTTCAATTCGGTTTGGCTATCGAACCAAATCATAAACTGGTCTTGGTACACTAAACTAAACCAATTCCAAATAATCGATTTTTCGATTCAGTTCAATTCATGGTCTTTTTGACCAATCCTATAGGTACTCAACCACTTTCTCTTTCCATGTAATGGATTTACACAACTACATCCCATTGCTTTTAAGCCTTTTACTTATCGAATTACATACATTCTTACAAGTATAGCTAACTAAAGCATTAAGGTAGCTCTACTAGACAACCTCATACAGTTTGCTTAGCTCGATTTGTTTAATATATTAGCCTTGTTACACTAAGAGCTACTCTAATTCAGCCCACTCAATCTTGGAGGCTCAATATGCATTACAGGCAAAATCTAAAGATGATACTTCTAATTTATTTTTTCTTTATTTTTAGTATATTCATCATGGATGTATGATCCATTAGTTTAATCATAATAATTCAAGTCATAATTTGTCAATTGAAAAGTATTATGTTTATTTTATTTAAAACTTATTAGTGGTGTATCTCTAAAATCTTAACGAATGATGGTATAGGGACATAGACATTGGTCTCAAGGATACATATGGAAGCTTAAAGGCTATTACAAGTGTTGTATCTCATTTTATTCCATGTCTCAATTGGCCCTTGATTGAAAATATTGTTAGTGCCATGTTGAGCATTTTCAAATCTTAAATAATGCCATCGTATCTTGAATGGGTTATGAACGTACAATCGGTATCATGTTGATCAATACAATTAAGAGAATTTTCATGCCTTAAGAGTGATAGAGTTGTAATAGTACTGCCATATATACCAACCTATGATAAAAGCCAGCTACTTAACTGTTATCATAGACTTGTTATACATAAGGTACATACTATTGAATAACTCTAAAGCATCTTTAGTTCAAAAGCTAAAGTAAAATAGAGACATTAGATACATATATTATTTTAAAAAATAGAAATTTGATTCATATAATTCGTTTGAAAAATATTTGAAATTTTTATACAAGAAACTTTATAAAAGAATCCCGAAAATTGTTTTTGCAATCAATATAATATTACAATTAGTTTGGGTCATTCAAATGGTCCAATTGACCCTAAAATGAAGACAGGGAGATTATTCCAGTCCATTTACTTCTCACTCCAAACCTGCTACCTATCTCTTGTACATTTAGGAATTGGATGGACTTGTTGTTTATCTTTTAAGTCCTACAAAAGAATTATGAGGATATGAGTTACCACTACTCAATAAGGGGATGGAGACAAAAACATACACAATATAACAATTAAATAGGGTTATCAATCGGTTAGTTAGATGCAATGCAATGCAGCAAGCATATGCCATCTCCATGACATTGTTTGATTTATTGTGAAATTAGAGAAATTAAGCCTACTCTAACCTAGGTTGCGGAGATTACACTCATAGGTGCAATGCCATAGCTCCAACCAAACCCAAGCTTGTGCAATGGAGGCTTGACTCCCTTGTGACTATCTTTGAACCTAGTGCCCTTAATCTTGTTGCAGCCTTCACTCTTGTCACTTAGTTCGACCAAAACTGAAGAAAGGTCAATTACAGCTATCTTGTCGAAGGATTAATATTTCGTTAGACATCTTAATCGTTCCCCTAATGGGTTGCAATATATATCTAGTTAGAATTTATGTTTAAGTTTTACCTTAGTTTAGTTAAAGGTAACTAATCATAATAAAATATATTTTGTGGTTGTTCTTTTAATTGTAAATTTTGAAAAATATACCTCATAATGTATTTTAATAAGAAAAATTATTGAAGTAGATATTTATTAAGAGTAAGCTAGTAACCTTGTCATATAGAATATCCATCTAGTCTTAACTTCACCGGGTAAGTTCTAAGTGAATAATGAGAGTCACAAGGTAAGTTTTGGATACTAATTTCTTAGAACCTGCTCTCATAGGATGGGATACAAATATGAAGTTAAGGTACCCCATCTCACCCTAAACCCTAGATTCTAATGTATACGAGGTATAAATTTTATGGCACCTTATATATACTTTGTAGTACAACAATTAAATAATATTAATAGATAAAAAAATCAATACTATTACTTTCTTTATTTCAATCTTAAAGAAAATAATAATAAAATGAAAAAAACTAAATGAACTTCACTCATAATAAAATGCTAAGACTATACATAGTTAGCGTTTATTATCTACTCCCTCTCTCTTCTTTTTCTTCTCTTTTTTTTTTCATTATCATTCCTCTTATACTAACTCTAGTCTAGTAAAGTTTTAAAAATATTGAAATTTCTAACTTATTATTCAATATATTATATTGGAATTACTTGCATATAGTCATTGTATTCTGCGTATAATAATGTTATGGTTTAACAAAAATTTTATTTTGATAATTTAAAAAGAAAAGACAAAAGAAATTTAAGCATGATTTAACAAAGTGTTTTAACATTTTCAACTATATAAATATTCTCTATTTTTCTTACAAAAGTTTTGTATTACCTCAACTCAAGATGTATTATAACTTATATAAATTATTATATGCAGATTTGTTGCTAATATAGTTATAATTTTGATATTAATTATACATATAATACAAAGTTTTTAAGGAAGATAAAGAAAAAATTGCAAAGTATCCTGTAGTCTGTAGAATCTGCAAAGTATAGGGTATAAGGTAGTTCCAGGGCACTACAGAGTAGATTCTGCATATAAAAACTTGAGAATCTATACCTATTAATTGGGATACAAATAGAGCATCATATCATATTCACCCTATACCCTTTCATCCCTAATACTTACTAAGAAATATTGTTGCTAAATTGGTAAGTGTGATAATTGTTTATAAATTGTTACTAATTCAAAGTCGCTATGTTGCTCAATTTTGTTATAGTGGAGATAAAGTTTTCGTGACAAGCCTAAAATTATGCATAAAAGGTAAAATAATAACACAACTTCGTAAAATTGTAAAACACAAAAACTTAGATGATATGACTAAAAAAAATAATAATAATAATATACATATGCAAAGTGAAAAAATATTATAAAAACTCACATTTACTTTCTTTAATTAACCCAAAAAAGAATTCGAAACTGTTAAAGATAGCAAAAATGGCTAGAATTTCATACTAGTGGAACATAAAGCGTGCTCAAAGTAAAACAAATAAAGGGAAAGAAAAAACAATACAAACCATGATTTATTAAAGGAAGAAAAAAGCTTTTTCGTTAAGATTAAGAAGAGAGTTAGATAGAGTGAGATATGATGGTTTTGTTTTATTGAATTACGGAGGAGATTACTTAAGTAAAATAAATAATAGTAAATGTTGCATATCTCTTAACCTTTAACAAGATAGATAAGATAAACAAGCTTGGAATAAGGATCACATACTAGATTCTTTCTCTTCTCCACTCCCAGCGTGAATTATCATCACTAGCCGTGACCTTGAGGTCCCGAGCATATATTTCATAGGCCTTGAATTCTTTTCGCTCCATTTGTTTGACCCAAAGTTTCTACAGCAAAAACAAGCAAAAAAATAATTCAACATAGCCCTAATCTTCATCAAAAGTTACATCTTTCAAACAAAAAAACTATTTAATAGGTATTGCACACTATGACTTATATTGATGCGGTGTGTAAAATCAATAAAATGTTGGCATAAATAATAATGAAAAGGATAACTTTTAAATTAATCATCCTCCTTGATTTATACATAGTATATATGTTAACCTGATATAGCTATTTAGAAACCATATATACATTATACATAGCTTATATTATCCACCGTTACATTTCTCTTGAGAACCAACAATGATATCTTATTAATTGTCATGCTTATATGCCAAAATTCAATTAGAGTTCTTATATATTTCTTGTAGTAGGTGATTAAATGAATCTTTTCAACATTTTGACCTCATAGCTAGTGTTAAATCCGATAATTTTAACCTTAATATTCTAATTTAACACTAATTCTCTCTCCTATATTTCACGTGGGATTTTGACTCATCTTCTCCACGTTGGGTTTATCACTCTAATAAGTCCTACTAATGTCTAACATGATTTATCCATGAATGAAAGGATTTATTAAGTGTGATAGTACAAACAAATATAACTTAAACGGCTTATTTAAAATATTAGGGGTCGATATATTCGTATTGTGTAAGAAAAAAAATATAAAATGAGAAGAGATAGAAAGAGAGAGATGTAGGTACAATTAGTAAGAGAGTATGGAAAAGTAGGAGAGAAAAAAGAAAGATGTAGGTGTAGTTAGTGGAAGAGTAGAAGAGTAGGAAAGTAGAAAAAGTTGAAGAGAGTAAAGAAATGAAGAGAGAAAAAAGAGTAAGTGGATATATTTATCCATTAATTATAATCTTAATAATTTATTTTATTGTTAGTTTTTTTGTTAAATAATAGTAAATAGAAGGTAAATATGTAATTTTAAGATAAGCAATTACTTAAGGTCCCATTTGTTTTAATAATATAGATAAAGAATTGAATTTAAACTTTGGTATAAATATAAATAATTTTAATTGAATTTCAGTACAAATATTAAAGAAATTGATACAATAAAAAAGAGAATAAAAATCCAAAAATTACGATATGGAGTTATTTTTATCTAATCTTTTCTGTTCGTATTTTGTAGTTAGTTCCCAAGACGGCTATATGGTCACAAAAATCATGCAAAATGCGGACTTTCGTAAGACGGTATTAGGAAACATTGTTAGTAACACTAAATTTGATATATACCACATTTGTAACTGAAACAAATTGGATACAACTCGAACAGTTTTTCAAACGTTGGATTTACAACAAATACAATCAGATACCGAACAGGTGCAAACCTGTTTGTTATTTTGCAAATATACGCCCGCTTTCTCGTCGTACAAGTCATTCAGAGCTCTTTCGAGTTCGTCGCTGCTGAAGCCGGCATTAATCAACATGACCATGTTCCTTCCATAAGCATAGGGATCCTTATCACCTATCGCTCCCCACAAATAACGAAACATTGTAATTTAGTACTAGATATCTCTCACATATAGCAAGTAGTGGTGTTTGGTTTTTATAAATGTTTTTGAGGTTCTCTAGTTTGGATAAACTACGTGCATTGTCCCTGAAATCTTTTTAAGTCACATCGATGTCCGTAGCTTTCTTTTCTTTCATTTAGTTTTTTTCATTTTTTCCCTCAATTATACGGCTTTATGTGACATAAACTCTCAAATAAGTTTAAAGAATAGGGAGACACGGATAAATAAGTTTTGTATCTCCCCCATACACAAATTTCTATACATATAACCCAATGCTTAAAGATATAAGTTGAATCTATTAAAAAAAAAAGAAAGAGGTAGAGGTGTAATTTTAAAAGTTAAGAGTAGTCGGTTTGATTTGACCTTATAGTATCTTATATTTGAAAACAACTCAGTAGGATAACTTTCATTTAGGTTTATCAATTCATATTATTGTGTTTATCTTGTTTTCGTATTTAATTAAGTTCATGTTGGGAAATCCTAAATGGTGACATAAGTCTTTTACTAATTGTATATGAGAACTTAAATCCATAACCTAATATATCTCGTGTTTAGGTTAGATCTGTTTATATTAAGCTTGATAATTCGTACTACCATGTCATATCTAGTTTATGTTAGGCTTTATACTATTTATTAATTAAAAATTTATAATTAAATTTATAAAATATTTATATACAAAGGGAAAAAAACGATAATAATATTTAAATTTTATAAAAATAAATAATATAATATCTTGATACTTAATAAAAAATTATAACGCAAACAAAAGTTTTCAATAAAGAAAAATTTTATCAAATATAGAAAATCCTAAAATCTAAGTTATGATATCATCAATTTAAGTAAAATAATGAATTAAAAGGATATTAACATTACTATTAGTGTTGATTTCTAAATTTATATGTTGTTTCTCAAATGGAGATAGTCAAAAGAATCTACATATAAGTTCGTTATTTTTTACCCATTTAAATTATGATGTAGTAAGAAAAATATATAATATTATTAAATTTAAGTTACATAACGTCACTAAATTAAGTAGAATCATGATTTAAATGTATGCTAGTAATACTATCAATACTATTGAAATTTATCACATTATTTATAGAATTTTCAACGGGGACAGCTAAAAAATTTATATATGAGTTCATAATGTTTAGCTCATTTAAACTACAATGAGGCAAAGCTTAAATGAGCCAGAGCCAAAAATATCTCATAATCTTAATTGAGATATTTGAGTCAAAAAGAAATTATATGTGAAAAAAAAAATGTAAATATGGAAAAAAAGATATATTGTGTCTTGTGTGTAGGTTTAAAAGCTTGACCAAAACATGAGCACAAATTTAATAGTGTTTAAATTGATTTGATTCATTTGTATCTCGTATTAAATTTTTTTATATTAAATTATATCATGCCGTGCCATGTCTGAATTTATCATGTCTAGATTCCAAATTGTAAACTCTAGTTTCATTTAATTCTTTTTATTAAAATAAGAGAAAAACACTCGTAATAAAAAATTTTAAATTTTTGTAGATTGTGTTTAATTTAGATTTACTGGCATTTCCTGGACAGCATTTACAAAATCCTTATGGCTCCATAAACGAATTGTTGCAACTTATACCATAGAGCTGTAATTGGCCATATAATTGTCATGTATTGGAATTTTATAGATAGTTCTTTAACAGATACTATTATGCGTATAGTTTACTAATGGATTTTAATTCCTTATTGCCCCTATTCCACACGATAAGTTCAAATATGGGACAACCTTTGCTGCGTGGGAATTATGCATCGAACATTTCTTGCTTTAAGAAAAATGGAAAGCATCAGATTCGATTTGAGACGGTATTTCAATCTACTTTGGAATATCGTCGGACGAAGGCAAGGATTATTGAAGGAAAACTGACCATCCACCATGTAGCTTGGGTGAGGATCCAACCCATGCTTTTGCAAACGGAATGCATAAGATTCTAACACCTAAAGAGGCCATTGACCATCCACCATGTAGCTTGGGTAAGGATCCAACCCATGCTTTTGCAAACGGAAAGCATAAGATTCTAACTCCTAAAAAGGCCCCTTTTCTGTACGAGCATCAATTTTACACCAAGTTGAGGTAACGTTGAATAAAGGTAAATTCGGTGCATCAGCATTTGGCATACCTAAAATTTACCATCTTTATTCTTCAGGTGTCAATTTCGATATCTAACAAAAATTTATATTGCTAATACTAGTACGTTGAGCTAATTACTCCTGATGTAAATGAGTTGGCATCATAATATATGGGACATGTCATCAATTAGAAGCAGAGAAAGAACCGAATCAGAAGCCACAAGGATCAAAACCAGAAGTCGATCAGAAGTCATCACAAACCACTAGAAGCTCACAGTTTCTAATTTTCTGCTTTGATTTCCAGAGCCGTCTTTGAATGCTATCACTTTCCGCATATGAAGATTTACATAACATATAATATGTCAATAAAAACTAATTTGAGTTTACGATGGTGGGAGCAAATAATATACCGTTGGACAATATTTTAGGAGTCAAGTTTGCACGTCTTGACAAGATAAATTTAACATTATTTAAGAAAGTATATCCTATTTTATATCATTCATGATTTATTGAGTTTAGATTTATTCAGTTTCCAAATAATTTTAGAATTATTAGACTATTGATACCCAATGAATTGGGTGCATTTATAATCATTTCGAGTTAACACAATTTCTTCTCTGTATCTTTGTATCAAATGCTTTACCAGCATCAACTCCTTTAATTGATGCTAGATACGCAGGCTCAGAGAACTAATCGATGTGCCCCTGATATATGCACTGTCTCATTAAATTGACCAAAAACAAAGAAAAGAAAAACGAGCTGAGGCGTGCCTCTTCATATTTTAATAATTAAGAAAGTTAGGTTTTACTGAGTAATGCATCCAAATAAGCATGCATAATTGTTTTTTTTTTTTTTCTGTAATAAAATGAGCAATTGTATTAACCAATAAAAGATAAGGCTGTTTAAACGCCAAGATAGCCACGTGAATAGGGGAAGAGTAACTTGATCAATATATTGAGTTTCCCAATGTTTCAAACCAGAGAAAAAGTCTTCCGGTGACAAAGAAAGTAAAATTTCAAGAAGTATTAACAATAATATATCTTGATTCTGCAAGGAATATGTGCCTAATTAGCCAAAAATATTAGCAATAGTGCTTGCCTTTGGGGAATACGTTAAATCAAAGTTTCTTTTTTCTTTTTCTTTTTCTTTTTTCACCGAATACTATTACAATAATTTTGGGAGAGGGGGAAATCAAATATGCTTTATTCCGTTTGGAGATTGGTGTTTATGCCATTTTGTTATTACAGTCTTTAACTCCTCCAAGACCAGCATCATCGCTTGCAAAAGAATGCTACTTATATGTCACTGGAAAAGAATGTTATTTTATATTTTGACTATAGGAAATTTAAGTTTTAAGCATAAATCGCCGTTGAAGGCCTTGAAAGTCAACCAGCATAATATATACAATTCCCCTTTTTTTTTAATTGCAAATCCTATAATTCATTTGCCTCACTTGCCTTAGATAACTCCTCGAACCGTTGCATTGCCAATAACTTCATTGAAAGATACATCAATGGTTACTTAACCCATCCATCCTAGGTGGTTTTCATATAATTGATATAGGCTCATCTATTATATAGGTTTTTGATTATGTAAGATGTTGATGTGAATGTTTTATGTCATTTAGATGTTAAAAAATGTTTATATATAGATAAAAGTGATGTGTAAGATTATTATATGGTCATTGATACGACTAGAGTGATGAAACCCATTTGTTATGCATATTCTAGCAAGTCGAAATAGGTTGTGTCTTCTAATTGCGATACTTAAGACAATATTGGGGATAATCTAGTAGCGTAGGGTAGTATGTTGTATGTCTTTATATATAAATAATTGATGAGGACTTCTTCTAAATATGGAAGTATTATTCATTTCAATAAAGTGCTGGTTGATGTGGCAAGACTATAGTGAATGAGCAACAAGTGTATTGCTGAGGTGGTTATCACATCTTGGTATAGCATAGGATGCACCATCACACAGGAGTATCTATTAAAACTTAATTCAACCTGTTCGTTCAATGAAAAACAACTTTATTTATTTGATAGTGAGGTTACTACATTAGAGTTCAATTGGATATTTAGTTATAACTTATGCATACAGCATAATATTTATATCAAAACACGAATAGCTTTTTTTTTTTGTCATCTTCATAATAATGGGATTCCTAACTTGGTACAGGTTTCATAGCACTCTCAGTATATATTCCTCATAGTGTTGAGCCCTTCACAACGATGTTAACCTAAGGATAAAATATTTTATCTCCTTAATTACTAAAGTTGAGCAAGAGTGGATAACAAACAATATAATATCGACAATATCGCATATTACAACTTAAACATTTCAATCATAATCCACATGTTCAACTTCACATATGCATTCGCCAAACTAGGCATTTGGTTCTAGTAATGCAACATGTTATGCTTATGTACGTGCCATGCATCAATATTGATATCCTATGCCTTTCTAATTTTCATCCAATTAGTCGACATAGCCGGGCATCTAGATATGGCGTTTAGGAACTTAGGCCAATAAGGAGATGCTTGGGAGTAGGACCCTCACCAAATTAGACTACACACTGCAGTTTACTAATATCAAAAGGGAAATAAGGAGCTTCTTAGGATTAAGACCCTCAATTTTGTTTTACAAAATTAGACTATGCATTGTAGTGCACTAAATCAAAAAGGCAACAATGCCAAATTAGACCACATACTGTAGTTTACCAAATCTAACTATCAAAATAGTCAAGATATTTAGAGAATGCGAATCTATATATTTCCAAAAACTAAGTTCATAAAATCATGATTTTTCTTAATCACTTGGAAGCCTCATTTTGAAAATCTTGATCTATTGGTCCCTTTTTAGGCCCCATGATATACAATAACCATGTAAGTAACATTAATTAGCACAACCAATCCATAAATTTTATTCAACCTAATTATCTAATTTTGGTTTTCGAACTCTTATTAGTGAAATTTTAGTGTCTCACTTGGGTTTCACTTAGGTGAACACCTAAAAGATTGAGTTAGTAATCACTCAACTTCCCTTGCTAGTATAATCATTCATAAGCACAAATCATCACCCAACATAGCAACATAATAGTATAACTAAGATATAGTTTCCATCATTCAAAATCACCACATCATCATCATTCACTATAGTAGCATTTCAGTCCACCCCAAAATACAATCACATCCAATCAACACAACATCAAATAGCATTCAGTGTTATGAGTAGCAACATATCTACTTCAAGCATGAATTAGATCCATTTAGTTGGGCATACTATTTGTTCCCTAAGCTTACTTCTTAGCACAAGATTCCTCTTCAACTACTTCACCTTTTTATCAATCTTCTTAAACGCATCTCCAATTCAGATTGTAGAGGATATTGATGACCATTAAACTTCTACTTCCTCATCCTACCGAAGCTTCACATAGTCGCTATCTAATTATTCCTTGATTTCCATTTAATTTTCTTCATCTTTATTTATTTTATTTTATTTTTCCTAAAATTTTCCAATCAATTTTTTCCTTAGATTTCTACGCTGGCCTCTCTAAAAAAAAATTTCAAATGATTCTCAAGGGATGAATTTATAAGATGTGGGTTATTGAAGATGCACGTACACATCTAAATGGCTCTCTCTCCTTTGCCATGTTTTGCTAGTTGTTAAGTGTCATTTGTTTAGTTTAAATCATCCCCTTACCTGATGCATGATGCTGCCACATCTACTAAGGCAAAATATAAATGGAATCAACCACCTTTTCGTAAGGACTATATATATATACACACACTTCTTATCTATATTAATTTAAGAGATATTTTTATACATAATAAATATACTTAATGTATTTGAATATTTCCTAAATATTGTTTCATATCAGTTCATGAATGTTGGAATCCAAATAATCTACCTTTAAAAGCTCGTTAATTATCAAGATCATAACCATTAAAACTATAGCTATTGTTAGTTTTTCTTTTTCCTTTTATATATTAACTCTTCCTTTTTCTCTTTTTATTAAGTGTTTACTTCAATTGTTGTTATCATGCTCGGGAAATCTACCATTGGAATTCATTCTTGTCAGTCCAATTAGAAGCTACAAACTAATAAATTAGGTGTCCTTTTGTTGTTTGCACCTGTATTTATTGCATGCTTATTATATGCCACCTACTTTATGGGTCTCGTGTGTTGTTTCACTACAACAGACTAGTGTTGGTCTTCTCTTTCATTGTTTGCCATGCTAAGAAATGGATAATATTCTTACATTGTGTTAGTTCTTCTATATAATATAATAAGGATTTAAGCTGTTGCATTTTATCTATATTGAATTATTTATGTTAATATATTTGTATATATGCTATAATCCATGTACAGTTAATGAGTACACATGTTGCCTAAATGTCATTTATGCCATATTACTTTTTTTTTTAATAGCATAATACATATTTTACAATATTTAAGGTAGTATACTTATATATATATATACATACATATACATATACATACACACATATATGTGTAGAATTACTTCATTTAACTTTTTAACCTTACTATAAAGTATGAAAGAAAATAGATAACATAGCCTAACGCCCCAAATTTAGGGGCTCGGATCTTAGGATTATTGTATTGACTCAAAATTTTAGGGTATTATAATGGCAAGTTAAGTAGGCCTAGTTACATATAAATATTATGAAGTCAGTCAGGAATGGGCATCCAGAATCTTCCTCAACAAGTCAGATGACTTTACTTTTGAGTTGAAAACTTAGGTTCTTCTCTTGAAGCTCAAGTAAGTGTCATTTTACTACTCTTATGCCTTCTAAGTTGAATTTGTTGAGATTTAGTTCTATTGATTTGGTTTTGTTGCAAAGAAATGAATATATGAGGGCAGGAGATATGACTCAAATGGATAGTTAAGTAAAGGGATTAGAGAAACGGGTAGAAGAAATTTAAGGTGGACTCTAAAAAATGTAACAACAAATTTCTTCCATAGATCTCGAAAGAATTTCTAAGGAGAAGTATGTGGAATTGGACAAAGTCAAAAAGCTTTAGAGAATACTGTGGTGTCGATTAAGGAAATATTGAAAGAAGTTTTAGGTCATTAAAGGGGTAAATCAGTGTTAAATGGTAGAATGCATGAACAGCCACATGCGACTATAACTTTCGATAACTCAACTAAAGGTGAGCAAAATAAATTAGCAACTAATAAGGAATTCCAACACAACGTAGCTTGAATCACTTTACTTATTTTCAATGGAACTAATCCAATCAATTGGATTTCAACAATTAAGCAATATTTTAAAGTTCACACAACTCGTGATGAAAAGGAATGTAGCTTTGGCTTCACTATGCATGCATAGGAGATTTGTCTATTAGTTGAAATCTCTTAAGTGGTAATATTCAAGGTTAGCTTGGAATGAATTTACTGTAGCTTTGCTCAAGAGATTTAATCATAGTACATATGGAAATCCTTTTATAAGTTTTTCTACTCTACAGCAAGTTTCTATTATAGAACATTATGTAGATGAGTTTGAGGCACTGTTATCTTAAGCTTTTAATGTGATGGAGTTGTAAGTGTTAGGATATTTCCTTAGTAATTTGATGGAAGATATTAGAGTATAGTATAGGCTTTAGAGTTGATTACACTAGCTACTGCAATTGACCTGGCCTTTACCATGGAGAGAGAGAGTTTGAAGTAGCAGTTCTCTTGTCTCCTTATGATGGAAGTCAAGCAAATGTTAAATGGATGAAGAATAAGCCATCTATGAGTAGAAAATTTTCTCAAACACTGGCTATGCGCAATTTGTTACCAGCCTGGAGACCGTAAAATAGCACCGTTGTTGTTACTCTAAGGCCACAAGATGGAAGTTGAATTGGTGGCATTGGTCAGAATTCATTTTTGAAGTTGTAATATGTTAGTGAATCAAGGTCATCTAGTACTACTCTAGAAGCTTCTTCTAATTCCAATCAGGTACATGCTTCCAACAGGTCTTCATATAGCTAAAGACAATTGTCTTATGTTGAGAATCTTGATATAAGAGCTAAGGGACTTTGTTTTCATTGTGATCAACCTTTTAATGCTAGTCATTGATGCCCTAATAAATCATTAAGGGTATTGGTTTTGGAGAGTTTTGATGTTGTAGATGAGGATTGGGTGGCCATGGATGGAGTATTAGATGACGTACATGGTATAGAGGAAGAAGATGGTTGTTGCAAAGAGTTCCAACTTTCATTGCTGGCCTTAAGTGGTCTAAATGCTCTAAAAACTTTAAAGTTTTGAGGTACCTTACTAACCCATGATATTTCTATTTTAATAGATAATGGTGCTAGGCACAACTTTATTTTGAAGACTTTAGTTATTGATTTAAGCTTGCCGATTGATAATACTTTGATGTTTCATGTTAAATTGGGTAATGGACATGTTGTTGAGCCATGTAGTGTGTATGCTGATGTGAATGTTATCATTTGTAGCCATACATTTACTATTGTATGTTATGTGTTTGAGCTTGGGGTGTTGACTTAATTTTCGGAATAACTTGGTTAAAGACTTTAGGAGAGGTAAAAATTGATTGGAAGCAAATGATTATGAAAATTCCTTTACAATAGGGTGAAAAAATATTATATGGGGATTTTTCTTTGTATCAAAATTGTACTTCCTATAAGTCATTGTGTGAAACAGTGATTTTGAGTTTGCAAGTGTAGTTCAACACCTATAATGTTGATCCTTAATTGTTGAAAAAGAGAAGGGTATTAGGGTTGTTGATCCTTAATTGATTGCTTTATTGGATGAGTTCTCTACTATTTTCGATTAACCAAAAGAATTACCTCTTAACCATACTACAGATCATCGAATTCTAATTAAGGAAGGAAGGGGTCCTATCAATGTGAGGCCCTATTGTTATGTTCAAATGTAGAAATATGTGATTGAAAGACTTATTAAAAAAAGTTTGCAGCTAGAATTATTTGATTAAACTTAAGTCCTTGTTCAAGCCTAATAATTTTAGTTAAGAAGAAAGATGGGTTGTGGCAGTTTTGCATGGACTATTGCACACTCAATGAAGGTGCAATACCAGATAAGTATCCTATTCTTATGATTGATGAGTTACTAGATGTGGTGTACAAATATCTTCAAATATTGACTTAAGAGCTAGATATTGTCAAATGAGAGTCTTTGAGGATGATATTCCTAAAATCGCTTTTCAAACACATCAGGGCCATTATGAATTTGTAGTGATGCCCTTTGGCCTACTAATGCTCCAGCCACATTTCAACTAACTATGAACGATTTGTTTCGACCCTTTACTAAGCTTCTACTTGTCTTTTTTAGTGATATCTTGGTTTTTAGTGTAGATATTGACAAGCATTTGAAAAATTTAAAAGAGGTTTTATCTTTATTACAATCTTATCATTTCAAAGCAAATGGCAAGAAGTGTTCTTATGGTGTAACTTCATTGGAATATCTAAGTTAAATAATTTCTTTTAATGGTGTGAGTATGGATCCCAATAAGGTGAAGAGTGTATTAAATTGGCCTATTCTAATAATCCTATAAAGAATTGTGGGGATTCCTTAGGTTGTCTAGGTATTATCAAAAGCTTATTAAGGGCTATGGTAAAATTGCTTGGCCTTTAATAAATCTAGCTTTCAATGGTCAAGTGATGTACTTTCAGCTTTTCATACGTTACAACATGCTTTAGTTAATGCTCCAGTGCTTGCTATGCCTGATTTTTACTCAACTTTTTATTATTGAATGCAATGCATCTAGGCATGGGTTAGGAGCTATTTTAATGTGGCATAATAGACCAATTGCATATTATAGTAAAGCCTTAAGTAATAAGAATTTGGCTAAGTTAACTATGAGCGAGAGCTTATGTCTTTGGTGCTTGTTATTTAACATTGGCATCCTTACTTATTAGGATGGAAATTTGTGGTTTGCATTGATCAGAGAAGGCTCAAACACCTTCTTCATCAGCAAATTACAACCCAAGATCAACAAAAATGGCTTTCTAAAATTTGGGGATATGATTTTGATATTGAGTACAAAGTTGGTTATATTAATTCAATAGCTAATTCCTTGTCCTGAGTACAAGATGATATGGAATTTTGTGGCAATTTTGGTCCCATTTAGTCGTATTTGGAGGATATTAAAGTTGATGTATTACTTCTCATTGGGTCAATCTATTTCTCTAAGAATTTCATTCTATGCCAATTAGTGTACATGCTGGTTTTCTACAAACTTGTAAGTGGTTATCCTCTAATTTGTTTTGGTTTGGTATGCATAAGGACATTACTTCTTTTATTTTTGCATATGCTATATGTCAACGCAATAAAGCTCAAACTTTGGCAACACCTAGATTACTTAATCCTTTTCCAATTCCAATAGTTGTTTGGGACAATTTATCCATGGATTTTATCATAGGATTGGCTAAATCAAAGGGGTATGATGTTATACTTATGGTGGTTGATCACTTCTCCAAATATAGAAATTTTCTCTTATTAGAACACCCCTATTTGAGTAAAATTGTAGTTGATCTTTTTGTTAAAGAAGTCATTAAGTTGCATGGAATTCCTAAGACAATAGTAAGTGATAGAGTTCTCCTTTTTACTAGTAAATTTTGGAGCGAGCTTTTTAAATCTTTGGGCACTCATCTTCGTTATAATATTGCTTATCATGCTGAGTTAGATGAGCAAAACCAAGGTGTTAAATTGTTGTTTAGAATGTTACTTGCATTGTTTTATGTTTGACAAACCAAAGACTTAGGTTGATTGGGTGACATGGGTAAACTATTCCTATAATATGTCTTATCATTTAGTTGCTCAAATGACTCCTTTTGAGATTGTTTATAGTCATCTACCTCTGGTAATTTCATCTTATATCCTAGGGAAGTTGGTGGCTAAGCCTTGCTACAATCTTTGCATGAAAGGATGAGGTGTTGGCTCTTTCAAAACACCACTTAGAATTAGCTCAAGTTCATAATTGTCAATAAGCTATTAAGCATCGTCGAGATGTGTCTTTCGCTATTGGTGAGTAGGTGTTTCTTTATATACAACTTACTTTGAATGCTAAGTCACAGTTGAAGCATACTTTTAAGTTAAAACTACTTTCCTATAGACCATTTTAGACTATAGAAAGGATTGGTGCTATTTCTTATAAGTTGAAACTTCTTGATGGGTGTCGATTTCATCTGGTATTCCATGTTTCTTTGCTGAAACAATTGATTGGTTCTTCTACTCTTATTTTGGAGCTTCCTTTTGATTTGATGCCTATTATCTAGCTTAATAGTCGAGCTCCATTTTGTATTTTGGGTCGTCGATTTTATTACCGTGATGGAAGGGAAGTTCCACAGTTGCTTGTTCTTCGACTTCAATTTCCTTCTTTTGTCCTTGAGGATAAGTATGTTCTTTATTTAGAGGGGGGTGGGTATAAGGTGGTGTGGGGTGGTGTGGGGGGTTGGTATTGATATGACTAGAGTGATGAAACCAATTTCTTATGTGTATTTTAGGAGGTTGAAGGAGGCTACGACTTCTAGTTACAATACTTAAGATGGTATTAGGGATAATCTAGTAAAGTAAGGTAGTATGTTGTATGTCTTTATATATAAATAATTAGTGAGGGCTTGTTCAAAAATAAGGAAGTATTATTCATTTCAATAAAGTGCTTGCTAATGTAGCAAAACTATAATAAATCAACAACAATTGTGTTGTTGAGGTAGCAACTAAGTAGATCTAGTTACATACCAATACCAAGAAGTTAGTTAGGAATGAGCATTTGGAATCTTCCTCAATAAGTTAGATGACATTGCTTTTGAGTTGAAAACTCAAGTTTTGAGCTTGAAGCTCAAGAAAGTGTCATTTTATTGCTCTTACACCTTCTAAGTTGAATATATTGAGATCTAGTTCTATCAATCATATTTAAATTGACTCTGTGATATGTAAGAAGTAAGTCAAAAGTTACACAACTAATAAAAAGAGAATGCTAGTTGGTCATGTTAGTATAGTACATGAAGCTCATGACCAAAGCAACCGGCAGACATGACTATGTCACTATATCACTTTGTTGTACCTACTATATTGGTGCAACTCTTTACATTTGATGATATTTTTACTTAATAAGTATAATGTATCATCTTCCAAAAGTTACATCACCTTGTAATGGACAATCACGATCAGTTTTCAACTAATGTAAACCTAATTTAATTATTATAAAACTAAATAATCTCAACGCATGTGTCCTAAGGAAGAGTTGTGATGCTTGGAATTAGATGATTAGATGTCTAAATATATTTTGATATTTTATAGACATTTTTGCACAAATTTTCATTATTTTTTTATAATTTATCGTTAAAAGCACTTCATCAAATAACCATAAACCTTTTTTCAAAGTTCTTTAAACTCATGTGGTCATCAAGAGTAAAGTTTGCTACTTT
This sequence comes from Lumnitzera racemosa, assembly GCA_024138005.1. Lineage (NCBI taxonomy): Eukaryota > Viridiplantae > Streptophyta > Magnoliopsida > Myrtales > Combretaceae > Lumnitzera > Lumnitzera racemosa. The sequence goes on along the minus strand of JAMXBC010000008.1, from coordinate 11,131,517 downwards.
GTTGTTAATATTCACTTGGTTGTATCTTAAGAAAGCTTACGCTTATCCTTAGCAAATTTAATGTAGTATGCATAAGATTCTTAAGGACAATGTTCTCCATGTACCTCTTAGTGTCCTCCATTCTCGATATATAATTCGAAATTTCTAATAATTTTAAGAGTCTTACATATGGTAAGTGAGACAACTGTAATTTTAAGAGTTATGAACCAGGAGTCTGTCAAGACAAAATGATGTTATTTCTTCTTTTGTTTGTCCTCAACATAGCCCATGTGCTTAACCCAAATACCTTACAAATTGAAGATGCAAAGGAGAGAGAAAATCTATAAGATAAGTCCAGAATTGATGCATTTAAGGAAAAGTGACACAAGGATGAATTTGCATGCCATAGATATATATTCAATACACTTTCAAATAGTTCATATGATCTATATATATCCATCAAAATGCCTTAGAAATCTAGAAAGCACTTGAAAAAAAGTACAACACTAAGGATCAAGGAACATGTAAGTTTTTAATGATTAAGCACTTTGAGTTCAAAATGGCTGATAATAAGCTGACTATGAAACAGGTGAATGAATTACAAATATTAGTGAATCGTCTTCGTGACCTATTGATAACAATTCTGTAGTCCCTTCAAGTGGGAGAAATAATTGTCAAATTATTATTCACTTGGAATGACTACTATAAGAAGCTCTTACATACAACAAAAGATTTCATAGTTGAAAAGATTTTTAGACATCTTCATATTGAAGAAGAGTCTAAGAAGCACAATTTAATAGTCAATTCTAATTTTGTTAACCATGTTGATAATGTTAGCAAAAAGAAGCGTGAAAGGAAGGATCCTATAATTGTTTCTAAGAAAGAATCCTAAAGTGCTATAATTGTAATAAGAAGAGTTATTTTGCACATGAGTGTAGGCTTCCAAAGAAATAAAAGAAAGAAAATACAGGTTATGTTGCAAATGTTGAAGTTAATGATTTTGTGGCAATGTTGACTGATTCTTTTGAAAGAATGCATATTAAGATGGTTACAAATGTTCTATGGCTACAATAATTACACCATTTGAATGGTAGCCTAATTTTAGTGCAATGATCTATGTTACATATGTTCCATGGCTACAATAATTACATTATTTAAGTGGTGGCTTGATTTTAGAGTAACGATCCATATATGCAATGATCATTGGTAGTTCAAGAAATACTAAGTCAAAGACAAAGAAGTTATGATAGGAAATGAAATCTCTATAAAAGTTCAAGGAATTCGAATGGTGGACCTTCACTTTACTTTCAGAAATAAGTTCTCTTTAGTTAATTTGTATCATGTTCCTGACTTAAAGAATAATTTAGTGTCTTTTGGTTTGTTTGCAAGAGAGGATTCAAAATTGTAATAGAGTTTGATAAGTTTATAATTGTTAAGGGTGATGTGTACATTAGGAAAAGATATGGTTTTGAGACATTTTTAAGTTGAACCTTGATATAATTAAGTTACCAGTTTCACTCATATTGTTGGTCTTTGTAATTTTTGGCATATTAGATTAGGACATCTTAATTATAATTCTACACAATGCATGAATAATAATAGTTATATCTTTATGAATAGACATAAACTAGACAATACATGTAAAATGTGTTTACAATCCAAATTCATAAAAAAGCCTTTTTCGAAGAAAGAAAGGAAAACCAAATTACTTAATTTAGTGCATTATGATATATGTGAATTAAATGGTATTTTGACTAAAAGTGGAAAACATCACATTATCATTTTCTTTAATGATAATATATATGTATACTTGTTTAGGAATAAAGATGAAGCATTTAGTGTCTTTAACTTATACAAGATAAAAGTTTGTAAACCAATTTTGTTCATTTACATTCTTAGCAAAATTTGCATAACAAAAGAATTAGAACTCTAAGGAGTGATAGAAGTAGAGAGTATCTATCTAGTGAGTTCAATTCATTTTGTGAAGAAAGTGGTGAAGTCCGTTAAGTGATAGAATCTTATACACTACAATAAAATGGCTTAGTGGAAAGAAAAAACCATACCTTGGTGGACATGATCGGTTATATAAACCCCATAAAGTCATCAGTCTTAATCCTAAGCTACATTCGAGCACTCTAGTTAATCTTATGAGTCAATAAGACTAGGTAAGATAAAAATTTTATTAAACTATGAAATTGAATATAGTGTTGGTAATAAAAAAAATCTAGCAATTCGATTAAAACCTAAATCTCGTACAAAAACCTTAAATCTTAAGCTCGCATAAATACTCGAAATCGAATTTAAACTTGATGAAAACCCTAAAACAATAACTTTAAACTTATAAAATGAATAAATTTACTTTAATAAGTAATAAAACCTTAAATGAATACAATTATTAATTTATACACATAAATACATAAAATTATTAACGAACGCGTCAAGATAACTCTTAAATATTATAAACATAACAGGTAACAACTAAATTAATAAATTTTTATAAAATTTCAATATTATTTCATAAATGCTAAATTTATAATTTTTATATTCAGAAAAATCTAATATTTTTATTTTTACTTTTCCTTTTTCTTTTCTTTTCCTTTTTCCTTTCTCCTCCATATTTTTTTTTTCTTTCTTTCCATGTCCCACAATTTCCAGAACATTTCGATGGATATTACTCCACTATTTTTACCATGTGTAAATAATGAGGATAAAACAAAGTTTAGATAAGATCATGTCTTATCTCATTTAATAGCACATCTTACCTTGATTTTCTTTCTTTCTTTTTTTTTTTTATCTACATAAATGGTTATTGTTCTTCTTATGTGACCATGTTTGGAAACAAAAAGAAAAACATACAATTTCTATTGTTTTCTCTTTTTTTTTTCCCTTTCAAACCATAAACATCCTCTTCTTTTTCTCAATTTTCTTGTGAATTCAAAAGACAACAATTAAGAAGAAGAAGAAAAGCTTGGGGATTTACTAATTCAAGATACTTCAAAGAGGAGTCTTTAGTATGTATATCATGTTTATTTTATATTAATTATTTTTTTTTGTGTTCCTAGGCATATGTAACATAAGGTTATGTATTAGCAATGTATGTAAGATTTATATTTCTTTATGTATAAATATTCCTAAATGTATAAATACTAAAGTATGTTCATATATATATACATGTTATACTTAGTATGAAGTATAAAAGCCTAGATGTACATATATATCTATATATGTATTCACGTATATACTATATGTATAATAACGTTTGCATAATTTTCATTACATGTTATATTTATATTATGTCATTGAAATTATATATATATATTTATGTATGTATAAAGTACACAAATATTAACCTAGGGTATATATTCAATGTATATATATGTGTGTGTATACAATTGTAATTATATTAAGTATTCTCAATATATACAAATATGTATATCTATAGACATAATATATATATGTATATATGCATATGTATTTGTCTATATTCATTGAGTTGTATGCTCATGACCCCCATTTTGGTCCTATTGTAGAGCAATGTAGAAAAGGAGTTATTATTGGAGGATAGTACCTCAAATATAGCTATCTATTCAAAGAAAGGAGGTTGTACATACCAAGCTGTTCCACATATGAGCTGTTGGCTAAGGAAGCTCATAGTGGTGGATTATCTAATCATTCTAGAGAGACCAAGATGATAAAGTTATTGAAAGAAAATTTATTATCTAGTCATTCTAGAGAGACCAAGATGATAAAGTTATTGAAAGAAAATTTTTATTGCCATGATTTAGCTAAGGATATCTATAAGGTAGTTGGTAGTTATGAAGTGTGTAAGAGGACCAAGGGAAGGAGAGAGCCCCATAGAGAGTACATACCTCTACCAACACTGACCTTACCTTAGGCCGACTTTAGCATAGACTTTGTCCTAGGGTTACCTCGGACATCTAAAGGAAAAGATTTAGTTTTTGTTGTAGTGGACCACTTTAGCAAATTGATACACTTCATCCTGTTCCATCAAACTAACGATGCTTTATGTGTTGCTGATTTATTTTTGTAAGAAGTCATCCAACTACATGGAGTACCAAAAAATATTATTTTAGATCGTGATACTAAATTCTTTGGATATTTTTGAAAGACTCTTTAGAGACGACTTGGGACTAAACTTGTATTCAGTATAGTAGCTACCCTCATACTGATGACCAAATTGAAGTAGTGAATAAGAATAGGCAAATTACTCAGAGTTGTTATGGGAAAGAACTTAAAAGATTGAAATCTATGTCTACTAGTTGTGGAATTTGTACATAATCGAACTATCTATAGCACCATTAGGAAGACTCCATTTGAGGTCGTCTATGCCTTCAATCCCACTACTAAATTTGATCGATGCCCCTATAATCGTTGAAGAGAGCCAATCTAAAGTAGTGTAAACGCAAGAATTACAAGAACTACATCAGTTTGGGGCAAGGAAGATTGTTAAGTTCAACTAGAGACAACAAGAGATTTGTAGTTAAGGCCACCAAACTGTTTCTTTTAGATTAAGAGACTTAGTATGGATTCACCTTAGTAGAAAACGATTCCCTCATCTAAGACAAAGCAAGCTATCCTCATAAGTTGATGATCTATTTAAGGTCCTAAAGAAGATAAACCGAAACTCTTACCAGATCGAATTATGGTGTTTCTTTCACCTTTAATGTGTTTAATCCGATCTCTTACTAACTAGAAAAAGAAAACCCAATAGATGCTACAATAGAGCAAGAGTTAGAAACCTCTTCAGATTTGAGGACACATCTTTCAACCTCTAAGTAGATGATAGGAATCAACTCCACGGACCAATATACGTAGATGAGCTAGAGGACTCCAATGGATCACATAGAGGATACTAGCTCGAAGTCTTATTTAGGACGAAGATTCCTATTCTGTTCTCCATCTTTCATACAACTGCTGACTTGGGCATCGAGCTCTTACATGTGCCAACATATTTTCCAAACCTGATGAACAGCCATACCTATCACTAAGCTCTTACCAAGACCTAAACAATGTTCGAGCAGACCAACATCAACTTCTATCCAAGCTCCCGAGCCGACTAACCACCAGCCCCAATTCAAGCTGAGTTGTAAGATACTTGACCTGAAGGGATCTAGACGTCCTTAAATGATCGAGCACCAACTTGAACTAGATCAGGTTGACTCTGATTGCAAACGTTTCTTCACCTTATCCGAATTTCATCATACTCTAGACCACCAACCACTATACGACATGCGTCTTTTGGCACATCATTCCAAAAGGATTCCCTTACCTTTTGTATAGAATATTCTTTGATATATTTACCCTTTTGAGTATATTTCATGTATTTCGATTTGTAAATTACCCTTTTTATCTTTTCCATATATTCTTTGATCTATTTATCCTTTAAGTCTTATATATTCCATTTAGCAAGAAGTAGTGGTAAGTGACCCTATAGTTTGGACCGGTAAGTTATATTTGGCGAATTGTAGGCTGAGTAGGATCATGATAAGAATAAATTACTCTACACTTTCAAGACATATTTAGGCATAAATTAACCATAATTGTGTTCATTTCTTAAGTTTTTAGTACTTAATTGTGTAATGTATTGATTTCAAATGAATCAAGAGTAAGGAAATAAATTTTACACAAGAAAAATAAATTTTAAAGATAATCACAGCCATAAGGAAAAGAAAACCTTAAAGTAAAACCAAGATGCACTCCATTAGGGTATGATAATGAGAGATTGGAATGACCAGCATTGATTGTGCCCTCCATCACGGGTATATTTGATGAAGTTTTGTTGATCCCCCTATCAGTTATGCCCATGATTGTATATCAAGAAGGTGATTACGCCCTCAATCACGGGTATGATGAGATATGATGAAGCAAAGAGGAGTTTATGTCCATTGTCATGACCATGATTTGTGTAGACTTTTGTTTTTCGAGACTATTACACTTTAAGTTATGGGAGTGATGCGAATGTACATGACTATTCTTTTTTAACTTTTTCACATGAACCAGTACGTGGAACATGTCTTAACATCAGGCAATATCTTGAAGTGGTATATTTTTGACTCCTTTAACGATTCAAGTATAAATATACCATAACTTATAGACAAAGAGGAAAGATAGAATTACATTAGAACCAACATCATAAAAAAACATAATAGATTATCAAAAGCAAGACCATGAAATTTCTTATTCTTGTTCTTAGGTAGTAATACTGTAATGTAAGTTTGTGTATAATATTCTTCATTAACTTCTAAAGAATTGAGAAAAATCTAGTGTCTATATATTGTTGTATCAGAATTCTTCAAGTTAATTAAAAGGGGTTTTCTTCTTCTCTCTTCTTTTATGTTACATTTTAATTCCTTTTCCCTATTTCTTTGTATATGTCTTTTTTTTTTTTTATCATGTGTGAGTGATAAATCAGGGTTTATGAAGTCATTTTTAACATGATTGTACTTTGATTTGCTGTTATTCCTAATAATTATGAATTTCTAGTGATTAAAACTTCATAGAAGTTAAGATAGTGTAGTGTATGACATAATCTTGTGGAAGATTTCAATGGAATATGTTGAGAAATGATTCTATTGAATAAATTTTAGTCACTAGAATGAACTACTCCTGCTAATAGAGATATTTTTAGGAACTTTGCTACATGTTTAGGGAATTCAAGGATATTACTGAACTTCAAATGCAATATTGACTTGTCCATTCTTTTAGAAGAGATTCTAAAGAACACAATTGGAATTAGAATTGAGTACTTTTGAGAAGAATACTCATGAATAGAAAATTCCTACAAATGAGTAATTGTTAGGATAGATAGTTCATAATTCATGTGAATATGATGGAGTAGATCTGCTTTATAATTTGTTGTTTTTGTGTTGTAATCTTATTTGTTATGTTTTCTTTGTGTAATCGTATAATCAATATAGTTTAGTTGTAGGAATTAGTCAAATTACTTCATTTAATCATTTGATTACTAGTTAATAAGAAGAATAATTGGTACTAGTGTTTGAACCTTTCTCCCAATGGAGACAACTCTATACTTATCCATACTAACAAACGATAGGTACACTTGCCTATTTAACCGAGTAAAGGATAAAATATAGGAATTTAAATTGTAAGACTCGATAGCTCTATTTAGAGGCGATTAGATTGATTGGTGTGTCATATCCAATTGATAGATACCTAGATTTTGTTAGTCTTCTTTACGTACTTTCAGCTCTCTTTTCGCTATAGTGCTCCTCTATGTGTTCGACCCAAGAAATGCATCAACTTCGCTGGCATTAGAGCATGATTTCGAGAGGGAATGTGTGAAGTTATAGTGAAGTTTTGGTTTGTATTTACTGTTAATGGCTACTATGTTCCTTTGGTAGCTGCTTAGTGTATTTATGTACGGTTTGGAGTTGTAAGTTGTGAAGTGGAGGCTCGAGTGTTGGTTAGTATAATTCCTGTCATTACTTTGTTATACTTTGTTTCTCATTGCCAAAAATAGAGCAAGTACATTTCTATTGAAGTTCAAGTGGGTGATAGGTGTTGAAGCTATTAAGAGTGTGTTAGTGGAAGTTTTAAGTCGTAAAGTAGAAGTGTTTTTCATGTATTATGTTATTAATCTATTGTAGAAGAATTATACTATGTGGAATTCGAGTGTTCAAGGTGTTATTAGTAACTAGGGTGCTAAGCCTGGTTTTTCTCCTACGATTTAATATTTTCCTTAACCTGGCCAATATTAAACCTTAACCTATTTAATATTGGTCCACCACTAAGGGTTAAGGAAAATTGTTTTTTCTTTTAAAAAATTTTTCAAAGTTATCACCTGACCAGAGTTGAAAAAAAAAAATTTAAGTTACAGGTAATTAGGTGAATTGGTTATAATTTAGCTACTAATCTTTCGATAAAACCAAATTTGTAAAATGGTTTTGAGAACCAGAAAAACGATTCTAGGGGTTAAGCTTTTTAAACCCTTATGGGAACCATCAACATTCCAAATTTATATTTAATCCTTAAAATCATCTTTAAAAAACTATCCCATAAAATGAAATTTCATCATTAGTTAACGAATTGGATAAATTTAAACTAAATCGAGATTTTATTTTTGAAAAAATTTAAGCAAAGTTTATTTTAACTTTTGAAAAGTAGGTTAAGTTTACGCTTTTAGCCCAGCTCAAATTATTTAAAGAAAATTTTTAGAAGGGTCCTAACTTGATAATTTTATTTTTGGAAAACTCTAAAAGTGCCATGATTTTGATAATGGATTGATTTATTTTGTTTACTTGAAAAATCTATTTTTTCTAAGTGATAAAACATTTCTTCATCTTTTATTATTATTTATTTTATTTTGAACAAAACATAAATAAATAAATGAAACTAAACTGAACTTTTTTTTCTTTTTTTTCCCTTTTTTTCTTTTTATTTGGTTACAGTTTACAATATATTCACAAAAGTAAATGAATAAATATTTTTAAAAAAGTACAACAATCAAAACAAAATAGAATAAGGCAATGGAGCTAAGATGTAAGTCAAAGGGGATTGGGTTAGGAATGGAATCAAGTCATAGGTTAGAAATCTGGGTGATTTGATTGGTTATGTACCCTGCATGTACTCTTCACAAAGAGGAGAGAGGAGGCACGTAGTAAACACCATTCAAGGTATTGCTAACCAAATTCTTCACAAGAAAGGGTAACCTCATGTGTGATTTATTAAACTTGGAGGAGGTGGTGTAAGAACAACTCCATTGCAAATGGAAGTGGTTTAGTGGTAGTTAACAAGTAGATGGTGGTGACGAACTTATGCGATACGACTAGTAGCTGTTGGGGATATAACTATGATGCAACTGGGGTGTTTTGAGTGTAAGGAGAATAACAATGTGGTTGTTTTGATGCTGGAACCAAATAAAGTGGTGGTTCTTATAGTGGCCAGTGGTAGTGCAACCCTAGGGTATTTGTTCTCGAATTAAGGGAAGTCACTAAAGTAGAGAGTGGGTGGAATGGTAGTTGGTGGAGTGCATATCTTAATTATGGGATTAGATTTTTTCGATTACTGTTGTGGTCGAAGAAATCTTAGAGAGAGAGAGAGAGAGAGATCGGAGCGGTTATAAAGAGAATAAGGTGTGTGCATTTTGTGTGTTTGAGAGATTAGGGGAGGAATTAATGTTGCTGAGTTTATGTACTTAGCCAAGGGGATTGGGGCTATGGTTGGTGTCGTGTTCAAGTGAGTGATGACAATGAAGAGTGTGGTTTGCTACATGGGAATGAGGAGAAAGAGTACAATGACCATACGTGGTGTTGTTATATGTTTGCTGTGTAATACGGTTGGAAGGTAATAGTAGAGTGGTGTCAGATGTGAGTATGGTTGGGCATTGTGGAGCAGTACGGCTAGGACGTTGGTGGCTAGAGTGTAGGCTTGCATAAGTGAGGACAATAGTTGTGTCTCACGTTGTGCCTTGGTGGTCAATGTCATTATTGTTGCAGTTTTTGTAGATGTTGATTTCAAGAGAGAGAGGGACTAGTCTAGAGTTGTTTATGTGTGCCACCTCTATATTGTGTGAGCTCGATGGATCAATTTCAAGAGGGAGAGAAATGATCCTTCTCTAGGAATTCAATTTGAAATTTATTAAAATTTCTTAAATTTTATACGTTGACCCTTAATAAATTCCATGAATCTTTTTTGTTTTTTTTTTTGTATGTGGGAATGAGAGGGAAAGAAAAGAATAGAAGGAGAAAGAGAAGGGAAGTAGTGCTGACGTGTCACCACGTCAGTTGCATAATCTAGTAAGGGAATGCCACGTATCCTATCGTAATACGTGGTAGCTATATAATCTAGTAAGGGAATGCCATGTATATTATCGTAACACGTGGTAGTTAGCATGACGTATCAAGGGACACGTGTTATGCCACATGGCTTGACATATGGATGGCTGTAATCTAATTACTAAATGCAATGTGTCCCATATGGCAATGTGTTGTATGTATTTTGTGAAAAAGCAAAAGGCATTTTTATGCCTTAGGTAAAGTTCAAACCCAAAACCTCAAGTTAAACCCAATGCTAAATCCAAGCGCTTATCTATTATGCCATTAACTTATGCCTTATTCATATGTGTAACTAAATTACAGATACGAATAAGGTCTACTTGGGTTTGATTTGAATCTAAACCTAAGCCTAATGCTTCTATCTTAATAAATAAAAAACTTATTATTGAAACACTACAACTTATTTAAAATTCCTAAGTTTTCTAATTTTTGTTTTTTCTATAATTTTCTTAAATTATTTTTCATTTTTATTTTTTTTTTCTAAATTTCTTTGTTTTTTTGGTTTTTCTTAAATGATGACCCTTTACACCATAAAAAAAAATTAAAAAAAAGGGGGGGGGGGGGGGGGGGGGGAATGAGATCTCTAAAACTGCCCCTCTTTTATGGTGAAGGGTGAAGTTTGAGCACAACTTTACCATAAAAGACAAATGAGGTACTATTTTTGTCCCAAGAGTGAAAATTGTTCTAAGGAACACCTTAGCTAGCTATCTTAGGTTCGGTCTACTAGAGAAAAGGTGCTCTAAGAGCTAACTGAGTAGGTTTAGAAAGGTCTAATGCCCTAGGAGCTGGCTAGAAATATTGTTTTAAAACTTTGTCGTACCCTTCTGGGATAACTAACCTAGGCAGAAGCATCCCTAGGGGACTAGTAACCTTTAAATAAAATGATTTGGAAAAAGATAGTCATGCTCTTCGGAGCTCACTAACTTAAGTGGAGAGTGTCTCTACAGGAATAGCAACCTTAAATTGGAATCGATTTTGAAAACTTGGTCATGCTACTTTAAGTTAGCTCACTTAGGCGGGAGTATCTCTAGGAGACTAGCAACTCTAAATTGGAATCAATTTGAAAGACCTTGGTCATGCTACTTTAAGCTAGCCAACCTAAGTGGGAGCATCTTTGAGGGACTAGTAACCTTAAATTGAAATAGATTTTGAAAACCTAGTCTTGCTTTTCTAAGCTTGGTAACCTAGGCGGAAGCATCTCTCATGGACTAGCAACCCTAAATGAGAATTGATTTGAGAGAAATCTGGTCGTACTATTTTAAGCTAACTAACCTAGGCAAGAGCATCTCTAGGGGATTAGCAACCCTAAATTGAAATCGATTTGAGAGAAACTTAGTCATGTAACTTTGAGCTAATTAACCTAGGCAGGATCATCTCTATAAGACTAGCAACCCTGCATTAGAATCAATTTAGGATAAACCTATTGTGTTACTTTGAGCTAACTAACTTAGGCAGGAGTGTGTCTAGGAGACTAACAATCCTAAATTGGAATTGATTTTGAAAACTTGGTTGTGCTCTTTTGAGGTCACTAACCTAGGCAGGAGCATCTTTAGGGGACTAACAACTTTAAATAGAATTGATTTGAGAAAACTTAGTCATGCTCTTCTAAGCTTATTAACCTAGGTGGGAGTGTCTCTAGAACATTAGTAGCCTTAAATCGACTTAAAAGAAGCATCTTATCGGTTCACTAAAAGGAATTAGTGATGAAAAGAAGCACCCTATGGGCTTGCTCAAGAAAAATTAGTGAAGAGAAGCACCCTTATAAGCTCGTTAAGCACTTGGTGAAGAGAAGCATCCTATGGGCTCGCTAAGAACTTGGTAAAGAGAAGCACCCTGTGGGCTTACTAAAAGAATCGATGAAGCAAAGTGCCCTATGGGCTCACTTGAGAGAAATTAGTAAAGGAAAGTGCCCTATGGGCTCACCTGAGAGAAATCAATAAAGATAAGTGCCCTATAGGCTCGTAAAGAACTTGGTGAAGAGAAGCGCCCTATAGGCTTGCTAAAAGAATTGATGAAGATAAATGCCCTGTGGGCTTGCTTGAGAGAAATTAATGATGAAAGGAAGCGCCCTAAGGGCTTGGTTGAGAGAAATTAGTAAAGGAAAATACCCTATAGGCTTGCTAAAAAGAAATTAATGAAGATAAGCGCCTTATGGGCTTATGAAGAACTTGGTGAGGATAAGTTCCCTATAGGCTTGTTAAAAGAATTGATGAATAGAAGCGCCCTATGGGCGCATTTAAGAGAAATTAATGATGAAAGGAATTACACGAAGAGCTCACTCAAGAGAAATTAGTAAAGGAAAATGCCTTACAGGCTTGTGAAAAAGAAATTGATGAAGATAAGCGCCCTTTGGGCTCATGAAGAACTTGGCGAGGAGAAGTGCCCTATGGGCTTGCTAAATGAATTAATGAAGAGAAGCACTTTATGGGCTCACTTAAGAGAAATTAATGATGAAAGGAAGTGCCCTAAGGGTTTGCTTGGGACAAATTAGTAAAAGAAAGCACCTTATGAGCTTGCTAAGAAGAATTGACAAAGAGAAGCACCCTATAGGCTCACTAAATGAAATTAATGATGAAATGAAGTGCCCTCAGGGTTTGTTAAAGGAAATCAGTAAAGAGAGTGCCCTATGGGCTCACTAAAAGAAATCGATGAAGAGAATGCCTTATAGGTTCACTAAAAACCCTAAAGGAAATTGATGAAAGAGGGGATAACATTTTGAAAGTTAGGTAGAGCCCTAGAAAGACAAGACAATATCTTATAGGTGGGCTAGAACTTGAAAAAGAATAAAAGAGAGTTTAGCACTTTAAGAGCTGGCTAGTACCCTAGAAAGACGGGACAACTCCTTAAAGGCGAGCTAGAACCCTAGAAAGAATAAAAGAGAGATCAACACTTTAAGAGTTGGCTAGAAACCTAAAAATGAAATATGGGACAACAGCCTAAAGGTTAACTAGAACCCTAAAAAAAATAAAAGAGTGGTCAGCACTCTAAAAGCTGGCTAAAACCCTAAAAATAAAAGACAGGATAGCACCTCAAAGGCTAGCTAGAACCTTAAAAAGAATGAAAGAAGGGTTAGTGCTTTAAGAGATGGCTAAAACCCTAAAAATGAAAGATAGGACAGCGCCTTAAAGTTTGGTGAGAACCTTAAAAAGAACAAAAGAGGGGTCAACACTTTAAGAGTTGGCTTGAACTCAAAAAAAGTTTAAAAGAAAGAAGGGATAATGCTCTAAGAGCAGGCTATAACTCTAAAAGAATGGATTCAAGTGTAGGACAGTGCTCTAAGAGCTGGCTAGAACCCTAAAGATAGAACTGCACTTTAAAAGCCGACTTGAGCCTTAATGAAATTTAACGAAGGATTGAAGAAACAAAGTAAGGAAAGTAACTAGTTTTTCAAAACTGAACTTCCTAGCTTGAAAAATATTTATAAATAAAGAATTTGGTGAAAAATCATTCAAAGCTAAAAGAGACAAGAGGGATGGTTCCTTGATTTAGATTAATGTGACCAGCTTAAAGTGTGTGACCACATTGAAAAGGAAATAGATGACCTGAATTGAAAGTTGAGCTAATCAAGTTGACATGGATTTGAAAATGGACCAAAACCCTTTACTTTCTCTCTCTTCTCCTTTTTTTTTTCTTTTCTTGAAAGTTTGCCAACAGGTATAAATTCTTATTTAAGCAACAAGTATTATAACTACCCCTTTTCTTAGTAATCATGTAGGGCTTCTCAATGCCCTTAACCTTAAGGCTTTTCTCATGAGCCCTTATGATTTTAAACATTCATTTCCTAAGAAAAAGGTAACTCACTATTAGTTCAGTTGAAGAGGACTTCTTAGCTAACTTTCGGTCTAAATTTCACTCTTAACTATAATTTCAAAAAATTATAGCCCATTTCGTAAGTGATATGCTTTGATAAATCTATCAAGTCTTTTTTAGTTTATCAATATGAATTTAGGCTTTTGGTCAAAAGGTTTTAAATAAGACTAATGGGAAGGCCTTATTTTGAAAGAAATACTTTTTATTTAACTTAGGTGTATAAGTGAAAAACCTTTAGAAAAAATTAGAAGTATGCTTACTCTAGTTTCAAAAAATAATTTTTATTAAAGATAAATTATCATTTAAAATTGGAAGAGTTTTTATTCCACAAGGGTGGTATTGTGGTTAAGAAGATTGTAAGGCCTACATATAAGCCATAAAACTATAGGATCGAACTTAATATACAAAGTTTAGGACAATTAGCTAAAGAAATCAATCAAGTCTAAATTATAATAAAACCCTAAAAATATTAGTCAAAGTGATCCCGTAAATTTGAATTTAAGAAAATAAGTAATAAAATAATAGAATATAAAATTTTCAAATTTTGAGTATATTACTTATTAATTATTAAAATTGCGTAAAATGCATTTTGATAACTAACGAATCTCTAAAAATAAATTATATGCACATTAAAAATCATAGGATAACTTAAATAATATTTAGGATTAGTTATTTATAGTTCACATGTATTTACGTGTTAGTAGAAATATACAAAATTATCTAAATTGGTCGAAATTTGCTAGAAAATTGCCAAATAATTGAAGAAAACTATAAAAAAATCAAACAAAAATAAGAAAAAATAAAAAAGGTTGAGATCAATCCAGAATTAGGTCATAGCAGCTAAGGGAAAGAAGAGAAAATTTGAACTAATTAAAATCAAGCACTTAAAAGGCAAAATGTAAGAGCATATAGGTTTAGTCTTGTCTAATTAATAAACAAAAATTACTTTACACCTCTATAGATAGCCAAAAATTACAGGAGCTCATTTGGTCTGTTAGAAGTTTAAAAAAATTGGAGAGCATTGAAATTTAGAAAAAAATTAGGGTTTTACTAAAAATTTCACAAAACTATGCAATTAGGCCAATTAAGCCGAACTCATACAAAACTAAACCATCACCACCACCCCACTCCAAAACCTATGCTTAGACCAACCGTCACACCCTAAACCGGTGCTGGTGGTTGGAATCTCAACAACTAGGTGAGTCTCAAATTTCATCCGACTTTTCAAATTTTATTAAAATTATTAATTCATTCTAGAAAGTTATGAATTTTGTTATTCTAATGTTTTATTTTATGTAGATTTAGGTAAAAATAGTGATTAAGCTTAATTACATCTGTAAATATAGGGTACTTAAAAAAGTAGGTAAAACCAAGTATGTTTAAAATTAGAAATAAATAGGCTTAGGAGTGTAGTTTTTAGCAAATTTTTTTTAAGTAGACTACTTAAGTGATATTGAATAGTGCCATAAAGCCCTTTTTCAAAAATTAACTTTTGAAATTTTAAGTAATTTTTTATCCCTAAAATGATGAGAAAATGAATAATTTTGGACTAATTAAGTAATTAAATGACTAATTACTAATTTAGAAGGTAATTAGATTTTTTAGGATGTTAATCTCTATTGTGATAATATAATCATAGCACTTGGAGTAAAAATGAAATTAACATGAGAATTATGTAATAAATATGGATTAATTGATAATATGTATAATTAGAATTATGATAATTATAAAATATTAGGTTAAATTGGAAAAAATAATGATAATTTTAATATGCATTAAAGTTGGTATAAAACTTAATTTTAGATAATTATATGAAAAATGTAAAATTTTTTCACATTAAGAATAAACCCGATACACTAATTATGATTAGAGTGTATCGAGTGGGTTAGAATACTAAATTAAGACCTCGTATGATATTAGGATACTTGAGCTAAATATGATTAATTTCACATTAGGATTCGAAACATATTTTAGGATTTAGTCATGGTTGGAATCGATTTAGAGCTTGAATCGAAATCAAATTTGGAAAACCAAACCCTGAACTAACGTAGAATGAATCGATAGTAAATAAATAGGTATATAAGAAGAATTGAGTGAAATCATAACCTAGAAGATGTATCATTAAAGTATAAATACTAAAAAGTGTATTTATATTATAGGATACATAGAGACAATCCAACCTGCAATTGATTAACTAAGCGACTTAGGATTTTAAGTAAGTTAGGTTTCATACTTGACCGTATTTGGAGTCCTATTTTAGATTATTTGGAGACTTAGGATTGTGTATGATTGTGATTGTAAGTAGTTTTATGCACGTGCTTGTGTATCTAATTTCATGCTAAAATCTATGTTGTATTTGATGACTATTATGAGTAGATTGGTGTGGAATTGTCTGAACACCCTAAATCGAACCTAATCTTAATTAACCCTAATACCTTAATTTGTCATGTATTGCAACCCTTTAAGAGATCATTAGGATTCTCCAACCAAACATCGATACCTCCGAAAAAGATAGCACTGAATAGCATAATGTTCTTTTCCTCATCCTTAACCGAACTAAGTGATAAGAGAGTAGGTCGCAGTGAGGATGAGGGCAATGGTTTGAAAGATAGTCTTAAAGGGAGAAGTGTCTCCATTGCTCAAACCTGAGTTTGGTTGTAAGTTGTTGCATCAACGGAGACTCCTCAACTTGGATTGGAGTGGGTGAAATTACTCTGATTTCAAAATAGACTGAACCACATTGTGTGATGACACTTGTTTTTTGCAATGCATATAATTAATTGTTTGATAATTCTGTTTGTATTTGTATGCTTTCATAAGTCTCCAATTCAACTTACTGAGCTATAATTGCTCATATCCATATGGACTCTTTTGCAACTGGTAGTTGCCTAGATTTTGCTAGTCTTCTTTATTTGCTTTTGGCTCTCTTTTTGTTAAGATGCTCCTTTGTGTATTTGACACTAAAGACACAGCACACCTTTAAATTCCACTTATAATTTAGTTACATGAATCAATTTCTCACAACCCCACTTCAACGGTTTTTTAATCTTAGGTCAACTTCACCCCACAATCTCGCAAGTAGATTTGTAAGCCCTGTAATTGGTAAATTGGAGTTGTGTGAGTAAATTTAAGGTATTTATGAAACTAGCCTAATTAGGTTAAAAATTTATGTATAGGCTTAAGACTTTGAACAAGGAGACCTTATGGACCTAGATATTAAATATATAATAAAATAATACTAATATAGCTAAAATGGTACATTTTAACTATATTATATATTATTGTCTGTAATAACGTAAAATAGGTCTAATTAGCTTGTAAACTTTTTGAGATAAGTTATATATGTATAATAAAATTATTATGGGATAATAAATAACATATGTATATATAGGTATACGTATGTATCGTATGTAATTTTTAAGTCTATATATATGTACCGGTAATTGGCCAAAATACCTTAATATACACATTTTAGGCTGAAATGACTTAAGAAAATTAATTAAAAAAATCATTAAAAATTATAAAAAAATTCATGGTCACCAAGTTTAAGTTGTATAGGCATGTGGATCATGTATGATGGGGAAACGTGCAATAAGATTAAGTATTTAAGGGAAATTGTAATGAGGAGATAGAAGAAATCCATTTCAATGCAAAAACAACTTCAAAAATTTAGAAAACCCTCTCTAATAGATACTATAGACAAGTGAGGAGTTATGAAAAATCCGAGTGAGTTAAGTTAATCAAAGAATAAAATTAGGAAAAAGCTGGAAAATTAGTATGTGGTTTAGGTGATTTGATAGTTCCTTAGCATAAGGTGAAACTAGAAGTCAACGAACCACCCCACTATAAGGAGCAGTCGATGATTAGAGGTGCTAATAAGGTAGGAGGAGTTGCTAGTGACCAAAGCTTCAAATTTTGGTGAGGTCCAATTCCTACCAGATTTTAAATTAATTTGTTAAAATGTCAAAAAAACCTAGAAAATTATGAAAAAATTTATTCTTACATATTTTTGTATATAGAATCTAGGAAAAATATCACATTGTATATATTTAGTAACTAACATATACGTCCTTAAGAAATTAGGGAAATTGAACAATTTTCAAAGTTGAAATAACTTGGGTAAACGACATAGTTTCTACTTCAATTTTTTTTGTCTACAAACTATCTTAAATTAATATTAATTTGCTATGTTCAAGTTTTTCATGATACTTTTTTTTTCATATTTTTATTTGGTTTTTAAGCCTCAAATTATGCCTAAAATAGTGTTTTTAGAAAAAATAATGTATTTCTTTACATAAACTCACTTAGATAGTGGTTGGATAGATTGACAGAGTGAGAAGTTACCAGAAGTTGGCCCTAAATAGTGAAGTTAGTATTTAACTAATTTAGTGAAATTGAAACAATTTGATGCATTGTGATGTAATGTATGAGGAATTGGGAAGTAATGAAACTAAGGAAGGTTTGGTTGAAGAGTTATGGTTGATTTTATAGTTATAATTTGAAAGGAAAGTTAATAAATTAGCTAAACTTAGGATCTTGGTTAAGGGTAGATGATAACTCAAAAGATTTGATATCAGGACCCTAAAGGGGGCCTAGTAGGATTACCTAAAATTTCCATAACATGTGTGCACCCATGCTATGAAAACCGCCTTGCAAGTCAGAGATTTACAAGACTCTAAATGATTAATCACTAAGGTTACTGATTTTTAAGTAATCAATTTACTGTAGAATATAAATATAAATAACTATGGGTATCCGATATCCCACAGTTCCTTAGAACCGTAGAGAATTGGTATCCCCTACCAAATAATAAGACAGGATATACTAGCATTAGTGTAAGGTTTAGTAAATAAATATTTTCTGCAAATGATGTCTATGTATTATCTAAAAAGTACTCAGCTACTTCTAATACTAATGTACACATCTTCATCTCGTACTCAGCACTCGAGACATATCCCAATCCCATCGTATGTAAACCTGCAAATGAAACTAAGGGGGAATGAGCATAAAACAGCTCAGTGAGTTCATTCCTCACCACTACCGGTCAAGCAAGTTTTCACACATTATTATCACACATGCAAGCAAGCTATCTACATACATAATGAATGCAGGCGTGATGAATGCAAGCAACACATCCATAGGAGTCCAGAACTATGGAAGGTGTAGAATTACGTCGTCTACACTTCGATTATCCCCTATACTTACCCGCACAGGGCACCTCAGCTTACCCGCATGAGGCTACCTAGGGGCACCACCCCACTAGGCAAAACTCGACTATTACCCTAGCCGAGAAAAGAGTTTCAATCCAAATAGGGGGAGTCTAAACTAGGACTATCCACCCTCCAAGGCCCCTCGAGCATAAACATGCGAGTCCTCTCGCAACCAAAACTTAACCAAGGCCTTACAGGCATAATAAAGTAAGTCCTCTCGCTATCAAGTGGAGAACCCATGCTAGCTTTGCCTTAACGTTAAAAATACTCTTTATGGCTCCTCAAGCCCTTACAACGATCATGTAAAAATTTGTTCATGGATAGAAAAGCTTTTTCCAAAAATACTTTTCTTAAGATTTTTGCAAGGCTAGCACTCTCCATTCATACCTTTACCAAGTCATAGACATGCGACGAGTAGAACCGGTTATTTAGGCAGATATTTATATTTATCAATTTAAAAAGGTGATCACACGGATGATAACATACAAGCAGAACAGTCATTCAAACATACAAGCAATAGCAAACAGCAAAACATCATACAAGTAACACGCACAAGCAAGTAGCAGGTCATCAGAACTCCTTCACCTGGATTATTGCTCATTCTCCAAGCCTTTAGGGTTTCCAGGACTCGATATCGAACGCCTAAATCAAAATGGTAAAACTTATAAGTGTTATGAGAATTCAGACTCCTTAGTTAACTAAAAGTCTATTGTAGTTCATCTAGTTTCCTCCAATATAACCCGAGTATAGTGTATATAAGGTTAACCCGAGTATAGTGTGTATAGGGTTACCATACCCCATGAGATTAATAGTAACTATTTTCTTATATTAGTAAGGTATGAGGCTTCATTTATGTATTTTGTAACTTTTTCGTTCTAATTCCGATATTTGCGAACTTATATTCGTTTTTTCATCCTTTTCGGACGCACGTTCACACGGTAATGTCCGTTTTGGATGTTAAGACCTGTGTTTTATGATATGAACTAAATTTATTGAAATTTTATCTTATTGAAATTTTATCTTATTGAAGTTTAATTATTCTTATTGCTTATGTTTATGCCCTAGTTTAGGATTTAATGATTGAATTAGCTATTTGATTCTTACACTTAGGAAATTTTACATTGGTGCTACTAATCCACATACTTGATTAAATTTAATTCAATCTAGGAAGTGTATTAGGGTTTAAGGGATTTTCGACTTCTAAATACATGTATATACCTATGTTATGTGCTTATGTAATCTTATTATTTCTTCTATTATAAACCTACGCTTACATCATCACTTATGTAATCAATTGATGATGTCATGGCTTATGTAATCCATTTATTACATGAAAATATATATATCATTAAGTACTTATACATATACATATGTTATATACCTACCTATACTCATAATATACTAATATGTATACTTATGCACTAATATATATATACTAATACCTATGCCCATATACGTATACGGTGACATACGTATTTTTATACGTATTTTCGTATGCCTTATATAGCCCCTTAAGAAAGCTTCACAATTTCATTCTTTTTGTATTTTAAGAGTATATTTGACATGATATATGTATGTATAGTTAGTATATACCTTATTTTAGGTTATGTACATATTGTATACTTATGTACAAAGGTATTTATACTTGTATTCTTTTAGCATATCCTTTTATACATATACTTAAGGACATATGCACATGCATATCCTTCTTCTTCTTCATGATTCCTAGATTTCTACACTTAAAGAGGAGAACTTTGTGCTCTTTTCTTCAAGATCATACTTTTCACATGCCTAATTGTCTAATCTACCTAATTAACTACCTAATGAAGAATAGAAAGCAACATAAAGTAACTTAAGTACATACCTTTAGTTGTGTAGAAATTATGGAAACAAAAGGAGAAGTTGTGAAAGTGAAAGAGGAAGAAGAAGCTTACGGCAAGAGGAAGTTGTTTTTGTTTTGTTTCTTTTGATTTGTTTTGTTTCTTTTTTATTTGTTTTGCTTATGGAAGAATGAGAATGGTGGGGTCTAGAAGGGGAGATGAATGGACGGCAATTTAAGAGGAGAAAGAAAAAGAAATGCTAAAGGAAAAGAAAAGAAAGGAAATCATGAGAAGAAGATATTTTCTTCAAATGAAAAGGACAATTTTGTTGACTTTTCAATTGTTGACTTTAGTCAACATTTTGACCTTGGTCAACATGTGTTGACTTGATCAACTTTCAAAAAAAATAAAGACTCTTTTGTGTACATAATGAACTAATTAGGAAAAATTTGGAGAAAGATTAAGGAAATGAAAGGAAATAAGAAATTTAGTGAATTGATTAATAAAAATAGATAATGAGATCTTCCATTAGGTATTTATATCCTATATATACCATTTGGTAAGCTACTAAGTATAATTAAATTGGAAACTATCATTTAGGGTATTAAGGTTTACTATATTTAACTTAAGCCTCAACTAAACCTTTAACTCTATGTAATACTAACCTAGTTATATACTTAGTCGTTTATACATGATTAAGAGTTATCTTTAGTCGTTTACCGATGAAATGGCAAAATATGGAGGATATCTTATCACCTAAGGTTTTAAGGTAAATTATGGTGAATTAGTGCTTTTGTATCCTTAAAGTTATAATTTTAGGGTTTTTATTACTTTAGGGCACAATCTCTAATGTTTTTCCATATTTAGGGTTTCATATATTCTTACGCGATTAAATCTTCGATTGTTATCTTAGGGTTTGATGTGGTTCGAGGTTTTAGGGTCTTCGTATGCGGTTAGGGGTTCAATTGATGATTTAAGGTTTTTTTTTTCGTATCTACTTTAGGTTTTGGATTGAAATTTTAATTGGTTTTAAATCTCATTGGTTCTTTTGAGTTCGGGAAATCATGTATAGTTTGAACGTTTGTTTCTATACTTAGAAAGCTAAATTCGTGGGGTTTACATTTGAGGTTTGAACTTTACACTAGATTGATACTCAAAGAGTATGTTGAAGTAAAAATTATGAAATAAATGTGATTGGGTGATATTTTATACAATACATGAGATTATAATCACTTATAAGAGAAGATTATCTTAGAATATGAAGGATGATTAGAAGATTACAGAGGATGAGTTAAGTCCTTTGTATAATGAATACACTATAGTTACAGCTTTTGAGAAAAAAATTATATGCATGACAGGGGAATTATATCTATGATGGTCCTAGTGTTGTACTTTCCTGTAATAGTAGAACTTAGTAAGAATTATTTACCCAATTTTGATCAAACACCTATAAGAACTATCCATTACATAAAGACTATCTACTTGGAATCATAGATTAGTTTCCAAGATTTCCATCAACTAGGAATGTAGGTATTGAAGTACTCTTGTAATCACATGAGATTAAACCATCTGTAGAACCTCCTGAAAGTCTAGTTCCAATTGAATAAAAATGTTGGCGAAAATTTTGAAGAAGATCTTGAGTATAACTTAGAAGTAGTAATAGCTTAGGCGAAAGCTGAAAATGAAATTAAGAAGGAAATTGAAACTGAGGCAATAGCCAATTTTGGGAATCAAGTAAGAATTCTAATAAAGGCTAATGAAGCATAAGAAGTAAGTCAAAATGGAGAACTTGATTTAGCAAATGAAGGTCATGAGGATGTGTAAGAAATTATATATATTCTTGATACACTTGAGTATATGGTGGTAAGTTCTAACATAGAAATAGGAAATGAAAATATGGATCCAAATGCTTGTGAAAATTGGTTTGCTTTGGATGATGTTAAAACATCAAACAAATAAGATGTGTAGAGCGAATAGGAGTTGACTACCTTAGGAACTTTTGGATCGTATGGTTTATGTAATGTATTTAGTTATCTAAATATTCTAGCCTCTTTTTGATGTAAATAGTATTTTGAAATTATAAATATACTTTTATATTTGAGGCAAGAATGGTGTATATAGAACTTATGTACTAGGAAAATGCTGATGTAATTTTTTTGTTTGTATAGTTATGTTTATATGTATTCCAAATGTAAAAAGTTCAGTTTAATGTAATTATCTTGATGTAAACTTTAAGTTATGATGTATATCTTTGAGATGTAAAGTTGCATCGTGAAAGTTAGTGGTGTAGTGTGTGTCAAAGTGATTTGTCATAGATGATTCTCTAGTATTATCATATGTTTGAGAGATTACAAGTGATTATAGGTGATGTAATAGTGTATAAATGTATATAAGCGATACTAAATTTACAAGTGTTAAATTAATGTTATTTTATATTGAACTGAGACTTAGATTCTATATGTACTCATATTTATATTGTTATATATACAGATGATATGTCTAACATAGGCAATTTGGTGAAAATGAATGATTGCTAAAAGATGTGTAGTTGGAAGTTTACGATGATAAAATGAGTAGGAAATATGCAGTTAAAGCATTGTGCAAAGGTTTCAAAAACCATATTGACCAATAAATAAATGGATTTTGAGTGTAGGTTTAAGTGAATTATTGTGATAATTGAATAACATGGCAAATAAGGAAATAGGAATGGGGATGGATAATAAGGAAATAGATAACCACCTATAGTTCCGCCTATACTACAAGACTTACCAAGGAACGATTTACCACTACCTCCACCTCTTCCAAATATGTTAGATCCTTTCAGCATCTTATAGTTAATGGAAATGCTACAGGACAAAGGTAACCCGAAGTGGAGTTATGGAAACAACTACTAGTAGAAGTTGGTAAGCTTACAAAGTTTATCAAAGAAAATTAGTATTTCGAAGGAGAGAGGAAAACTAACCATAGCTAATGATTGGCTAACCCAAATCAAGTAAAGTCTCAAAGCTTTTCGAGTACTAGAAGCGCAAAAGCTTTCATATGGAACTTGTTGAAGTGAGGAGCATAGATATGGGAGGACTCAAAAGCATGAATTTTGTTAAGACCACTTATATGGTAAACATTTAGAGAAGAACTCAAGGGTGAGTATTTTCCTGTAAGTATCCAAAACCAAACAGCTAAAGAATTAATGAGTAAGGGTACGATGAATATGGTACAATACGAGACGGAGTTTAACCAATTGATTTAGTATGCACCATAATTCTATCAAGATAACCTGAAGCTTAAGAAAGATTTTTACTTAGAGGATTTAAGCCTACAATGAGGCATAAGCTTAAGGACTATTGTTTTAAAACCTACAATAAGGTGACAAACAAGGTACATCAACTTGAAAATAATCAAATACTAATGCAATCAGAGTAGAGCAAGAAGTTAAGTAGGGTGAATCGATTTAAGCCTACGTTTAAGAGATCATTCTTTGGCGTTAGAAATAGCAATTTAAATAAAAAAAGAAGGAAGTTAACTGCAATGACTAGCAGAGTAGCTTTAGTTTTCATGATAAGAATGGGAATATCAAATGTTGGAAATGTGGAGACCAACATTATCTTCGCCAGTTTATGCAATTGAAAGGAAAATGTTATCTATGGAAATCAAAATCATATATCTAAAGAGTGCCCAAGGATGAAAAATGTGAAATGTTATCGTTGTATGAATTGGACACTTTTTTAAATACTATATGTAGTTTGAACCTAGAGTTAGGAATGCTAGAGGACTGGATATTGCAATGGTCCCTATACGTGTCTTTGTATTAGAAAGCATGGATGAGGATACTAAAGGGGTTTGATGAGATGATGGAGAAATATTTCTATGAAGGTTCAGGTAATGATGATGATGGTAAGGATGGAGATGAACTAGGCCTAGTTATAGTTACATGCACTAACATTGACTACTAATTAATAGTTATAGCATAAATCATGTTTACTAAGATAACCATATGTATTAAGTAGTAAAGTAGTTAATAGAATTGTAATAAATTCTTAAAACTTGTTAGTAATTATGATAATAATATAATAGGTAATGTGAACGTAAATAAACGAGTTGCATATGCATTATTTGATACGGGAGCTTCTCATTCATTTATCAATCAGGAGTTTGTGTTGAACCATGGAATTGAAGTAGTTGAGACGAAGGGCACCTATAGAATAAGAATCTCTATGGGAGAGCATATATCCACTTCAAAAGTAGTAAATGAAGGGTGAGTGACAATTCAGGAAAGGGAATTTCCAATTAAATTGATAGTATTACCTATAAATGGTTATGATGTTATTGTGTAGATTGATTAGTTGATAAGGCATAAGGGGAAAGAAGGTTCTCAAAGAAAAGCAGTTGTAAACATCCCATTTTTGCCTCCCTTATAATTTTAGATTTTTTTAATAAAGTAAATGGTCCTAATTTAGAAAAGTACAAAAAATAGAAAATTTGAAAAATTACAAAAAAAAATAGAAAATCTAGAAAAGTGCAAAAAAATAGAAAATTTGGAAAAATATATAAAAAAAATAGAATTTAAAAGAAAGAAAAATGGATATTTTAAAATAGAATAGGATTTTTTAAAATAGCTTTAGTATTTGGGCCTTAATCAATGAATGGAATATTGGGTCTAGACTTAGATTTAAATCTAGCTCAAGCCGACCTAGTCTATATATGCAATTTGATTACATATTTAAATAAGACACAAGCCAACGACTTGATGGAAAGAGCACACATAAACAATCAAGTGGTCCTGGGTTCGATCTTAAACATAGGTACTTGGTGTCTATTATGTTTTGTAGTGTCCAAGTACCATGTGTTAGCCTCTGATTAACTAATACTACCCTTTCCCAGATTTTCATCAGTTTTTCCTCCTCCCTCCATGTTCAAGCAACTTAATTTGATACCCTTTTTTATGCCTTTTTCTTTGAGATTTCACGAAATTAATGGTGTTATCTCAAAGGTCACATGGCCTATTTTACATTGGGAGTAATTTCAAGTCTAAATTCATTCATATCCCCATTAAATTTAGCATTTGAAAATTAAAAAAAAAAAATTCACTGCACGGATCTTTTTTTCATTTCTAGAATCTCCATGATTTGTGTATGTTATTGAAAGATGAAGTTAAAAATAGATTAATCTAGCAATAACAAACTTCATGGAATCCATTTTAGTCATCAACAACACATAAAATTAAATTAATTTCATTAAATTCAGAATCAAATTCTTTCAAACCCATTAATGAGATGATTGCAAGATTACTTTGATTTTTGGCCTTCCAAGCAAAACCAAGCTTTGAACTCGTATAAATAGGGGTATAATATTCATCAACAATCGTTAATTTCCATCTCTGTGCTCACTAAACACTCAATTTTATCCTTTCTCTCTCTTTAATTCGATAGTGTTCTCTTTCTAACTTGAAAATTTGACTATACTAACTGTCGAGCTAAACCAATACCATGGCCGAACTTCCTAAGCCCTAAGCTCATAAACTTGATGACCATCACAAGCAATTATGTGCCTTAGCCTAGCCGCCACACAAGGAACCGCTAAACACTAACTATTACCTTGCTTCCCTACCACTCTAGCCGCCACTTCAAGTCGAAACAACTACACCATGTATATCAATACTTCTCAAAATCGAAGATCCAACCTTTGTTCGAGCTCTAGTAGCTACCATGTAGATCAGTTACTACCACCACTCATGGCTAAAATGCAGAAAACTACCAAACAACCACCCTACATCAAACACTACCGCCAATCTCCCTAATGTTAATGACTTTCACATGAAAGTTGATTTATCCATTCAAATTAGCTGATGGAACAGTTTATATCGTCTCCTCCAATGCTCACTAGGTGGCCTTCTTCTTCCTTATGCAGTCACATGGCTCATATGTAACCAGTCAAGTAACTTAAACTTGACTCGAACTATGCATGACCCGACCGCCGACCTAAAATCTGCTCTAAATCCCTCTCTCCGACCCCCATTTTGTTCGCCCCCCTTTTCCCTTTGTTTTGTTCTACATTTTTTTTTCTTTTGATTACATTGTATTTTATTTTTTCTTTTTCTTTATTATCCATTGTACTCTATCACAAAAAAAGGAAAGAAAAAAAGAAATAGAAATAGAAAAAAAAATGAAGAAGAAAAAAGCCTAGTTTTATTTATCCATTTTTACATTTTAGTCAAAATAAAAAGCGAAAAAATATATAATAAATAATAAAGATGTTTCATCACTTAGAAAAATATTTTTTAAATAAATAAAAATAAATGAATCCTTTTCAAAATTAAGACCTTTTAGAATTTTCCAAAAATAAAAATACCAATTTAGGACCCTTTTATAGAATTTTTCCAAAAAAAATCAAATGGCTAAGAGACGTAAATTTAGTCAATTTTTCATGAACACAAATAGGGCAACTTAAAATAGAGAAATCTTTTTATTTTCCCTTTTATAAATAATTTTGATTTGTTATTTATGCAAATTGAATTAGTTTTAATTATAAATTTAGAAATAGTTAAAACAAGTATTTTAAAAGATAAAATTAATTTCAAAAAGTTAAATGTGGTACCCTTTAAGGGTTTAAAATGTTAGCCCCTTGACTCGAATCTTTGGTTTTTAAAACCTTTTTTTAATATCGGTATTCTAGTAGGCTAATGACTAGGTTCAACCAATTCACCCTATTGATTTAACCTACCTATTATTTTTCTTGACCTTGATTAGGTAGTGACTCTAAGTTTTAAAAAATAGAAAACCAAATTTTTTTTAACTCTTAGTTGAGGATTAGTATTAAATGAATTAGGGCTTGATACTAATCAGATTAAGAAAAATAAATAAAAAAATCGGAAAAACCCATTGTTGACAGCAATAATATTGGATCATGGAAATATTGTATATTTTGGTAAGATTGAGAGTTGTGGTGTGAAGTTGTTTGTCACGGAAGTAATTGAGGAAAGGAAAATAGATGATGGAGAGTGGCAGCAATGTTTGATATTTGCTTTAGAGGGGAAGAGTTTTGGTAAGCCATAAATTATGCTTAAAATAGTGTTTATAGTTAAAATAATGTTTTTTTTCCGCTTAAACTCGCTTAGATACTGAGTTTGAATCATATTTAGAGTATGGAAATTTCCCTGGAGTGGTTGGATAGATTAACAAAGTGGGAAGTTACTAGAAGTTAGCCTTAAATAGTGAAGTTAGTATTTGACTAATTTAATGAAATTGAAACAATTGATGCATTTTGATGTAATGTATGAGAAATTAGAAAGTAATGAAACTAAGGAAGGCTTGTTTGAAGTGTTATGGCTGTTTTTAATTTTGTTCTATAGTTATAATTTAAAAGGGAAGTTAGTAAATTAGCTAAACTTAGGATCTTGGTTGAGAGTACGCGATAACTCAAGGATTTCAGTGATGAATTTTACACTAGATTGATACTCAAAGAGTATTTTAAAAGAAAAAATTATGAAGTAAAAGTGAAAACAAGGGAAGTAAAGGATTAGTTTGAGGATGATTTTATTAAAAATTCTATAAATAACAGAGTCAAAAAATAGCTTAGAGGATATCATAATAAGAGATTTAACTTCGAGAATTTTAGTGGCTGTCTTAGAGAATAAAACTGGTGTAACCAATAACTCCTATATAGCTCAAAAAGTAACTCAGAGAATTTCTTACTGAAGGAAATTACCATAAATCCACTTAGAATCTAATTTAGAGGATTTTTAGACTAAAGAAAACTATTATAAAACTACTTAAAGCTTGACTTAGAGGATTTTTTATTAAAGAAAACCACTATAAATCACTTAGATTATAACTTAGAGGATTTGGCCTATTAAGGTAACTTATAAAAATCAATGAATGGCTAAGAAATTATGATTTTTAAGTGGAAATAACTTACGAAATTTATGACTAAATAACCAAAAACATATAAAATAAACTAATGACTAATGAATTAAAGCAAGAAAACTAATTTATTATGTATTTCTAGGGATAATTGAAGATTAAGGAGGCAATGGTTAGGAGTAAGGTACTTGTAAACATAGGTTAGTTAAGATTGATGCTTTGTAGCATATTGAAGTATCATATTAGGATACTTTGAGAAATAAGAGTGCTTGTTTGTAATTGTAATTAGATTATTTGTATGTATATGTTTGTGATACTGGGAGTTGAACTCTAAGTGTTATTTTCTGCTTAAATATATCATGTCTTGTATGTATAAACATGGTTGCTCACTTGATAATCTAAACTAATCATGAGTTGACTAAAGATATAACATGACATTCACAAACCCAATAAGGGTAACAATCAGGTTACCAGAGTAAATACTAACATTTCAATAAGGATAGTAGAAATGATTATTTTCTTACCCTTAGTCGAACTAAGTGATAAAAGAGAGGGTCGTAGTAAGGTTAGGAACCATAGTTCAAATATTCTCTTGGGAGGAGAGTGTTCTCTAATGCACAAGTCTGGATTTAGTCTAATAGTGTCGCATTCAAACTCCTTGAAATCTAAGTTATAGTGGATGGAATTATTCTAACTTCACAATGAACCGGTTAAACATTGTGTAATGCTCTATCATTGGTCTATTGCATTTGAAATTAACTAATGATTGAATAACTATGTTTATTATGGTACTCTTATGAGTTCGTTCCTTCTTGCGGAGTTAGTTGAGCTTACATCCTAATAGATTATTTTACAGGTGTAGAGAAGTACTTGGAGATGCCTTGTTACAGTTGTCCATAGGTTAGTTCCAATAGGTTAGGGAATGAAGTGTTGAAGTCTAGTGAAGGATCCAAGTTCTGTTACTTTTGTTTTTCTTTTGTAGGAAGATTATAAGGTTTTCTTAGGAGACCTTATAGTCTTCGCCGACTCACTAATATACCTATATGTAATGTAGTCCTCTCGTAGAGATGTGTAGTTCTTTTTGAAAAATTTGGAACTTTTGATGTATAGTAAGCTATGTAAAAGAACTAGACTATCTATAATTATGAGACTATATATTTTGTAATGTGTTAATCTATAGGTACTATCTAGTACAGGTGCCCATCTAATTGCTTAATAGCTGGTTGAGTCATCGTTCGCCTTGTATGGACTATACATATATTAGCAATTGAGAAAAGTAGCTTCTAGATTAGGTTAGTTTATAGGATGAGGTTATTACAACTCCTAAAGTTTAGGGCATGACATGGTTTTCTTTCTTTTTTCTTACTATTTATGTTATTCTCCTTCTTTGGGTCCTTATTGTGTGCTTCAACACTAAAAGGCCATTGGTATGGAGGCTGCATCATAGGGAAAGGATATCCCTATATGTGCATATATGTAATTTAAATTAGAAGTTTATGTATTATTTGAAAAAAAAATCATCATTTTATTCCTTTTATTAAATTTTTTGTATTTGTTTAATTTATTATTATTTTAATTAATTAATATATATCTATATAATTGTACTATATACATAAATTAATGAATCATGATGATGTAGCATGACTTGGTAATGATACATTAGTTATTGTGCCATACTAGCTTCTAAGTTGACAAAAGCTAGGCGTAAGGATTGTATTTTGAAAAAGTGGGGTGTTTATACCATTTAGAAAATTTATAAAGGTGAATAGCATACTTTACCCTAAAAATATTAAATAATAGTCATTCCTTGTGTCTTGTAAAGAAATTGCATTTCCTTATTTTTCTATATTGGAGATTTTATAGAATAGTTATTTCGAAAATAAAATGAAAGAATAGATGAATAGGTAGTAGGGGTGAGCAGATATAGGGTGTATAGGTATGAGGCTTACCTGTACCCTACTTTATAAGTACAGGTTTCTAAATTTTTATGCTCAAAACCTACCATGTGGCTCTTGAGAGTTACCTTGTACCTTGCACGTTGCACCTTGCAAATTTTACAATATACCTATACAACCTAAAATTTTTTCTTTATCTTCCTTCAAAACTTTGTATTAGATGTATAATCAATTTCAAAATTATAACTATATTATCAGTAGATGGCCAAAAATAATTTGTATACGTTGTAACATATCTTAAGTTAAGACAATGTAAAACTTTGATAGATAAAATATAAAATATTTTTGTAGTTAGAAATGTTGAAAACCCTTAGTTAGGTCATGCTTAAATTTATTATCCTTTTTCTTTAAATTATTAAAATAAAATTTTTATCAAATCATAAAATTATTATACACAACACTTAAAAATTATGTAAAAGCAATTACAATATTATATATTGAATAATAAGTTAAGAATTGAGATATTTCTAAGACCTCACTAGTTTAGAGTTAGTAAAAGAGGAATGGAGATGCAAAGAAATAAGAAAGTAAAAGAAGGGAGAGGTTTTTACCAAAGAAGAAGAAGAAAAGAAGAGAGATGGATTAGATAATAAACACAAGCTGTATATAATTTAAGGGTATTATTATGAATTGGACTTTTATTGTTATTTTCTTTAAAACTGAAATAGAAAAAACAATATTATTAATTTTTTATTTATTAACATTATTTAATTACTATCACAAAGTAGGTTTGACGTACTATAGAACATGTACCTTGTACCTTGTATATATTAGTTTATAGGTTCTAAGATAGGATAGGGTATCTTAACTTCATACTCATTCCCTATCTAGTGAAAGCAAGTTTCGAGAAATTATTACTCGGAACCTACTCAATGGAGTAGAATCTTGGTAGGTACTCTATTTAACAAGGTTATCCACCCACCCATAATAGGTAGAGAATAGCTATTCCATTCCATCCTAATAAAGTCAACTAAATATGTACTCTTTGCTAAATCTTAAGTGTAAACCCAATTGTAAACCTTAGGAAATCAATAGTTGAATCCTAATTCAAGTCCGAATGTTCTAAACTGTACAATAAGTCGATAAGGCTAGTAACAATAAAAAATTATGAAATTTAATAAATTAAATATAACACCGATAACAAAACCCTAGGAATTGATCGAAACCTTAAATCGTGTACTAAAACCTTAAAACTGACTTATGTACCATTAATCAAAATTGAACCAAAATTTGTTTGAAACCCTAAAATTATGAACATAAGCCTATAAAGTTTTTAAATATTATTCAATAGTAATGTAATTATAGTCGGTTACAATTTTTGACTAAATCGCCTATTCGATTGAAATTTTTAACGAAATTGCTATGATAACTTATAAAAATTATAATTGTAATAAGTACCAATTAAATTGATAAATTTTCATAAAAATTTAAAAATTAATTTATGATGAGTATTGTTATAATTTATATGTTTATAAAAATTACATATATTTATTATTAATTTTATTGTCATCCTTTTTCTTTTTCTCTTTTTCTCTTTTCTTTCTTTTCTTCTTTTCATATTGTTGCTACGTTCTGGAAATGGGAAATCAAATGGTAGCTCACGTGCACAATTGCTAAGCCAAGTGTTAAGATATAAAAGAAGGAAAAAATTTACATAAGATTACTTTGTCCCATCCTCATAAATGAAAGGATTAGGATAAGATTTTTGTTTTATTTTGTTTCTCTTAAATTGTTGAACATGTTAATTAAAAGGAAGAGGAAAATCTGGAAAATAAAACAAAACCGAAAACAAAAGAAGAGAAGAAATCCTGGAAATCAAAAACGTGAAAAAGAAAGAAGAAAAGAAGAAGAAGAAGGAAGAAAAGAAGAAGAAAAAAATTCAAAAGTAATAGATAAGTAAATTATTTTGCAAGTATAAATGTATAATATATAGTATGTACATGTATAAATGTAGTATTTGTATGGTATTTTTATAAATATAACATTACTATTACATGTATATATGCATAAATAAATTGAATTATATATGTATGTATAAAGATATTTATGTATACATGTATGCACATAGGTATATTATATGGAAGGAGTATGTAGTATGTAGTTTTTTTAGATTACATATAATAGATATTAAGTATTTTACAAAATAACTATAGATATATACATATATATATGTGTACACATAAACTATATATATTGGTGTATATATGTATAATTTATTTTCTTATATATACATATATATAAATATGTAGTTGTATAGTATATATGTAGTTATATATTTCTATAAGTGGTAATATATGCTTAAATACATAATGTATATAAGACGTATATATATATAATATAGAGTATATGTTGTGGTATACCTAATATATCATATAATACATGTATAAGTATTTGTATATTATTTATATATATCTATGTATATGGTAATTATATTTATGTACACATGTAAACTATATTATATGAGTATACTTATATGTATAAATATAAATATATGAATATATGTATATGTACATAAGAGTATGTTTGTTTTCATAAAAAAAATATATACATACATATGGCGTATAACATATAGTATATATATGTAGTTTACTGAAAATATATATATGTAATATAATAATATCTATAAACTAAAATAAATTTATAATTATGTCAGGAGTAGGTATATATATATATATTACCGTAAATTAAGAATTTCTCAATAAAGTAAAATTATAAAATTTATTAAATATACAATAAGTTTATATATATATGTGTGCGTGTGTATAAATCATGAAATATAGATGAATAATAAGAAAATAATAAAAATAATATGGCAATAATAATAATCATAATAAGGCTAAAATCTCAAAAATAGGAAAAGTATGCTCAAAATAATAAAAATATCAAATATATTGTTTAAATAATTATTACATCATAAATATATTAAAAAAAGCGAAAATTAAGATTTTATAATTTTTAAACTTAAATAGTAAATTTTGTGATATTTTTATATCACAATTTAAACTACGAGTTACGACATCAAAAACAGACCTCGTTATGCGAAAATACGCTAAAAAATGATTAAAATGGATTATAAGTTCATAATGATCCGAGCTAAAATGGAAAAGTTGCATGCGATTCGATAAAAAGCTCGAATCGACAATTTCACATAACTAGCTGAAGTAAACCATACAAATTATGATACTAGTAAACTTTAAATTCCTAAACTTACAAATTTCTATTA
Source organism: Lumnitzera racemosa (assembly GCA_024138005.1). Lineage (NCBI taxonomy): Eukaryota > Viridiplantae > Streptophyta > Magnoliopsida > Myrtales > Combretaceae > Lumnitzera > Lumnitzera racemosa. The sequence goes on along the minus strand of JAMXBC010000008.1, from coordinate 11,097,849 downwards.
TTCTCAGGTGATTTTGATATAGACCCTAAGCTACCACCAGATTACTACGACCCTTAAGTTGATTATCATTGAGTGAGTTTTTCCTAATGATTTCATATTTGTTTGTGTTTATAGTTAGTGAATATAAGTTATGATTAATAAATGAATATGTATGGGGTTGGGTTATGCTTGTGCATAATAATTGTTGTTGATGGTGAATTTACTTTAAATTTCAATAATGTAATGATTGTTGCATAGTAGATTTACTAAGAATTGATTGTTTATGACTTCGAATGATCACTAAATAAATAAGACCTAATTTGTTTCGATTAGAAAAAGTTAACTTAGATCACGCATAATCATGCACTGCATAACTAATTCCGGTAATCACATTACACGGAGGTAGCGAGAGGCCATACGTGGGTTGATTATTGATTGTTATAGATTTTATACAGTGTATACGTAGGATATGACCTTATCTTGGCCCACGGGATGACTAGACATTGGAGGCACCAACCGCTTGGCTAAGGGTCGAGTTCAGAGGCCTTCATTTAGGGGTAAGTGAGGGTAGCGTAAACTTAATTACAATCATATGTAAAACCTTTTTGATAAAACTGATAATGGATGTACCATTACATTTTGAATACAAAACACGGAGTTTCGTTATAAAGTAAGTTCTAATATGATACCTAGATTTGACTATAGTGATGAATCTCTAACCTTGACTTTGGAAGGCATTAAATCTGAGTTATATGCAGTACTTGGTCATTTGCATGTATTTGTTTGGCATACTATTTATCAAGCATTCATTTAGTTAAACCTAACTATTGTATAACTTGATTGGTATATGGTTGAGAGAAATTATCTCACTAAGCTAGTTAGCTTATACTCTTATAGTCTTATCTTGCAGGTCAATCTTTTTGTGGAGTTGGGCCGTCACATGTCCGAGGTCAGTTTTCTACATGGGGTGAATGTGGGAGCTGGATGAGATCAGAGAGTATTCCTGATAGTTTATAGATCTAAATATATAATTGATATACTGGTTTAACTTAAGACATGTTTCAGACTTCATATTTGTAAACTTTTATACAAATAAACCATGTGTTATTTTTTTATAATTTTATTATTTATCATGAAATGATATTACTTAAACTTGCGCACTCTTGGTAGTTAGTAGTAGCTGTAACCTTGTGTATCATATAAAAGGGTCGTCAATTGTAAGGGAATTCAATCTGCAATCCTTTGTACGGTATACAGCGATTGACACGACTAGTCCCCTTGGGTTGTGACGTCAATAAAGTCAATAGTATAAGCCCAAGTACTCTAGATAATATCATATGTCGACAAGGCTAGCTAAAATAAAAATTTTATATAAATTGTGAAATTGAAGTAATATCAGTAACAAAAACCTTAAAAATTTGATCGAACCCTAAATCGCATATAAAAAACCCTAAATCTGATATACACGTAAATATCCGAAATCGATCTCGAACTTAACAAAACCCTGAAATTATAACTTTAAGCTTATAAAATTAATATATACAACTTAATAGTGATATAACTATAATTGATCGCAATTATCAACTAAATCGTGTAATCGCTTATAAACCTTAACAAAAACGTTGAAATAATTTGTAAATATTATAAACTAAACAGATATCAATTAAATTAATAAATTTTCATAAAATCTCAAAATCAATTTATAAATACTAATTATATCATTTTTATTTTTGGAAAAAATTAAATATTTTATTTTGATTTTTTATTTTTCTTCCCTTTTCTTTCTTTTTCTTTTCTTTTTATTTTCCTTGTTGCTACGAGATTCTAAGCTATAAATTACAATGGCCCATGTGTTGTTTTTCCATGTATAAGTGTCAATGATTTATGTAGGAAAGGATAATGTAATAAAGTAGTTATATAATCTTAATTAATGAAGAGATTAGGCAAGATTTTATTTCCTTATTTTCCTCTTGTTTTAATCTGCATGTTGCTATTTGTTTTTTGTCTAGAACTTGGAACCAAAGCAAAAAGAGAAAAACAGAAACTGAAAAAGAAAACTGAACACATATACAAACTTAGCAAACATTAAGAAGAAGAAGAAGAAAATAAGGGAATTTTTATTATTCAATTATCTAAAGAAATTAGGTAAGTTATTTATTTATATTTGTACATATATATATATTCTATAACATGTATATGTATATTGAATATTTATTTTAATTATTTACATGCATGTATGTGTGAAAGTATATGTGTATTATACATAGTATATTTATTATATAGTATGTACATGTATACGTATATAATATATATACTATGTATATCTTATTTAGGTATGTATGAATATGTATACGTGACTATTTATATCTATATGTATATGTACATAATATTTTTTTTAGGATATACTATGTATGCATAAATAAATATATATATGTGTATGGACCTAGTATATATATGTAGTATATGATGTATAAATGTAAGTATACGTATATGATATATATACATGTATTATGTATTTCTGTATTTATGTACATATGTGTATTTTGGTATTTATTTAATTATGTATTTATGTTTATATGGATATGTGAATATGTACATATATATATATATATATATACTTGGTATTTTAATTTTTATGATATATGTATGTATGCATATAGTAGGTATATATATGTATATTTATACTTAGTATTTTCATTTTATAAAAAAATTTTCTATATATATATGTATATAAGTTGTATATTTATGTATATTATTATTTGTATTTTGTATTTTTTTATATAAATATATATATAAGTGTACCATAACCTTAGGAGATAGTATAATAAATAATTAATTTAGAAAATTTAATAAAATATAGTAATAAGTATTAATATATAATATACCTTAAAATACAAAGAAATAGGAAAATAATAGAAAATGTAGGGAAACTTAAAAAAGGACACATGGCACTTCCATATGCTACCACGTCACCACTTAAGAATAAATTAAGTAATTTTTGTAATTAATAATAATAATAAATAATTAATTAATTAGAAAAATGATAAAGTAGAAAAATCAAATTAATAAATCTTAAATCTCAAAAATAAGTTAAAATGAGTAATTATAGTAAAATAGACCTAAAATAAGAAAATTACAAAAATATATGACTCAAATAAATATTAAATCATAATTATTGCTAAGAAAAGCTTTAATTGATATTTTATAATTATTTAAGTCAAAATGATGAAATTTGTGATATTTTTATATCATAATCAAAATTGCGGGTTTCAATATCCAAAACGAACCCCACTACGAGAAAGTACGTTAAAAAATGATCGAAATAGGCTATAAATTCATAAAGATTTGAGCTAAATAAAAAAATTATACGCAATTAGATAAAAAGATCGAATCGATAATTTCATACAAACCAATATCTAAATTAAGTAAACAATACAAATTACAATACTAGTTTAGTTATTAAATTCCCTAACTTATTAATTTTCGTATTCCCTATTGTCAAATAATCACGACATTGATACCGACTTACCATCCGACTATTACAATCCTTGACTTCTAGTATTGTCGAATGAGTATTCTTAATCATTCCATACCTACTTATGTATGTAAATAGTGAATATAAATTGTTATTAATAATTAAATGTTATATGGAGCTGGGTTATACTTATGTATGATACTGTTTGTTAATAATGAATTTACTTTAAGGTATAATAATATACTGTTTGTTATATAGTAAATTTGATAGGTATTGATGTGTTTGTAACTTTATTGATCACTAAGTAAAAGGACTTAATATTATCCAACTTGAAAGAACTAAATCGAAACACGAATAATCATGCATTGCATTACTAATTCCGGCCGTCACATCATAAGGAGGTAGCGAGAGGCCATACGTAGATTGATTATTATGATTATAGTATTCGTACGGTATATACATATAATATGACCTTACTTTGGCTTGCGGGAACACTAGGTGTTGGAAGCGCAAATTGCCTGGTTAAGGGTCGAGTCCTAAGGCTTTCGTTTAGGAGTGAGTGAGGGTTGCATGAACTTACTCACAATTATACGTAAAATTGGATATTGATTAAAATTGGAAATGGATATGCTATTATATTTTGAATACGAAACGTCGAGTTTCGTTAGTATGTAAGTTCTAGTATGATACCTAGATCTGATTGATGCTAATGTATCTCCAACCCTAACTTCAGAGAGCGTTAAATTTGAGTTGCATGTTGTATCTAATTACTTATATGTATTTATATAGCATACTAATTGTTCATGCATTCATTTTACTGAATTAAATTGTTGTATAACTTGTTTGTTGTATGGTTGAGGAAAATGTCCTACTAAGCTAGTTAACTTATACTCTCATAGTTTGCTTTCGCAGACTGATTTATTCATGGAGTTAAGCTACTGGATGCCTAAGGTTAGTAGTACGTCAATGGGTTAATGTAAGAGTAAGATTAATGATAAGAGTGGACTTATGTTATTATATTTAGATTTTAAACTTTAATATGTAATGAAATGTATATTACCGACTTCTTATCTATAAATATCTATATATATGTGTCATTTATATTTCAATAATTTTGTTATTATTATAATGCAATGATATTACTTACACCTGCTTAAATATAGGTTGTTAGTTATAGTACTAGCCTTGTATATCACATGAAAGGTTATCGATTGAAAGGAAAATCGATCTATAGTCCTTTATACAGTATATGACAACTGCTATGACTAGCCTCCTTGGTTCATAACATTAAGACACCTCAAGATTTTCTTTTTCTTTTTTTTTTTGGGGGGGGGGGGGGGGGGGGGGGGGGGGGGGGGGGTGGGGGTGGGAGTTCAAGGTCAAACAATGATGAAGAAAATAATTTGCATTATTAGAAAATTTTGAAGTCAATTTAAATAACAGTTGTATCTTCTTTATTTTCCTTTTTTTTTTTACTGGGTAGTAATTGAGGAACATTTTTTAGAAAGATCATATGCTTAGTGTGAACTTTTTATGTCTTAGAATTAAACAAGATAGAAGGGAGATCAACCCATTAACATAATTACAATGCTAAATGCTGAATATGTCATAATTAACAAAAAATGCTACAACTATATTATAAGACTATTAAATAGTGTCTTGATTCAAAATATTTGAGCTATGATTGTACTATAAATATTTGATCAAGATAATTATATGGACTAAATCAATACTTAATCAAGTAAAGTTGCACCTGTGTATTAATTAAACTTAAACCTTGGTGAACCAATAGATGTTGGGTATAAGTACTTTATTTCCTCCTTTGATCCTTGATTTAATATAAACAAATATCAAATCTCTATGGAAATCAATTTTCTAAAGTATTTTACATGAAGTTATAAAATTAATAATTGAAACTTTAAGAACTAATAACTTAAAAAAATCCAAATCTAACCTATATATTCTCACTTGAAAATTCTCTTTTCCAATGACAACAACCCTACAAAAGCATCTAGTTCTAAAAAAAAATTGAAAATTTTCAAGTACCATCAATTTTTCAAAATGAGAAATTCTTTTTAAAGCCTTGATATGGAAAGTTATGTTAGGTGACATCTTTCATATTCAAATTGATCTTAATATATGTTTTATAGAGATATCCATCAAATTACTATAATTACACTTTCATTAGTTCATTTATTGAAATTGTGAAATTAACCAATGCAAAATTATACTAAATTATTTATATGAACTTTGATGTCTTACATGTATCGAGCCTAGTTTCTTTTTTTTTCCCCAATTTTGTAAATTAATCCTTCTTTAAACTGATCGGTATTAAACCTTACTCGTTTAATACTAACCTTAGAATAGGGTTTAAAGAAAACTGATTTTTTATATCTTGAAAATGCTTTGGAGTCGCCATCCAACTAGAGTTGAAAAAAAAGAGTTAAATTATAACCAATTCAGTGGATTTATTATAACTTAGCTACGAGTCTAATGATAAAACTAATTTCATAAAATGGTTTTTGAAAAACAAATATTTGGATCTAGAGACTAATTTTTGAACCCTTATGAGTACTATCAGCTTTCCAATTTTAATCTTAGTCTTAAAATCACATTTCAAAAGACTATTCTATAAAGTGAAACCCAATTATTGGTGAATCGAATAATTTAAGTAATCTAAACTATGAATAGAAAAATAGGTTTTTCATTTTTTATCGTCATCTCGTAGGTGCTTACATACCTGCTATTTAAGATTAGACCTGTATAGTTCTTTTCTAAAAATATTAGCGGTTTAATTTATTTTAACCTTAAAAAAGATCAAATTTACATTCTCACTCGTTTTAAGTTTATTTAAGCAAATTATTCTAAAAAATCCTAATCGGAGTTTATTTTTGGAAATTCAAAATAGAATCCTAATTTAGAAGGGGTCTATTTATTTTTATTTATTTTTTGAAAACCTAATTTTTCTAAGTGCCAAAACAATTTTTATTCAATAACCTATTTCTTTATTTATTTTTTATTTTTATTATATTATCTTATTTATTTATTACTTATTCTATTTTATTTATTAAACTAAAAAATAAGTAAATAAATAAATAAAAAATAGGCTACTCTTTTCTTTTTGTTTTTCTTTTCTTCCTTTTTTCTTTTACTTTTTCCCTTTTTCTCTTTTTTTTTTATTCACAATTATATAAAATAAATAGACAAAAAAAAAAATCAAAAAACGAACAACAACATAACTAAACCAAATAGCAAATGAGGATCGAACTAGGAATGACTTGGATGTATGGGTCGAGTTTGGTCTTCGGGTCGGATCTTAGAGCTCCAGTAGGTCAAATCAAGTCACTTAGGAGAAGAAGAAGGTGGTCACTTGGAGGGGGTGTTCCAACTTGATTTAGCCATCAAACAAAGTGAGAAAAGTGATTTTCATGGGTTTCTGATTGGGGCTAGGGGGGTAGACACGATGCCATAGTGTTTGGTTGTGATAGCCTGTACGGTTGATGCAGTGCTTGGGTAGTATTTGCTAAGTTCCAATGGGTAGCTAGGGTTGGTGTTTTGAACTACCACGAAGCTAGTCGCAGTGGTGGCTTTCGGCAAGGAAGCTTGGAGAGAAAGAGTTCTAGAGAGAGAGAGAGTGACTGAGAGTGTTTGCGTATGATTTCGAGTAATGCTAAGTGATTGTATCTGTCATGAAATAAACCTAAGACCCCTATTTATACTTGAACAATGCTTGAATCGACTTGGAAACTTAGAAATTGAGTGAATGCTGAATTGTGAAATTTCAATTCTTTCCTAATTTTAGGAGCTCGGTTTGACTCATTAAACAATGACATCTAGATGCGTTTTTTTATCTCAACTCGAAGTAGGCTAAGTGTAGGATGAGAATCACTCATTGATCAATGTAATTAAGCTTAGGATTATTGCAAAAAAAAAAAAAAGGCTAAAGTGAAGGGGTTGGAGTAGTTTTGCTAGGGAAAATAAGGGAAATCATGGGAAAGAAGGGAGAAAGAAAGGGGAAATACTGATGTGGCGTTGACGTTGCACTACGTCAGTCACGTTGTCCAATCATAGTATACTATGTATCCTCACATAACATGTAGCAGTTGATGTGATAAGGCCTAATTGATGTGGCATGCCATATGGCGCTACATCAACCGTTACCCAATCCAATGTTGCTACGTATTGAGGCGTGTGGCATAATGAACTTGATGCTGTTTGTGGATGATGTGATAGTGTGTTCTCTAAAAAAAAAAAAAAAAAAAAAGAGAAAAAAGCCTTCCATGCCCTTTATAGGATTTGAACCCAAAACCTCCAATTGAACTTAATACAAATGTCTAAGTGTTTTATTGTTAGGTTGTTGGCTTATGCTTTATTCAGCTTGGGTTAGATTCAAAT